>VFSE01000060.1:0-606138 GCA_010157825.1 Vickermania ingenoplastis | reverse complement strand
TATCGTGTCGATGTTTTCTGTCCACCTTTCACGGTATGCCACATCCGGTGCGGTCCAGATAAACCGTCGCCAAGGCAAAGAAAGAAAGGCTACAGGTATTCGTCTGTCTACACCATAGTGTCATATATATAGAGAGGGGGGGAGGAAGTGAAGGAAGGCCGCCGTAATGGTGAGACGGAGGGCGGCACCTGTGAAGCATTGCGGCGGAGACCCATCTCCACGACAGATATGTAGTTCCTGTTAGGTTGTTTTTTTTTGTCTCCTTTCAGTGCCCCACGGGCGCATCGGAAAAAGAGGTGGGACAATCTGTGGAGTGCGTACAAAAAGTCTGTGGTGTTCGTTTTCAAGATGGAGGGCGGTGTGCATGGCGTTGGCGCACCCCCCACTGCTACCAGTTGTTCAGTCCCTTTGCCAACTGAAAGTACGTCGGGAGAAAGGCGCGGAGCCGGCCGCAGCGCTCCGCCTCGAAGGCGAGTTGGGCATCGAGTTGATGCACCAGCAGCCGTCACGTGTTTCATCGCCACCACCTGGTGGAGACAAAGAGAAGCGCCACCAGCAGCGGCAGCGGCGGAGGGAGGCGGAGGAGCGGGGGTGTACTGCCTTGCAGCGATGTGGCGGCAACTGCGAGAGAGGGCATCCACGGAGCGGTGATACTCTTCCACGAGGCGCAAAAAACTGGCGAACGAGGCCTCTTGTGCATCGTGGCGGTCCCAGGCCGTGGGCTACCGTTGGCGGCGCGTCGCCCTGCCCCGCTCATATGGGTCTGGACCGCCATAGAGAGCTGCACCAGCTGGCGCATCAGCGTGTCGCAGCGATGCAGCAACTGGCCGGCAAGCTCGAAGCGACCACGGCTGCTGGGGTGTGGGGCCTGCGAGCCAAGACGCCCGGGTTGCAGCTGGGCCGGGACAGGGACGTGGGACACGGATGTGGATGTGGATGGCACCGCCCGAGCCGGCGGCACTGCTTCTCGCTTTGGAGTCGCCTCCATGAAGGAGGAGGACGACGACGACGCAGACGTAGGGGTAGACGTGACGGATGTGAAACTGGTACTGGTGCCAGTGGTCAGCCTTTTCCCCTTTCACTTCTGCTACCCGCCGGTGTGTGGGTTTGCAGGCACTGGGGCTGTTGCTGTGTGGGACACAGGGGATCTCGCCACCGCCCCGCGAGAGCTGTGGCCGGTTCCTCTGTCCTGCGCGCTGTTGCTGGTCCACTCCATGTACGTCTGTGAGATGGTGGTACAGGACCGCGGCGGCCCTGTTGGGTGGGCAGGCGTGTCGCCTCCACTGTGGGGAGGTCGTTGTGGTAGAGGAGCGCCACCGACGCTCTTGATTCTCGTGCGTCGCACTGGGGCCTCGCTGCGGTTGGCAGTGCGGCCGGCACCGACAACCCTCCGACGGCTCTCCTCGCCTTCAGCCCCGCCTTCACCGCCCGTGTCGCTCCTGCTGCTAGTCGTGGTGGTGGACAAGGAGTGCGTCAAGCCGACGCCGATGCCGATGCCGATGCCGATGCCGATGCCGAGTGGGTTGTGTGATCCCTCAGCTCGGCCGCAAAGCGCATCACCCGCAGGGTATGGGTCAGTGAAACAGCAGGCTGAGGGATGGCGATCACATGAAGGTGCAATGGCCGTTGAGCGCCAGCGGCGCCATCGAGGCCCCGCCCCGAGGCGCGCTGCAACACGCGGCGGAGGGAAGACGGAGGGGCGGCAGCGCCGTCCAACCGCCGCAGGCATAGGCTCATGGCAGCCAGCAAGTCCTGCTCGCTGCTGCAGTGCACGAGACTGACGCGGCGCAGCCCCGATCCGGTGGTCAGCGCCACGGAAGCCACGCACGCCGTCTGGCTGGCGAGACAGTCGGGAGAGGCGTTCACTGCCTCGTGCCGCGCAGTGAGCACGGAGAGCACTAGCGTGCACATTTCCTCGACGGTCTCTGCCGTCACCGTGCGGGACTCGATATCAGCCATATGCTTAACCGTCTTGCGCTGAATCTCATCGTACATGACTCGCTCTTGTGCCGAGACAGTAACGACGGAGAGCAGTCCGTTCTTAAAATCCTCCGCAGCGGCCGCAAAAGAAGAGCGGAGGAGCGCAGCGCACAGTCCCAGCACGACTTCGCTGACACCGTTCAGTGCTGCTGCGCTGGTCTTCAGCCCCGTTGTCTGGCCGGTGCTACCATCTAGTGGTTCTTGGTCCTTTGAATTTGAAGGGAACGCCAGGACCATCATAGCATCTTCACAGCGACCCACGGCCTCTGCTATCGGTGCCACAACGTCCCCTGCGGGGTTATCCGTCGCCGCGTCACGTATCCCACCGCTAGAGAACTGAAACTGCTTTGAACGCCCCTTGTGCGCCACCCGTATGATCCCGCCTTGTTCGAGAAGGCACACCGAGGGGCTTGCAGCCGCGCCACGAGGTAGAACACACCATGCCCTCACCCGGCTCGTACCCATCCCAGCACCTGTGCACTAGATAGCCGTTATCAATGACTGTGTGGCCGTATCTCAGCGCCTCGATACATCCGCTGCTGGCTACTGGGGGTAGTATTCTAGTGGCGAGGTGTTGCGGTTAAACTGCGCTGTTTGGTGGTGGTGAGGTATGGTATAGTCCAGTAGAAGGGGAGGGAGGGGATCCATCGAAGGAGAGAGAAGGGAACAAAAAAATCAAATGTGGGCCACAGGCGAAGCTTGTTGTGATAACTGGAACACATGCGCAGCAGGGAGGCGTGCGTATCGCTTATGGCACGTTGTCTCTAGGAGGAGCGATCACCCCTTCTAGCAGAGCTTCTTCTTTTTCTTTTTTTTTTATTAATGGAACGATTTTTGCTGTTGTTGTTCCGGTTCGCCAACTGGGCAATCATAGCTTCAAGACTAGTCGGTACTCAGGAGGTTGGTTGTGTGAGAGGTGGAGCCAAAAAAAAAAAAAAGATTACACGAAGCGGAAGCACCATAGTGTAGAGATCCCTTAACAGTAGCTGGAAGAGAAACGGCGCAGTGGAGCTTACACGGTGGTTGCCGACTCCCCGTTGGGGTCATGCAGAAACAGGAAGTGTTGACCCATACTCCTCAAGGCTTCGATCTTCCGCTTGCTCGGCAGATCGTCCGAGAAGTGCAGCTGGTACAGCGTGAGAGCGAGCTCTACGGTAAATAGGGGATCGATGACAGGACACCCGCGAAGGAAATCCGAGTAAATAGCATAGCACTCTTTCCGCGCCGTGGAGAGAATCTGGACCTGGTGGTGCCCCCGTTTGGCTTTACGGGCCTGTGTCAGTTGCCCGCAAATAGAATTCACAAAAAGCCGATACGAATGTGCGCAGAGCCGGTACACGGTTTCCATTTGGATAATCGTCTTGCAAAAGGGCATCACCACTTTGCTGCTATTCGGTGTCCAGCCGTGCTTCCAGCCCTTCCCTACCGTTCCGTACAGTCGAAGGTCCTCCATGATAATCTGGTCAATGGCGTTCTCCGCCTGGTAGTAGGCCGGATAAACTCATCGTACTGCTCGTCTGTACAGCACTGGTCCTCAAAGAAGGTAGGATGGCCGCACTGCCGCGAAAGCATCGCCAGCAGCTCAGGTTCGCCGCGGTCCATGCAGTGGCTCACACGGTAGTAGTCCATCAGCTGGAAATGTACATTCGCCACGTGCAGCTGCACGGTCTGCGTCGGGTGTCCGGCGGGAGACGACGACGGGAAATCCTCGACGGGGGCAAAGGGAGAGGAGATACGGTCTGATTCGCCTTCCTCCTCGGGGTATGTTATGCGCCGGCCCTTCTCCCTCTCCACCGCATACAGCTTCGCTGACGCCTTGAGCAGCGTGAAGTCGGCAAGAAACACCTTGTCGGCTCGGCGCCGCTCCAGGGTGGAGGCAGCAGTGCTGTACGACATCCCGTACCGAATAATTCCCACCTCGCAGAGATTGTTATCCACAAAGAAAACCCGATCCCAGTTCCCGGAGGCGGCCAAGGACCACGCGATATCCAATTTTCTGAAGTACTTTCCATCCACGAAGGCGGTGCGGCCAGATGGTGGGATCATGGAGCTCAGCCGGGCCAGCGAGATGCCCCACATGCCTGGCCGTAGAATAAGCCACCGCACCGGGTTGCTCTCCCTGTCGTGCGGCCCCCAGGCATCCCACTTGTCGCAGGAGAGTTCCTTCCTGCAGCTGTCCACCTTGGTGAGGTGGATGGGAGGCTAGAGCTGTCGAGTGCGGTTTCCTTCTTCTCCTTCACACCCGACGAGCAGCACCCGAACCAGTTGTTGGTTTCTGCGAACTGGTCCTCCTCCTCGTCGGTGTCCCCGTCTTCAAATTTTTCAGAAAGAAAGAAGTTGCGCAGAAAGGCAAGGCGGCCCGGCTCCAGGAAAACATCGTCCACACTGCCCTGAGAGAGTAGTAGGTGCCGGGTGCGAGGCATAGAGCGGAAGAGACCTAGCAGCTGATGCTCTTCAAACATGAGATTCTGCCGAACGCCATAATCCCCCGAGCTCAGCAGCGTGTCGTCGATATCCCATAAGCACAACACCCTAGGGCGACGGGACTCGCCCGGCTGGGGTTGGGGCTGGACAGAGTTGGCCGACTCTGGCGCTATTGGGTTCCTTCCTTAGAGGAAATGGAAGAACGCCTTGTTTCAGTTTCCGGCGATGGCGATGCGGAGTTGGCTAGAATGCTTTCCCCCGTTGCATTGAATGGGCGGTGCAGCCTGCGGATGGTGGATTGAAGGTCGCTGAAGTTTCCAATGACATTAAAGGTGGGCTCCACGAACACAAAATCCTCGCGCGGCTTCTCAGGTTGTTCCATTAGGAAGGAGAGAGGAAACGGGAGGGAAAGATATAACGATCGCTATTGGGTTATCTGCGACGTGTTTCTGCTCCTAGAGGTAGTAGGAACAACGTCTGTGTCTGAGTTCGCTAGAGTACTAAGTCCCCTTAATCACTGTGCAATGAGCCCTGCAGCTGGGGTGTACGCCTCCGAAAATAAGCACGCAGAAAGGAAAGTTGATACAGATACGTAAAAAAAACGTCAGCGCCGTTTAAGCGGAGCCTGTATACGTTTGTTCTACAATGGAATAAACACACAAAAAAAAAGAAAGAAAGAAAGAAAGAAACCGTGACAGCAACGCTGAGGGGGAAAAACAATGGAAACGAAAGCAATGAAAAAAAGAAGTTCAACTAGACCTTCTAATTGTGAATTGCGAAGCTTGTTGGTTGGTGCAAAAGAAAAAGCCCTTTGATCCACACAGATGCTTGTAGTGGCACCACTACAATAGTATAAAAGAGGCAACCTGAATACGACAGGCGAGGTATAACAAACAAAAGAAAAATAACTCCCACCCAAACACACTTAGGGGTCCTTACAAGCTACACTTACTGTGGTAGGTCTCCTCAATCCCATAAAATAGTTCGTGCAGTGCCCCGATATGGGTCCGCAGAGTCTCTCTGCTGATCGGCTTCTGTGGACCAGGAGAGAGAAATGAAAAGAGGTCAGATGCTGCTGTGGTTGCTTCTTTGGTTGCTTCGACTCGACAAGGACCAAAGCTAAGACACTGAAGCAATTGCTAGACGGTTTATATATACTATATACCTTTCGAACAAGAAAAGGGAAGGCAGAGAGGAGGAGAGGTGTTCAGCAGAGGTTAAAGTATATGTATGTATACGCCCTCCTGGATGTATCATTGGGCCATAGACCTCCTCTCCAATTTATCTTTTAGGGTTAGGGTAGGTGTTTTTTTTGTTGTTGTTGTTTTTTGGACTGTTTGTTGTTGGATTCATGGTACTAGCTGCACGTTTGCCAGAAGCACGAATCCACGCTGCGCTGTAGAATTCGTCGGTGGCGGCACACTTCAATCAACGTGGAGACCACCCACACCACAAAGACAGCGAAGGTGAAGGTAAAGAACACGACAACGGGTAGGTGCCATGTGGGGAAGAACGAGTCGGGGGGTGTAATACACGTCGCGCCATCCTTGTAGAGCACAGTGTGGTACACCATGAACGCCGCAAAAATCACCATAATGGGCAGCGCTACCAGGGCATTGAGCCGAGAGAAGGGTAGATTGATAATAATCAGGATCTGGGAAATGGAAGTGATCAATGTGAGGAGCAGCGAGGCCGCTACGATCACCACCATCCACTTGTTGCAACCTTTCACATTCACGACGTCGATCAGCAAGGTAACGAAAGCCGTCACACAGAACGCCATGGTAAAGAACTGAACCAAGCGAGTCATGATGTTTGTAGGGAGAATAGGAATCGTCAGACCCCGTTTACGGATGTAGAAATCTTCCACCGTCAGCAACGCAAAGCCAAACGTGTCGCACGAGTGGGAGTACGTGGCGTATCGAATATACGAGAACATGCCGCAGAAGGCAGAGATAATTGCCACGGCCACCAAGCAGTGCAGGGTAATCTTCATCACGCGTGGGTGATCGTCCACAGTGGCATAGAGAAAGAGCTGCAGTACCAACTGCGGGGTCGCTGCGTACAAACCTTCCGCCATCTGCTGTATGGAGACTCCGGCGTAGAGATCATGTCGAATGACAATGTAGCGTTTGTTGTCTGGGAGGTTGTCGTACTTCAAGCACGCGATGGCAAGGATGAGTTTGTAGAGGGGGAGGATGGGAAACATAACGTAGTAGTTGTCGGGGTATCCCCAGCTGGCACTCCGCGCGTAGACGCGAATCTTGTTCTGTTCGGCTCGAATGGTGGTGATGATACACGCCATGAACCCAACGAAGTAGCAGAGGATTGTCCAGTAGCCGTAGTTTTCTGGTCCGACAGAAACCAATAGACACACATGACGAAAATGGCAGGGTTCAGCAGCACCGTTGGGATCCAGCCCAACAGATGAATGATCGTGTGAAAGAAGTAGCCGGTGCGGAAGACTCGGATCTGCCAGCTCTTTGGTGAAGTAGCGTTCTGCAGCAGGTGCGGGTAATCCACGAGAATCTCAATGAACGAGAAGCCGGAGTAGCGCATGAGGACCATCTGGCGCATGTTGACCCTCGCAAAGTGAACGCGGCAGAGGGTGTGCAGGTACGCCGCTTCGGTTGCGGGAACGTAGTCCCCGTTGTAGGGATCGCCGCTCAGCACCCGATTGATCTCTTCCTGGATGATCGACTGGAGATCCTCGTCATCCTCGAGAATAGTGTCGGACTCCATCAGCACCTGCAGCAGCGTGGGGCATCCGTTGGCCTCGGCCACAAGCACCCCGTCCACCACCACTCCAGACCGCAGCGCCGCAAGGATGATGTTCAGATAAAAGCTGTCGGGCGTCCTGCGGTACTGAGAAATGGTCTCCCGTAAGTCTACGCCCACCTCGTCATCGACCACTGGTTCTTCATTTTCAATGAAGGCGTTGGGGTCCGTCTCTTCCTGAAACTGCGAGGCGCCGTAGTCCAGCGACCCCTCCTCTTCGCTGCGCTCGCTTTCTGAAGAGATCGGCTCGTTGGGGTGATTGGATCTCTTCCGGTTGTCTCGCGCCAGTGCCCGTACCAGCTGCCGGGCACCCTGGATGAGCGCCCCGCCATAGCGCTGCAGGGCGCCTGGTGCCTGCTCCTCGCTCGGCACCGAGCTGCTCCCCGCGGAGAGGATGCTAACGTCTGCTTCGTGGGAGTTGTCCTCGTCGGAGCTGTCAAGGAACGCCACGTGCCAGTCCGGCGCCTGCGCTGGATTCCCCGAAGGGCCTGCTGCGCACATCAGATACAAGGATATTGTTCTTGTGCACGATATGCACACAATATGTATGTGATGTGCAGGCAGGCACAATAAGAGAAATGGGAAACACAGCAGAGTCCCCAGCGCCGCGGTTGTCTTGTGTCTCAGTTGCGGCAAAACAAGAGAAAAATGTTGTTGCAGCCGTCCGAAGCAAGCCCGTGTACTCCCTGTGCGGTCGGTCAGTACCCCAGGCCTGCAGTACTTCACAGTTTTTATGTTTCTCTCTCAAACCAAAAAGGGGGGAGGAAAGAGCAAAAAGTTAAGTAAGCGAACAGCGAAAGAAAAAAAAAATGGAGACTGTGGGAGAGGTATCGAGCCAGCGGTGAGATACACAGAGGAGAGGAAGGAAACTCAAACTTCTGTATGTTTGGTATGAGTATTTAAAGGATAGATGAACACAGTTGTACAACGGTCACCCGTCCATTTCAATGAGGCATTGGTGAATAACCTGCAGCTGTCGTCGTTTGCCTGGGTCGGGCACCTTGGCCATATCATCGGCCGTTAGCTTCCGAATGCGTTCCTTGTCCAAGTCCTTCATCCCTTTAATAATGGCAATCGTCTGCTGACGCTGTGCGTCGGTGATGGTGAGGGGCGAATCACCGGCCTCCCCCCCGCTGGTGCCTTGCTGCGCCGATTCCTTCTCTCGCTCCACTGGTGGTGGATTTGACCTGGGGGCCCCGGCTTGCGTTTGTTGTGGCGACGCCCCAGCGCTCGCTTCGTCTTTCCCACCGCCCGCCTCCCCACCGGCCCCGATCGCGGTGGCAGACTCAAACGCTTCCGACGGCAGCGGGCCAAAGTGGACGCGCTTGGCGTGCTGAAGGATCATGATGAGGGCTGACACTAGCGCTGGGTTCTCCCGCATCAGGTTCTTCGCGTCTTCCGGGCGGGTCATCACGAGGACACGCAGCTGCTCGGCCGCCTCGTAGGCATCGTCCACGGCGATCCCCTTGAGGACGTTAAGGACCATGCTATCCTCACGCCCCAGCACGGGGTCGAAAAATCCCCGGGAGAACTGCATCAGGGGCCTCCCTCGATCATCCGTGGTGGGTGGAGCAGGATGGGGTTGCTCCCGCCGCCCTCGCTTGCGGAACCGAGTGTCCACCATGGTCACCCGCATCGGCCGGTCTCCAAAATTGTGGCCGTTGAGCCGCTGAATGGCCTCCTGTGCCGTCTTCTCGTCGGCGTAGTCCACCTCACCGTAACGGAAGTCCTTCTCTGCCGCAGGCCCAGAACCGAAAATCTAAAATGCGCCCCACACTCTCGAAGTGCGGCCGTAGCGCCTTTTGTGTCACGTAGAGGGGAACCCCTGTGAAGAAGACGCTACAATTAGTAGTCGGCTGCCTCTGCCGACGCATATTCATCTTGAAGATTCGTTCTAAAGAGGTCTCTGGTTGTTTGTTTATATATATATATTAGTAGTAGTAGTGGTAATTTATTTCCTTGGTGTCGTCTCCCGTGGAACGCGTATTAATATTTCCTTTTGGTACAAGTTCGTCCATTCGGTTGGGAGGCCGGGAGAGTGGGTACACCCAGGGCGAACATGAATATAAAAGAAAAGCCAGAGAGAAGCAGAGTAGGAACACTACAAATGTTTTAGGACCGCCTCATTCCCAATTCTTTTTTTTTTAAGACATGGTGGTGGCGATGCTAATCATTGTTTGACGATTTTGGTGTGGCCTCGAAAGTGCAGTTGTTCGTTTAAATTGTCTGTAAGTCATCCCGTGTTGACCTCATAGGCAAGAGCAACACCACAACCTTTCTGGCACATATAGAGTCAAGCGGCGCTGTGCTATTAGAACTCTTCCTCCCCAACATCCTCCAGCGCATCCTCAAAGGCATATTTGCTCCTGTACCATGAGAGCATGTGGTACGCAAGGTAGAAAGATCCCACCCCATTGTGGACAAGAGGAGACATCAAACGGTTCGTGTAAAGGATCCTGAGAGGGCGGCCTGCAAGGAAAACGGATGCCCCAAGGGTCCCCAACTGTGCGCCGCGGACAGGGTCGTTGAGCACCTCTGTGAATCCAGTGGAGAATCCAAAGATCATCATCAGGGCGATACTAGTGTATGCGTTGGAGACACGAAACTGCCCCCTTTCCATCGAGTTGAACACGCCGGCAAAGGCACATAGCCCTATCATCGGTGTGTTCACAGCAGTAGGCTGCACCATCTCACGGCCTGCGGAACTGCCCATGGTGCAAGAACAATGGACGGTTGGACGGGTGCCGTCAAATAGCCGGGGGTACCTCCCGCTTAACTGAGCCCACCCACGCCGCAACGCTACTTTGAAGGAGCCCGATAAGAGAAGGCTCTTCGGGGTCTCAGAGCAGAGGCGTTTACTTTTACGGTCTAGCACAAAGCCGTTCACAGAGCATATTGTAGTCGTAGTAGAAAAAAAAAAAAAAAAACATAGCGTCATGCAGTCCAGGGTAACGAGAGAGAGAGAGAGAGATCCCAAAGATATCAAAGCATCCTCACATGAACGGTTCTACGGTTCACAGTAGATATGCAATGGAGCAGACACCACTCGAAAAAAGAGCATCCAACAGATGGCCATGATATTAATGATAATAATATATTATTTTTTAAAATGAAACTGGATAAGAAAAACATTATTAGTGGCTTAAAAAAAAATTAACTAACGACACGCTTAATAACATTTCTTTAACGCTTCATAAAAATGCACATGCCTCGCCATTCCCTCTTTGTACCCTGCTCAATGAGAAGTAGAATACACACAAGTAGCCTAGAAGTCCAACACCTCTTCATCCTTCTCTTTCTTTTCTCCTGGAAATCTTTCTCCGAAAAAATTAAACCGTTCTCCTACCTCTTCTCCATGACCATAAAAACTCTAAAAAAAAATTTCCTCATCCCGCTAACAACCGTCACATATCAATGAATGGGCATCAACCCCCATTGCCACCTGATCATCCCTTCATTTTCAATTGTTCTGCTTGGCTCCTCCCGCAAAAGCTACAACGGCAGCTAAAAGTATTCTACAACAACCTTTCCCCAACTAAAGCCTCAGTGATTGGATCTTCTCTTACATGGTGGCGAGCTGCTGCTTTGCCGCGGCGGTGAGATGATCCGGGTTGGCAGACTTGATGCGCTGCAGCATGGCAGCGGCGCATCCGGGGACGGCGGCTACAATGGGGTTGTTGCTTGCGATCCACTGCAGCACGCGGTCGTGGATGCGAGCGGCTTCGATTTCGTCGTCCTTGGCAGGGAGGTGGGCGGTGATGGTCTCGAGCATGGGCACGAGAACAGCCTGAAGGGCGTCGGGGAAGCTTTGAGCGAGCGCGACGTAGGCGCTCAGAGCGTTGGTCGTGCAGTGGGCGTACTTCTCGTCCTTGGTGGCCTGGGGGGCGGCGAAGTAGGTGGCCAGCACGGCCTGCGCGTCCTGCGCGAACTTGATGCCGCTTGGCGTCGCAGCGTGGTGCTGGCCGATATACTGGGCAAGGAGACTAATCAGGAAGAAGGCGGTCTGCAAAAGATCAGGGTCGGTGCGGGTCGTGGCGAAGCCGATGGCCAGCTGCACCATGTGCTCCAGCGAGCTGGCGACGAGGTCCGGCGAGTTCTCCACAAAGTCGCACAGGATCACAAGACCGCGGCCTACAAGGAAGTCGTCCTTCTCCGGTGTCAGCCAGGTCGAAACGACGGGGAGGAGGGTCTCGATGAACACAGGCGTGAACACCGCACCGGCGCGCTCGAACAGCGTGCCGACCAGCTCGCACAGGAGCGGATACTGTTCTCCAGCTCGTCGTTCTCGTCGTGCAGCTGGTCCAGCTCGTCCTCGTCCTCCTCCTCCGCGATCTTGGCCTCGCACTCCTCCCGCTGCTTTAGCACGTTGGTCAGCGTCCCCACGAGCTTCTCGCACACCTCGCCCGGGGTCTTGGCGTTGAGGGAGATCACGCCGGGGTTGGCGTCCACGCACTGCGACAGGACCTGGATGAAGGTGTCCATCGTGTCCGCGTCGGACTCCTCCTCCAGCGCCGTCATCAGGTCGGGGAAGGCCGCCATCGCCAGCTCCGCGCTCAGGGCCTTGTTGCCCGACGACGAGCACGCCTCCATGATGGCGCCGAGGACAAGCGCGCCGTTCTCGCGGACGGAGCAGTTGAGGTTGAAGGAGAGCAGCTTGATCGCACCCTGGGCAATGTCCTGGAAGAAGGGCTGCAGAGACATCCCCAGCTCCTGCAGCATCGCGTTGACAATGTTGGAGGCCAGCTCCTTGTCCTCGATCATGCTCGTGTGGAACTTCGCCACCTTCTCCCCCACGCCCGGGATCACAATGCGGCAGCGCTCGTAGCCATCCTCGGGGTCCGCCTCGCCGTCATCACCCACGTCCGCATCTTCCACGACGGCGTCGCAGTCCGCGTTCATCATGAACAGCAGCGCGGGCATCACCTGCGGCATGTACGGCAGCACGTCCTCCTTGAGGCACTCCACCATGCACGTCCAGCCGCGGAACACGAAGCGGGACCTAGGGTCGTCGGTCCGGAGCCCACCAGCGCTCATGGAGCCAAGGAAGTTGCAGATGTCGTGCGTGTACGGGGCGAACACCTCCTTCCCACGCCACACGCCAGCAGCGTGACGCACTCGATGGCCTTGCACTTGATGTCCATCACCTCCGGCGAGTCCGGGAAGGCGAGCACCTCCTGGTACACCTTCACGAGGTCGTTCGCGTACGGCGCCAGCAGATGCTTGCAGGTGGACGTGAGGGAGGACAGCGCACCCAGGGCCGCCTCGCGAACAAAGTTGTGCGCCGTGCTCTGCATGAGCGCCACGCAGTCCACGCACACCCGCTCCACGTACGGCTGGAAGATGGCCAGGAGCTTCTCGTCCGTCTCCTCCTCCTCGTCGTCGCCCATGATGGCGTCGAAGAAGGTATCCAGGCAACGGGCGGCGCACGCGGCCACGTGAGGGATGGGGTCGCGGAGGGCCTGGATGACCGGCGGCAGCACCTGCGCGTGGAGCTGCATCTCCAGCTCCGGGGAGAAGTCCGTGTTCAGCTGGGAGATGCAGTCCAGCGCGTTGGCGCGCACGTACTTGACCTCGTCGCTGATGGACGGGATGATGGACGCCACCAGCGCCGGCAGCATCTTCTTCAGCACCGCGGACATTCCTTCGGCCACGTAGCAGATGAGAAGCACGGCACCGTTACGGTGGCGCCAGTCGGAGCTGCCGATGTTCTGCGTGAAGAGGTTCTGCGCCGTGGTGTGCAGCTTGCGGCCGCCGAGGGCGATGGAAAGGCGGTCGAGGCCAGTCCAGCCGATCACCTGGTCCAGGTCCTCCTCCAGCTCCTGCTCGTCCCCCTGGAGATCCGCCACGTCCCAGTTATCGGGGTACTCCGGCTGCAGCGTGTACTGGAACAGCAGCTCGAAGAAGGAGGTGCTGAAGTCGGGCACCTTCCGCACCGTCTTGGGGGCGCTTTCGCAGTAGGTCAACAGCGCCTCGATGGCCATGTGGCGGGCGCCGCGCTCCACCTGCGGGGAGGCGCACACCTGCATCAGCCCGCTGAGCAGCGGCACGGTGCAGGACGAGAAGAGCTCCGGGGTGGTGGAGATGCCCTCGGCAACGCACGAGGTGAGGCACTCGGCGGAGTCCCAGTCCTCGTTGTTCAGGCATTCCTGGATCACGCCCATCATCAGCGGCACAAGGGGCGCCAGCTCCTTGATCATCCCCAGGGACGAAAGCTTCAGCACCACGTTGAACGTTGCCACCTTGAGGTCGATGCTGCCCTCGCCGGTCGTCATAAAGCACGTGTGCAGGCTCGTGGCGATCTGGTCCACGTGCGACTGAAAGTACTCTGTCATCGCAGCGGCTGTGGTAGTGATGATCTCGCAGCAGATGGTCTTCATAGTGCACGGGGCGTCGGCGCTGCTGATGATCCCGAACACACTCTCCCACAGCTCCGACCAGCTCTCCTTCCGCTGGTACACCTTCACCGCAAGGGCGCTCACGCACCCAGCAGCCGACCCGCGCTGGGACTTGGACACGCACGAGCCCAGCACCTCCAGCATCCTCGCCTTCACGGCCATCCGGATACTATCATCCGCGGCGTCGAACGGGGAGGGATCGGCGTTGAATACCTTGCGGAGCAGAATGAGCCCGATGGTGGTGGTGCTCTCCTCCGTACTTGTGGCGCACACTTCAACGATGGCGTGCATCATCAGCACGGGCTGCTCGGCCTTCATTGCCTCGTACTGTGCCTCTGCAGCGGAGCGCTCTGCGTTGTCCGCAGACCGAAGGGCATGAAGCAAGTTCACAATCTGGTCCTTGTCCATGATTCCCCTTCTTTTCAATTAACTTGCCAAAAGGGTTCTTTATATAATGTTAATTACGTAATGAGAACGAGAAGAGACAACAAATGAATAACATAAAAAAAATTAATCTGTGTATTATCACTTATCGATAGTCTATGCCCAGGATGCAGTGGCATTGTGAGCGAGAGAACACAGCTCGAAATTCAAGGCATTTCTGTGCTGCCGATTTTGGTGTGTTTGAGGGAATTGTGTATTTGGTTTGATTCCACGAAACAAAATATACATATGGAAACACATCATTGGTGGCGAAAATACGTTCTTCTCCAATTTATACTTTGCCAAAATTTTCATCATCATCTCTGTTAAACACTATTCTCATAGTGGGAGTCTCGGACTGAATGATAAGATAACACACACTTAATAACGCCACAGAGAGCCTATGATATTCTATGTCCTAAGACTCTTCGTCCTTATTTTCCTGTTGTTTGGCTAAAAAGACACTGTTAACAATTGCGTAAGGATGATGTCTAATTCTCGATGTGTTGGATGTTGCGTTGTTCCGAAGCAGGTAGTGTGCCAACCATGTTATTGGATCAACGTTACCCGTTGCACCGTATTTGCCAGAAGGTTCGGAACGCTGTTGTTCCTTCTGTTCTAGCTTCAGCATTTCAAAAAGAGCTGGGACTAAGGTAGGGTAAAGCTTTTCTTGTAAGTATCGAGTATGATCCGTGGATTGTTCAGGAATTGCTTTGATGATGTTGTGAGAATCTTTGTTTTCAGCCCATAGCTCTTCTTCAATGATTCTGACCATCAGCTCTATCGAAGGATGAGCATTGTCATCCGGTTCTTGCATTGTCATTGTTGAAACTAACAAGAAAAAATAATTACTAGTACAATACAGAGAAGAGCTTGCAGAACTGCAAGATGAAAACACAATTAAAAATTAAAAATAACTTAGGGAATGTGAAAGAAACAAAAAAAGAGAGATTGAAAATATTATTTTAAATGACAAAAGGAGACCAGTTTTTGGTATTAGAAGCAATTGGACTACAATTACGGCACGTTTTCCAGACCTCAAGAATGTCAAAATAATCTATTATTTTTTCTTCTGTGGAAAGTAGGAAAGAACAGAAGAACAGAGGTGATGTCACGGGAAATGTTAAGTGTACTCGAGTGACGGAAAAGCAGAGGCATGAATTCTTCTTCTCTAAAGTCTCTTTAATGTATACATATATGGGGAAAGTATGGCGAAATGGAAAATCTATATTGTGGCAGTTTCATTGATTCTTTTCGGGCATCTTCTGGATATTAGGACAATTGTAATAATCTGAGCAATATAATATAATACAGCATATAATACATATTGTATAATAAGATATTTGGATAAGAAATTCTTGTCGTGTTAAAAATGTTTGTCTGGATGTCCTGTATTACTTCTGAAACAACATTTAAATCATATTATTATTGATCTTCTATTATTATTATTCCTATTACTATTACAGCTACTATTCCTATTATTTACTATTATTAACAATAGCCATAATTATTTGTCAAATTAACCTGAGAGAGTAAAAGAAGTCGCAAAGCGGAAGAACTGTAAGTGATTCTCGGTATTCCTTTTGTATTATTAATTTATTGTTTTGGTAAGCTCCCTTCGTTTCTTCAACAGTTAATCAAACACACGGGAAAAAAAAAAATTATCAAAAAAATAATCAGTACTTTTCTTTGTATACATTTCGGCATTGGAAAAAAAAAAAAAGATACTGTAGCGTTCAGAAATAATTTTTTAAAAAAAAAAAGAAAAAAAAACTTGGAGAAACACTGTTCATTGCTATTCAGAGGGTGAGTCCTGTCGAGAAGTCTAGTTCAAGATGATTAGAACGGTATTTAAAAACAAAATAAAGAAAACAATAAAATATAGAATAAATAAATAAAAAATCATCATTAATAATAATAAATTTAGAATTATTCATTATGTAATAGATGTTTTGTTATTGTATTTTTTTATTATTTATTGATTGATTTATTTAAGTTATTGCTCTATTTAATATTTTGTTTCCTTTCCTTAATTGCCATTATTCTTAGGCCAATAAATATATTTTAAGATGTGAGTGAGTAGAATACGGTATTAGGGTTTATTTATCAAATTAATATAATATATATTTAGATTTTTAAAATTTTAAAAAATCCACCATATAATCAGAAATAATTTATTATGCACGATGATCAAAGGAGGTTCTCCACCCAGAAAATAATAATAATAATAATAATAATAATAATAATAATCAAAACAAATAAACAAAATTAATTTTCAAGCTCAACGGTTCGTTATTAATGGAAGGAGAAGAAAATAAAACAAATGCACTCAGGTTTATTTTATTTATTTTTTTGAATTTATATCCCACAAAAGAAGGCATGCTCTCTCCTTAATTTTTATCGCAGTTTTATTTCATCGCCCAGATGTATCATTGGTTGTACTGTTGGGAACCAGCACCGGAATGCTTTAGTGACTTCCTCTATCATACATGAAAAAAAGAAGACAATCACATATGGATTCATTCTAGAAAGGAAAGATCTTTATTTCCAAAAGTCTCAATATGGTATAATCCAAGGAGAAGAAATAGAAGTAAAATAAATAAATAATAAAAATAAAATTAGATATTATTTGCAGCAGCGGCAGAAGAGGGAGCAAAGATACAAAGGTTAATAGCAATATTATTTGAAGTTCTTTGGTCTTTTTTGAAGATATTTATTATTATTATTATTATTTATATTTTTGTAATTACATTATAATTATTACTACTATTTTTATTACTAATAGTATTATTGGTATTATTCTTATTATTATCATAATTATCATTACTATTATTATTCTGTTGCTGAAGTATTGGGTGGTCTCTTCTCTATATAATTTTTATAATTGTTTTTATCGGGGTTTGAAAATGTTTTGAGGAATCTTTATTTTTTCCGTCGAAGATATTGTTTATTATAGAAATGAATTATTATTATTCCAAGAGTTATTGTCGAATAGCTTTCAAACCGCACCTACTCACTTTCACAGGTTTATTTTATCAGTACTAAAATAAAATACCTTAAAAGGCCGTTTCATGGGGTAGGACCGTAATTGGAAAATTAATCAATAGATCCAGCGGAGACATATAACCCTGCTGCGGACTTGGATTTTAAACCCCCCCCTCGGCGTTCACCAAAAAAGCGCCCTCCGAGTGGAACAGGGCGAGGAAGACGACCGTTAGGATGATGAGGGAGAGACGCTCAGAGCCCGCGGCAAAGGAGAGCCTTAGGCACCCAGTGCGGCGAGGCGGCCACCGAGCCGCAGCAGCCCGGGGACCGCGCTTCTCTCGGCCTTGAAGCGGGGCCCTACCGTGAGGGAATGCCTCGGCTGCCTAGGGGGTAGGATGGGGAGAAGAAGAATGCGAAGGGGCTCCGCATTTGCAAGCGTGCAAAACACTTGGGGGTTTGCCCCTTTCCTAGGCCTGTCCATACCCTTTGGAAAAGGAAGGGGCAAAGAACCATACAATATTTAGTTAGCAATTTTATCTTTAGAGTAAAGAAAACTTCCCTGGGCAAAACTCATTCCCCTCTCCCCCGGGGCCAAGGGCCAGTAACCATACAAATGGCACACTGCTCGCAAACTTTGCACGCCTGAAGTAACAGTAGGGTGGCCGAGCAAGCTCCTTCGTAGTAGTAGAAGCTAAGAAATGAGCACCAACAATGTTTTTCTGGCACGGGTGGGGAAGCGATCAAATACTAATCCTCTCCGGGGTGATCGTAATCAAAACTTTTACTAATGGCTGGCCAAAAGCCAGTCAGGACTCAAAGACCCCCTGGGCGATAGGCAAGCTGAAAAGTGTCCCAGGGTACAGTACCCTTAAATGTGGGGTAGTTGGTTTCGCAGTGGATCTTAAACGCGGCCCATGGTGGCTAGCAGCCCGGCCCATGATGGCTATGGTGGGGCATTGTTTCGCACTATCAGAACTAATACATTGCCACCATTCATACTACAAGGATGCGGGAGTCCCCAGCTCGTTTGGCGCCCCCTTGTAGTTGGATATTGCGCCGCGGATAGCCTTCGAGGAACCTCGTACGAGTCCACAAGAACCCTGCTAGAGACTCCCCGTAAATGCGTGGTAGGAATGGTGCCTACTTAATGGTTCTTACTTCGTGACCAAGGCCTTCTATTCCTGAGTTTGGTTGAGGGAAACGAAGTATTACAATGTCTCAGGAACGATACGTTTCTCTTGTTTTCTTGTGTGGTCTACTTGTGCTGCTAAGATGGTTTTCTATCACCTTTTCTCCTTGTTTCCCCTTGACGTGATAACCCATAGCCTCTAGCCTCAAGATCTTCAGCCTCCAGCTGCAGAGTTCAAAAAAAAATGGACATTTCGACAGCGTATGCGACGATCAACACGCTGGCTGCAGCATTGGCTGCAGGATCTTTGACGGCGGAGCAGCACCAGGCCCAGGTGCAGAATATCCTGGCAGGTATCCGTCAGGATGCCCCGACGCAGCCGATCGTGGCGTCGATCGACTTCGCGCCTTTCGTGGAGCTGATGTCGGGGCAGATCGCGACCCAGAACGCACCTTGGATGGGGGGTTATGGCCACCTACAAGGCGTCGTACGAGGCGCTCTTCAAGGACGCCCAGGCAGCAGAGCTGGATGATCTGCGGCGAGAGGTGAGAGAGAAGGCGAAGGACGCCACACTCTCTCCTTTTGAGGTGCTGGCGCTCCAGTACCTCCTGTTCTTCGAGGGCTCTCCCGCCGAGGCGTGTCGTTTGCTCGCCGCTATCATCCTCCGCGTTCCCGGTATGTCGCGCTACCAGCTCCACAACTTCGGAGCCATCGCGCAGCACATGGACAGTGCGGACAAGATGCTGTACGGGAAGTACCTGGAGCAGCTTCCTTTCCCCCCTCTTCCCACCCCAATCCTGCAGGTCGGTCAACAGCGACATCATTGCCTGCCACCGTCACCTCTTTGTGGGCGGTGGAAGGGAGGCGTCGGCAGATGAGAAAGTGCCGCAGGACTTCTTCCGGCCGGAGGATTCTGTGCTGTTTGGCGGCGAGGGTGGTCGGTCGAAAGCGAGCCTTGAGAAGGAGAACGCGGTCCTCCGGAAGAAGCTGCGGGAGGCGGGAAAAGGATTGAGGAGCTGTCCAAAAAGTCTCGGTCCACGGAGGTTCCGCGTACTCTCCAGCAGCACTTTGCTCCAAAGGAGAAAGGCGAGAAGGGCTTCGCCCCGGCATGGGGGGCGACGGAGATGCCGGACGGCCCCATTGCCCCGACACAGGGGAGAAAAAACTAGAGTGGCCTGCCTCTTTTCCGCCGGCAGGCCGCCTACTTTTCGGAGGCGACTTCGCGCATGGCAAGACATCTAATGTGGAGCTCGATGATGTCTTCGCCCGGTACCTTCCGCGCGAGAAGGTGCTTTCCTGCGCCACCCTCCCTACCTGACCCCGCTCACGTCACGCGGATTCGTGAGCAGCTGTCCTCCCAGAGGGTCATCTACTTTCCGCTCTTTATTCGCCACCACTGGATAGCTGGTATCCTGCGGTTGACTCGGCGAAAGAACGAGAGCTTGAAATTGTAGATTCCGCACCATCGCCGATAGTGCACAGAGACTTGCGTAGGGCCATGAAAAAGCTGTGGCCAGGATTGCGCATCACCAGTCTCCGGTGCCCTCGGCAGCGGCCAGGAGCGACGACTGCGGCCTGTACATGGCCGCCACCTTCTTCGCGGAGTTCCTCCGAGTCGGTGTGGCATCCCCACACAATATTGCTGAACGACTACGGAGCCTCCTCAGCAGATGCGCGAAGGAGAAGACCCCAAGGACGTATTCCTACGACACATGGAAGACGAGCTCCTTCGGGTGGACACACGACTGGACGGAGGAGGCCCGAAGCGCCGAACCCCCAGCACAAGAGTGCCGGCAGCCAGCGAGGCAGTGCCCCACCATCGGAGGGACCCACGCAAGAGGCGCCGCACACACCAGTAGCAGAGACATACGCTACACAAGAAGCAGTAGACCCCCTACTGTCACCAGAAGCGGAGACCATACCGGAGTCGCAGGCGCCGATCACGCAGGCGGTGGATTCCTCATCTGGGCAAGAGACTCAGGTGGATGAGGTGTCTTTGAAGGTGCAGCAGCAACTCGCGTTAGCAAGCACGTCGGCAATGGCGGCGAGAAGAAGGAGAATAGGCTATTTTCTCGTCGCCACTGCGCTCGCAAACGTGGCGGACAACGGCACCCGCCCTAGCTATCGGTAATGTAGGCCATCGAGTGTACCATAACAGCTTTGGGGCGAAGACTCCGCGAGACGTCATAGAGGCTCTTGGGACGATGGGTTTTCTATCGTTGTGGATCGGCAGCGACACGGAAGGAGAACTGGCTGAGCGGCCACTTACAAACGCTCACATGTTCGTTCGAGCAGCGTCAGCGGGATGCTTGCCGGGCGCTATCGAGGGAATGTCTTTTCGAGTTGGAGCACAGCTAGTAACAGAAGCTGATGGTGCGTACTACCGCCTCACGACGGTTGTATCTGAGGCAGTGCTTGGGTTGTACCTGCCCGAGGGTGTGACGACATACCCGGCGAGGCCCCAGCAAAGCACCACCCGGCCACAATCGAGAAGGACATCCGTGACAAGCGCACCCGCGACACGGGAGAACGAACCAGGAAACGAGGCCCAGGATCAGGATGAGTACCAGGAGATCCTACGAGACGAGCCCACGTTCCTGTTAAACAGCGAGGGCAGCCCGCCAGGAGGCTCGGTTACCTGCCCCAGGACTTGGCACATATTCAGCCACAAGCCTCCACACCAGGAGATGGTCTCATGGAACGCCGTCAGCAAGCCAACGCGTTACCACCACATCCGCTGCCTACGAAAGCTGCAAGCGATGCCCGTGGAGTACTTAGGGCAGAACATCGCAGCGGCGACGATCCGATGCGTGCTGATGGATGCCAAGGCGAGAGGATGGCGCCCAGCGACAGTGGACAAGGAGTTGTCGTCGATGGCAGGAGCCCTGCGGAACCTTCCCCTCTACACAACGGAGTCCCACGGTGTGCACCTCAACGAGTTCCCCGAGTGGAACATGGCGAAGAAGACAATCGTGCGGATGATGAGGGAGAGTCCGTCGGAGCCAGCATCACCGGTGACCCTTGCACAGTGCAGCGAGGCGGTCCGCTCTCTGAGTCGCAGCAGCCCGAGGGCAGCTCTTCTTGGCCATGATGTGGTGTCTGGCAGCGAGGGCCGGGGATGTGGCGTATCTCCGCCAGCGAGACATTCGTCTCGAGAAGGATCCGAGAGAGGACGGGACGTACGGCCTAGTGGTGACCCAGCGCTACGGGAAGGGAGCGAAGTTCAGAGGGGTTTACGCGGCCGGCTCAACGCTGAGAGTGGAGCAAGCGAACGACCTCTCCAGGATCCTGGCGAGGACTCCCCCGGAGCGGAAGCTTTTCCCGGATCACGAGGATCTCAGGGATCGCATTCGGGCAGCTCTCCGAGAGAGAACAGGAGTCAGCGCTGACATCGGTGAGGAGGGCGCGATTCATCACCTGGCGGCGAAGGGAGTGCCGACAGCGGAACTGATGAGACTTACCGGGCACAAGCGGCTCGAGACCCTGGAGATATACTTGGGTTTTGGCCGCCATCAAACCCGGGAGGCCGCAATGGCGCAGGACAGCGCCGCCCTCCTCCACCACCCCGAGCCGAATCCATAGGCTCGAAGGCTCCGTCAACCAAGGAGTTGGGGATTAACGAAGTATCGTTGTATATGGAGATACAACGCATGCAGGGCGTCGTCAATCCGGTACCACCAGGCCCTATGAAAAAGTGGAGGCTTCACCTGAAGCATACCACCCTCCTGGACATGAACGCCGTCCTTCAAATGGAAACGGCACGTTCCGCCACCAAGGATTTCCTACTCGGAGTGCAGAAGTATTTCGATCCGCAGACGTACGAAGGCTTTTGGACGTCTAGGACGATAGAGCCAACACAGCTATCCCGAGAGGATATCCAGCAAGCGGTAGAGATGGGGAAGTTTGAAGCGATCGGCGCTGATACGCTGGGCGAGAACAAACTCCCCTGGGGATACCACGGTGTGAACGTGTTCGCGGTGCCAGAGATGAAGGGCAGGCGTCGGCTCATCACCGAGCCTCACCTCAACACGGCTATCCGGACCAGCGACGTACCCAACGTCATGTACCCGACACGCTTGGGCAGAAGGCAGTCACTGCGGCAGTGCAAGTACATGCTGCAGATCGACTTCGAAGCCTTCTACGACGCGATCCCGATACCAGGAGAGATGAGGAACAAGTTTGTCTTTCGGAAGGGAAGGACTTCTTTCGCCTGAAGACGTTGCCGACGGGGGCAAGATGGAGCGTGGCAGTGGGCCAGGCCGTGACGTGGACTATCGTGGACGTAGAGACAGAGGTGACAGTCCACACCCTGATCGACAACGTCCTCATAGCAGCGAAGGAAGGTCAGGAGGCTGAATTGGTGCGCACTGTGAGGAAGATACTGGGGCGCATGAGAGAGGCCAATCTCCTGACGTCCCCGAACCGTGACGAACTTATGGCGATGAGCGACGAGGCACTTCTATCGGAAGCAGAAAAGGCCGTAACTTTCCTCGGGGAGGAGTACGCGTGGTTTGAGGGAGAGAGGTGGATACGCAACTCCATCAAAACCGTTGCAAAGTTAGGCCTAGCACTACAGGCAGAGAGATTCAGCTGCCGATCATTCGTATCTCTAGTCTCACTAGAGCTGTATGCCCTTCACACCACTCGCATGAACCCAGCGAGTGCGTTCCAACTACTGCGTGCATATCGCGGGGTGTACAGAAGGGTCACAGAAGGCGTCGATTGGGACTCGGGGCTCCCGTACCTCGACGCTAGGGTGCACGCCAAGATGGTAGCACTCGGGGAAGCGCTCTACCAGAACGACTGGTGGCGCATCGCCGACGAGAGGCACCCCACGTACGATGAGGCGTACTATGACGCCATCGTTTTTACGGATGCATCGTACGCGGGATGGGGTGCTATCGCGCGAAACAGAGCAGAGGGAACCGTAACCACTTATCAGCAAAAGTGGGAGCGTGGTTTTTTCAACCGGAACTCGCCTTACTCGGCGGAGCTGGTGAGAAACCGAGGGTTCTTTAACGCTCAGCATTCGGCTCACGCAGAGCCACGGGCGGCTCAGCTTGCCCTAGGACAATTGGTGCGAGAGGGACTTCCGGACGGAGCCCGAGTCGCCCTTGTCACAGACCACGAAGCCATCGTCCACGCTCAGAGGCGGGCGAACGGTTTCGGCGGAATAGGAAGGGATACTCGCTCAACAAGCTTTTCGAGTATGTCCATGACCTGTGGTACCGCAACGGTATCGAGGTCACCTTCTTCCAGATCAGCGGTCCATCCAATCCGGCTGATACATTATCACGTGTCTTTGGGGGTGAAGCGAGAGGAGGCCAAATCGTACGCAAGCCAGCAGCTACGACTTGTCTTCCTCTCTTCGTTACACTTCGTCCCCGGTATGTGAGGGCCTCCCTTCAAGGCGAACAGACACCGCTGAGGCCCGATGTACATAGAAGCATGCTCGCTGTGGGGTGAATCTAGACCACAGAAAATGAATAGAGGTTCTTGCCGTTTCCGGACTTGATTCCTACGGATACTTGGCACAGAGAAGGCTGACTCCTTATGTTTTCTTTACTCCTTCTTTCTCCGTTTTCCTAGGGTACAGGTAAGTCTAGGCAAGGGCTCTTTCCCAAATGTGATGCATTATACGCATGCGAAGGCGCTGCTTCATCACATTCGTCTTGTCCCTTCCTACTTCCTAGGTCCTCGAGACATTCTATTCCTGAGTTTGGTTGGGGAAACGAAGTATTACAATGTCTCAGGAACGATACGTTTCTCTTGTTTTCTTGTGTGGTCTACTTGTGCTGCTAAGATGGTTTTCTATCACCTTTTCTCCTTGTTTCCCCTTGACGTGATAACCCATAGCCACTAGCCTCAAGATCTTCAGCCTCCAGCTGCAGAGTTCAAAAAAAAAAAAAAAAAAAGAAAAATTTTTTTTTTTTTTTTTTTTTAATTATTTTAGTTCCCGTGCTCCAAGAAGAAGAGATGAAATTGCCTCAAAAGGAAGGAAATAATGAGACAAAGAGCCGGGAACGCCAAACCATAAAGATAACTGAATGCGATCACCCCTTGTTCGGGTGAATCTAGACCACAGAAAATGAATAGAGGTTCTTGCCGTTTCCGGACTTGATTCCTACGGATACTTGGCACAGAGAGAAGGCTGACTCCTTATGTTTTCTTTACTCCTTCTTTCTCCGTTTTCCTAGGGTACAGGTAAGTCTAGGCAAGGGGCTCTTTCCCAAATGTGATGCATTATACGCATGCGAAGGCGCTGCTTCATCACATTCGTCTTGTCCCTTCCTACTTCCTAGGTCCTCGAGACATTCTGTTTGCGATTCATCCTATGGCAAGAGACCTCTGCGCCAGTGATGGTCTTATATGTTGGGCATATGGCGAAGGATAAAGGAAGAGAACAGGGAGATATACACTTCAGCCTGGCTGGTAATATAATCCAAACGGCTGGGTTGGGTATATAGGTTATGGGGACGCAGTCAAAAGGAGGACTCCTTCCAGTAGGCATGAGCAGCCCTGATTGGTTGCGCTTGCGCCTTCGTTACGAGGAAGGAGAGAGGTTGTTACAGAGGGTCAAGAAACAGGACCCGTTCTTCGACTTCCTGGCGGGACAGGGCTTGTCTGCACAGTCGAAGCTCATCCTGCTGCGTGCCTCGGGGCACCCTCGCATGCAGCACCTCCTCCGCACGCACGACCCCCAGCACCTCCTCCCCGCCGCCCTCTACTTCGACGACAAGGTCGAAGAGACACTCCTGCGCGTTCTCCAGGTCCCGTCCCTCCCAGACACGGCAAAAGCGCTGAGGGAATTGCCCCTGCGCCACGGTGGCCTAGGGCTGCGGCGGCAGGCCGAGATCGCCTGCTACGCACGTGACGGCGTAGGCCAGAAGGGCGACCAGCACAACACCACGATGAAAGCGGACAAGGACAAGGTTACCTCCCTCAATACACTCCTCACGGAGCCTGCGAGGAACCTCGTACGAGTCCATAAGAACCCTGGTGCGAACCGAGTGCTGGCCGACCCTAAGGTCGAAATATCAGACGATGCATTCAGGTTCTATCTGAAACACCGCCTGCAGATCGAGGCCTTCCCTGGCAACAAGTGTGTATGCGGTGCGCCAGCGACAAATGCCCACGTCCACACGTGCAGCCATCATCGAAAGCAAGACTTCACCGCCACGACGAGCTGGCGAAGGTTGTGGCGCACTGGGCGCAGAGTCTGGGCTTCGAGGTCCAACGGGAGCCAGCAGCCTCCACATCGAACGCGACGAGGATCGACGTCCTCATCACCACGTACGGCCGAGTATTCGGGACGGACGTGCGGGTCACTTACCCGGGGCCACGCGCCAGCGGTTCGGGCAAGGGGGCCATGAACGCCGCCTTCGACGAGAAGATGAGGAAGTACGGCGCCACCATGGAGCGCCAAGGGGTCCTGTTCACACCCCTTATTCTCGAGGCAACAGGCCGCATTCACGATGAGTCACGGAGATGGCTCCGTGCAATCGCGCAGGCCAGACCCGACCAACGGGACTGTGGCACGGCGCTGGACGATCTTATGACAAAGATCGCCCAAACATTGCACGAGACCAACTACCGGCTCGTCAGAGGAGTGGTGGACGGAAACCGTAGTTTCCACGCAGGAGAGGAGTTCCACTAACGCGGACACAGCCACCCATTCCCAAAGTACTCGAACATCTAACACTTGAGGAGTCCATGAGGCAGAGCCACCCACAACCGCAACACACCTATACACAACTTTTATACATCTCTCCCACATATCAATAACTTTTCCAAATCTATATAACATAAGGCCATCTTGTTGTGAAAGAACGCCCTGGAGGAAGAGAAAGAACCGAAAGAAAAGAAACACCATACGAAAACGTTACCAAACCTCGTGCCACAAGGAAACAAGGACACACATGAATAGCAACGACATCACCCGTCCCCCGACTCCAAGGCATCCCGACCAAACTCGTAGTTTTCACAGCTCTCACTTTCTAACTTTCCAGAATCCGACACCACATGAAAAGAAATCAAACGCAGGAAATCCAACCGGTAACAAAGCTGAAACAAAACCCAGAAAACGCAATGAAGAAAGTGCCACGAAGAAACCAAGGAGCGAAGCAACGAACTCTCGGAAGTAACGAAGGCACAGGCGCAACTAATCAGGGCTGTTCATGCCTACTGGAAGGAGCCCTCCCTTTGACTGCGGCCTCATTAACTATATACCACACCCAGCTGTTTGGATTATATCTCCAGCCAGGCAGACGTGTCTATCTTTCGTTTCTCTTCCTTTACTCTGCGCCATAAACCCCACATATAAGACCATCACTGGCGCAGAGGGCCCTTGCCATAGGAGAGGGCAGCTAAGGGGTCCCCACGCTGTGTCAGGTGTATAAATGGGAGGGAGTCCCCAAAAATCGTACTGGCTGGAGGAAGGCAGACATACTAGAGCGGCTTGGTGTGACGCCAGATGATGAAAAGCGAGGGGTCCAGCAGTAACCAATTACCAAGGACGGATGGAGACTATGCGCACTCCTAGTGCTCCTCCAAATCCTCCTCACCCTCACCACCGGCAGTCTCAGCGCCAACCTCCTCGTAGCCCTTCTCGAGGGCGGCGAGATCCTCGCGGGCCTCGGGGAGCTCGCCCTAACTTTTCTTTCCCTTGCTTTCTTCGTGGCACTTTCTTCGTTTCATTGCGGGTTGGTGTTTCTCTGTTCGATTTCGTTTTTTTTTTCCGGGTGGCGCTTCGAGAAAATCCAGGCTAAGGGTTGGGGCGTCGGGTTCGTGGGCCCTGTTCCGGGCCGGCAGGTGCGCTGGCCCTTCGGCAGATGGAAGTGGCGGAGGCGGGGGGTGCGAGCTGCGGACGTGCCGCCTGGCGCCGCGCCGCACGGGAGACACTGGCCGAGATCAAACTCTACCAGTTTGTCCTTTGGGAGCCGGTGGGGGCCGCGCGTGGCTGAGCACCCGCCCCCGTGCGCCCCGGACCCCACCGCACCGAGCCCCTGGCCTTGATCCAGAAGATCGGGGCGGTCCTTATTGGGCATGCGCCAAGGGACGAGAAGCGCCGCCACGAAGCCAAGATCCGCGTGCCCGACCCCCCGCGCTTGCACCCCCAACAAAGTCGAAAGAGGGCGGCGAGGGTGGGCCATGGCAAGGACGACGCCACCAGCGAGGGGGCACCGCCACACACCCTTCAGCCCCAAGCGGACCACGGGCCGACCCACGACGATAGCGACGCGGACGGGGGAAACGCACAACGCAGCCAGCCGTCGAAAGATCCCCGAGGCAACTTTCGGGGGCGAAAGCCTTCGGATAATCTGGGGTATCTCATGCCTGGCGCTTGGAACCCCAGGTGTCCTACACGTTTTCGACGGTTGGAAGGCGGCGGTGGCGATGGGGTAGGGGTGGAGTTCGGCTGGGGATGGCCCCCGGGCCCGTGTTATTCCGGAAGGCCCCCATGAAGTCCTCCGCCCTATCATGGGCCTTGTTCCGAAGGCGAGGATCGTGGCCCACTTGGCTTTCTTCCCCCTCATCGGCAAAGACAGGGGCCCTCCGGGCGCCTCAACCCTACGGAGGCTGCGAGGTGAGCGCGGCAAAGTCCAAGTTGACCCTGCCCCGTGCCTCGGGCATACCTTGGATGCGGCACCTCCTGCGCACGCGCGAACCCAGACATCTCGCCGCCCGCCGCCCTCCACTTCGACGAAAATGTGGAAGAGACTTTCCTTCGAATACTTCAAATGCCGTCCCTCCCGGACACAGCAAAGGCGCTGGGACGTACGGCCCCACCATGAGCGGCAAGGGGTGCAGTTCACACACCCCATCATCGAAGCGACTGGTCGCATCCATGATGAGCCCAGGAGGTGGCCTCGAGCCATCGCTCACGCGCGCCACGAAACACGGGATTGTGGCGCACTACCTTCTAGCGAAGGTAGCTTCCACACAGGAGAGGGCCACAAGGATAAGATAGGGAGACCTTGCCCTCACACGAACATCTCGACTGCTAGTGGTTGTCTGCCTTACATCCACCTGGTGCGACGCATTTGGGAATTTCTTTCTTCCCTCCATAACCGACAACATTGCATATATGCACCCAACTCGGCAACCGTTGTGAAAGAACCAAACAGGAAGATGAGAACGGAAGAACAGAAAAGAAACGAACTACGACCCCACAACCAAATAAACCGTACCACCACGAAACAAGGACACACGTGAAAAGCAAAGAGCTTAACAGTCCACCGAAACTAAGGCACACCCACGACAACCACTCTTCACTTCTTTTCATCCCTCTTCCCCCAGTGAATCCGCATCAACTGACATGTAACAGAAACTACCAGAACCAATCAGTAATGAAGCCGAAACACACCCAGGATCCAAAATCAACCAAGTGCCACGAAGAAATTTTTCACCATGAGACAAGCAACAAACGGATCAAGGAACACAACAGGCAATAAAGGCAGCCACAGCAACGAACCGGGACGCACAGGATCCAACCGAAAGGTTTTCTCTTTCTCTCACAGGGCAGGCATTTATATATAGAGTGTACCCCCGCAGCCGGACGGATTATCTCTCCAACCAGCATGACCTATACGATCTCTTGTTTCTCCTTTTATCTTCCATTCAACCTGCCCCATACACCTCAATATATACGACCACCAACTGCGCAGATGGCCCTTCCCTAGGGCGAATCGCAACGGAAGGCCACGGCCACGAAGTAAGTACCCTGAGTTACATCCCAAATTTCACCCCACAAGTTCCTACCACTTCTTCACGCTACTTACATAATGCTTGGTCGCCACTTCGGTCTGCGATCTCTCCCGGACCAAGACAGGGACAATTCCCCCTCCAAAAAAAACTACGGCAGTGAACGGGAACCAATTGCAACAAAACCTGATCCGCAATGAAACGCCGTAGTGCCACGAGGCAACGAAAAACTGAAGCTATATAGCAGGGCCGCCAGGCACCCCGCAGCACAACGTTAATGCGTTACGAAGGCCCCCCGCACTTTGACGCCCGGGGTTTGTCCTTTTCCTTCCCCCGTTCGAAAAGTTCTCCTTTTAACTCCCCCTTAAGCCCGGCGAAAGGCCGGCCCCTGGCGCCACGCCACGAGCCACCCTCCCTTCTTTCTAAAGTTCCAAGCGACGAAATGAAGGCTCACACCGAAAATCTAGTTTTTGGAGTTCACGAGGCTTCCGGGCAGTGCTGTGCTGGCGTTAATAGCGTCGCCGAATTCTCTCACCCGTGAAGGATTCACGGGGGTTGATAAAATGAATGCGGATGGATATTGTTGATGCAATCACCCCCGTAATTGAAAGTCACGGAGGTTGCGTGAGCGCTAAATAATAATAATAATAATAATAATAACACAGGGCAGAAGCGGTCTCGTTTTTCCTTCGCAGCACCACACGTTAAACAAAATAAACCGTAACCAGAACCAGGGGACCAAAGCACTACGCGTTCTCCTTGCCGGTTGCTACCAGCCGCCATGCAACTATTCAACTCCTCTTGCATAAAATTTCTTGTAACATTTATTCTTGTAAGAACGGAAAGCCAGTTTTTCATTTATTCTTTTTATCAGTTCCCCCCATGTAAGTAAGCATTATTGGAAGATTTATGCGTAAATGGCCTTCTTCCTGGGTTATTCGGTGTAGAAATCTTTTCCAGTGTTAGTGGGATTTCCTTTACATCACAACATCAAGGTTTTTGAAACACGTCGCTGAAAAAGCCTCGCCACTAAACCGAAACACATGTGTGATGATATGCTAACAGGATAAGCATTAACAGAAAGTGAGCCAGCGGATGAGCAAACGCGGCGGTCTTCCTTCCTATCCCCCCTTTCTTTCCCATAGGTAGAAAAATATATGCTGTTGTCGGTCCTCTTCCCTAGTAGAATCGCGCATGTAAAATGCAGTAGATACCACCGGACGCCTTGCGGCAATGCCCTCTCTCGACACAGCATATCCCAGGCTCTAGTCCCGAATCACACCCGTAAGTGCACATCAATTAGTTAGCCTGAACTACTCCCCTGACGCTGACTGTTTGCGTGATACAAAATATTTTAATTCCACTGCACCGGAGGTACGCTAAAACACATCTACGATTTCAAAGATTTTCTTTCACACCTTAACGCACATCTGCGCTGATGTGTATAGCGAGTGTACTACTCTTTGAACTGCAAAGCAAGCCTTTAAGCAAGGCTTTAAATACCTTGAGGAACATCTCTCCGCTTATCGTACCCCACCTGTGTTATACATTGGGGGGTGATGACTTGGGCACAAGAAGCTGTACTGTAAACCATATGTAAGAGATCCGAACTGGGAGTCTGAGTACGAGCGATAACCGACTTTCTGGAAAGCAAAGCCTGTTACATCTCTGAGGGTAGTTGCGATCATGAGAGGAGATCTACTGGAGACCCGTCGGCCCCTGCTGATGCTTCTGTTAGCTTCTCGACAGTGCAGACGCTTTGACTAAACTTTTAGTAACCGTAGCAATCCTAATCCTTATCAACATCACATAGTGTAGCCTTATGCTTGAGTGAGCTCCCCCGATGAAGGTAACTTGTGTTCAAAATGGAAAATACACAGATCCTTTAAAGAGAACAACCGCGACAAAAAAAAAAGCTCTATAAGATACAATCTTAGGGATTCAAGGTGAATAGGTTTCTACAGCCATCCCAATTAATGATCCTCTTGTGGAAACACTCGAGTTTCTTGAATCAGCCACATGGATTTGATTCACTTACAATTTTGCTACAAATGAATCGCCAAGAAAGAAAAAGAAAGCACAACAGACATTTTGTTTTATTTTCTTTGATAAGCTTATCTTCTGTATTTTCAGAAGGACACACCTCGTGGACCCACAGAGAAATGAAATCCAATTTCTATCCCGTGCAGCAGGTTAGACCTGCCCAGGTGACCTAAGTAGTTTCCCCTTAAACATGCTCCAACAGCGACCCCATAAAGCAAAACATTATTGATTATGAAGTTAATGTAAGTTATTACGTAATTATTATTATTTATTTTTTTGGTCATCACGCACCGCTACACCAAACACACACACACAGATCACGAATATATATATAATAACCAACAATCAACCACTACTCACGTTATTGGTTCTCCGGTCCTCGTCCGCCAGACTTCCAGTGATTGGATCTTCTCTTACATGGTGGCGAGCTGCTGCTTTGCCGCGGCGGTGAGATGATCCGGGTTGGCAGACTTGATGCGCTGCAGCATGGCAGCGGCGCATCCGGGGACGGCGGCTACAATGGGGTTGTTGCTTGCGATCCACTGCAGCACGCGGTCGTGGATGCGAGCGGCTTCGATTTCGTCGTCCTTGGCAGGGAGGTGGGCGGTGATGGTCTCGAGCATGGGCACGAGAACAGCCTGAAGGGCGTCGGGGAAGCTTTGAGCGAGCGCGACGTAGGCGCTCAGAGCGTTGGTCGTGCAGTGGGCGTACTTCTCGTCCTTGGTGGCCTGGGGGGCGGCGAAGTAGGTGGCCAGCACGGCCTGCGCGTCCTGCGCGAACTTGATGCCGCTTGGCGTCGCAGCGTGGTGCTGGCCGATATACTGGGCAAGGAGACTAATCAGGAAGAAGGCGGTCTGCAAAAGATCAGGGTCGGTGCGGGTCGTGGCGAAGCCGATGGCCAGCTGCACCATGTGCTCCAGCGAGCTGGCGACGAGGTCCGGCGAGTTCTCCACAAAGTCGCACAGGATCACAAGACCGCGGCCTACAAGGAAGTCGTCCTTCTCCGGTGTCAGCCAGGTCGAAACGACGGGGAGGAGGGTCTCGATGAACACAGGCGTGAACACCGCACCGGCGCGCTCGAACAGCGTGCCGACCAGCTCGCACAGGGAGCGGATACTGTTCTCCAGCTCGTCGTTCTCGTCGTGCAGCTGGTCCAGCTCGTCCTCGTCCTCCTCCTCCGCGATCTTGGCCTCGCACTCCTCCCGCTGCTTTAGCACGTTGGTCAGCGTCCCCACGAGCTTCTCGCACACCTCGCCCGGGGTCTTGGCGTTGAGGGAGATCACGCCGGGGTTGGCGTCCACGCACTGCGACAGGACCTGGATGAAGGTGTCCATCGTGTCCGCGTCGGACTCCTCCTCCAGCGCCGTCATCAGGTCGGGGAAGGCCGCCATCGCCAGCTCCGCGCTCAGGGCCTTGTTGCCCGACGACGAGCACGCCTCCATGATGGCGCCGAGGACAAGCGCGCCGTTCTCGCGGACGGAGCAGTTGAGGTTGAAGGAGAGCAGCTTGATCGCACCCTGGGCAATGTCCTGGAAGAAGGGCTGCAGAGACATCCCCAGCTCCTGCAGCATCGCGTTGACAATGTTGGAGGCCAGCTCCTTGTCCTCGATCATGCTCGTGTGGAACTTCGCCACCTTCTCCCCCACGCCCGGGATCACAATGCGGCAGCGCTCGTAGCCATCCTCGGGGTCCGCCTCGCCGTCATCACCCACGTCCGCATCTTCCACGACGGCGTCGCAGTCCGCGTTCATCATGAACAGCAGCGCGGGCATCACCTGCGGCATGTACGGCAGCACGTCCTCCTTGAGGCACTCCACCATGCACGTCCAGCCGCGGAACACGAAGCGGGACCTAGGGTCGTCGGTCCGGAGCCCACCAGCGCTCATGGAGCCAAGGAAGTTGCAGATGTCGTGCGTGTACGGGGCGAACACCTCCTTCCCCACGCCACACGCCAGCAGCGTGACGCACTCGATGGCCTTGCACTTGATGTCCATCACCTCCGGCGAGTCCGGGAAGGCGAGCACCTCCTGGTACACCTTCACGAGGTCGTTCGCGTACGGCGCCAGCAGATGCTTGCAGGTGGACGTGAGGGAGGACAGCGCACCCAGGGCCGCCTCGCGAACAAAGTTGTGCGCCGTGCTCTGCATGAGCGCCACGCAGTCCACGCACACCCGCTCCACGTACGGCTGGAAGATGGCCAGGAGCTTCTCGTCCGTCTCCTCCTCCTCGTCGTCGCCCATGATGGCGTCGAAGAAGGTATCCAGGCAACGGGCGGCGCACGCGGCCACGTGAGGGATGGGGTCGCGGAGGGCCTGGATGACCGGCGGCAGCACCTGCGCGTGGAGCTGCATCTCCAGCTCCGGGGAGAAGTCCGTGTTCAGCTGGGAGATGCAGTCCAGCGCGTTGGCGCGCACGTACTTGACCTCGTCGCTGATGGACGGGATGATGGACGCCACCAGCGCCGGCAGCATCTTCTTCAGCACCGCGGACATTCCTTCGGCCACGTAGCAGATGAGAAGCACGGCACCGTTACGGTGGCGCCAGTCGGAGCTGCCGATGTTCTGCGTGAAGAGGTTCTGCGCCGTGGTGTGCAGCTTGCGGCCGCCGAGGGCGATGGAAAGGCGGTCGAGGCCAGTCCAGCCGATCACCTGGTCCAGGTCCTCCTCCAGCTCCTGCTCGTCCCCCTGGAGATCCGCCACGTCCCAGTTATCGGGGTACTCCGGCTGCAGCGTGTACTGGAACAGCAGCTCGAAGAAGGAGGTGCTGAAGTCGGGCACCTTCCGCACCGTCTTGGGGCGCTTTCGCAGTAGGTCAACAGCGCCTCGATGGCCATGTGGCGGGCGCCGCGCTCCACCTGCGGGAGGCGCACACCTGCATCAGCCCGCTGAGCAGCGGCACGGTGCAGGACGAGAAGAGCTCCGGGGTGGTGGAGATGCCCTCGGCAACGCACGAGGTGAGGCGCTCGGCGGAGTCCCAGTCCTCGTTGTTCAGGCATTCCTGGATCACGCCCATCATCAGCGGCACAAGGGGCGCCAGCTCCTTGATCATCCCCAGGGACGAAAGCTTCAGCACCACGTTGAACGTTGCCACCTTGAGGTCGATGCTGCCCTCGCCGGTCGTCATAAAGCACGTGTGCAGGCTCGTGGCGATCTGGTCCACGTGCGACTGGAAGTACTCTGTCATCGCAGCGGCTGTGGTAGTGATGATCTCGCAGCAGATGGTCTTCATAGTGCACGGGGCGTCGGCGCTGCTGATGATCCCGAACACACTCTCCCACAGCTCCGACCAGCTCTCCTTCCGCTGGTACACCTTCACCGCAAGGGCGCTCACGCACCCAGCAGCCGACCCGCGCTGGGACTTGGACACGCACGAGCCCAGCACCTCCAGCATCCTCGCCTTCACGGCCATCCGGATACTATCATCCGCGGCGTCGAACGGGGAGGGATCGGCGTTGAATACCTTGCGGAGCAGAATGAGCCCGATGGTGGTGGTGCTCTCCTCCGTACTTGTGGCGCACACTTCAACGATGGCGTGCATCATCAGCACGGGCTGCTCGGCCTTCATTGCCTCGTACTGTGCCTCTGCAGCGGAGCGCTCTGCGTTGTCCGCAGACCGAAGGGCATGAAGCAAGTTCACAATCTGGTCCTTGTCCATGGTGATTGGCAATTGTGGTGATATGGAGTCTCCTAAGCATTCAGGTATGAGGACAATTACACAAGAAAGGAGGAGGGAGGGGAAGAAGTAGATAGGGATAGAGCAGAACGGAGGCATACGAATGGCTTAGAAGGGATAGAACCAGGTATCCAGTGCCAGATGAATGAGATGGATCTAACGTCCATCAACACTGCTAGGATATACTTAGGACAATTAGGATTAGCATGAAGAAGTGAATCTAAACTTCTAGGTGGCCATCACAAGTAGCAAGTAGCTTCTATCTGTTCCCGTTTCCCTGCAACGGATTAAATGAAAATTTTGTTTGGAGGATAGACCGTGAAGGAAGCGTCTGTTAGAGCCAGCTGCTGCGCTTCTTCTCCTTCAGTTGCCGGGCGAGGTCCTGGAAAGCCATTGCACGAGAGGCCATTTCCTCGGACTTGTCCGCCACAGCGCCGAGGCGCTCAGCGCGCTCCTGAAGCTTCCTGACGTTCTCGCTCATCATTCGCCGGGCTTCTGTGAGGCTCACGTTCTCCCGCTGCGCCAGCGCCTTGAGCTGAGCGTAGCGACTTCCGGGGGCTGCCGCAGGTGCGGCGGCGCTGGACGGGGCTGCCGCAAGAGGTGCCGAAGCGGGTGCTGGTGCTGGTGCCGTGTATCTCTGGGTGCTGCCCCTGAGGGCGGGAAATGGAACGGGTGCAGGAGAATTCTTCTTGGCGGTGAGCGGAATAGAAATAGAAGCGGCGGTGGAGGTGGCGATGATGTTGGTCACATCCACATGCTGCTGTGTCGGGGAGGTCTTTGGGGTCGCGATAGGACTAGGAACCGCTGCGGCCGTGCTAGCCTCCTCGGGCTCCTTCTGCTGGGAGTCAGATGTGCGGGGCTTCACCTGCTTGAAAGTGGTACCGACCAGCTCCTCCGCAATGTCCTCCCACGGCGATATCATGAGGCGCTTGAAGAAGTTGCTCTCTGCCTTCTGGGTGGGTCGCCGGGGCAGGTAGCGATGGTAGCGCCGGAATGAGCCAGGCGCAGGGTCGTACTGGGGTGGCCAGAAAGGGTCCACCGAGGCGGAAAGGACCTCTGTTGGCTCCTCTGTCGTTAAAACGTAGTGTCCAATGGCGCCATGGGTGGCACCCACGAGGAAGAGGTGAACTTCCTTCCCATCGGTATCGACCTGCAGTATTTTTAGCTGCTCCTCCCCCGCGAAGTCGAGCGTGGCAAGTGGAGTCATTCGCGGTTGCAGCGTCGTGGCGTCCATCACATTGATCCACCGCCATCCGTTCGAGTCCCTCGTGAGGGCGACGAGGCTGTGATGCGAGGGGCACAGGAGCACATCCTCCAGGGAACGCGCCGCGTCGAGGCGGATGGTCGGGTCCTCGGCACTGCGACCACCACCCCGGAGCGTGGCGCATATATCGACTGCGGCCAGGTGATGGGTGCCCACCATGATAAGGATAGGGGACGTGGAGGCCAGCTTCACCGGCCCGGCAGACTCCGCTAGCACCTGGCGACGCGGCGCCGTGTCCTGCTTCATCTGTGTGAAGAGCAGTGCCTTCCCTGCTGGCCACGTAGCCCGGACACAGCTGATGACGCCCTTCAGCGTTCCTTGTTGGTCGTCGGTAAAGTCCCCACCCGAGTCGGAGCCGTACTTCCAATGCATCACGCGCCCGCCCTCCGACAGGGTGCAGCAGAGCGTAATGCGCTTGACATCCAATGAGAAGCCGGTGCGGTGCCATACCTCGGCGGCGTCCTTGGAGGTCCGCACGCACCACTCCCGGGAGGCGGCCTGCGTCATCCCGAAGCCGATCTGAACGCTGTGCAGCACACCTCCAGCAGCATCACAGAGGATCACCTCACCGCACTCGCCGGGTTCCGTTGGGGGAAGGGTAACAGCGAGATCCACGGAAAACATTTCAATGTCGCCAGACATGTTGGGGGTCGCAGCGGAGCTGGCGTTACCAATGAGGAGCCGGTGTGCTGGAGTGGAAAACTGCGGATACAGATGCATCTGCATAGAGCTGAGGTTGACGACCATAACCCCCCTCCCGCCTTCCAGCAGGGCTGCGAAGTACAACGACTCCTCTCGGAGGGCTGGAAGTGTACCCCAGAATGTCTCGACTTCGCATACGCGAGCACCGGCTGGTAGGAAGGTGGCGCAGGGCAGCAGCAGTTTTACGGGCTCGAACTTCTGTGGGTCCATGACACCGCTGAGGTCGACGAAAGCGATCGAGGAGTCCTCTAGTACCAGCACCAAGCACTGGCCCTCCGGCGTGAAGCGCAGCTGGCCGTCTTCCCGCGCCATGGACATCTTCGCCTCCACCAGCTTCGCCACCGAGGCCATGGGGCCCGTGCCGGGCGGAAGGCCAAAGGCGGCGCGATCCAGTGCCAGCACCGTCCGGCCCACACCGAGGCGTATGGTGTACGTCGTCACCATGATCTGCTCTGCGGAGACCGTGACACGCAGCACCACCTCCGCAGGGAATCCCGTGGCGGGGGGCGGCAGCGCCCTCTCCAAGAGCATGTGCGAGGTCTGGTCTGCTAGAATGGACCACAGCGAGGTGTTGGCTATCGCACTCTCGTCCGGGCGGAGGATCTGATGCGTCGAGGCGGAGAGTATCACGGTTTCCCCCCAGCCAATCACCGTCGCTAGCATGGCACCGTTGGCGGCAATGCGCTTCGCCTCCGGGATCTCTGTGAGGTTGCTGCCCATCTTCTTGTACATGTCGATCAGATTGGAGCTCCCAAACAGCAGCTCGTCCATGGCGGAGAGCTTCGCAGGGGTGGCGACCGCGCGCATCACCGCTTCCTGCTCTGGGAGCGGCAAGCGGAGCAACAGGGACTGGCGGCACCACGGTGCCTCGCCTTTGATCTCGCGCAGCTCTTGAATGCTCTCCAGGCCACGCGCCAGTCGCTTTCGCTTCACCACCAACGGGTGGAGGCCGCCGGAGCTCGTAATAATAAGGGAGTCCAAGTCAAAATCCGTGAGTTCACTGTGCCAGTAGCAGTGTGGCGCGCAGGGCTCCACGTGAAACACCTTAAAGAAGTTTGCGGCAAGCCCCCCAGTGGCCTTGGCTTGACGGGTCTTGGCCTCCGCTCCCTTTCGGGCAGTATACACGTTAAGATCTGCGATCACCTGCTCCTGGTCCACCACAACCTTGTCCTCCACACGCAGCACCACCTCCACGATATCGCGCTGCCCGTTGAGCAGAAGGAACCACTGGCTATTCTTATCGCTGACGGAGCCGCCACCAGATTTGGTTCGCGCCATGTACATCCCGACCCGGTACTCGTTGTACTGAAACGCCTCGACACTGCTGGTCTCCAGGTCGTGCCCGATGCTGGCGGAGAGGTCGATGACCCAATAGACACTCGACACTTTGCCCTTCTTTTTCTGCCCCATGTCCCACACCAGCACCTGAGAACTATCGGTAGTCGTAGCAACGACGTAGTTACCGCCAGGGGTGAACTTGCCGACGGCGAGCATGTTCTTCTCTGCGTTGGTGAGCGTCGACCCGGCGCTGAAGAAGGTGGTCACCTTCCCGCTGCCGACGCTCCACTCCAAGACCCCAGAAACCCCGGCGATGACACCAATAAAGGCGTTCGGGTTTTCGGGGAGCGAGTCGAGCGAGACGAGCGAGCCAAACGGGAAGAACCGCTGTTCGTCACCAGCGGCGTGGCTGGTGGTCTGCGCCGAGCTTTCCAGAGAGAACGGGGCGGCGAGTTCGAGGGCGTTCGTCTCCTTCATCGTCCAGAAGAGCTGGTGCTCCGTCTCTGAGAGGTCACACAAGCGGAAGTAGGACACGGTTCCGTCGCGGCGGCCGACGGCCCCGCAGGTAAGGCCTTGCGGAATGTGGAAGCAGGTCAGCTTCCCGCCCGGGGCCGCTTGCAGCACGGTGTCTGTCATACAGGACTGGTAGTCCACGCACTCGATGCCTTCGGGGGAGAGCAGCAAGACGGAGGACGTACCGGCGTAGAGGAAGCAGTCAAGCCAGTGCACCCCACGCCGCACAGGAATGCGACGGCGACACATGTTCTTGCCCAGCACCAATACATCGCAGTCGTCGCCCACGCAGACCAGCACACCAAGAACAGGGTCGTAGCGGCAAATGTGGTAGTCTGTCATCACCGTCGCGCTGCCGTGGCAGAACAGACTCGACGCCTCCGCCATATGCTTCCTTAGAATGAAGCGGGAATGTGGGTGAAGTCCGTGAGAAGGAAGATCTACTCTAATGCCGCGGTGAGAGCTTGGTGTCTTGAGATTATTATTTTCTAGAAAACAGCTCAAACAAGAAACAAGAACCAATAAGGAATCAGCAACAGAGCAACAAAAAAAAAGGAAAAAAAAAGCTGCAAACTAAAAGAGCAAAGGCACCTGTGTTACAGCGGGCAGCACACAGCGATAGATGCAAACACTGTTATCCTTATCATCCCGCTCTGTACTCCGTTCCTGTGGGGGGGAACAGCCTCTTGAGGCAGAGGGCCCAAGGCCCAAGGCCCACGGCACAACAGTCCCCGTGAGGCTTCACAGCACGGCCGCAGATGGGAAAGGCCTCTGCGTTAGTTGCACTTTTTTGACGATGAACAAAACCTTGCTGGATTCATTCCGCGCCCAATTACCACAAGAAAAGAGAGAGAGAGAGAGAGACAGACCAAGGCAATCAATCGTATCATATTATTCCAAGCATAAAACTAGGAAAAGAAATACTAACAACAAAATAATAATAATAATAACAAACACAAACCACCGGAGAAAATCGAGAGAAAATCTTCAAAAAAGAAAAGAAAAGAAAAAATGAAGCAGAAAAAGTAGCGGCACGGACGCATCTCTACAAAAAAAAATGGACCGATGCATCAGTTGTCTACCACCAAAAATGGTTGAAGATAGGCGCTAAGAGGAGGAACAAAGGGGCGATACGCATCCTCGACTTCAACCTCCACCATGATGAAGTGCTCCCCCGGGGCTGTCACCTCAAGATCTTGAAAACAAACCTCCGCCTTGACCTTATCCCCCTCAATACGGATTCCGAAGCCCGTGTCGGCGGCTGGTGGCCCGTCTTCTCCGCCCACCGCGGCACCGTCAACCGATCCATGCTGGCTGAAGCGCTCGACCAGTTCCTGAGCAGAAAAATGCGCCACAGGCAGCCGTACCGAGCCGGTCATGTACGAGTCCACCGGCCGGTGTAAGAAGGCGTGCACGCAGCTGTAGCCCCCAAAGAGATCTCGCCTCGAGTGGGTCTTGCTCATTATGGCGTCAACGGAGAGCAGGGCACGTCGCGGCGCTCCCGATGCTCGGCGACGGAGGCGTCGATCCTTGGACTCCACGGGCGGCGGCTGGCCGTCTGGGTTGAGCGCCACGCAAACGGGGTGCGGTTTGGTAAGGATGACCCGCAGAGGGGGAATGGCCCTTCCCGGGGTGACGCGCGCCTCGTTGGGCGTCCACCACAGGGAGAGCTTCACCTCCCGGAGGCCAGCGCCGAGGGGCAGCACAGCGCAGCGGACCTGCACGGGGTACCCAATCACCCGTTCCATGGCCTCGAGGATGAGCGGGAGGTCCTCGCTCCAATTGGGGCACTGGGTGATGATCCCGACCGCAAAGTCTGCATCCTTGGTGCGGGTCACATACACGCCGTTCAGTGTGGCGGACCCAATGCTGCCCATCTCGAGGTGCGCTGGCGCACACTGGACCACGTAGCGGGTGAGGAGGTGGCAGGCGCCCGACCATGCGGCGCAGATGTGGTCGGGCGGGATATTTCGGATGATGTGCGCCCTGGTGAGATTTGTGTACTCGGCATAGGAGGCCGTGAGAGAGAGCGATTCCCCGCAGCGCAGCGCATCACTACAGAGGGCGCGCCGCAAGGTGGTCGCATTGCCCTGGATATCGCCGGCGGCAAAGGCACACCGGATCTTCCGCATCCCCGTGTGGGCGGCCCACGGCTCCCACCCTGGGAAGTGGTTGTTGCACTGAAAGTGCTCGAGCTCGTCAGGGTTCGTGCACCGGTACACGCATTCGGCGCTATTTGCATGCGCGTGGAAAGAAAAATCCAAGAAGTGCGTGGCGGTAGGCCTTTCCTTCCCGGCCTCGTGCTGCTGGAGGCTCATCCGTCTTGTGTCTGGCGTTTGGAGTGTTGCTTCTGAGCCCATCAGGTCGACCCGGTGAAGTCCGCAAGGGCTGTAAAAATTTAGGAAGAGCAAAGGAGTGGAAGAGGTACACTTTTGTCAAAGAAGTCTCGCAGGATGACGAGCGCAACTTCCGTACTCTTGTCGTAGTGATTCGATGCAGACAAGGGAAAAACGAACGAATATATATATAACGAAAGGGGCGTCGTTCCTCTCTCTAGACGAGTAGAGTCGAACGAAGGGAACTGGCAAATGATCCTCTACTAGCACGATATATACTGTGCACTGTTTTCTCAGGGTCGTAGTCGTTTTCTGAAGTAATAGTAATAAAAGTATAGCGTGCTGCCAAGGATGAATGATAGATGACTCAGAGAAAGCACCACGAGAAGCCGAATTTAGTGCTAAAGATAGATAGATAGATAGATAGATAGAGATCTGAAGTGATTTTTTTTGTATTAATTCTTCTGAATGGAACACGGAACAATCCCCGCGTCCTTTTAAGTTATGCCAATAAAACAGTTAGAAGCGGCCTCTCTGAGGGGAGCGGAGGCAACAAAAGAAGACGAAATGGGTCTCACAGCACACAGATGAGAACAAGTCTAAGAAGCGGATCCAAAGCACTAGTACATTGGAAATACGGAAGACAAAAGTTCAGAAACAGAAAACAAATAGCATCATGGATCCGCCAACAAGAAAACGATGAGCCACACGCCGACGTACTTTACACATGAAGAGACGCAGAGGTAGCATTCATTAGCGAAGCTACGTGATCCGCCACGCATTTTTTTCTTTTTTCTTGTTTAAATGATTTTCTGTCACTTAACCGCGTCGAGCACAGAAAGCGACGAGATCTGACCATTTTCTTTTTTGTTGTTGTTTTTTCTTAGTTAAACTTTATCTTTTTTTTTTTAACTTCAGGACGTTGTGGAAACTGTACGGGTGCTACCGCGCGTGGCACCTCCACCTACAGTAGCCTCGAGGACTAGATGGCCTCGCGGCCGGCAGGGATTCGTGGGGCCACATCAAAAACCGCGGGCCGGCTCACTCGTCGGAGGCAAGAGTGGCATTCTTCTCGCGCTCCTGCTGCGTGCTCCCGGAGCCGCCGTGGCGCTCTCCGACAGCGACGGTGCAGCCCGGCCTACTGAATAATCTGCACCACGTCACTGAAGCGGAGGACATCCTGGTTAATGGAGCTCTGTGGGCTGTTGAAAACGTTGCTGGTAAAGGACACCCGGTCGTTGGTGCAGGACTGCACTTCAAATTCAGAGCTCTGGCGTTTGGCAGTTTCTACAATTTTGGGCACCTGATCCGGTGTGGTGGAGAGGTATACCGCCAGATCAGCCACTGATATATTTTCCATGGTGAAAGCGATGGTCTCTAGAATGCTGGTCCGCACACGGGTTTCAAAGTTGAAAGACTCCGGCAGGTTCTCCTTGACCTTGGACCACCGAGTCCAGAACTTCGCGAACTGCCCGCAGCTGAGAAAGTTCTCCAGCTCGTATATGGAGTCCAGCTCCTTCTCTACCGAGCTCGTCTCCTGCACGTGTGTAGCGACAAGACACATGCAGGCTGTGAAATCGCTCGTATTGAAGCGGGCCAGAGACTGCATGAGGATCCCCAGCAGGATAGACTTATCCGGCTGCGCACCGTCCATCGCGAAATTCTTGAGGTATGCCAGAAACATGGGCAGATCGTACTTCCCCTCCGTCAGGATCTGCGCCACTTCCTTAGCGTCATCGCGTGAGGTCATCTGAGCAGCTGCAAACGAAGTTCACCTATCACTGGAACAAAGAGAAACGATAGTAATAGAAACCACACGAGAGAAAAGAAAAAAGAAAAAAAAAGAAACATGAAACCACAAATGGAACTGCGTTTTTCGTAGAAGAGAAGGATTTGAACGACTGTAGAGCGAAATGACAAGCACCACTAGGATCGGATAGCACCACTAGGATCTTATCTTATTATTATTTCATATGCTGCTGGGTTGTTGTTGGTATCTCATAGGCCACCCACAAGCATAAAAACAATGATGAAAGGCACACAGACAATGATGTAAGTGAAAAACAGACACACATAAATATCGATACAAACTACCAACTCTCTGAAACGGCGCGTTCCCTTTTGGGGCTGCGTCACCAAAAAGTTACTCTCTGCCTTTGCTGTTCTCTCCCTGCGGAGCGTCACATGCATTGAAGCATCAGAAATAAGCTGAGAGAAAGAGAGAGGGGGGAGACGACAGCCGCAGAAAAAGCACAGAGACTGCTTCTCCACCTACGTTGGAGGAATCCACAGTTCCAATCGAATTAGCGCGTAGCTCATGAATAGCGATAGTACAGAGGGGACTAAGGCGTTCTCTGCACTCCATAACTTAAAGAGTATTCATGGGCTTGAAAAACAACAACAACAAAAAAAAAAAACGAAAACAAAATAAAACTTCAGTTGAACTAGAAGATTCGATGCGTGGATCTCATACTCCATTGATGGAGTGGTTGACTAGAGCTGCTCGCCAGGAGCTTCACTTTCACCTATAAGCTCCACGTTAACCGAGTGCCTCAATGCTCGATTATTTGGCAACTAATTTAAGATATTCTAAAGAAACTAAACGAATACGGCTGAAGCCCAACGCAGAGGGGGCGAGGAGGGTCTAGAGGGAGTATAATACACACTGCCTCAAGTGAAGAAAGAAACGAAACGAGCAGCCTCCATGCAAGGTGAAACTCTCTGATCGAAGTGAGGGTGGATCATGCTTTTTAGAAGGCGATATAGCCCCCGACTGGAATCAGACGGAAAGTGCGCTCCTCACAGCCGTCGGACATCTCATAAGAACCTTCTGAACGGAAACGCACGCCCTCTTCTGCTGCAGCTTCTCGCAGGACCATGGGCGGCTCGTCCAACGCCTCTTGGGTCAGCTCGAAGGTACCCCAATGAAGCCCGTACGCCTGGTTTATGTTCAGGATCTGAAACACCTGGACAGCGCTCTCTGGGTCCATGCTGAGTGGGTAGATGTTCTGGCGAGGTGCGTAGGCTCCGATAGGAAGCCCGGCCATATCAATGCGAGGAAAGCGGCAGTGGATCTGCTCGAACACTTCGCGGCTGAAGGTGGTGTCACCGGCAAAGTAGTAGGTCTTTGCAGTACTCCAGTCCCACCCCCCGGACGGAGACGCTGGCGGTGAGTGGGGAAGAGGACCCCGCGGCCTCAGCGCTCCGATGCCGTCAAGAAGATTAGCCTTCTCGTTCGGCCTCTCAGCCAGTGTCTTCCACCCGAGGCACCATCCCGACCACAGCACATCGTTCCTATTCGCAACGCCGGGGAGGCTGTAGTTCTGTGCAGGGGTAGCGGCGAAGCGTAGCTGCAGTCCCGTGGCCTCCCCTACCCTCCACAGCAGCAGCTCTGCCTCCTCCCACCAGTCCAGCTCGGTGATGGCGTCCGCCGGAATGCCCCAGGGCTCCAACAAGGTATGCATGTTCTTCGGTGCCACAAAACGCACGTTGGGGAAACACTTGTACAGTTTCTCTAGCGTGAGTTTATCCAGGTGACCGTAGTGGTGGTGGGAGAGAAGGATGATGTCGATGCGGGGTAGGTCTTCCATCTCAATTGGGGAGGGGAATGGGCGTTTGGGCCTCCTGTACGGCATGGAGGTGGCCCCGTCGGAGAACATAGGATCTATCAGAATATTTACATCGTGACGCACAAGACAAAGCAGCTGGGACGCATGGCCCAGCCAGAAAATCAAATCCTGGCCCTTTGCATCTAGTTTTGCTGGGGCCAATAGGGACGGGTTTGACACAGTGAGCCACGCTGGGGAGCTCTTAACTGCTCCTCGTTGTCCTCATCGTCGTCCTCCTCGCTAGGGTGCGATAGGTCCGTCGTGCTAGCTAGAAGGGCACTCGTGGATGGCAGAGACCGAGCGCTCCGCCCAAACATTCGCTTTTCTGTCAACGGCGAAAAGACGCGGAGATCATTTAGCAGCTGGTCCGGGTGGCACTCGACGTACCACTTATCAAAGAATGGCTGATGGCCCTTTCGGGGAGGCGGTGGGGGCACGAAGAGCAGCTGCGCTGCTAGCATACCGCGTGTCCACATGGAACCGGGACTGGAGGTGGAGTCGCCGTAGTTTTTGAATCGCTTCCCACTCTTATCACGATTCGACCAGTACGCACCGGCCGTTGCGGTCTGTGTGTCTATCATCGCAACGGCGAGGGAGCTTCGGAAAGAGGGGGAAAACAAAAAATGGAAAAAAAAAGTTCCACAAGACGTCTGCTAGAGATCACACATCGAATGAAGGGTGTGTGTGAGGGATGAATAAAGAAATTAAGAGGAGAGAAAGGAACAAATATTTGTTGTGAACCATAACACCCACACACTTACACCAGAAAGAATGAGCAATATATATATATATAGCTCAACACAGCGACGGGCAGGAAGAACGAGCCAACAGAAGCGTCGAAATTCCAACACATCTTCTTTCGTCGTTGGGGAAGCCGAGGCGTTTCCCCCTCGCAAGGAGGATACCGCAGCAGCTCTACGGAGACAGATGTACACTCCTATAGGTAAGTGAGCATTTGGAAGTTCAAGAGAAAGAGAACACGAGTATACCGCGGTCCTGGAAGGGGGAAAAAAAAAGAAAGACAATACACAGATTCCAGTAGAATCGGCTCTATGTGGTCTCCTTGAGGAGAGAATGAGTAGATCGTCAGCGCTATCCCAACGCGAGATCACTGTCCCCCACTCGCTCTAGGGCAGCGAATCATAGAGGTAGGTGACCGCCTTCGTTTCGGGAGCGGATGCCCCGAAAGGTTCTCTGGTGGGCGCCATGTCCGCGGCCGTCATCGTGAAGGGGGATCTGGGGCCCTGAGCCTCTTGGAATGGTGCCACAGCGCTTTCCTGGTACGCCGCCAGGAGGATGGGCGGACTGTCAGCGGCCCGCAATGGCGGTATGGGGGGCAAGCGATAGCTGCCCTCGACCAATACCACGTCCTCATCGGCCTTGAACCAGTCGTGCATGTGGTGGACGACAGGGAATTGGCGAATCTTACTCTGAACGTCTTTGGTGTCTATTGTAAAGGTGCCAGGCGCGAGGTCGCTGTCGGCGTCACTGGGCCGCTCAATTGCGGACAGCGACGACGCGCTCCCGTTGGCGATGGAGAACACTTCCAGCTCCCCCGCCTGAGCCGCTGGGCTGTCGCCTGTCTCCTCTGGGGAGACGCTCCAGAGCCGGGTGAGGGGGGGCGGGGGCGGGGGCAGCGTCTCCTCCCGCTGCTGGTCGCGGCTGGGCGAGCGGTCTAGACCGTCCTGGCTCTGGGCCCTCTGCTCACCCTCTGCCATATGAGGGGGATGACGGACTGGGGGGAGCATCATGGCTGTGCCGTCGGCCGGGAACTCGAGCACCACCGGCGCCGGCGTAGAGGTTATCTGGTTTTGACACGGCTGCGGCTCGGGCTCCACCGCCGTCTCTGCCACGCTGGGTGGAGGCTGGGAGACGAGTTCGACCTGCGCTTCTGGTGCGGCGCTAACGGCCCCCTCACGGCAGACCTCGACCTGTACCGCTTCACTAGGCAAGTCTTCTACTCGGCTGGAGCGGATGGCAGGAGTACTATTGTCTAGCTCCTGCGGCTGCTCCTGCTCGGGCGCCTCCCTCTTCGACTGCTGCTGCTGCTGCGCCACCATCTCGTCCTTGGACTCGTCCTGGTTCTGCTCCGAGTGGCTCATTAGCCTCTCCTGGGACATACTCCAGAATTGGTACTCGGCGGAGTTGAAGGAGGCATCTGTTTGAGAGAGCAGGTACGACCCGTCTCCGGGGCTGCTCCTCTCTCGCTCGGCGGGCGCCGGCACGGCGGGCGGGTCTGGCGGGGGATGCGGAAAAGGCGCTGTCGGCACGAACGGCGGCGGTGGGGGCAGGACTGCAGGCGGTTCCCTGACTGTGGGCTTGGGGGCTGCTCCTCCCATCGGAAGAGGACGCGGCGGAGGCGGAGGGGTGTCGTCGGCGCGTGGATCCTGCGGGCTGGGAGAGAGCGCTCTGGTGCTGTCCTGGCGCCGGCTCTCCTCTTGGCGGCGGCGCTCTTGCAGCCACGAGGGCGCGGGCAGGACACGCTCCGCCCACTTGGCACCTGGCAGAGGAGTGTCCATGGGGCGGCTCCTGCGTGTCCACTCCCGAGCAGATAGTTGGGCCGTTGCCACCCCTGCCACCGCAGGAGGGGAGTACTGGCGCGGGGCTCTATCATCTCGTATGCCCGGAGGGAAGGGGCTGTGGCCGTCGCGCGGCGCACTGCGACCCCCTACGGTGCCGAAGTCCAGCGTGGGGCTCTCGGAAGTGTGGAAGGAAAGGTTGGAGGACACGGCGGACGAACCGCTCGCCGCCTCGCCACGATCCGCCGCCGCAGGGACGGGCTCGTCCCGCTCCTCCTCCTGCTCCTGCACCGCCTCGTGCTGGGGGAGGACAGGGGCCGGGTCGAGGAGCGCGGCAGGCTGGCCGGACTTGTCGGCGACCGCCACCGCCTCCGACCCAAAACAAAATGGGCAGAAGCGACGGAAGAAGGACCGCTTGGGCTTTGGTTTGGCCACCGTTGCTGTGATAGGAGCCGGAGGTTCGCCAGAAGCGGGTGAGGTGGGCGAGGTGTGGCGCACCGCGTGGACATCTCGGTTCTCCGTATCGCACGTCTCGGGCTGTCGCATTTCTCTCGGAAGCACAGGGTACAGCAAAGGGGATTCCGCCTCCTCCTCCTTTTGTGCTGAAGGAACAAGACTTGGCGCCCCCTGCTGGGCCTGCGCGGCCTCCCCCGGGAAGCTGTTGCGGGGTTTACTCTCCACCTCCTCTTCTCTCACTGGGAAACTGGAGGGTGCCTCGGCCGCCTGGTGCTGCGTGGCGGCGCTGCTCTTGGTTGCGGCTGCGGAGCTAGTACAGCAGGAGAAGATGCCCCTCCTCCTCCTCGCAGGGGCCTGCGTTTCTGTTGCCGAGAGAGGGGCCACTGAATGCACGCTGTGTGTCGACGGTGGCGAGGAGGGCTGCGTCCGGATCTCTATAGAACCCCTGTCGCTGGAAATTGAGGGAGGCATACGGGGCCGCACCTCCAAACGGTCTGACCTAGATTTATTTGACGAGCTGGGCTCCTCCAGCGGAGGCTCGTCTGTGGGCCCGTCTGTCGTCACTGCTTCGGACCCCCCCTGCCCGGGATGCGGCAGCTGCGCCACGCCAGCTCCTTTGCGCTCTGTTGCGTCGCCGGCATGTAGCTCCTTGGTCGTATGACCTGTCGCGTCGTGGAGCGAGCCGTTGTCGCCCGTGGCACAGCCAGAATGCTCCATCAAGTGCAGGGAGCTTCAGTAGGGCCTGACGGCTTGTATAATACAGAATAATATCAAAACAAATAAAAGTAGATCTGAAAGAAACAACCAAACAAAAGAACAATTGAAATCCTGGTAGGACACGCTAGGCTAATGCAAAACAGTTCATGCGCAATGTATTTGTTTCCTCTACGCTAGGAACAACGTACTTGCTGAATGAGAAGTCTACAACAGAGGGATACAGAACGAGAAATAGTAGAAACAATGCGGAGGTTGGTGCCATTCCAAGAGACCATCACAGAAAATCAACCGCACACAGAGGAAGTTCTTGTTATTTATTTTGTTGTTGTTGTTGTTATTTTTTTCCCCTTCCATTTGATGTTAGTTGTGCATTTATGCGGCCCGACCTCCAGAGGAATAGAGGTGAAATGGGCGTCAGTTCGGCGCTTTACACGTCGACGAGCAGCTGCGCGGACATACCCTTTCGAAACCGAGTCTTGAGCACAAAGTCGCGCGAGAGCTGATAACCCTGCGCCGGTTCGAGCGGGCCGAGCCGCACTTTGGCGTCGTACGGATCTCCTGGCACCACATCCCAGTTGCTGAACGAGAATGCGGGGAAGCACTGGCCATGCGTGGCCATTCGAATCTGGGTCTCTAGACCAAAGGAATCGATGGCCGGTACGAGAGCCATGAGCCGGGTGAGATTGGTCGCAGGAATAGGGTGCTGCTGCAGCGCCACACCACGGCGCTGTGTGAAGATATCCCGCACCTTCTCGATCTTGTCCTCCTCCGCAGCACACAGCACCTCACAGGATAGAATGGGCTCGAGCAGCCGGGGCCTGGCACCGAGAAGCGCCTGACGGGCGGCCGTGCGGGCATTGGCAACGACGACTCCATTGGTAATCCCTGGGTCGATGTTGGCAAATATCAGCTTCACGCCCACGCCGCGAACGACTTCGCCGACCAGAGGCCCGGTCGCCACGGCTGAGCGAAAGCCGGTCAGAATGGCCTCCCTGTGCGCCGAGCTGAGCGGGCCGACCTTCGCTAGGGCACATTCCTCGGGCAGCGTGTCGTCAAAGAACGCGTTTGGTCCTTTGTGGGTGTCGGGGCCCAGCCCCATGAGGTTAGCGGAGTCCAGGGCGTCGAAACCGAACTCCTCCCGCAAGACGTTGGTAAGCGACTGACGTCGTGTGTCCGCCACCTCTCGGGTGCAAGCAGGTACTTCAATCGTCTCGCTCTCCATGGCGCTCGTGAACTCGCGAGACAGGACACCGCAGACACACCCAATCGTGCACCATTTGTGTCCCGCCGTCGCCAGCAATCCCTCGTCCTCTAGAACCGTCTCCGCAAAGCGGACGTACGGCTCCGAGACAGATACGTGGGCATTGGGGCACAACACCTGCCGTAGCTCCCGCAGCGCTGTGTCTAGATGGAGCTCGCCGTAGCCTCGCAGCGTGAATTCTCCGGTCTCTTGTCGGTGGGCGTCTATCCCGGGGGTGGTCCGCTGCAGCGTCTGCAGGGCCATCTGAAAGCTATCCAGCGATCGCGGGTCGCGGAGTTCGAGGTCGACGTGTATCAAGGGCGGCGCAGTTGTGCAAGGGGCGAGGCGTACGAGGTCGAGCCAGTCCGACTCCTCCGAATCGTCCAACATAGACAGCGCTGCTGCTGCGGGGGCTCCCCCGACGAGCGCCAAGTGCTTGCCCTGGCGCTGTCCAATACCTGTGATGAACACCACCTGGCCCTCTCTCGCGTGCAGGACTGGTATGGGCCCCTGCGGGGTGAGGACGAACATGCGGTCCACCTTCACGGGGTAGCACGGCTCTGCCTCACTGCAGGCGTCGTCCACCGCGGCAAGTGCTGCGGCGCGCTCCAGGGTGCCACGCACGACGCGGACGACAGCGGCCACGGCCCCGCCCTCTGCATAGAGTCGGACGAGCGGGGCGACGGCCAGAGGGGCCGCCGAAGCCTCCTCCACGTCCTCCACCTCTCCGCCCCCCGCACCGAGCTGGTAGGCCGTCTCCAGCCAACGTGAGCGCTGGAGTGGTGGCGGTAGCACGGACAGCAAAGCATCGAGACCTTCTTCTGCGGGTGAGCCGAAGAAGTGCGCCACCGCCTCCCGTGCGGCTTGAAACGGGGACCGTGGCAGCTGGGTGAGCGCCTCCGACAGGGCCATGACCCCGCCCGCCGCAGGCAGCGTGCGACACCATCTTGTACAAGGGCTCCAGAATAAACTGCACAAAGGTATTTCGCTGGCGAACGTTTGTAAGAGGCTTAAACGCCCCTCCATCAAAGGTTATCTGACCCCAGAGATGCTTGGAGAGCGCTGCGGGGTGCACGCCGGGATAGGCGGCCGCGTACTTCACGCTGAAGGTTTCCAGTGTGAAACAGAAGCCGAGTGCCGCACTGCTGAAGAGAACCGTTCCGTTTTCTGGGCTCACCAACATCTTTGCACCATCCGATCCGCCGAAGCGAAGGATCGCGTTGTTCACCGTGTCGATGACAAGCCGCAGCTTCCGGTAGGCGTCTGCGGGGGGGAGTTTGAGTTCAACGATGAGACGGTCCAGCTTGGTCAAGACCAACACCACAGGTAGGCGCTCCTGCTGCACGGCGCGCTGCAGCTGTGCTTCCGTGGAGGCCAGCAACGACTCCACAACGTCTACGCACAACACTGCAGCATCGGCCAGTCGAAGTCCCGCAGCGGCTTCACAGACGAAATCGTTGTGACCGGGAGTGTCGATGAGCGTCAGCAGATGCGACGCCTGCTCCAGTGCCGCTCCTCGGGCAATGAGCGTCACGACGTGGCACTTGATACTCACCCCGCGCTCCATCTCGTCCACACTTTGCCGATACCCACCGGAGTCCGCCGATGCGCCGGAGCTCTCAGCGCTGCCCTCCATCCACATTTGCAGCAAGGAGGTCTTGCCGTGGTGCAGGGCGCCAATAAGCGCCGCGTTGCGCACCCGAGGGGAATTCTTCGAAGCGGCCAGCATGTCCATGAACGCAGACGTCGCCTCTACCGGTGTCTTGCGGTCCGTGAGGAGCAGCGTTGTCGACGGTGCCTGGTCCCCCGTACCGCCAGATTTGTGTTCGATGAAGAAAGTGTGCCGCTGATCGCGTTGCCGTGCGCCGCCCACCAAAATAGCCTCTGCGTTGACAAGCGGCTGGTCAATTCGATGCGTGGGCTCCTCCCCAACGATAATCTCTGCCTCGCTAGAGGAAGAGCTAGTGTTGCTCGAGCTCTCGTCGCCGTCATCGCTGGAGTCGGCCTCGGAGTCGGAACCACCGCACCGTTCCTTGACATCATCGAGTGTGGAGGAGCTCTGAACTTCTTCCTCCTCCTCCTCGCTGGAGGATTCGTTCTCAGCCACCACACGGTTGCCAGAAGCATCGTAACCAAAATTCATGTGTGGGTATAGACCCGAACCTTCTTGTTCCCCGAATGCGATACGGAAGAAGCTTTTTTTTTTTACTTCTGTTTTTCCCTTTTTAGGGTGCAGCGATACAGATCTTTGTAATACCGGTAGACTGAATATGTTTAGGATGCCGCTCACGTGGACCCCCCTTTCAGCACTGAAGAAGAAATACTAGCAACAACGTAAGTGAGGGGGGGAAGAGAGCAACACGTATATAGACAGAAAAGAATCACCTCTTGCAGATATTTTTTTCGTTTTGTGTAGAACATTGGTAAATAAGCGGCTCCAGCAGTGACCCTGCATAGGCAGAAGCACCGATCCACCGCTACGAGTTACGGGAGCAACAGCACTGCTGGGCCGCACACGTCACGCAACTTCACAGGTAAGCGATCGCAAGATGTCCATTTCTTGTTGTTGTTGTTCTTGGTTTGCTTTTTTAAACACTCTTTATTCTGTTGTGTGACTGTGGCTGTCACTAGCTTCCCGTATCCATGGAGTATCGTGTGCACCCCTCTCGAACATAACGAATCATTAGACGCGGAGCTCTGAATTCAAAGAGAGAGAGAAAGAAGAGTCGTCTCGCCCTCGCCTCCTACGCTGTCGCGCCTTCGGACCGGTGGGAGACCCGAGGCGCGTCGTAGAACGTGTTCAGTACACGTTTTTCCAGCTCCTGGCGCCGAGCCTTGCGCTCGAGAGCGTTGCGGTGCTGCTCCTCTCGAAGCGCACGCAGTTCCTCAGGCGACTCAGCTTCCAGCCGCATGGCCATCAGATCCACCATCTCTGCAATATCCGGCCGGCGTTGATCCAAGCGCTCTGTGTGCGTAGCGATCAGCAGCAGGAAGATAAACCCCGCCGTCAGAAAGCCAGCCAGAACCGCCTGAGACCCCGGGGAGAAGTTATACTCTGTACGGCGCACCTCCCAGTCAAGACAAGAAACCATCCCCAGGCGATTGATAAAGAGCGTACGGGACAACCGCTCGTCCTCAAGAATCTGAAGGTCCTTGTGGGCCTGCTGAATCAGCTCTCGCTGCGCCGACGGGCTCGAGATGTTGCGATTCCGCTGGAAGCCGGCGCGGATCTGCTGCAGCAGAAGCATCCGGATCGTGACGTTAGGGATACGGCTCGCCGCCTTGAGGTAGCGGCGGTAGAGCAGCGCCACCGCCTCGCTGGGCACCAGTGCGGACATCGCCCTAAGCAAGTGGGATGCGACGGCCTGCCAATGTACGCCGAAGGGTCACTGCCGAGCAGCGACCGCCAACACCTAACTATTCTCTACTGGCGGGCCGTCTTCACACCGGAGAGCGATGACCACAGCGGTGCGTTTACCCGCCGGCGAACAAAACTAACGGAGTGTATTCTTCGCGCTTCCTATGCCGTACAGCATCTCCCAGTAGAACCAACAGGAGTGGCGACCGAGCGGTGCCCCGTATCCTTCTCCGTCTTATCGTCCGTACCGCAAACGAAACTCCACACCACTTACACCGCGAAACAATCACTGGCGCACCCTACGGAAATAAAAATCAAAAAAAAAAAGAAGAAAAGAGGCGTTAGAAAGACAGGAAGTATCGGAAGAAACCGCATATCAAGGTAGAACAAGTGGAGAAACACTGGCCTGTATCCCTAAGAAGGCTAATAAGGTAGTTAAAGGCATCCTACACATATCTTTTCATTAGATGTTGTGCGAAGTGATAAATTAAATTTTTTGTAGACCCTGGTATTATGTAGCTTACAAAGGCGGGCCTCGGGGGCGGGTGGGAGGTTTTACTTAGAACTTTTGTAACTTCAGTTTCCGTACAGTCAGAAGTCTAATCCGGTGGAAAACTCTCCCTGTCAATTTCATGTGAAAACTTAAGCATCCTAAAAGAAAATCATCACTCTCCTTGATGTCATGGATTGGAGGTAAGCGGAAATGGTGTATCAACACCAGAAATAAAATTAATATATAAACATGTCATGGATTTCGCATTTTCTACGCCTTTACAGCCTTACCAGGTGTGAGCATTGCTTTTTCCAGCACGTTCTAACTCTCTTAACAGCTCTCCTTCATTTCACAAGCCCTCCCTCAAAAAAAAAGCACACGTTGAAATACAATGAGCGCGGTGCAAAGCAGAAAAGAATGATCATAATAAAAGAATGCAGCTGCGCCGCGCAAGAAAGACAGTGGGGTGAGAAGCAGTTTCGACCTTCCACATACACACATACACACACACACACACACAACACTGCATAGACTACACCGAGCGAGAGGGAAAGGGATGAGGTATCAGCATACTGATCACTGGTCTTAGAGGTAAACGAAAATGGTGTATCACCACATAGGTGCAATTAATGTTTCATTTTCTCACCACTGCGACCTTTTTTCTTTTTGAAACAAATGACAATCCACAGAGCAGCACATAGCTCAAACGGGGCTGGAGGGGTAGACCTCACGAGCCTTCCACGGCTTGATACAAGCACCACTGCTGGCCATATCCGTGTCACACGCAGCTACACCTGAGGAAGAGACGATGGGTGCTGACGGCAAATGTCTGACATGTTTGCAGTCGCGTACGTGGAGTTGAGAGAGAGCTTGTAATGCTGCTTGTTGATGTCGCTGCTGTCAGGCAGCCATATGCGGATGCTAGGGCTGTTGGCCATCACGTTCAGGATCGCGTGCATCTGAGGCTGCTTCTGGGGATCCACTGGGCCTGCTTGGTTTCTTCGCCACCCCTCCGCGTACAACGGGAGGAACCAGGGGACGATTTTGGCGTAGTACAATTCTAAGACCGTCTTGACAGCCTCTTGCCCGTTGTAGTGCCATGCAATCGAATGGCCGTCGGGGTGCGGGATAGACACGTCGATCGGCCCCTTTGAACCGTCTAACGGGAGATTTTTGTAGTATCGGCCCTGATTAGATCGTTCATCCGACAGGATTGACACTGGAGCCAGAGGAACGCCGCACGGACTTCTTTTCGCTCTATCCCCCATCCCGGTACGGTAGTCTTCCACTATCTGGTCGAAGACCTCGTTAATAACGAGCGGCATGGCGTCGAATTCAAGTAATTTACCATTCAGAAGAGCCCTGTCCATCATCATAATAGAGAGCGTAATATCCTGCTGATAGTCCAGGCCGATCACACCAGGAGTGAGCTGGTACGGCGCTTCCTCGCAGAACTCCTCGGTGCTGCGGTTCACACAGGGGGACAGTACCCCACAGTGGTGCTCCCACAACATCAGCTCGAGCAGAATGCCGCCTAAAATGGCCTGATCCGACTTCCACTTCATTATCGACCCCATGTAGCTAAACACAGGTGAACGGTGGCTAATAAAGATCCGCACGGACCGGAGCACTTCTTTCAATGCCCATACACGCACAGCAAGGGAGCCCGAGTTTGGACCCATGCGATTATTGCGCTGAAAATTCGTATTGCTCTCTACCTTCCACGGCTTTCCACCGCCGCAGAGCTGAGCGTTGTAGTCGTCCGCCCAACTCTCACGCAAGCTCTCTAACAAACTCATCGTTGCACTGGAGGCGCTCATAGACATCACTAGCTGCAGCCAGCAAGACATCTCCGTCCCCATATAAAAGGGCGGTCGCATCTGGTGCGCCCGCACCTTCTGAACGTCCATCTCCGCGGCACTGCGCGGTGTGGTAGCGAGGAACTCCTCCATGACCGGCAGCACATCTTCTCCAATGAAATAGATGTCGGTGTCGAACATGACGATCACATCATGGTCCTGGAGGCCGGTGATACGGGCAAACTCCTCCAGGTAGAGCCACTTGTAAAAGTGGTCCTTGACGCGGTCGTCTTGCACACCCAACACGTCTATCGGGATGCCCGACACCTGCGCCGACAGAACAAATGGCAGCACATAGCTGTAGTTCAGCGAGTTGCACGACATGATGAAGCGTACCTCTGCGGTGTGTGGCGCTGTGTCCCCCTCATGCTGGTCCTTCACGTTCCGGAAACGGCCAAACACTTTGCGGAGACGCTCCTGCTCTTCTACATTCGCGTAACTATCGGCGTTCGCCAGGTGTTCCTCACACGTCTCATAGATAGGATATACGAGGGGGCCCGCATGGTCCTCTGCCAAGAAGAACTCCCCAGTAGCATCGACCTTCACTGTAGCGTCATGTTGGACCCCAGCATCCTTCACGACGAGGACCAGTAGGCTGAGAAATAGCACAACGACAAGGACTTGCGCGATCCTCACGCGCCTCGATCGCAGGAATGCCATAAGCTTGTGGTATGGGAGCCGTTTAACGCGTCTCATAGTATGCACACTCACTCTAGAGTAGAGGGGATGTAACAGAAAATAAATAAATAAATAAATAATAGTAAGAAGAATAAAAACAGCGGATAAATATCATGAACAACAGTGGCAGAGAGAAAAACAAATGTCTGATATGAACTCTGTGGGGCGAGAAGCAGTTTCGACCTTCCACACACACACACACACACACCATACGTAATTCTTTACTTTCAGTTTCTTTCCTTTTCCTTCCAGTTCCTCTTTTCCCTTCCTTCATCTGTAGAGCGGTAGCTCGATCGGAGATCCCATATCTTCGATAAATATTTATAAAACAATACTTAAGAGACGCTCCTTCCCCACCGTGGACGCTTCAAGCTTAGCGAGCAAGGCCGATCTTGCGCCACGCGTTGAGAACACAGTTTGCCCAACCACACCGACAGGGGCCACGTCCGCTGTGGCGCAGCTCGCAACGGAACTCGCACAGCTGGAGCAGATGAAGGAAACGAGTCTATGCTCGGACGAAGAGTACAAGGAACTCCGCGCGAAGGTGATGAAGGCCTTCCTTTCCCCGTCGCCGGGCACCGCAGTCCCTATGTCTCCTGCAGGCGACGACCTGTTCACATGGGACGTGGCAGTGCTTCGGAGGAAGGACGCACAGATGCGTTACCCTTGGGCCCGCGCCTACGTGGAGATTGCGGAGGAACTGGAGCGGATCGAGAACGACTTCGCCGCACCGAACTGCTGGGACCGGATGCGCACCGCTGTGGAAGACCGTGCCCGTAGCATGCTATTAACGCTACTGGAGTCGATTGTCTACAACCAGCTCCTTTTCACGGGTAACGTGGAAAAGGGTGCGCACCGCCTCCTATCCCTCATGATGTCGCCGGTACAGGACCGCACCTTACCACTCCACAACTACATGGTACTCTAAGGTTACCATCCGTCGGAGAGGCGCACTCGGATCGAAAGAGGCCTCGCACTCGACGTCCCCCTCTACCCCTCCGAGAAACTGCGCCACCGGAACTACGAGTTGTTCAAGGCCGCAGAAGTGGCGGGTGGATCACCCGAGCCGCTTCTACCGTTCGACTCTCCCGAGGTCACGAGCGTGATCGGAGGAGGCGATGCCGCCCCCATGATGAGTATGAACGGCGAACCTATCGGAACGGTCGACCTTGGTCCGTTGGCGGATTACCTTACGCCATCCACCACGACCAAGCAAGATCTGCAGAAGGTCATTCAGCGCATGGAGCAGCTCCATGCGTCCGCGCAAGCTCCCCACCGGCAGGGCCAACAACGATACAGGAAAGCATCCCTCGCGGCAGCGGCTACGGTGCAAACAACCGCCAGCAGCAAGGGCCTAACAGGCAGTACGCCCCTCAGCAGTTTACGCACGGCCCACCCATGCAGGGTCTCCAGCAGTACCAAGTGCAGGGAGGCAAAGCCACTGACCAGACCGCAGACAAACCCGCGGCTGCAAAAAACACGTAAGCTCCTCGTCTGCTAGGGCCCCTCAGGTATCAGAGACAACCACGAGGGAACTGTTAGGCGGGGACTTTAAAAAAGGACGCACGTCTAACATCGAGTTGGACAAGATCTTCACGGGTTATCTCCCTCTCGAGCACGTTCTCCGGTGCGATACCATGTTGTACTTGGACCCCCGGAACTGCGGCATCTCCGGTGACTCCGTAAGACAACGCGTGAACCAGATCCGCGAGCAGCTCAAGAGGTTGAGTTACCTTTACTTTCCAATATTTTTACGCCAGCACTGGCTGGCGGGCATCCTCCACAGTACCCCAGAGAACGAAACCCTTCACATTTATGGCTCGGCCCCGTCACCTGTCGTTCAGAAGGACCTGCGTCGAGTTTTTTCCGCAGTGTGGCCCACACTAAACATTTCGAAGGAGGAGTGGCCCCACCAGAAGCGCAACAGCCTCGACTGTGGCGTGTTCATGGCAGCGGCTTTTTTCGCTCATCATTTGAAGATGCCCCTTAACGACCCGTCTACCCCACCCAACCGTCTACGGACCTTCCTCTCCAACGCGTGCAGATCCCAGCCCCCAAGGCAGCGTTTCTATGCCGCAATGCGGCACCTACTGCTGCGCAACATCCCGGAGGCCATACAAGGTGGCAACTCTGAGGGAAGCCTCGAGAAGAAGCAAGAGTACGAGCTCTTCGGGGGTGACGACACCCTAGATCGTGTGCTGGCTGGAGCCCGCCAGCACGAGTCCAGCGTGTCCCGGAGCGGACTGGGAGCGTTCCTCGTTGCTGCTGCGATGCTCGCCGTTATCCGTGGTAGGCTGGTCGCATTCAACGTGAACGCCATCCGCACACGCGCTGGCCGTAGCGGTATCCACCCTGGCGAACTGATCCCCATGCGCACCGCCCTCGAGGCGTTCGGCTTGAGCGTTACCCCGTACGTGCCGGAATGCACGTTCTCTGCTCCCACGACACCGTACCTCGTGGTCGAGCGACGCTCGGAAGGCCCCGATCTACCCCGCAGCGAGGGAATGTACGATTTTGTTCTAGGCGCCTTGCCGCAGCCCGATATCGTGTCAGACAATGGCGGCATACCACACACAACCCTAGCCGTGGAACCGCTTAACACAACTTTCGGCCTTTATGCGCTGCGACAAGCGGTTGCCACAGTCGACGACAGTGCCCGAGGACTGCCCCGCCCTCCAACGCGCCGGCGCCGCGTCACGAACGCACCACCTCCGTCTGACCCCGACGAGGAGAGTCGCCGCCGCGCGCGCGAGCAAGGTATCACATCAGATTTAAACTGGTCCGGCAGCCGTCCCTGGGGCCGCGTCTGCCCTCGCCACTGGGTGATTCACACCCGCAAGCCCCCAGGAGTCTCAGCACTGGCTTGGGAGAATCCCAACCCGCAGGTGCACCACCAACGCATTCGCTGGCTACAAGACCTACGAGCGATGCCCGCGGATCTACTACCTCTGCCCCTCCCTTCCTCCGCGATCGAGCTGGTGCGCATGGCCACGCTACAGGCGGCACTCCTCCACCTTCCCATGTACACGAACGTTTCGGAAGCGGTGAACTTAATGGAGAGCGCAGAGTGGCGTCAAGCCATCGCAGCAGCGCGCCGCTTCGAGAAGGAGAGCATTGCCCAGCCCCCGGACCCGGTGACGGCAACGCAAATACAGCGAGCGCTTCGTCTCCTACGAGGGGATCCCGAGGCACAGGCGTGCCTTCACCTCATGTGGGTGTGCGCGGCTCGCGTGGGCGACATCCTGAAAGCGAGGGTGAACGCGTTGGCCTGAGGCACGCCGGTGAACGACGAACTACAGCGTTTCACTCAAACGATCAGGGAGGGCAAAGGGGCGACATTTCGAGGTCCCTACTCAATACCGTCCGTACTGCCGCGGGCGAGGGCAGCACAGCTGCAGACCATCATGTCGCGCCGGTCCCCGAACGAGAGGATATTCATGGACCACCTCAGGATTCGCACGGCGATCCGGACCGCGATCCAGCAGGTGAATCCCCAAGCTACACTGGCCTCGGTGCGGAAAGGGGCCACCTGCCAGATGGCGGAGGAGGGAGTGCCACTTCCCGACATGATGCGCATCACGGGCCACACCCGAGAGGACACTCTCAGACGATACCTGGGCTATGGCCTCCATCCAACGGTGGAGGACGCACGAGCACAGGCCAGCGTCGCTCCCGCCCTACACCTGAGGGATATCTCGGATTAGAGACTCCCGACGAGCGCGAGCTGGGGCTGGTCCCAGCATCTGTCGTCAGGGAGTTAGCGCTTCAAGGCTTGACTGACGCACCACCGAGCACGGACCCCAAGACCTGGAAACTTCATTTGAAACGAGTGACCCGCGTTAACCTACAAGCTGTACAGACTTTGCCCACAGCGAAAGCGGCTTCTCAGAGGTTCTTGCAGCGTGCCCTATGCTTCATGCAACGCGCTGCCTTCGCAGGTCGGCGGACCTCCCGCACCATCAAGCGCACCAGGCTCTCTCCAGATGACCTAAGAGCATTGCTTGAATACGGCAAGGTTGAGCTAGCCCCTCCACAGGTGCGACTTCCCCTACCCGAGAACGTGCACGCCGTCAATGTCTTCACTGCGGTGGAAGCCAGCAAGAAGCGCGTAGGCGTTTGAACACCGAGCCCCTTCTCAACGCTGTCATTAGCGCGCACGAATTGCCGCGAGTCAGTTATCCTCAACGCCTCGAACGCCGACAGGCGCTTCGGAATGCGCGGTACATGATGGAGCTAGATTTCGATGCCTATTACGACACCGTACTGCTGCCGGATGAGTTGCGCAACCACTTCGTCTTTAGAGGAGCCGACGACGTCATGTACCGTCTACGCACGCTGCCGACCGGCGCACGTTGGAGCGTGGCTGTAGGCCAGGGCATTACGAATTTTTTGGTCGACTTCTACACTCCCGTTGTGGTCCTGACGATGATTGATAACATATTGATTGCTGCGGAGGAGGGCCAGGAGGCCGAGTTTGTTTACACCGTACGTACTCCTCTTGAGGCGCATCGCCAGCGTGAACTTGCTCACCACACCCCGACGTGAGGATCTCGAAAATGAGAGGGATGCAGCGCTTCTCCTGCGCGCGGAGGCTCCCACCATCTTCCTGGGCGAGGAATTCTTCTGGAACGGCCAAGAGAGGCTCGTCCGAAACTCCCCGAAGACCGTCGCGAAACTAAAGCTGGCCCTGCAGGCCACACGCTTCACCTACCGCACCCTGGTTTCACTGGTGTCGCTCATCATGTATGCGATCTACACAACTCTTCTCAATCCCGCCGGCACCTACAATATCATGAAACTCTACCGCGCACTATACTGCAAGGTGGCCCGGGGTACCGACTGGGATGCTCCTGTGGATTCCTTGTCCACTCACGTGTGGGAAGAGATTATAGACTTGGGCGGCCGCCTAGTGGAAAACCCTTATTGAAGGTCCGCAGACCCTCTCCTTGTCAGTTACGAAGACAACGAATACGACTATATCATTGTATCGGAGTCGCGTCCCGCCCGGGTTGGGGGGCTATCGTCCGTTCACCGGACGGTTCTAAGACTTCGTTCCAGCAGCGATGGTCCAGTGAACTCGGCGCAGCCAGACAGCCCCCGTAGCCGTTGGGGCGAGGCGTTGTTCACGGCGCGATTCTCAGCCCACGCCGAGCCTCGCGCTATCCGGGTCCTGTGGGAACTACTCCACGGGGAGGGGCGCTTCTGGCCCGGCTGCCGCATCGCCGTTGTGACAGATCACGACCCCATCGTGTGCGCACAGCGCTTGGCCACTGGCTTCCGGGGGATTGGACGAGGGGAACAGCTGAACCGGCTGTTTCGCCTAACTGCCGACTTACTCCACACTCACAGCATAACTACCATTTTCTTCTATCTTCGGGGCGACGCAAACCCTGCGGATGTGCTCTCCAGAAACTTTGGGGCTACGACTGGCGACGGTGAGATCGCTCGCACCCCAGCCGACGATATTTTACTGCCACGCCTTCGGGCTACTTACTCACCGCTCTGCGAAAAGTGAGGGGGGTGGCGCCCCTACGGTTCCCCCTTCCCTTTTGTAATCCTTTAGTGATCTATGGGGGGTCTGAGGCAGGTGTTCCGCCACAAAATGTGTATAATCTCCGATTCTACTACGGTACTATGTTCTGAGGTACTCGAGCCCGTCTTAACGGCGAGTGAACCCAACATTTATCTGTTCTCCCCTCCTTCTTCTACCATATAGTTGAGTGACAAAGCATTATCGTTCAGATGTTGCGTGTCATAGACCGGAACGGACGCCATGAGTATGAGGCTACGAGGTCAACCGAACGAGTACGTAGTAGGGAGCTTGCTAGCGTCGACACACCGCCTCTCTGATCCTCTTCTCCCTTTCCCTTCTTTACTTTCAGTTTCTTTCCTTTTCCTTCCAGTTCCTCTTTTCCCTTCCTTCATCTGAAGAGCGGTAGCTCGATCGGAGATCCCATATCTTCGATAAATATTTATAAAACGCCCACCGTCCCACCCTCTCAGCTATGGAATTACCCTCTCTTTTGAACTGTCGCTGTTGGAGCCTGAAGGCCACTGGGGAATCCGAACGCGTCTCTGAGTTCCTCCCCTCGGGCCCAGGTAAACCACAAAGTATATATTTATATATTATGCATAATAATAATAATAAATACAAAAAAATAATAAATAATAATAATAATCCCCCGCTCGTGTCCCGCGTTCTTCAGATGCGCGAGAGGACTCTGTCAGCGTCGGGGACATCATTTGAGTTACTCTATCCCGACACCTTGCTCTCCGCCTCCCTCCCTGGGGGTCTGAGGCAGGTGTTCCGCCACAAAATGTGTATAATCTCCGATTCTACTACGGTACTATGTTCTGAGGTACTCGAGCCCGTCTTACGGCGAGTGAACCCAACATTTATCTATTCTCCCCTCCTCCTTCTACCATATAGTTGAGTGACAATCGATTGATTGGTCGTGTCGTTCACGCTGTGCATTGGTTGAAATGAATAGAGTATGTTTATTATTTTCCCCTCTTCTTTCTTCTGATAGGTGGCACTCATTTGTTTTCGATTTTAAGTGAATTTTCAAGTCTCAATGTATGAGGGCCTTTCAGCTGCTGCGCAGATTCCCCTTCCGGCATCTGGGCATGCAACCCCTCTTCCGCCTCCGAAGTACTCGGCTGCCCTTTTCGAGCTGCCTGCTTCCATTCGTGTCTCTTTACCAGAGGACCGAGTGGAGGCAACTGAACTGTCTCTGGGACTCCTCAAGACTACTGCCGAGGCTCTGGATCTTACGGAGGAGCGCGTCAAGGAAGAGAGGGAGAAGATTTTCCTGGCGAACCTCCGTGGCAAGTTTTATCTTGCACGTTCCGCCTTCCCAGATCATGGGTACGCACAATGCCGCAATGATCCTCCGGGAGGAGCCGACGAACCGCTGCTTCCTCGCGTCTCGTCTGGCGGAGGCCGCCTTCCCAATATACCCTCCAACTCCTGACGCGGACCTCAACATGGCCCTCCTTCAGAGCGGTGAACCCTCCAATGCGGAGCTGGTAGGTGGTGCGCCGAGAAATTTCTTCTCGCTGGAGAACCGGTTCGAGGTCGCCCCATCGCTGTTGGGTGGGGAGTATACGGCACCGCTACGCGACGCGAGTGGCAACCAAATCGGTGCGTTGGACCTGAGCGAGCTGGAGGAGTTCCTGGCGCGGTTCAACAACAACACGGACCAGGGTCTCGTGCAGATCCGTGACTTCGTCCGGAAGTTGGTGCAGAAGGGCAACTCCCAGCCGATGGGGTCACGCTAAGCACGCCAGTCCCCACAGGGCTATCAAGGACGAGGCCGGAACACGTCCTACGGTTACCGCCCCTCCTATCGTGGGGGGGGGGGGAAGCCCAGGACTCGGCCTCGCCCGCTGAACCTGCTCCGGAGCCCCGCCCAAACGTCAAGCCCCGCCAGGGAAACTAAGCGCCCCTACCGGACACCATCCGGTAGGGGATTCTAAGGGGTTGCTCTCGGGTGGTGATTTTCTTCTCGGCCGCACGTCGGATGTGGAACTGAATGGTATCCTACTTCGTTACCTTCCGAAGAGCAGGGTGTTCCGGTGCCGGTGTTTGATAGATCTCACCCCCCCCTTCCGCTGAGGCGGATCTTTATGAACGTGCGATGGATACAAAGGGCCGTGTGGAACATCTTCTCCACATGCACCATTCCCTGTATCTCCCGCTATTTTCCTTTTCGCATTGGATTGCCTGCATTGCACGATTGGAGGACGATCGAATCCCCTTTTACATTAGGGATACATACAGGGTTACATACAGGGTTACATACAGGGATACATACAGGGATACATACAGGGTTACATACATTGATTCAGCCCCGTCGTGGCAGGTCCATCGCGATCTCAAACGCCGACTCCGATCTGTTTGGGAGAATGCTCGTATTCAATTTTCGGATAGTCCTCGGCAAACTCGTGGCAGCAATGATTGCGGCATTTACATGTGTACGCATTTCTTTGCGGATTTCCTTCAGGTTCCCTTTCCCTCGTCGCCACAGCTCCCGCCGGCACTACGTACCTTTTATTACGAGGCATCCTTATTCCGACCATCAAAGAGTTCCTTTCTAAAGGGACTTAAACACCTACTTGAGCGCTATTCTTTCCCGCCCGCCTCACTTGTCGGCGGTAGCGCCATCATTGACGATCCGGTTTACGTGAGGTGCGAACCGATTGCGCGTCGAAACGGCTATCCCTTTCTACTTGCGGCGACATTTTTAGCCAATCAAGCCGATGGCAGCCGCCGGTCTTATGGCAGCTGCCGGAGCCCTTCGCGGGCGTATGCGCCGTAACCGGTATAGACAACATCCGAACCCGGATGTCTCCAATGCATTAGCGGACTACGGGTTTACCATCTTCCGTTATCTCGCGGATGCGGATGGCCACCCCCATCTTGAGCGGAGTACACCTCTACCACCAGGAGGGGTATTTTTCCTTGAATCGGATGGCTCGGTCCCCCTCCCAATATCCATTGAGGGCCATGAATTTGTGCTTGGGGCCCAGCGTGAACTAGCGACAGACGATGAGGAACACCCTCCCGCTTCAGCGGCCTATGAGTTGACTACAGATCCTTCGGCTGCTTGTATTGGTTTATATCGCCCTCAGCTCTATCATCCTTCTTCCGTTGTGGCTAGAGATTCCTTTCCGCTACTGCCACCTTCTCCACATCGAGGTAGTGATCGCGACGAGGACCCACGCTCCGCGCTTTATTCGGGTATGCAACACCCACCACTTTAAACACGACAGGCAGGCATAGAGGGGGGGGAATGTCTGTCTACGCGATTGGTTCATTCATCGCGACAAACCCCCGCATGTTTCAGAAATTGCTTGGCAAGCAGCGAACCCAGAGGTTCGGCGGCAACAAATCAATTGGCTGTTTTCTCTCCGGGCAATGCCTGCCGAGCTTCTACACCTCCCACTACACAAGGCGGTGATAGAATTGGTACGCCGTCTGGCGTGTGCCAGAAATTGGAAGTGGTCGACAGTGGCTCGACACCTGGGGTCGATTCAAGCAGCACTGTTGCAGCTCCCCATGTACACCAACCAGTCGGATCCCATAGATTTAACGAAGGAGCCCGAGTGGCGCCAGGTTTTGTCGGGGGGCACGACGCTTCGAGAAGGAGTCCAATCCCAACCCTCCCGAGCCCATCACTGCGACGGAGTACACTCGGATTCATACTCGACTCAACACTTGCCCAGAGGCCCAGATGATGCTCTCCTTAATGTGGGCCGCAGCGGCCCGCGCGGGAGACATCAAGCAACTGAGTGCAGAGGACGTTCACATCGGCGAAACCCTTCAGTCGAATGCCGTTCGGATCCAGCTGTCCGCCCGACGAGGGAAAGGAGCCCGCTTCAGGGAGCCGTATTCGATTCCAATTGTCCTACAACGAGCCGATTTCAGCACACTGCGGCAGATAATGAACGATCGCCCTCCTCAAGGACGCCTTTTTCCGGAAGCAACGCGATTGTTGCAGACAGTTGTGGCAGCGATAAAGAGTGTGAACTCCTCGGCGGGTCTGCCCTCCGTACGCAAGGGCTCAGCGAGGGACTTGGCGAATCGAGGGCTCCCGGAGCAGCAGACTATGAGGATGACGGGCCACACTCGTCTGGATACTTTCCACCGGTACATGGGGTATGGCCACCAAGCTACCGCGGAGGACGTGCAGGTACAGGACAACGTCTACGAGGCCCGCCTCAGGCAGAACATTTCGGCCGAGTAGCTCCACACGCGAATGATTTGCGCATCGACGAATGCGTTCTCTATGCTGAGATACGACGGCGGCAAGGGCTCCCCCCTATATCTTTACCCCCACCGGACCACTGGCCACTTCACCTGAAGCGCGTGACACGTGTAGACTTGGATGCTGTTAAGGCAATGCCGACGGCTAGTAGCAGTACACACGTGACTACTTACTACGAGCCTTAGCGTATTTAGAGCCTAGTACGTTCAGCGGATTGTTTACATCCCGAACGCTCAAGAAGGTAACCTTGACTCGAGATGATTTAGACTTAGCCGTCAGCTATGGAAAAAAATCGAACCTTGCGACGCGGCTATTCGCCACCCCTTACCTCGCGACTGTCATGGTGTTAATGTTTTTACAGTACGAGAGTCAAAAGGGCGAAGAAGAATCATCACAGAGCCGCACCTCAACGGGGCCATCAAGAAGTACGAGCTCCCGGAAATTCAACGCTTATCGCGCTTAGCCAGGCGCCAGAGGATCCGACCATGTAAATACATGTTTCAATTAGATTTTGAGGCATTCTATGACACTATTGCCTTGCCACCTAGCGTACGAAACAAATTTGTCTTCCGAGGACCTGTTGGTGAGTTCTACCGTCTCTCGGGATAAAGGTTGAAGTAGCATGGGGGATAGCTGCCCTTTCCACAGAAATTGAGTTGTACAACCTGACGAGTTATTCGCCGGTCCAGAGCATCCCTTGGATGCGACTCCGCAGAATCACTGGTCTCTCTTTTCCGTCTTCTTCTTCATAGTTCAGTAAGACAATCGTTTGATTAGCCGTGTCGGTCACGCTGCGCATTGGTTGGCACCTATAGAGTATGTTCTATTATTTCCTTTCTTTCTCTTCCTTTAGTCGGCACTCTTTGTTTTTATTTTTCAAGTGTGGAAAGACTACACCGAGCGAGAGGGAAAGGGATGAGGTATCAGCATATTGATCACTGGTCTTAGAGGTAAACGAAAATGGTGTATCACCACATAGGTGCAATTAATGTTCTATTTTCTCACCACTGCGACCTTTTTTTTTCTTTTTGAAACAAATGACAATCCACAGAGCAGCACATAACTCAAACGGGGCTGGAGGGGTAGACCTCACGAGCCTTCCACGGCTTGATACAAGCACCACTGCTGGCCATATCCGTGTCACACGCAGCTACACCTGAGGAAGAGACGATGGGTGCTGACGGCAAATGTCTGACATGTTTGCAGTCGCGTACGTGGAGTTGAGAGAGAGCTTGTAATGCTGCTTGTTGATGTCGCTGCTGTCAGGCAGCCATATGCGGATGCTGGGGCTGTTGGCCATCACGTTCAGGATCGCGTGCATCTGAGGCTGCTTCTGGGGGTTGACGATGCTGTTGAACGGTTGCAGTAGTTCCCTAGTGAGAGGTAGCGCCCATGGCATGAGTTTGCTGTAGAGAGGATATATTCTAGACCATGCTTTCTGTGGGAAATTGTAGTGCCACACCATTGGGTGGCCGTCGGGGTGCGGCATAGACGCGTCGATCGGCCCTTTTGAACCGTCTAGCGGGAGATTTTTGTACAAATGGTTTTCATTCGTCTTACGATCTGTCGAGAGGATCACGGGAACGAGCGGAACTCCAGTGGGCCCTGAAGCTTTCGGGTGCGGTGTGTTCATATTGGGTTCTACCGAGGAATCAAACGAGAGGAGAAAGTTGGAGATGATGTGGTATATAACTGTCGTATTGGGCTCCAATTCTACAAATTTCTCGTTGAGCTCGGCATATTTTGCATATTCTAATGAAGCGGCGAAGGTGTGTAGGTAATCAATGCCCATCAGCCCCGGAGTGAGCTTGGAGGGCACATAATCGAAGTCTCCGTGGGCCCCCGTCGGCTGCTCGCATGGCGTCAAGACGTTTGTCCGAAGTTCCCAGTTTCTTTGCTCCAAGTACAGAGATTGAAGCACAGAGCGACTGCGATCCGCATCCGTGTAGAGGAAGTGCTCTTCTGGGGTAATGCGCAATATCCTAAAGGAGAGAAAAATTCGGATACCGCGGGCAATTTCCTTCAAGGCCCATACTCGCGCCACAAATACACCGGGGTTTGGCGTCCTAAACGTATTGCGATGAGCGTGGGAATTATTTTCGTACTTCCACGGCGCCTCGCTGCAGCCGTTGCTATTGTGTTGATTCACCCACTCCTTCTCTAGGAATTCCAGCAGAGAATTCATATCGGAACAGCTCGAGGGGTCCTGGAAGACAAATGGAAGCTTACAACGCGCATCGCCCATGAGCAGAAACGGTGCTCGCATCTGGTGTGCCCGCACCTTCCGCAGGTTCATCTCCGCTGCGCTGCGCGGGGTGGTGGCGAGGAACTCCTCCATGACCGGCAAGGCATCCTCCCCTGTGAAGAGGACCTCCGACTCCGTCGCCACAACCACGTCGTGATCCTTAAGACCGGCAGAGCGGGCGAACGCCTCCAGGTACAGCCACTTGTAAGAGGGGTTTTCCAGCTCCGTATCGTTCACCACGAGGACGTCCAGGGGCACCCCAGCAATAGTCGAGGAGAGCGCTAGGGGACGCACGGAGGCGGAATCCATCGACACGGTCGTCGCAATGAAGCGCACCTCTGCGGTGTGCGGCTCGTCATCCCCCTCGTGCTGGTCCTTCACGTTGCGGAAACGGCCAAACACCTTGCGGAGACGCTCCTGCTCTTTTGGGCACACGAAAACCTTAGAGTGGTTCGCATGTAATGAGCAGACTTCGTCCATCAAGTCCGAGTGAAACACCGGGGGTGGTGGTGAAAAATCCGACGAAAGATGTACTTTCGAGCCGCCGTCTCCCGTTTGCCCTTTATGCGGCTCCTTCGACCTTCGTATCGGAGTGATCATTGTTCCAAAAAGTAGCACAGCGAAGACAACGGCGAGGACGACGACTGACCTACGCCAGGACCGCAGGTGCGTCCATCGATTCTTGGAAAACAGATGCGAATGATTGCGTGTCATGGCAAGCGAACTCCAGCAGGGAGAGAGGAGGAAGGGGGGAATAGCAAACAACAACTTTCCTGAAGAACAATGGCAGAGTAGAAAAAAAAAGAAAATAGCGTAGGTCAACTGAACTCCGTGGGGGGGGCAAAGAATGCAGCATGTCTGCTGAAGGTGCCACAACCCGCTCCGTGATGGAGGAAAAGACACGAAATTGTCATCGCGTCAGAGACCGATTAAGCAGTTCCATTATGTTTGGTTATTTCGATTCGTTTTGAAGACTCAATAAGTGGCCCGATGCCATTGCGTGTTGGAAGAAAGAACAAGGGAACTGTAAGAAGGAACGAGAGCGGTCATCTTGCGGGACCGCCGCAGGATGAATAGTTGGGCCCAATGGGGTTGCCGCTGGTGAACAGAAAAACTAAACTCTGATCTTTGTGATCCTCTGCTAGCCATTTGTAGGCACAGCGCTATCAGTATATAAACTCATTTTACCGCCTCGCTGGGCACCAGTGCGGACATCGCCCTAAGCAAGTGGGATGCGACGGCCTGCCAATGTACGCCGAAGGGTCACTGCCGAGCAGCGACCGCCAACACCTAGCTATTCTCTACTGGCGGGCCGTCTTCACACCGGAGAGCGATGACCACAGCGGTGCGTTTACCCGCCGGCGAACAAAACTAACGGAGTGTATTCTTCGCGCTTCCTATGCCGTACAGCATCTCCCAGTAGAACCAACAGGAGCGGCGACCGAGCGGTGCCCCGTATCCTTCTCCGTCTTATCGTCCGTACCGCAAACGAAACTCCACACCACTTACACCGCGAAACAATCACTGGCGCACCCTACGGAAATAAAAATCGAAGAAAAAACAAAAAAAAAGCAGGAAAGGTCGAGTGAGCGGCACGAGAGCGGCCGCGTGCCCTGAAGGTAGTGTGGTCCAGCACAGTATGGCCGCTGCACCATACGTTGCTGCGGTTTTCCACACACAAACAAACAGTCAAAAACTAGTAGTGTGAATTGTTTTGCGACGGTGAAACTTTCTTGGATGTACAAACACGCAAAAAAAAAAGGAGTCGCAAGTCGAGTAGAAGTGAATCGCAAACACAAAAAAAGGCGACAAGCGATCTGGACGGATGTCCCACGCGACACGCAACGGTGAATCCCATGGTGGCAGCGCGAAGCCACGAGCCTACGGACACCAATGATATAAACAAACAAAACAAGATAAATCAAAAGTTGGACAGAGAGGAGACGCTGTCTTACTCGGAGGGGGCAATCCTGCAGGTATACAACGTACGAGAAGGTTGTACTTGACGCGCAGTGGAGTCTTCTCCTTCTCCTTCCGGCGCTTCCCAATTGTCGGTCGTATCATGCGGCGCTGCCCGGACTTCGCGTCATACTACGACTGCTCCTCATCGAGGAGAGCACAGAGCAGCAGGAGGCGGCAATGGAGGAGATCCCGTGCCAAGCGGGGGGGACCTCCCCCGGCACACCGGATACCAGCGGGAGAAGAGGTACCAGCACGGCACGCAGCTTGCGAAGGATAACGCATTGCGCCACCACCTGCTGGAGCACTTCATTGTGCAGCACACGCTGCTCATGAAGCAGGGACTCTGTGTGGGCGAAGCAGCCCTGCAGCGACAGTAGGAGATGAGGATACGCACGAGTAACGGTGTCATGCGCTGGGGGGGTAACTAAGACCGCCGCTGCCGCCCGCTCATCCTCGGATCCCTCCACAGGGATAAACAGCGGGTAGTGCCGCTGGATGAGCTCCCGGATCGTGGCCTGGACATCGTCCTCCAACACACGCAGCTCGCCAAAGAGAACGTCCAGCTGCTGAACAGGCCCCCTTCTGCTCCCTCGATACATTGGAACGGCCGCCGCCGCCGAAGCCGCCCCACCAACACCAGACGGACCAGGGGCGGTCACAGGAGGGGACACCGACCGCGATGAAACTTCTCTCACGCCAGCGGAGGCACCAACCTCAACGGTACCACCCGCTGGACCCGAAGGAGCCGGGAAAGGCACTGGGTCATTCATCGACGACTCCGCCTCCGCCTCTCGTTCCGTTTCCAGCACCGACGCTACCAACGCCGCCGCCTCTGTTGGAACCTTAACAACACTGCGAAGCAGCGCCACCATCTCCTTCTTACGACGCTTCGCAGCAGCAAGATCCGCATGCAGCACAACCAAATCCGCCTGAGTAGCACGTAGTTCCTCCTCCCACACAGCAGCCTGCACTTCCGCCGCGCGCTGCAGTTCAGCCACACGCTCCTCTAGCTCGCGGTTGCGTGCCTCTGCCTGCGCTAGCTGGTCGTTCAACCGCTCTGCCCGCTCCGGGTCCGCGGCAGCGGCCTCTGGCGGCGCCTCCGCCACGCGCTGCAGTTCAGCCACACGCTCCTCTAGCTCGCGGTTGCGTGCCTCTGCCTGCGCTAGCTGGTCGTTCAACCGCTCTGCCCGCTCCGGGTCCGCGGCACTCTGGCGGCGCCTCCGCCACGCGCTGCAGTTCAGCCACACGCTCCTCTAGCTCGCGGTTGCGGGCCTCTGCCTGCGCTAGCTGGTCGTTCAACCGCTCTGCCCGGTCCGGGTCCGCGGCAGCGGCCTCTGGCGGCGCCTCCGCCACGCGCTGCAGTTCAGCCACACGCTCCTCTAGCTCGCGGTTGCGTGCCTCTGCCTGCGCTAGCTGGTCGTTCAACCGCTCTGCCCGCTCCGGGTCCGCGGCAGCCTCTGGCGGCGCCTCCGCCACGCGCTGCAGTTCAGCCACACGCTCCTCTAGCTCGCGGTTGCGGGCCTCTGCCTGCGCTAGCTGGTCGTTCAACCGCTCTGCCCGCTCCAGGTCCGCGGCAGCGGCCTCTGGCGGCGCCTCCGCCACGCGCTGCAGTTCAGCCACACGCTCCTCTAGCTCGCGGTTGCGTGCCTCTGCCTGCGCTAGCTGGTCGTTCAACCGCTCTGCCCGCTCCGGGCGCGGCGGCCTCTGGCGGCGCCTCCGCCACGCGCTGCAGTTCAGCCACACGCTCCTCTAGCTCGCGGTTGCGTGCCTCTGCCTGCGCTAGCTGGTCGTTCAACCGCTCTGCCCGCTCCGGGTCCGCGGCAGCGGCCTCTGGCGGCGCCTCCGCCACGCGCTGCAGTTCAGCCACACGCTCCTCTAGCTCGCGGTTGCGTGCCTCTGCCTGCGCTAGCTGGTCGTTCAACCGCTCTGCCCGCTCCGGGTCCGCGGCAGCCTCTGGCGGCGCCTCCGCCACGCGCTGCAGTTCAGCCACACGCTCCTCTAGCTCGCGGTTGCGTGCCTCTGCCTGCGCTAGCTGGTCGTTCAACCGCTCTGCCCGCTCCGGGTCCGCGGCAGCGGCCTCTGGCGGCGCCTCCGCCACGCGCTGCAGTTCAGCCACACGCTCCTCTAGCTCGCGGTTGCGGGCCTCTGCCTGCGCTAGCTGGTCGTTCAACCGCTCTGCCCGGTCCGGGTCCGCGGCAGCGGCCTCTGGCGGCGCCTCCGCCACGCGCTGCAGTTCAGCCACACGCTCCTCTAGCTCGCGGTTGCGGGCCTCTGCCTGCGCTAGCTGGTCGTTCAACCGCTCTGCCCGCTCCAGGTCCGCGGCAGCGGCCTCTGGCGGCGCCTCCGCCACGCGCTGCAGTTCAGCCACACGCTCCTCTAGCTCGCGGTTGCGTGCCTCTGCCTGCGCTAGCTGGTCGTTCAACCGCTCTGCCCGCTCCGGGTCCGCGGCAGCGGCCTCTGGCGGCGCCTCCGCCACGCGCTGCAGTTCAGCCACACGCTCCTCTAGCTCGCGGTTGCGTGCCTCTGCCTGCGCTAGCTGGTCGTTCAACCGCTCTGCCCGCTCCGGGTCCGCGGCAGCGGCCTCTGGCGGCGCCTCCGCCACGCGCTGCAGTTCAGCCACACGCTCCTCTAGCTCGCGGTTGCGTGCCTCTGCCTGCGCTAGCTGGTCGTTCAACCGCTCTGCCCGGTCCGGGTCCGCGGCAGCGGCCTCTGGCGGCGCCTCCGCCACGCGCTGCAGTTCAGCCACACGCTCCTCTAGCTCGCGTTTGCGTGCCTCTGCCTGCGCTAGCTGGTCGTTCAACCGCTCTGCCCGCTCCGGGTCCGCGGCAGCGGCCTCTGGCGGCGCCTCCGCCACGCGCTGCAGTTCAGCCACACGCTCCTCTAGCTCGCGGTTGCGTGCCTCTGCCTGCGCTAGCTGGTCGTTCAACCGCTCTGCCCGCTCCGGGTCCGCGGCAGCCCTCTGGCGGCGCCTCCACCACGCGCTGCAGTTCAGCCACACGCTCCTCTAGCTCGCGGTTGCGGGCCTCTGCCTGCGCTAGCTGGTCGTTCAACCGCTCTGCCCGGTCCGGGTCCGCGGCAGCGGCCTCTGGCGGCGCCTCCGCCACGCGCTGCAGTTCAGCCACACGCTCCTCTAGCTCGCGGTTGCGTGCCTCTGCCTGCGCTAGCTGGTCGTTCAACCGCTCTGCCCGCTCCGGGTCCGCGGCAGCGGCCTCTGGCGGCGCCTCCGCCACGCGCTGCAGTTCAGCCACACGCTCCTCTAGCTCGCGGTTGCGTGCCTCTGCCTGCGCTAGCTGGTCGTTCAACCGCTCTGCCCGCTCCGGGTCCGCGGCAGCGGCCTCTGGCGGCGCCTCCGCCACGCGCTGCAGTTCAGCCACACGCTCCTCTAGCTCGCGGTTGCGGGCCTCTGCCTGCGCTAGCTGGTCGTTCAACCGCTCTGCTCCGGGTCCGCGGCAGCGGCCTCTGGCGGCGCCTCCGCCACGCGCTGCAGTTCAGCCACACGCTCCTCTAGCTCGCGGTTGCGTGCCTCTGCCTGCGCTAGCTGGTCGTTCAACCGCTCTGCCCGCTCCGGGTCCGCGGCAGCGGCCTCTGGCGGCGCCTCCGCCACGCGCTGCAGTTCAGTTAGTTGTTGTGTGAGTTCTTGGATGTGTCGGTTGGCTTGCTGCAGTTCATTCTTCTTTTCTTGGAGTTCCTCCTGCTGTGCTTCTAACTGAATCTGTATCATTTGGTGTTCACCTTCTTGGACTTCGTTGGTACGGTGCTGCAGGAGGCGTAGCTGTTCCTCGTGGAGCTGCCGTTCTACAGCATCTAGTTTAGCTTGGTAGGCGGCGAGCTCACGCTGATGTTGTTGTGATTCGACTTCGCGTACGGCTTCCTCTTCTGTTATGCCGCGGACCTGCCGCTGTTCTGCCTCTCGAAGGGCAATGGCAGCCATGCGGGCCTTGAAAGCTTCGAGCTCCACATCGACGTGTACAGTTCTAGAGCCGTCCGAAAAGGCTTCTTGTGTTTCATCTGGATCCGCAGCGGGGCAGAGGTGCCGCGAGTGTTGGACGAGCGTGTCGTGCTCGCCGCTGAGCTGAGCGACGAGCTCCTCGAGTTCCTGCACCCGCTGGGTCGAGAGGTCTAGCTGCTGCCTCAGATCCTGCGGCTGCTCCGCCGCTGTAGCTTCTCCTGCTCGCGATGGGGCCGGCGCATGGGTGGCGCGGGAGTCCTCCAACAGGCGCTGCAGACGATGGATCTCGTCTAGATGGCTGCCGCGCTCCTGCTGTAGGGCCGCCTCGAGGCGCTGCAGCTGCATGGCTAATCGAGTGGAGGACTGGGCGGTGGATGTCTCCGCTGCAGCCGCCGCCTCCCGCTGGTGGTCAAGGAGAGCGGTGAGCGCGCTGATCTCTAGTGCGTGCGCCTCCTGCGCCTCCTGCAGCGCCGCCGCGTGCTGCGCCGCGAGTTCCTCCAGATCACGTGTGTGAGCGGCCGTGTGCGCCTCTTGGACTTCAGACATACGCAATATCTCGCTCGCCAGCTCGCCCAGCTTCTCTACCAGTCTTTCCTTCTCCTTCTCCTGGGTAGCCAGCCGCTCCGTCCACGCTGCAGGTGTGGCCGGAGCGGCGGCGAGGTGATGCGTTACGGGGGAACTAGAAGCAGCGGAGGTCGATGGTGCTGGTGTCTCGCCGGCCTGCACCCCCACCTCCACGCCACCGCGTGGCAGCGCTGCTCGGACACCACTGGGCCCCTCGAGCCGGCCCCGGACCGGCGGGATGGAGGACCGGGGCAGCGGCGCCTGCTGGGGGATTTCCTCGCAGGCCTCGATCGCCTCCTCATCGAAAAGACGGCGGTGGGCGGCGATGGCCCGCTGGAAGGCCTCGTCCCCACTCGCGACAAGGCCGCTGTCCAGGCTCTTGTCGTCGCCATCCAGTAGATCTCCAGGCGGGGCGCGCAGGTGAGCGTCGCCCTCCGAAGAGCTGCGAGACGGCTGCTGGTGGATTCGGGTCAGTGCGCTGATGCGCCGCTGCAGGTTAGTGTTTGTTTGGATCAGTAGACGCTCCCTGTCCTGCTCTGCCTCCAGGGCTTGCTGAAGACTCCTCACCTGGGCCCTCAGCTCGTCGGCGGTCATGCTCGCCAGACCACCATCTATGCCGTGTGGAGCTGAGGCGGTGCTGTGGGAGGACCCCGGAAGCCGAGTGGAGGATCCGCAGGTGGTGGAGGCCGGCTTGGACGGCGAGGCGGTGCGGTAGGGAAAGACAAGGGGTACGCTCGCACCGCTGCCGCGGTCGAGCGCCTCCAACTCTAGTCCGTCTCCAGAAGACCCTGAGACGTCGGAGGTCCCCGTTTCGTTCTCTGCCGGCGCATTGACACCCACTCCGGCCTGCTCAACGCGGAGCTGAACCTTCTTGAGAAGCTTCTCTAGCCGTGCGGAGACGCCGCTGGCTTTGACGGTACTGCCAGAGAAGATAAGGTACGAGCTAAGGGCAGAAAGACTCCGCCGGCACTCCTTCAGCGCTTGCACTGCCGCCGCTGGGGTATCGCTTTCGAGGTCCGTACGGGCCCGATCGATCGCCTCCTCCATTGAGTTACGGCTCTCGACCATCTGCTGGAACACCGGCTTGGAAATAGTGCTGAGACCCTCCATGACGAACAACAATCGAGTAAAAAAAAAGTGAAAATATAAACAGGCAAACAAACAAAAAAGAGATGCACAGCAGCCCTGATGTAAATGGGAACGCCTGTTCTCTACGCAGCTGTATGAAAATTAAGCTTGGCCAATTGGGAAGCTGAGGGCCAAATGGTGTCGGACCTTCTTCTCTTTTCCCCCTCCTGCCTCACGTGAGGTACTGTGCTAGAGTGCGAAAGAAGCCTTCTTCTTTTGCGCTATCGCTCCCTCCTCGTTCTAATAGGTTTTCGACGGTCAGATCAAAAGTGTCGAAGTTTGTGTGTTTTGGGTACAGCACTCCACCACCACCGTCTCTCCCACACGTCTCGCTGGACGGGGGGCGATTGCCTTGTGCAACCACCGTAGAATAAGGTTCTAAACCAGCCGGTGCTGCAGTAGCCCCGACGAGGAAATGAAAAAAAAAAGGAACTTATTCGACTTCTGGCACAAGGTACAAAGAACAAAACAAAAAGAAAAGAAAACCTAAGAGATCTATTGTAACACCACGAGGAGCACATAGAAATAGAAAGGAATGAATTGGAAGCAACGGGAGGATACCGCTCCGGATTCCCTCCTGTACGTCTTTTTTGTTGTTATTGTTGTTGTTCATTTGTTTGCTCTTGTTGTTTAGTTGTTTACCCGATTATATGTTTGCTGACATGGCTCAGGGACATGGCGCACGGAGGCAGCCTCAGCAGCAGTTCCCCCCCGTCTTCACTGAGGTCTCACCACACCGACGAACATGCTTCCATCCCACTGCTTCTTTGTCTTCATATCTTCGTAGTGGCGGAGCGCCTCCTTCCGCCGGCGATTGAGCGACTTCAATTTCCCCTTCACGTACTCCTGCTGCTTCGACTCCGCCGTGTTCTTTGGAAGTGTCACCAGTGGGGCAGCGGTAAGGGCGAACGCCGTGGCGAGGTTCTCGAGATCGAGGCGATGCACATCAAACGTTTGCTTTAGAATATGACTCTGGTACGCGCCCACGTGTGCCCGGTAGGCGGCGACGGCGCTCTTGGCCACGACGGGGTCCAGCTGGAGGACGTGCTCCAGCTTCTCCTGAATGCGGGGCAGCGCCGCCGGCATCGGATACTTCTCGAGGTGAATGCCGAACTTTTTCAGGTAGCGCACAAAATTGATCTCCTCCGGTGTCAGGAAAAGAAGGGACTGCCCAACGCGACCCGCTCGGGCGGTTCGGCCGATACGATGAATATACTCGGTGGGGTCCAGCGGTGGGTCGTACTGCAGGATCCACTCCACCTTCGGGATATCCAGTCCTCTGGCAGCTACATCCGTACAAAACAGAACGCCATGGTCCCACTCGCTGAACACCTGGAAGGCCTGGACGCGCTGTCGGTGCTTCATGTGCCCGTGGAGCATCATCACCTCATCGTGGAAACCAACGGAGCCCATCATTTGATAGTGAAACGTCGTGCTCGCCACCGTAGAGCAGAAGACCATCCCCTTCGACTTCCTGGCGATGCGCTTCACAAACACGTAGAGCGCGAGTAGGCGGTCCTCCGCTGGCACAATATGGCAGAACTGCCGGAGGGTGGAGGGGATCGTGTCCGCCTCCTCCACCTCTTCGGTGTCCTCAGCGGAATCGTCAGAGTTGGAGGCGAGAGCAAAGTTTTGATACGGCGGCAGGGCGGCAGCGGCAGCACTCACACTGCCCTCTGCCTCCTCTTCCTTCATTTCAATGGCCGTCGGGGCATCGCCGGAGGTGCTAATAAAAATGGGCGTGCGGTGCAACGACAGGCGTGCCAACTCCTGCACAGACTTCGAGTTGGTGGCGGAGAAGAGAAACGTCTGGCGAGAGGCGCGGGGGAGAACGCCGATGATGGCATCCAGGTCCCGCTGAAAGCCGTCGGCTAGCATGCGATCGGCCTCGTCCAGGACGAAGAACCGAAGGCCCGAGACCTCCCAGCCTTTGCAGTTCCGCGCATGATCATGCACTCGACCGGGCGTACCCACCACGACCGTCACACCAGCACTGAGCCAGCGCCGCTCCTCTGCTGCCTTGGTGCCGCCCGTGATAAGCTGCACACTGATGGGCGCCGTGGCGGACGGGATGCCTTCCGCCACGCGCTTCAGCACATTTTCTGTCTGCACGCACAACTCCTTTGTGGGGGCTAGAATGAGGGCGAGAGTGCCCTTGGTGCGCCGCTGGGGGTTGGAGAGCGCGGCATGAAGAATAGGGACGCAGAAGGCCAGCGTCTTGCCGGAGCCGGTGCGGGCCTGGCCAAGGATATCGTACCCCTGCAGCGCGTACGGCAGCGTCCGCTCCTGAATCTTGGTCATGTGTGACCACCCCGCTGAGCCAAGCGCCGCAACGAGGGACTCATGGAGCCCAATAAGTGGGTGAGCGAAGGGGGGCCCTGATGTTGATGGCTGCCGCTGCGCGTAGGCACCATCCTCGTTCTTTTCCTCGGCCAGAACCGCCTCCAGGGCGTCGTCGGTATCGAAGTGGTGGCCCAGCAGGCCCTCGTTCACCTCCTCTACTTCTTGTAGCAGCTGGTCCTCCATCCGCTGCCGCTTTCTCCCTGCGCTGAGGAGGTGGCTCTGACGGCGCAGCTTGTGCTCCTCCTGAATGCGGTCCAGATACTCCTGGTCGTTCATTTTGTACAGCTCGCTCTTCTTGATGCGCAGTTCCCCGAGCGAGTTGGTTGGGTTTTGAAAGGGGCCGTCGCCCATCACAACCACCCCGGGTGGGGGACCAGCAGGGCCCTCCTCCATCTCCCGGGCCTCGCGCTCACGAAGCTTCTTCCGACGGCCCTTGATGCCCATTTCTAGCTGTGTCGCAATCTCTATCGAAATATGTGCCACAAAGGAAATAAAAACAAGCAAAGTCACAAAGAAGAGAAAAAAGAGATTATTTTAAAAAAAAAAAGAGAGAGAGAGAAGTAAATATAGAGGAGATGGATGCTGATGCATGTCTTTGTATGTCTCTAGCGGTAAAAGCAGCAGGAGAACTACTCAGAAAGCACAGAGGTGATCACCAGTACACGTACACGGATCGCCTATGGCACTACCGGTGTTTCCCTGTAAAAAGACGCAGAGGGTCGTGGCCCCTCCGAGTGGGGAGAGTGAAATAAAGCAAACGAAACTCACCAACCCGCAGCGGCCGATGGAGAAGTACGTGTATCGCACCCGAGGGAAGCGAAGCGACATTGATGTTGTTAATTCGGTTCGGTCGGTCGGTTTTTTTTTTGTTGTTTACTGAGGGCGTTCGACATCGACTGATGGGCGGTTTACTTTCCGGTGGGACGCCACAGCACAGGACGATAGGCGTGCAGGTGAGAAGTGGGAAGCTTCTTCCATTGAGATCTGTGATATGTGTGGAGTAACACAAACAAACAAAAGGTGTTTTTTTTTTGTTGTTGTTGTTGCAATCCAGATAAATTCGATGTGACGGGTGAAGGAAAGGGAGAGCTTAGAGGTCTGTGGTCCCTGTCGGTGGGTGACGCTACGACCCCCCTTCCTCCTCTTAGACAGTGGGGGAAGGCTTTGTCTGTGCTGCAGCTCCCTTCACGGTGGCGGGCGAGGCGGGCGGCGCAACAAAGAGATTCATGTACACGGTGCCACACTTCATGGCGAGCCCTTTGCGCAGCAGGGCGACCGGCTGCGAGGCTACCGGGGACCCCGAGAGGTGCGCCGCCCGCCAAACAAACCAGCCCTCCTGGCACTTCACCGCCCCATAGGACGGATCCGCTGCGGGGAAGTACGCAGAGCCAGGGCGAAGAAAAAGGTGTGCCGTACCACTCGAATCGCGGCGCTCTGCATTAATGGCGCTCCCGAGGTCGTCCGCGTGGCTGAAGCACCAGGGCCGGCGGCTCTCCGGCAGGGTGGAGAGCCCCGCAGCTGCTGCAGCGACATCTCTGTGGGTCCGCCTCGGTGATGCAGAAAGTTGACGGCGCACCGCGGGGCGTACACCGAGAGGAAAGGGAGACCCCCCCCGGCGGTACCGCTGCTGGACGTGGGCGTGGCCCCTGCACCTGCTACGAGCTCCTCCACCTGCTGGAGCTCGCGGCGCACGTCAGGGGGGACGAGGTCTGGATGCGCGGCCTCTGTGAAGCTGCACGCCTGCCGCAGGCCGCCGAGCTCCTCGGCGTGGTGCATGATAGCCCCAACATCAACGGTGGGGTGCTCCTTGAGGTGCGACAAGAAGGAGGAGAAGGCGCCGGGCCGGGCGAAGGTGTTGGACAGCCGTGCTGTGATACTGTGCAGGGTGTGGTGGAGACTGTGAGTGGAGCCCCGGCGGAGCAGAAGGGCCTGGACGCCTCCTTTCTTCGAGCCCTGGACGCCTTTCTGTGCGTCGCGGAGCAGCCGGCGCGAGGCGCGGAGGAGCAGTTCGTCCCCGACAGGGCAGTTGCGGCGGTTCACAACAGTGTTCACTGGCGATGTGTAGCACGCGCCGCCCGCGAAGGCGCGCCAGATGCCGAAGGCCTCGCGCTCCGAAAGCTTCTCGAAGGGCATGACTGCCGCGTCCTTGGACAGAATCGGGGCGTGAAAGGGGTCCATACTGAAGTGTTGGTACTTTGGGTAGTCCTGCTCTGCCGCCACCTCGGCGTGGGCGGCGAGGGCATGTGGGTACTCGCTGTGCGGCGCCGCCAGCGCCCCGGCGAAGAGGGGGACCCAACTGGGGGGCTGCGGGAGGAGCCGGCGGCGGCCCGCCTTCCCCGGGCCCTCTTCCCTTGTCGGGTACGCCCCGACCTCTGCGGGGTGGCGGCCGTGGTGGAACTTCGTAGCGGCCGCCAAGACGGTGCGGGTGACGCTGGTCGGCAGGCCGGGGGGCCACGTGAAAGGCTGCGGGGGCTCGAGCACGGCGTCGCAGCCGGGGCCGAAGAGGATCTCGCAGCAGCCCGCGGCCCCCACCTGGGTGACGAGGGGGAAGTACGAGCGGAGGTCCGTGTCCTTCTCGATAGGGATGCGCCGCTGCCAGAGGATGCGGCCCCCATCCATCACGGGCTGGTCTGCGTGGAGCTCGAGGATGGTCACCCCACCCGCTCCGGCTTCGCCCAGCTGAGGAACCTGGGCGGCCTTCTCGTGGCGCAGGAGGGTGCTGAAGATGGGGCTCGCCCCACGGAAGTACGGCAGCAGGGAGGGGTGCACATTGAGCACCGGCACCGGGAGGGCGCGCAGGAGCCGCTGGGGAAGGAAGTACCGGAACGAGACCACCACGGCGACGTCGACCGCGTTGAGATGCGGCAGGAGCGGCGGCCGTGGGGCCGTGGGCGGGGCCAGCAACGCCTTCAGAAGCTCGCTCTTGGCCAAAGACTTGGGGTGGTCCACCGGAAAGATGGGCAGGCCGTTTTCCACAGCGAAGCGCACGACAGGGAACTGCCGTGAGAACTTGCTGGCCGCGACGGCTGGCGTCACCCCCTGCGGCAGCGATGGGGCCACCACCGCAAGGTGTGCCGCTAGAAACGAGGCCGCGGACGTGTGCGAGTGCGAACCCGTCGCTGCCTCGTTGGCGTAGATGGCTGTGAAGCGCGCGCAGAGCGCCTGTAGGGCGGTGACAGACACCATGTCCCCGCCAAAGAAGAGGATACGCGGGACGCGGGCTGGCAGCCCCAGTGGCGGCGTGCTGCGATCGGCGGCAGGGGAAGAGGGGTGCAGAGAGCGGAGGAGGCCAAAGCCAGTCGTACGCGCTGCGCAGCGTGGGCTGCTGGGTAGCGCAGAGAAGGTAAGGCGGCGCATGGCACTCCTGCAGCAGCAGCAGGAGCTCAAAGAAACCGCCGTGTTGTACAGCGGTACACCAAGCCGTTGTGCGCCACTCGACTATGGAGCTAGGAGCGAGCGTAGGCCGTCAAAGCCGTGGCGACCGCGCCGCAGGGCAATGCGACCCAGCAACAGGTCTGCGGAAGAAACTAAACGGTGATGCCGTAGCCGCTGGCATGATGAACAACAACAAAATAAAATAAAATAAGTAAATCAGGATCAAATAAGGAAGAGATATGAATGTACACACACACACACACACACATAGACAGATACATAAACAGTGAGGGAACTTCACTTCGCGGAACACAGATGGTTCCTTTCGGGCTACGCATGCCGCATCCTATTTCTTTCTTTCTCGCTGCTTTGACTTTTTTTTTTTGTCACGGGCTCCATAGAGTCTCCCGTTCCTTTAACACCTCATCTCTCCCTCCATAGATCCCCGGCAGATAAGAAGCACGTGGCACCTTCATCCTACCCAGGCCACCTACTGTGCAGGATTATGGTGATGCGCAGGGGTGACATGTTAAAAGGACTTCATAATGTACACAAAATAATAAATGGATCGAAGTAAGCATAAAAAGAAGTAAAATATACAGATATACATTCATACGAGAGAGAAAGTGTATGCATTTATCCTCTTCTACCATCAGGGACAGAGAGAGAAGGGGAGGGGGTATCACTCAGTAAACATAAAATAAAATAAAATTTAAAAAAAAAAAAAAAAAGCCAGTTTAAAATATTCAAAACATGCTCGTTAGGAATGAAGCCTGACTATCATTTGTACAATTATCATTCCTTCCTTTTTTGTGTGTGTGCTAAACGCAGCACTGGTTTCTGTCACTCAAAATTTGTCTAACTATTTTTTTGGCTTGTTTTTGTGGTTGTTAGTGTTTGTTTCGTTTCTTTTTTTTTTTTTGGTTTGTGTGTGGCCGAAGTTAAATAATAATAATAATAATAATAATAATAACACGGAAGAAAACACGAAGGCCACCATGTGAGAGCAGTATGTAGCTGAGCTTTCTCTTCCTGTTTCATCATTGTGTGCGCGGACCAGTGACAATATTTTATGTCGTAAACGAGTTGAGGTGGAAGCGCAGTGGGCCCTTCCATACCTCGGGTTGGGTTCCGGACTGGCAGGCCTAGCACATACTTCTTCCCTTCCATCACTAATATGTTTGAGAGAACTTGTAAAAATAAAATATTCAGATAGAGAGCAACGCATTTAGGAAGTGTACAGAGTCATTATAGTTGAATTCTTCTGCTCCTTAGTATAATGCTCCTACACAAGAAAGTACACAACTGTGCCTCCCCTCTCAGCAGTACGTATGAACCCTGCTGCGGATTTACCTCCCCTCATCTTTTCTTCGGGGAGACGTACCGTACGCTCATCGGGATGTCGAGTGCAGGTCGGCGGCTCTCTTCTCTCCTCCACCACAGTCACACAATATCTATCCAGCCAATTTGCTGAATGTGATCGATTCGCTTACATTATTGACTATAATAATAATAATAATAATAATAATAACATTAAGCGGTTATTATTATTATTATCATTAGTATCTTTATTCTTCTTCTTCTTTTTTTCCTTTGACTACAGGTACTTCCTCTGAAAGTAGTTCCATATCAGAATGCGCTATAGTTGGAATTGAAGTAGAGAGCCAACTACCACGGGAGTATGAACACGGTAGACGATACGTGTATAGGTGGAATGCACAGTGTTCACCCCCTTTTTTTTTCTCTGTTCTCTTCCCACCGAAACTACTTTACTTTCTCATACATTTGCACTACCGTACACGTTCCTTCTGCGTTGCACGGGGCTAGGGATGGAGCGGATGTCACGGTGCTTTGCGTGGCGACTCGGCATCTCTCGTTCTTTCCCGTTTGCGTACGGATGCGCAGCCCTACACTTTCCACGGGGATGTGCCGAGCTTCACCACCCGTGCATACATCATCTTGTACTCCGCTGTCTCCACCCATGCGTGGTAGTCGAGCATCTGCCAGATGCGCCACTCTCTTTCGCACAGCGCAGAGATGGAGACGGAGAGCGGCTCATCGGCGTTTCCGCCCGTCTTTGCTGCGGAGGACCCACGCGCCTCTTTCATGCGAGAGACGAGCGACTTGGCCGAGTAGATCACGTCGCCCTGCAGCTTGCAGGAGAGCGACAAGATGGCGAGCAGCGTCATTTCTTCGCCAATGCCGACACACAGCGGCGCTGGCTCGGGGCTCGCCGCGGCGGTGGCCAGCAGGGCGTTGTGGAGCCGCTCCGCGAGACACATGGCGAAGACCAGCACGTCTGTTGGGAACCAGTGCTCCTTGACATAGAACGTCTCCAGCATCCAGTCGGCCACGTACGTCTTGGAGATCTCCCAGTACATCACGCAGCTGCCGTCGGCGACCACCTGCCGCACCATGCCGTCCTCGCCGTCGACATCTTCAGGAGGCGGCGCACCCGGAGGAAGCACCGCCTGCGGCCCGGACGCTGAGGCAGCTCGCTCGGATGCGATCGGTGCTGGCGCTTCGACAATGGGCTGCGAGGTCAAGAGACCGTGTTCGGACGACTCCGGTCCCCCGAGTCCGGCGCAGCTGCCGCGCAGCGTGGCGCTGAAGAGTTGGTTTAAGGGGGTGGTGCAGGATGCGGAGCCAGAGGCGGTGTTGCTCGGCCGGAAGGTGCGGGAGGAGCCCGTGGAGGAGGAGTTGGACCCCGACGGGCTTCCGTGCCGGCGCTGGACGCGGGTGGTCCACTCTTCTTGGTGGACGTCCGGACCGTGAGGGGGCGACGGCTCGACCTGCCGCGGGAAATGAAGGCGATCCGTCATGATGGTCGACAGGCCGTCCCGACTGCCGTGGCCATGCAGCGGCGTCGTGATGTTGCCGGAGGTTTGCCCGGTGTTATAGTTGGGGGTGGAGGCGGAGGAGGCGCCAGACATCTCCAGGTCTTCTTCCATGGGGGTGAGCGACGCAGGGCGGCCGCGGCGAGGGGAGCGTCGGATAGAAGCGCGGTCTCGCACAATATCGCCCCCAGACACCGTCGGGCCGGCGCGGCGCAGCGGGAGAGAGCCCGGGGCGGGGCCAAGGAGGTGCGGGTGGCGAACCCGCGGGGGCACCGGGACCGGGAGAGGGGCAGGGGCCCCACTCGAGCCGCCTGGCAAGGAGGGTCGTCTGTTGGCGCCTGGGTTGTAGAGACGTCGCAGCTGCACGCTGTAGCTATCCTCCGCCTCCTCGTCGCTGTAGACGGCCAAGAAGGAGTGGGGGGAGGCCTGCACGCGGCTTGTGGGGACCGCGGAGCCCTCCTTATGGGTGTGACCGGCTTGGAGGTTGTGGACGCGGGGGGTCGACCGCGAGAGCGTGGAGTAACTAGTGAGAGTGGTGGAGCTTGCGCTGGGACGGGGCAAGTACGACTTTGGGGTGGGCAAGATGTCCATGGAGCTGAACAAGGCGTGGCGGAGCTCATGGTTGGAGCTCCCCGACTGCCCGTTGCCCGCATTCTCTCGGTGAGAGGAGAGCTGACGGAAGTCGTCCAGGCGCACCGTGCTACTGAAGTCAAACAGCGAGGCGCTGCGCCGCTCTGTGTCCAGGTGCGGCTCCAGCACGAGGTCGGAGGCGTCGCTCTCCCGTGCGGTACCCGGCGGCGAGGCCTCCCGGAGTCGCATTCCCTTCGCTGGCGGCTGTCTCCCATCCCCTGCAGGCGGGGTCTTCCACCCGTCCATCTCCACTCGCGCTGCAGGCAGTGGCGGAGGATAGTCGCTCGACGAGTACCACGGCGAAACGCGGGTAATATGGCGTTCGTCCGCAATGAGAGTCGTACTACAACGAACAAAAAAAAAAAGAATGGGAAGAGGACTACCGCAGTACCTAGGTACTAGGCTCTGCTTCGCTGATGCCCACCACAATAGAGACAGTGGCGACCACGAAATGCATGCATGCACGACGAGAGAGCAACGAAAAGGACAGCAGCAGCACCGTCTGCAGACAAACGAGCAGCTTGGCCAGAAGTAGAGGGACAGCCTGTGCGGTAGTAACTAAACAAATAATAACAACAACAACAAAAAAGAATAAACAAATAAATAAATAAACAGACCACCACAACAATAATAATAATAATAATAGGCAGCACCGCGAGGAACGCGCGATAAGGTGTTATTTCCGGAGCGCTGTGCCCTTGATTGTATTTTGGTGCTCCAACTGCCACGGCAACAGGTAGGGCGTACTCTAGTCGAACTCGGGAGAGAGAAGGCGCGAAAGCAAATAATGCGTTAGGCGGCGGTTCGAATCACTTGAGCTCCTCCTCACTTGCTTCACCTTTTTTTCTTTTTCTTAATGTCGTGCTGTACTCACTCTCGAATTTCTTTTTGTCTACTAGTAAGCTGTTGATAACTTTAAAAAAATAAATAAATAGTAATCTTGTTTTGTTCTGTTTTTGAGATGACCCCGTACCGATTGTATGACGGTAGTACCGTTCTCTTGCTCAAAATATTTCAAAGCGGCTCTAATGATAGAATTTTTGGAACGAAGCTGTATGCAGCTGGCTGGTGAGGAGCAGGAGCCGGTCGCTTCCTGGCTGGGTACGGAACACGAACGAACGACAACAAGAACGAGAAGAAGAACAAAAGAGAAGAAGAAGCAGAACAACAAGAACGGATTCGTCATTCAAGAACAAGATACGTGGAGCTCTCCCCCCCCCCCTTAGAGTAAACGGAGGGATAAGTTTAGGCAAGAAGATCGCTCCATAAAACACTGCACTCCCTCTAAGGGGGTACACCCTCTCTATCTCTATCCTCTTCGCTGCATTTCGGTATCTGTAGGTTGTTATTATGCGTCTATTCTCGATGGAACTCCAGTGCAGATCCTCCGACAAGTGCCAGTGGGAACGGAGCAGGGACCAAATCTCATGCTGGAAGTGATCTATCTCGATCCCACTCCTGCAGCAGTAAGCCAGCGAGGTGAACTGGAAGAACAGAAATCGTCAAGGACTACACACACACACCCCAAAAAAAAGAACGCATAAATCCGTAAAACATAATAGTAATAATATTTCAAAATGCTCATTAAAAAAAAAAAAAGAAGAAAAATAAAACTGATAAAATTTTCGCCATCATTGCCAACTCCGACTACACCAACCACTACTACCCCCGGCGACACACATCATCATTTGCTCGAGCAGCGCAGCGCCCCAAACGAGACGGCTGCTGAACCCAGCTTGACGTCACCGAATAACCATCCGACCACCAAAAGAAGAGAGTTTCGCACTCACCGCTTTGCTATCTCGCATCTTTTAGGCCGGTTCGCATGATTCGATGCAGCCCGGCCGATGAGACTGGACGAGACCTTTTTTTTTCAAAAGAAAATGTATCGCCGCGGGTGTTACTACGACTCATTGTCGGAGTCGACGTCTTTGACTTCTTTACCGGTGAGCTCGAACCACGCGCCCTCCTCTGCCTTCACCGCCCGCAGGTAAATTTGCTTGGTCGACTCCTTCACCTTGTGGGTGCAGGAGTCCGGAAGGATGTCTTTGTGCAAGTGGAGAACGAGCTGACGCTGCTTTGTGGCCCCGGCGGCGGTGCTGACGGCAAAGGTGAGGTGGAGCGAGCGCGTCTTCCAGTTCACTGCAACAGAAGTTGGATCCACTTCCTCGCCGGGTTGCTCCACCGTCTCCACATAAATAGAGACGTTCTTGCCATCGGCCCAGCTGTACTTTTTCACCGGCTGCGGTGGGACAGCGACGGGCGCCGCCGCCTCGTCCTTGGCAACGAGAACAGGGGTCGGTAGGGGTGCTACGTCTCCTTCCCTCGCGCGGTCCTTCTCGTGCCCGTGCCAGTAGTAGTAGTTTTTGGCAGCCTTCCAGTTCGCCTGCTGCTGCTGGGTCTCACTAGGAGACGAGTTGGCGGCAGTATCGGCCATCAGACCACGAGAAATCAATCAGCGAGGAGAGAGGGAGGGGAATAAATAAATAAAGAAAGAAATAAATGGGACACACACAAAAAGGGAAGACCGAAAGAAAGAGAAGTAAAGTAGTGGTATGAAGGAGCGAAACTACAGACAGGTGTTGAGACGAGTGTAGAGGAAGTGGAAGTGAGAGAGAGAGAGGGGAGAGGGAGGGAGGGCCGAACGAGTGATAGAGAGGGCATAGAATTGTGTCTCCAGCAGCGCATTTCTCTTGTAGACAAGAGGCTTTCTTCTCAGACGGAGACGTAAAGCCCCACGACAATCTCCAGGCCACACGGCCAGGCAGTCTCATGGAATAGTTTTCATATTTCTTTTTTTGTTTCTGCTTCCTCAATGAAAAGAGAGGGAGGAAGGGAAAAAAAAGAGGGACACACGCTCAGTGAAACCGAAAGCGCCTGAACCACTCTTCTCTGCGTGAAAAGAGCTGGAGGATTAGACCCTCGAAGGAAAAAATAAAGAAAGAAAGAAACGGAAGAGACCGTCGCTCCCCATGATTGAAAGCGTACCTTGTGTTGCTCAGCGCAGCGCCTCCTCGCACAGCCAATGTGTTCCCGCTGTGGCGCTTACCAATCATCGTCATCATCATCCCAGCCGCCGCTGTCGTCCTTCACGAGCTTCACCGGCTCCGCACGCTTCGCAGGGGCGGCCGAGGCAGGGTTAGGGTTAGGGTTAGGGTTCGGGGCTTTGGCGCTTCTCTGTGTGCCCAGTGCCAGGCCCGGATGCTTTGACACCGCAGCGAGGCCCGGTGCAGATTTTCCTCGTGATAGCGTGGGAGCCGCAGCGGTGGGAGGCACCTGTACAGGTACCAGTTCCTTGGCCGGCTTGCTGGGGCCGGGTGCCACCGGCTCGAAGCCGTCGACTCCTTCGTCATCCGACCAACCGCTCGCCTCGGCCTTTGTCTCGGCACCAGCGTGGCGCGTGGAGGCTGCCCGAGCTTTTTCACGGCTCAGGGCCTGCACCATAATGAAGTCGTTCGCGATCGGCAAAAAGGAGCCCTGTTCCTCCCGCTGAACCACCACCCTCGCCCTCGACTCCGCTTTGATCAGCTCCTGCACGACGCTATCGCCGCTCGACACCTCCGCGCGGGACCCTAGAAGGGAACGGACCGCCGCCAGATTGCCGGTCACCCCCCCACGACCACCGCGGCCCCTCTTTGCAGCACCAGCGCTGCTCGATGCCAATTTGCCTTTGAATTGAGCGAGACTTAACCCACCAGAGGATGTACCTCGACCACTGCCAGCTCTACGCCCCACAATCGGCATGCCTCCACCCCCGTCAGATGGTACTCCTCTCGTTTCACTGCCCTCCCCTGGTAGAGCTACCGGAACAGCAGTCCCTTTAGACTCCCACGGAGCCGCATCTTCCACCACCAGCTCAGCTTCCTAGACTCGGGCGCACGCTGCTGCCTCGCACTCCTCGGCCCGCCGCTGCTGCTCAGCTTCCTCGGCAAGACGCTGCTGCTCAGCCTCCTCGGCGCGGCGGCGCTCTTCTTGCGCTCGGCTCAGCTGCGCTGGCCTCCTCGGCCCGCCGCTGCTGCTCAGCTTCCTCGGCAAGACGCTGCTGCTCAGCCTCCTCGGCGCGGCGGCGCTCTTCTTCGAGGGCAAGCTGGCGCTGCCGCTCGGCCTCCTCAGCCATGCGCTGGATCTCGGCCTCGGCCCGCCGCTGCTGCTCAGCTTCCTCGGCAAGCGCTGCTGCTCGGCGCGGCGGCGCTCTTCTTCGAGGGCAAGCTGGCGCTGCCGCTCGGCCTCCTCAGCCATGCGCTGGATCTCGGCCTCCTCGGCCCGCCGCTGCTGCTCAGCTTCCTCGGCAAGACGCTGCTGCTCAGCCTCCTCGGCGCGGCGGCGCTCTTCTTCGAGGGCAAGCTGGCGCTGCCGCTCGGCCTCCTCAGCCATGCGCTGGATCTCGGCCTCCTCGGCCCGCCGCTGCTGCTCAGCTTCCTCGGCAAGACGCTGCTGCTCAGCCTCCTCGGCGCGGCGGCGCTCTTCTTCGAGGGCAAGCTGGCGCTGCCGCTCGGCCTCCTCAGCCATGCGCTGGATCTCGGCCTCCTCGGCCCGCCGCTGCTGCTCAGCTTCCTCGGCAAGACGCTGCTGCTCAGCCTCCTCGGCGCGGCGGCGCTCTTCTTCGAGGGCAAGCTGGCGCTGCCGCTCGGCCTCCTCAGCCATGCGCTGGATCTCGGCCTCCTCGGCCCGCCGCTGCTGCTCAGCTTCCTCGGCAAGACGCTGCTGCTCAGCCTCCTCGGCGCGGCGGCGCTCTTCTTCGAGGGCAAGCTGGCGCTGCCGCTCGGCCTCCTCAGCCATGCGCTGGATCTCGGCCTCCTCGGCCCGCCGCTGCTGCTCAGCTTCCTCGGCAAGACGCTGCTGCTCAGCCTCCTCGGCGCGGCGGCGCTCTTCTTCGAGGGCAAGCTGGCGCTGCCGCTCGGCCTCCTCAGCCATGCGCTGGATCTCGGCCTCCTCGGCCCGCCGCTGCTGCTCAGCTTCCTCGGCAAGACGCTGCTGCTCAGCCTCCTCGGCGCGGCGGCGCTCTTCTTCGAGGGCAAGCTGGCGCTGCCGCTCGGCCTCCTCAGCCATGCGCTGGATCTCGGCCTCCTCGGCCCGCCGCTGCTGCTCAGCTTCCTCGGCAAGACGCTGCTGCTCAGCCTCCTCGGCGCGGCGGCGCTCTTCTTGGCGCTGGCGCTGCCGCTCCTCAGCCATGCGCTGGATCTCGGCCTCCTCGGCCCGCCGCTGCTGCTCAGCTTCCTCGGCAAGACGCTGCTGCTCAGCCTCCTCGGCGCGGCGGCGCTCTTCTTCGAGGGCAAGCTGGCGCTGCCGCTCGGCCTCCTCAGCCATGCGCTGGATCTCGGCCTCCTCGGCCCGCCGCTGCTGCTCAGCTTCCTCGGCAAGACGCTGCTGCTCAGCCTCCTCGGCGCGGCGGCGCTCTTCTTCGAGGGCAAGCTGGCGCTGCCGCTCGGCCTCCTCAGCCATGCGCTGGATCTCGGCCTCCTCGGCCCGCCGCTGCTGCTCAGCTTCCTCGGCAAGACGCTGCTGCTCAGCCTCCTCGGCGCGGCGGCGCTCTTCTTCGAGGGCAAGCTGGCGCTGCCGCTCGGCCTCCTCAGCCATGCGCTGGATCTCGGCCTCCTCGGCCCGCCGCTGCTGCTCAGCTTCCTCGGCAAGACGCTGCTGCTCAGCCTCCTCGGCGCGGCGGCGCTCTTCTTCGAGGGCAAGCTGGCGCTGCCGCTCGGCCTCCTCAGCCATGCGCTGGATCTCAGCCTCCTCGGCCCGCCGCTGCTGCTCAGCTTCCTCGGCAAGACGCTGCTGCTCAGCCTCCTCGGCGCGGCGGCGCTCTTCTTCGAGGGCAAGCTGGCGCTGCCGCTCGGCCTCCTCAGCCATGCGCTGGATCTCGGCCTCCTCGGCCCGCCGCTGCTGCTTAGCCACCTCGGTATTGTATTGTACGGTTTCCTTCTCGTGGGTGGGCGATTTGTCTTTTAGCTGAGTACCATCAATTTTATGTTCTTTGTTTTCTTCTGAAGTAGTAGAAGGGGAAGTGGCTGCTGTTACGGTTTCTGTTGGTTGTTCGTGGATGGGGAGTTGGCGAGGGCGAGCCTGCTCCCGGAGTGGGAGCTGGCGTTTCTGTCCGGAGGTGGGTATACTCGGTGGATCTTCGGGGACGGTTCGGCGAAACGTGTCCATACTTTTGGTGTCGAGGCTGTTCCCGGTCTGCTGTGTCAGTTTTGTGGAATGTTTTGGCGGTGGGGCGGACGGTGTTGGATGGCTGAAAGCTTGCTGCGGGGGTGTGAGGCTTCGTATGCGGGCCTCGTGTGCTTCTCTGTTGCGGGTGGAGTACTCCAGACCTCCCGGGGGGGCGGTCGGCGTGGGGAGCACAGGGATGGAGAGCTCGTTCAGAACGGCGTAGTTCTCATCTCGAAGCGCCCGCCCAACGGCGGCGACGGCAGCCATGACACCAGTAGAGGAATCGAGCAGTCTGTTCAGCTGGTGAAGAAGCTCTTCCAGAACGGTTGATTCGTCTGTCTCGAACCGGAGATCATCCGTGGCGGTGCCGGCCGATGCTTTTTGGATCTCTCCGGTATCACTACTGGGATGGCCTGTGCGCAGTGATTCCAGGCGCCGCTTCATATACGACATACAAAGTACAGTTGGCTGCTGGATCATGATCTCCCAGTTCTGAAAACAGGTCAAGAAATACTCTGCATGGGTGATCTTCTGCTCCAGCGTGAGATGCAGTAAAAAGTCCCCCTCCTGCAGCGCCTGCTCGTTCTGCTGCTGGAGGTGGCCCACCGCCTCCACCGCGAGGGGGTACCACGTGTTAAAGGGCGTCGTGACGTGCTGCGCTTCGGAGAAACGAAACAGAGTCGGCATGCGAGCAAGTCGAGGATCCGGGGCCACGGCGAACTCATACGCCCGCTTCAATATCTTCGAGGCGCGTTCATTCAAGGTGGAGAAGACGGAGGCGACGCCCTCCGCGATGTTCTGCGCCGTGTCGTCTCTGCCACTGCTGCTGCTGCTCGAACCGCTGGAGCCCTTGGCGAGACCACTAAGAATGTTGAGCATCTGCACTCTGAGATGCACTGGTTGAATAGATGTGTGTCTTATGAATGTGGTTATATAGAAATAGAGTATACACGTATCGGTGTACAAATGTTTGAACTGAGAGGGATTGATAGCACAGTGATCCGATGAGTGGATTCAATACACAAAAAAAGAATGACCGGCGAGTGGAGAGGGAAAGAAAGGAACGATTAGCAGCTTTCCTCCAGGGGGGTAGGTCTGCTCCTCAAGGCCCATACACAGGGCACAATGCATCCATGCAGCTTCTTTCTTCTTTTTCATTTCTTTCCCCTATAGAGCAATGGGTTATCGCATCTGTGAACTGGATTGCCGCTGCAGACCACTACACTGGGTACATGTTCTCCTTGAACCAACGATCCGGCAGTTGCAGCGGATGAATGGAAATCCCCTTGAGGTCGTTCATCATCGTGTACTTGCCCCACGGGTAAGCGCCAGAGGCCTGCGCTCGGCTTCGTGGCATATCAGGGCCATTCAAGTAGGGCAAGGTGTAGTACCGTTCCATGTCCCGCGTACGCAGCACGCTCTTCTCGGTGTGCTGCGTTGCACGGAAGGCCTTCTTTTGGTTACATAGCACCACATTGCGGCAGACGAGCACGACGTGCTGCACAAACCCCTTGGGGACCACTGGAGATGGTGAAGCCGCCGTACCGCTGGATGCGGAAGGAGGCCCGTCGAGGAACTGGTCCTCCGCCCACTCGAGCAGTACATCCGCCTTTGCGGCCGCTTCCTCAACCGTGTGGATGCCCAACTGCGTTTTGATCGTCTCGAGGAAGCGGGTGATCGTCGGACGGCCCCAAATGCTTCCCACGTACGGTTGGATGAAGTCTCCCACCTCGGCGAGAGGTGCGTCCGAGGAGGTGCGGTAGTCCATTCCCACCTCTGCGTAGTAGTCCCACAGAGGCAGGCACTCGTTGGAGGTCTCGTGCAGGGCAGAAATCGTCCGGCGCGACGTCTCGTCCTCGTGAAAACGAACGGGATCATCGCTCCACTTGGCCCAGGGCCAGTGCCGGTAGGCGCCGCGCTGCCGCAGTCGGTTGTACCACTCGATGCCAGACCGGGGGTTCCAGGTCTCACCGTACTCCTCTGGGCTCTTGTTCGCCAGCGGGGACCGAACGAAGGGATTTTTTGGAGCCAAATAACGCGCCTTGTTTCTGCGATGGGCGTAGACCATGACCCGGTTGTTATATCCTTTCGCCCTCTTGAGGCAAACATCCGTAATCCGGAGGAGACCCATTGCGCCTGGACACAATATATGTACGGTTGCTGTTGTTAAGTCTGGGAAGGGGGTGGAGGGGGGGACTCAGCTCTAGTGCAGTGATAAGAGCGAGCGGTACAAGGTGCTTGCGGCTTCTTGTGTATGAGTATGGGGAGCAGATCTAGGACAGAAATCAGATATGAAGAGAGAAAGAAAGAGAAAATAAACTTTCATAAAGGATTTGGATGGACGAACAGAGAGTGAGCCTCCTCACTCCCATAGTCTCATAGCCTACTACTTGGAGAGTGAAGACAACCTTTAATGGATTCTCACACATCTCACTGACAACAGGAGAAGAAGCACACTCAAACAATAATTTCTCTCTCTCCCGCTCTCTCTTTTATTTATATCCGTGCACACATGGCCCTTATTGCTTCTTTCTATTTAGCGTAAAAAATATGTAGAAAGTTAAGAAGCAGATACCAGCGGGACAACGCCAGGCCCCCTCTGCCTCAAAGAGATCATCCAATAGGAGTGAGGGTAATCAAGAAACAAAAAAGAACAAAGACTTTAGAAATTAACGATCTTAAAGAGTCGGACACAAAAATACAAATAAAATAAAACCAACAATGAAACATGTTAACCCTAACCCTATGCTAACGTCAAAAAAAAATAAATAAAAATGGAGCGCATATGAATATGAAGTGCTGAAGCGACAAGCGTTCCCGAGTAGTGATACGTGATACGCAGGAAAGTCATCGCGCTGTCACAGGTAAAAAAATGAAGAAGAAGAGAACCTCTTGATAATCTTCAAAAACCTTCGCTGTGGAAACAGGCAACGAATGCATGCACGCGTGTGTATTATGCGTATGTGTGTGTTCACAGATACACGTACGAGGAAGGAGGACAAGTCCAGTCGATTAGTCTAGACTTAGTCTTTGGGTACGAGTAGGGGTAGCAGCAAAGGGAAACGACCAGCTTTCCAGTACGAAATATGGTACAATCCTAAGGCCATCTCGGGTATTTGTATCTCCTGCTACAATTATTGGGAACCAGGTGATACCACTCTACATCTCTACATCTATATACAAATATATATAAATAGAGATCAAATAGAATGCAGGCAGAGTGAGTGAGAGAGAGAGAGACATCTCCCAGCAATTATTTTTTATTATTATAGAATGCGTGGCGCAGCTATATGTTCCAGGAGGGGCTGTAGCCCTGCAACGTCGTCGTAAGATTAAGAGGAACTGCCCTCTTCCTTCAGCCGCCGGCCGTTTCCTCTAGTTTCTACATAAATATCTGTAGATGTAAAAAACACATATAACACTTTGCTCGTTCTTCTGTCGAGTCCGTTCCCACTTAAGCAGAACATTCACCTGAGAAGAACAATCGTTACTGCAATAGCTGAGACAACAACAACAACAACAAAATAGCTCTCTCTCTCCTATGATTGGGCTGATGGGTTCACTGACGCTGTTAGACGTACTTCGGCCTACACAGGGCCTATCGCCGTTATGTGTCTACTTGCTTTCAGCGGGGGGAAGTAGTGCTCTGGTGAAAGGGTATTCCACCAGACCACTACTTTCATTCCACTTTTTCTCTCTATTTTCTTCTTCCTTTCCCATTCTCGTTCCTTTTCCCTTTCTTTTCAACGAAGCTTTTCTTTTACTTTTAGCCTTGTTGGTGTTTGAGTGTCAACCCTATATAGTATACTCAAAGTACTGGTGGAGCGGAAGATGTGATATAGAAGATATGGCGCACCGCGAATAGCTCTGCATTTGTTTGCTCTTTTTGCCCTTCGCTGGCGGTCCCCCTCCAATATCCCATGGAAAACAGGTAGAGCGATAGCGAAGGGGAATCGACTCTTTGAAGACTATCAGAAGGAGTCCAAGAGGAATCGACGAGCTGCACACGGACCAACGACTCTTTTTTGTATGGGTGCCTGATACACTGCGCTTTTTGTTGTTGTTGTTGTTGTTATGGATTCTTCTTTTTTTTTTTTTCCAGTCTCTACTTTTCTTCACTGCGGAACGGTCTCATGGACGTGGAAGCAGTATCGAAGAATCAGCGGGACGAGGTAGGCGCAGCTAAAGGCGAGCATCGTATAGCCAAAGCACTTGGCGTAGAGGTCCCACAGCCACCAATGCTTGTGCCCCAAGAGGGACCACTGCTGGGCCCCATTGAAAAAGCCTTCTCCGCTTCTACTACTGACAGCACTGGGGAGGTTCGCTTCCGCCACGGCGTTCTTTCCTCGGCCATCCGGGTCCTCTCGCGGCGCGGGGGACGATCTGGCGGAGCGCAGGCCGGTGGGGTCTATCTCGTCCGCCGTGGGCTGCTGCGATGCCTCGGTGTCCACGGCTCCGCTGGTGGTAGAACGCAGCGGTTTCCCCACGGCAGCACCCACGGCCCGACTGAAGGTGATGTACGGGCGGCGCATAGCCGGCGGGATTTTGTCTGCATAGCACCCCGCAAGGAACTTGAACATCAGCTGAAACGGTTTCTTGCTGAGGAAGCCGCACACCTCCTTGATGAGGACGGGGATGGCAGCGCAGGAGACGAATTGCTTTAGGAAAGACCACGTGCAGATGGTGTCCTGGATCAGGGGTGTCGGGGGGCGGACGAGGGCGGTGCCGAAGGTCATCCGACAGGCCCACATACCGTAGAAGCACCCGACCATCACCCCCACAAATTTCATCGAATCAAAGTAGCAGGGACACTTGTCATGCGGGACGGGGTGAATGGTCGCCATGACCATGACCCACAGCAGCACCGCCAGGTAACTCAGCACACCGCCGCCGTTGTTGATAATGAATATTTCCCAATCATTGATAAAAGAGGTGTGCATGAGAATACAAATGAAAGCAATCGTCCAGCCGCCGATAAGATCTGCCTTCCAGTGCATCTCCAGAAGAATGCGAGAGAAGGCGACGTGGGCCCAGTACACAAGGGCAAAGATCAGACACAGCACCGGATGCGTGGGGAACATCTTCTTCGACATCACTGTAAAGAAGAAATACGTGAAAACACCGGAGTGCGCCGCGTGGGAGCTAGGAAACCCGTACTCGGTGTTGTAGGTGATCGAATTGCCGCCGAGGCGCAGCGGTGGGCAGGGGGGCCGGGGGCACCCGCACAGGTCCTTCCCCCATGAGGTCATGTACTGCGTGAAGAAGAGCATGGAGACGACCCGCATTGCCTGATACGGGTAGCCGGCCCACATAAGCGGCGGGATGAAGTACGTAAAAAATTCAATATCCGCGAAGAGGCTCCACACTCGAAAGTACAGCCGGCAGAGCTTCAAGTCCAGGATGGGGTTCATTTGGATTCTGGCAATCTCGTCCACATGCTCTGGGGTGCAGTGGGTGGACACGTACCACTCTCGAAAAGGAATGTGCCGCGATGGCCGGCCCCAGGTGAGGTAGGAGTCCTTGGGCCGTGCCTGCGCTGGGTGGATCTGAATCGTTGTGGTGGCCGGGGAGGACCCCGGTGAGTCATTCATCGACTCTGGCCGTTGCTCGCGATTTCCCGACTCCGCCATTCTAGGGGCCAGGAGGTGAGCGGCGGAGCGTTGCAGAGGAAGAGCGGCCGTGGTGCTGCGGTGTTCTGTGCAAACAAAAAACGTTTCTCTCATACAACTAAGAGGGGCTAGAAGCTAAGTAGCTGTTTGCAGCTCAGAAACGGCAATTTCAACTCTCGTGGCTGCTGGACAGCAATAGATATCTGTATTTCAAATGCGTATGATGACGTTCAAATAATAATAGATGAAATGTTGTGCTCTTCACGGCATAGAAAAACAAAACTTTTTACACGAGTAGGCGCAATCGAGGCCCCCAAGGAAACGGAAATGCCACAACGAACGAAAATAAGGGTTAAGAGGAGAAAGGGTGGACAACACTGCGCATCCTTCACGGAGGCTCAACGGAACTACCAATGGAGGCGCTGTATTCTATGTTACAGCGCCATAATCGAATAGCTGACTCCCAACGTGCTGAGAAGGTAGAGAAGGAGGACAATTGGTGAAGTTGTAGAGGGTGAGGAATAGAAAACTATCCAGCATAGCAGAAAGAAAAAGAATGAACGAAATAATAATAATAATAATAAATAATAATAATAAAGGAAAACCGAAGAGGAAGGGGCGAGGATTTCTGTTGGACTCACCACCCAAAGATGGTCTCTCATTGGCTACTCTCTCTCTCTCTTTCCATTCAACAACTCTTGCTGGGGCGTTGTGTTAAGGGGGAGCTATGAATGTGGCCCACCCGACGGCGATGTGGAATCCGAGAGTGTCCAGGTCTTTCGCCTAGCGTGACACCTCGCATCGCGGTGCTGCAGAGTCAGCGCCGATTTCATAAAGAGCGTACCGTAGAGAGGTGTACCTTGGGCTGCTCCATCCTCCGGCGGTGGCTGGCCAGCGTTGGTGATACACCCCTTGGCAGGAGCAGCCCCCGCACGGCCTTCCTTCTCTGTGAGATCTGGGTGAACGGTGCGCGGCGCCTTGCAGGGGACCGATGTCGAGGGCCGCACACGAGGCTCTCGCTCGGCTCCGCCCCAAAAGAATCGGCCCGACTTCTCCGCTGCCGTGGAAGTTGGCAGTGGTGAGGGCTGCACGGCATCGTCTCCGTGGCACGTGCGAATGCGAAAGACGGGCCGCAGGGACCTGCGCTGCTGCGGCGGCGGTTGGTGCTCCGGGGTCAAGAGGGAAGTGTCTGCGCTCGGGTCGCAGTAGTCCGCAGTGCGGTTAATGTTTGTGGCCGAGACGGGTGTCACCTGCTCGAGCTCCGCCGCGGGAGCAAACGAGACCAGTCGATCCCTGTCCTTCTGCTTGTGAGTGTTCTTCCTTTCACTTTCGCGCCGGCCGTTGGCGGGGAGGACGAAGAGAGCTTTTTCTTCGGCCGCGGCATCCTCGTCGCTGCCCTCCTCGGCCTTCATCCCTACCGCTGCGGTAGAGGACCATGCCGCCGTCGTCGGTTCCGCTGCATCGGCTCGGGAGGGGCGGTGGGACGGCGCCACAAGGGGCGCGGCACACTCGGCGTTCTCCTCGTCTTGGGTCTGGGGGAGGGCGTCACCTGAAACATGAAGAGGCGGCTGCGGCTCGTCCTTCCCGCCCGCCGCCGCGTCCCGCTTCGCCAAGACGGCAGAGACCATCTGCATCGCCGTCGCCACCGTGAGGGAGGCCCCCTCGGGGCGGCTACGGTTGCGCTGCACCACCTCGCTGAGGGGAGGAAGCTCTGCCCGGCACGCATCAAAGAAGGCCAGTTCCTGACTTCTGAACTCCCGACGAACGGCTTGATATTCCTTATAGACGCCTTTGTAACAGCTGCGGGCGCGATGTAGTGCGGCCCGCCCTTCCTCTGACGCATGATTCAACTGGGTGATAGCTGCCTCATGCTCCATTATCTGTCGCTGCGCCGCGTCGCAGGCATCCCTCAAGTTCTGGGTCTCACGGCGCTCTCTCTCCAGCCGCATGTCCAAATCTTCTGACTTTGACTGGATCTCGGTGATCATCTGCAACAACAGCTCTGGGGAAGCCGAGGCCACCTCGGGCGATACGGCAGCGCGGGGGGAGCTCATTTGAGGAACAATACCACCACAGAAGGAGAAGGCGGAACCTGCAGGAGTAAGAGGATCAGATTAATTGAACCCCAGATATAATTTCTGACGTGTTTTGAGTGAAGACGAGCGCGAACGAAAAGGTGTGCGTATGGCGGTATGGGAAGACGTTCGTTGGATAGGTGGCACTTGTTGTTGTTGATGTGGTTTCGTAGGACCAGGTGGTCACAGTGCGACGGAAGACACGAGAGTAAACGCTATGGTGAACGCCTTTCCGATACGCAGTGGGGGAAGAGATAAAACGAAGTAAGTGAGTCGCGGAAGAACGGCTGTTCTAGAAAAAGGATCCGCATTAGCTGATATTATTATTGTTATTATTGTTATTGTTTGATCACACAATGTGGAGCGCATACAGAGAGAAAGACCAGACGTAAGAAGAAGGAGAAAAAGAACTGCCAGCGGCCGAGTCCACACAACGCACAGCGGTAGCTCCTCCACTACAAGCTCCCACCGTAGAGCATTTGGTCCCGTCCTTGCCCTCCATAGTTCCTACTGCATTACTTCAGAAAATCGTTGTTTGTTTTTTTCGTTGTTGGGAAAGAGAGTGCAAGTGCATCAGCACTTCTATGTTCAAATGCTTTGACTTCTATGCAGGCAAGCGTACAGGAAGGAAAGAGTGTCGCAAGAGGTTGGATGTGACTCCCCAAAGAGCGGAATTGTCGTGTCTGTGTGTGCATTGTAGCACCGAATGACAGGGAAAGCAGAGCGAGATACTGCGTGCTGCGCTGCGCTGTGCGGGGAGGGAAGGGGAGAGGTAGGTAGATATGGCGCTCCTGATGAGCGCCGATCAGTGCACCAATGCCCCGTTGAATAGGGTGACAGCGGCCTCCTTACAGACGGCAAGGGCCTCGCACAGCTCCCGCAAAGACACGCTCGCCTTTGGGTCGTCGAAGAGATCCGGTTCCCGGCGGTCGCTGAAGGCTTTGGGGGGGCGGCGCTTCTCTAAACTTCGCACAACGTTCCACTCCTCTCCCAGGACATTTTCTTCCAGATTGATCACCTCCTCGATACGAAGAAATGTGCTCGTGAGTTTTTTCTCTGCGGCGGCGGCGGCAGCGGCAGCCGCTGGGCTCACGGTCTGATTCGCCATCCCGGCGAGCACGACATCCGCGCTATCATCGTCTTCCTCCTGCCGCCGCTGGGCCATACTCGGGTCCTGCACAGCGCGGCCGAAGCGCTTGTGCTTCTTTAGACGGAGCTTCTCCTCCGAGGCGAGGTAGATGGACGTCACCAGAGCCGCCTCGGTGGCCTCATCTTCTTCCACATCGATGATGGATTCCCCGCCAATGGTTCGCCCAGAGGCGATCTCTGGAAGCGGGACGACGTGCAGCGGGGATGGCACCGGCACCTCCATGGCGGAGAGCGGGAACACCGTCACCTGCGAGTCCTCCGCCATGGTGCGCCCGACCTCCCGACTCGGCTGCAGCGCCAAGTCCAGCGAAACAGACGGATCCTGCAGGCAGAGCGCCGCCCCGTCCTCCTCTGCGGCAAGACGGTAGCGATAGCTTGCCTGCACACACGGCCGAAAGAAGCCAACACAGTACTGCGACGTTGTCGAGCGCCGTGCCGCGGGGGACGGGCTCGGGCTGTCGTGGTGCAGTGGATTCACCGAGCGCTGGACCCAATAGGCAGAGTGCACGGCGCTGCCCTCCAGCGAGCGGAAGGCGAGCAGCTCCGCGACGGCAACGTGGGCGGCAACGAGGTACCACATCGCGTGGAGGGGAAGGGTGAGCATCAGCACCCGGCGGTTGAAGGAGAGCACCTCTGGCGGCGGGCTCTCCGCCCCGGTGTCCTTGTGGTTGTACTTGGCCTTGGCCTTCTTGAGCTTGGTCTTGGCCATTTTTACCCGCGCCGCAGCAAAGGCGTCCTGTTCCACCGCCTCCGGCTTCTTCTTGCTACAAAAGGGGAGGCAGCAGACGCAGCCGACGTCCTTGTCATCCACCACTTGGCTGTCTGGCTGACCGCCTGTGAAGAGCGGCGGCGGCAGGTTTGGGTCCTCGCCATCGTCGAACACCACCCCCTCACCGTAGTACTGCGCCCCGGCGCTGGCCAGCGTCTCCTTCAGGCCCTGCGCCACGCCGATCTCCTCCGCCTTGTTGTCGAAGAAGAGGCCATTCTCCAGTACCGAGAGGGCGCAGACCGAGGCGTAGAACTCCTGTGTGGGGCTCAGATTGTGATGGCAGAGCGTGTGAAGATGGTAGGCGAGAGAATGAAAGTAGTGCGGGCCCAGCGGGGGCGGCACGGCCGTTCCGACGCGTGGGCCGGCACGAATGCCCTTTTTGAGCTGGTCCACCACGGTGGCCATAGAAATACCGCGCTGCTGCTGCACTGTGCGTGAGATCCCAATCACCAAACTGAGGGCGTCGCCTATGGAGAAGATGCAGAGGTCCAGCGTATCCACACCTGCCAGCGGGGTATTGACGATGAGCGGCAGCTGCACCACCTGCACCGCCCAGTTGAGCAACTTCTTCTCCGCGGAGGAGCTGGTGCTGGTGAAGGTGTACGGCCGAGAGAGCGGAGCACACGCCAAGGCATTGATGGCGACGGTGGCGAGGAGAAACCGCTGGCGGTGGTCCAGCACGTGATAGAATGTGCCGGAGCCGAAGAGGAGCCCTGAGGTGGAGAAGGCGGCGAAGAGAGGCGTGTGCACCGTGGAGCGGTGGGTCTTGCCCCACATCTCCTTCCCGAAAAGGTCCGCATGGAAGGGGAAGGCACCGCAGAGGGTGCGCTGGATCGCTAGAATGAGCATCTGGCCGATCTCCTCCGCCCGCTCCGTGGCCTCCCGCCAGAGTGCGGTGCGGTGCGACTTCGCCTGCAGCTTCTCACTGCGACGGAGCGTGGAGTGAACCTTGAGCGCCGGCTGGCCAATGAGCGTCGTGAGGTCCGAGGACCCCCCTGTGCGGGGAAGATAGATGGCCACCTCCTGCTGGATGCTGAGGCGGGTGGAGAGCACGCTGATAGGAACGGTGTCCAGCTTGAGGAAGTACAGTAGTACCTGCCGCCTAGCGAAGTGAATGCCGCGTGTGAGCACCTTTGCGAAGAAGTTGGCGGTGGAGAGCGCGGCAGGTGAAGCAGCACCGCCGCCAGCCACCGAAGTGGCCGGGACGAGGTTTGCCAGCAGCATCGCCCGATAGGTGGAGCTTTCGCGCCGCGCCTTCTCATCGTCTTCTTCTTCAGCAGCGGATGTGATCGTGAGGGCGGCGGTCTTCGCGTTGAGACCCCGTGGCTCGATCGCTCGCTGATAGTCCTCCCGGATGTTCCGAAGAAAGGATCGGTTTGCCTTGGACTTCTCCGCTGCGGTCATGGCCCGGGCATCCGAGGAAAGAAGGGCCTCGCTCTCACTCGCCTTTTCAATGGTGGTCCCAGACAGCCCGTCCCCCTCCAATAATCGTGGCGCCAGATCGACCCGCGGCGGCGCGCGAGTGCAGAGGGCATCTAATACGAGTTGAAGGCCGTTTTCACTGGTGGACTTGAGGAGTGCCACAACGCAGTCCTGCAGCACTTCGAGGGCTGGGATGGTTGTGCTGCTGCCGCCCACGGCGATGCACACCCCGCCGACGCGCCCGCCGAGCTCCATCCCCTCCAGCAGTACCGTGACCTCCTCCTCCTCCGCCTCCTCCCCCCAGCCCGCTGCGTTCGTCAAGTGCGTAAAACTGTGCAGCCGGCGTAGCTGGATGGGTGGCTGAAAGAGCTTGTCGAACCCCTCGAGCACAGGAGGGGGCGAGTACGACGGGGCCGACATGCGGAGCCCATTGGTGGATTCCAGCCGCACCCAGGACATCCCCTGTATGACGGAGAAGGTCTACTAAAGAGCAAAAAAAAAAAAAGAAAAGAAAGAGGTGCCAGCCGTTGTTCTGTAACCAATGGTCTCAGAACGATAAAGGGGAAAAGGCTTCGGTACCAGCGAAAGACGAACGGTACTGACGGAAATAAAAATGGTTGTGTGTCTGGTCTACCTGTATATTTACTTCTTGCTGCTCTCGCGTTATGCAATCTCTGACAACCTTCAGATGAACGGCCAGCGAGTAGCAGATAGTTAGACACCTACAGAATGTCTAGTGCTGTTTTTTTTTTGTTTTTTTGTTTTGTTTGTTTTTTATGAATACAATTCAGAACCAAACAAACCAAAATATACAAGAGAATAGAAAAGGAGGTGATGAAATGGCGTATATTAGAGTACAGGAACCAAGGGTGTCTCAACATAAGCACGGTCGAGCCCGCATCTCCAGTCCGGCTCTGCTATGTGTCAAAAGAAGATGCAAAGAGGCCGTGAGATATATATATATCATCCGATGGTGTCATCATAGAGAACGCTACAGGGAGAAATGAAGCAGGACTGGTCAATAGGGCTTGGAGCACTGCTGCCCACGGACCGAACCCCCAATGGAGGATCTTCATTCTTACCCGCCGTTAGATGAAAAAGAAACGGTGTCTCCATTTCTTCCTCTTTTTGTTGTGGGAGCACAGAAAAATCTCGTTACTCGCGTATCGCCCCGTTGTGCGGGTAGATATATATAAAGAACATATGTATATACGGCCTGCTCCACCACTTAGTAGACGTGCGGAATGAGCCTGTACTTCACGATAGAGCAGAACTTTTTCCAGTCCTCGGGGCCGTACTTCTCTTGCATCATCTCCTCGTCACGCAGCTGCCGGTGCATGAGCAAGGTCCCGAAATATATCGGGTGGAAGTACGGTAGAACAGCAGACCAGCCCGTGAAGGTGGCCCAGCCAAGCGCCATCATCCAGTCGCCAATGTAATTTGGGTGGCGGCAGGCGCCCCAGTAGCCAGAGATAATCAGTGACTTGCCCTTGCTGGTCTTCATCGTTTTGAGGTGGGCCACACGAGGGTCCTGAGGATTCGAACGGAAGCGATCCTTTTCCGAATTGGCGCCACGGAACACGGTGTAGCCCACCACCACCAGCGTCGTGCAGCACACCAAGTACAACATGTTCAGATAAACAGGGTGATAGCACAGATACTTCGTTTGTAATGTATACGTGAAGGGCACCCATGCGAGGTCACCGAAGCAGAGCATAAACCCGAAGCCGTCGGTCGTGATGTCCATCATGGTCAGGTTCCCAACCTCCAGTAGAAGTCCATCCACCACGTAGAGGGAGTGAAAGAAGGAAATGAGGCAGATGCTCGGGGTGAGCGTGCCTAAGCGGTACGAGTTGAAGACAAAGGCCCAGTTAAGGATACTCCATCCAATCAGCCCAGGCCGGAGCTCGCACATGAACTTCCAATCCAGAAAACCTGTGCGAGGGTTGAGCTCACGGCCCATCCAAAAGTCGTAGAAGAGGTTCCCACTGTTCCCGCCCAGCGCAGTGAGAACGCGATCGCTGCGGTATGAGGCGCAATAGAGTACGATAGACATAATGGTTGAAATAAGAATGGCGGCCATCATCAGGGCACTGAACATTTCGCAGAGGTACGTCAAATCAATAATACCAGCAAAGTGGCATCCAAAGATTAGAACGTGAGAGAGAACGAAGGCGTGAATGGCATTCAGGCGGTACTGCAGTACCTTACCGTCGCGCAGTTGTGTTCCAGGCACGACGCGGCCAATGGGTAATAAATAAAAGATAGAATGGGCGGCTAGCCAAAGAAGCTCCAGCCCCAGCGCCTCTGGGAGCAGTAGCAGGGCGTCCATCAGCGTGTTCTGAAGGTGTTCCACAACCTGAGGGACGGAAGCAGGGAGAGAGCATGTGCTGTCGTTACAGAGGACATTGAGGCCGATCACGATGAGTGGCAGAAACAGAACCATCCCTGCGCTGCCAATAGGTCCACCCCACTCATACTTGGTGGTTCGTGGCTGGTTGGTAGGCGTTGTCGACTTCCGGAATTTGCCAACACCGGTGGGAGGTTGCTTCATGCTGATAAGACTGGGGCAAGCGAAGTGGAATAGGAAAGCAGTCCCTCGGCACAGTACGGTGAGTGTATGAGTGTGTGGGGGGGTATTGAGTGACGGAATAGCAAAAAAGGTACTAGTATGAAATCTACAACAACAAAAATAAGCGAATCAATTTTAGCGATTAAAAATGGCATAATAGTCATAACATAAATATTAAAATAGAAAAATTAAACAGAAGAATGAGAGCGAGTAACAGCAAAAAAGAAAGAAGCGGCGAGAAGACATTTTTCTTTTTTCGTCATAAGAATGCCAGCAGATTCTTATTTATCAAAGGCGCAGGACAAGCACCGGATGATGTTTCATTTTCTTTTCTCTCCGTAATTTTCATTTTCATTTTTATGTTGCGTAGTATCCTTACGAAGGTTGAACTACGAAAGAAAACGTGAAGAAGGGGCTGTAGCCTCCCGTAGCATTATTCAAGCCGAAGAGAAGACTGCCTTTCCACTTCTCCTTCCTTTCCGTTTCATCATGGTGCTGGCAACAGCTCAACAGCTGGTCTCATCCGGGCCGTGTGGTAAGTAGTTATGATTGTGATTTGTTCGAATATGGTTGGCAGTGAATCTTTCTGCCTCATCCTCCCGACTTGTTCCTCTTCTATTCCTATTATGGCGCGTGGGCTGTCCCTCGCCTCGCACCTAAACAAGAACAAACAAACGAAAAAAAAAAGGAGGAAGAGTGAAGTTCGCCATGATGTCGTTACACCTAGTGGGTGTGGAAGCAAAGCAAGACCAAGCCCATAAAAAGCCTTTTCCAACTGCCAGCGCCGCACTGAGAATCTGGAGGCTGCAGTACTACGGAAGGATGCCTTAGAACAACTTGAACGACTCCAACCCCCCACAAAACTTTTCTTTCTGCTGTCGTTCTGAATTGCGGGGGAATATTGTCGTCAGCAGCCGTGGAACAGCGGCGAGCATCAAAAATTGTATGCTGTGCGTTTGTGAAGCACCATTCACAAAGCGAACGAGCGAACAGGCCTTTTAGATACCTTTCAATCTGGGTGGGTGGGCAGGGGAGTTCCATTCTGGTGTGGCCTAGTATAAATAAAAGGATTGCATAGGAGTGACGCGGATCCCGACCTCCGCGCTGGTGTGTGCCCACCTCCATGGATGCCTATCTCGATGTAGCTTCTTCTTCCGCCTCCATTCCGGCTCGATATCAAATTTGTCCGGGTACATTGTGTTGTGGCTCACTAGCTACTAGTCTTTCTTCTTGTTCTCCTGTACCTCGAATGGGGTAGAGGAGCCGAGCACTACGAAGCCTAGACCCAGAACGACAAGGAAGGCCCCAGCAACCCACAGCATGTTGACCGTCTCTCCAAAGAAAACAATTCCCATGAACGCACTCATGGCGAAGTTGGTACCCGTGTTAATGATCTGGCACACTGGGGTGGGGCCTAGAGAAAGGGACTTGAGGTAATAGCGCCACATCTGCCCCGTGAAGAACGCGTTGGAGGCGAAGAACAGCACACGAAGAGCCATCATGATGTAGGCCTCACCCGCACCAGAAGTGTAGCCGAAAAACTGTAGAATGTGCTGAACCGAAGTGGAGGCTACGGCAACCTTACCCACGACCCCAGAGAGAGAGCCACACATACCCGCCAACGCCGCGTATAGAAAGAAAAGACTGCTACCCGTCTGCGGAGCTACATCCCGCGAGGCGCTGGCATTAGGGGGCGCCGTGACTCCCATCAACCCTTAGAGCAGTACAAGAAAGAAAAAAACTATAACTTCAGCTTTACGAAACACGCAAGAGAAGAAGTGCACAGAACTCCAGTGCTAAACATGTACGGTAAGACGACGACTCGGAAGCAGAAACAAGTACATGCTTCAGATATGACAATTTATTCCTACTACCACTCGAGCAGGATACAATATTCTCTTTTGCTAAACGTTTCTCTTTGTGTTGTCTGGATCACTTTCATCATCTTAATTTTGTGGCTGTTGTAGTTCCGATAAACACAACGGATTTCCCTCCTCCCAGCACCCTCCAAGGGCAGGTCTGTTCCTTGTTATCTCCCGGCCACTAAAGACACAGCGAGATACCACAATCTCTAAAGGCCAAGTCTAAGGCTCTCAGCCCCCGGCCAGGACTCGCCTCATTTTCCAATGAGGACGTCCAACTCTTTATCGATCTTCTGCAACGATTGTGCACAGGAGTCTAGCACTCGAAATTGGTGATCCAGCACTCCAACGACGCGGTCTACTTCGTTGACCTCGCTCATTTCCCGCCGTGCCTTGTTGTGCTGGCGCACAGCGCTGCGCATCCGCTGCTCCACATTATAGACTTCGTCGAACAGAGCGACCACATCACCCAGCGCTGCGGCCCTTGCACGATCGTCAGGGTCGAAGGTTTCCTGAGCCACTTGGTAGATGGGCTGCACGGACTCTTCAAGGGACTGCAGCATTTTCGAGATGTTCTCCTGCTTCTCCTTGCAAAGTGCCAGCGTCTCGGCCGTTTTCTTGGCAGTGGTCCACGCCTTGTTCACCGTCATCTGCACATCTGCCACGTGATCACTGAGCCGGATCATATTTTGATCCCGCACCGCTGCGAAGTCTGCAATGACCTTATACTCCTTGTGAGCGTCAAAGAAAATGGAGTCCAACTTGGACAGCACCGACGAGAGGGGCTGCCCAGTGAAGTCTGCCGGGGGACTAAGTTGCACGGGCGGCTTAGCAGCAGCGGAACCGAAGCCACCGAAGCCGCCAGCAGCAGCAGGAGCCTTGCCGTCTGCGGTCGTAGGAGCCGTCGCACCGAAGCCACCGAAGCCGCCAGCAGCAGCCGGAGCCTTGCCGTCTGCAGCTGTTGGAGCCGTCGCACCGAAGCCACCGAAGCCGCCAGCAGCAGCCGGAGCCTTGCCGTCTGCAGCTTTTGGAGCCGTCGCACCGAAGCCACCGAAGCCGCCAGCAGCAGCCGGAGCCTTGCCGTCTGCAGCTTTTGGAGCCGTCGCACCGAAGCCACCGAAGCCGCCAGCAGCAGCCGGAGCCTTGCCGTCTGCAGCTGTTGGAGCCGTCGCACCGAAGCCACCGAAGCCGCCAGCAGCAGCCGGAGCCTTGCCGTCTGCAGCTTTGGAGCCGTCGCACCAAAGCCACCGAAGCCGCCAGCAGCAGCCGGAGCCTTGCCGTCTGCAGCTTTTGGAGCCGTCGCACCAAAGCCACCGAAGCCGCCAGCAGCGGGGGCAGCGCTACTTGCAGCCGGAGCAGAAGCTGCACCGCCTTGACCGAAGCCGAAACCTCCTGGAGCTGCCGGCGCCGCGGGAGCAGCACCAGGTGCTGCTCCGCCAGCTGGCGGCGCCGTATTAAAACCAAAGCTCATACGGATATTCGACGGATCAACGGGAAGGAAGGGGAGATGGAGAGAGAATGGAAGAGACCTTTGTGCCCGCCTCGTCTCAAGTAGTTTTCTGGAGGTGCTGAGCAGACAAATGAAGTGGTGAAGTGCTGTTGGTGTGGATCGCACTCGGATGTGACTATGAACACAGCGTTACAAGGCAGAAATAGCCAGAAAAAATGAGAAAAACGAAAGAAAAAAAAAACATTTGAAATCGATTCAAATAGTTTAACTGTGAACACATGCATGAGAGTATACAGTTGGAAGGGACTGGAGCTACCTCTCAGGGTTATTTTTTTACGTGCTTCCCCAACCCCTCTCCCTTTCCCTTCGACCTCGTAATTTGATCTGTGAGGACTACAGCATCCTGAGTATCTCCCACTACACTTTATCCCCGTACCCGTCTCCATCGCTACCTCACTCCATGGCGGATGAGATACTCAAATAATCGCTGTGCCTGTACGCTGGCGCCTTGTGAGAAACACTTCTTTACCACCGACTGGAACGCCACATCCGACAGGGGCACCTGCCGGTTGCCTGTGAGGTCTGTGAAGAGCCGGACGGAGACCTCCCACGATGCCCCTGGCGCAGGCGCCTGCTCCAGCGCGTACTGCACCGTATCGTGCAGGGCCGCAGTGGGGAGATAATGGGGACGACGCTGTGGGTCGTCCAGGAGGCTCCGGAAAGAACTCAGCGCCTTGACCCACTGGCCTTCCTTTCCGTAGAGAGTGACAAGGTGGGCAACGGATTCATTCTCCACGGCCCCATGAAGCCGCCGCAGCTCGTTGATGTAGTGCTCCCCATCCTCGACGGTGGTACATTGCTGGATCAGTGAGTTGTACGCCCGAGACAAGGTGTTATGGTTAAAGTACTTGGAGAGAGCACTGGAGGAGTGAAACACCGTGGAAGAGGCCTGCTCTGGCTGTACATGCTGGCACAGGAGGGAGGCCAGCGGCCCTTGAAGACTGGCCCGTAGGCGGCGCCTCTGTGGAGAGAGGGAGCATCCATATCTCGTTGCCCCCTTTCCATCCGCACGAGACGCCGCCGCGCCATAGGCGTTACTTCGCTCCATGAGGTCCAGTGCCTCTCTCCAGCGCTGGCCGTCGACACACAGCTGCAGAAGCCGCTCCACGGTGTTCAAGTCGCCCCCAACAGGGATGGGATGCTCGTTCAGCATTGCCAAGGCAAACCCGAGGCCGACCTCCCACTGCTGCTGGAAGAGCTGCGACGTATGAAAGAGGGTCACCCTATTCGGCCGCAGGCCTGGCATGGGCCGGTACGACAGCGGGGGGCGACGCCAATCCATCAGCGTTGCCGTGGCCGCCGCATCCAGCGAGGCGTCGGACGGGGCCAGCGGCTCCTCCGCCTCCGTCTCTTCCTCGAGTGAGGCGCCCGTCAAGTGGCGGTTGGTCGTAGTGTGGAGCGCGCAGCCCAGCAGTTCGCTCGCTTCCCGCCACTGCTGCTGCGGCGCAAAAGCAAAGAGCGCAAGGGCGTTGTTGAGCGCTGCGGGGGAACTCCAGCGCTCCACGTGGTGCGACCCACAGCGCAGTATGCGACTGGCCGCCTCGCAGAGCAGCAATATCCAGCCGCTGCGGGTGGTGGAGCTCGGGCTCGGGGATGGCCCCGCCAAATGTTCCTCCGCTGTTGCCGCCGCAGCGCTCCCCTCCTCGACCGCCCCGCATGCAGGAGGGGAGTCGACGGTGCCGCCCTCTTTCCCTCCTTGCGCTGCCCGCTGCTCGCGTCGAGCAGCCTCATAGAGCGCCTGGATCGTACCCGAGACGTCCATCTCGGTCCAGGACGAGGGCGGCACGGCGGTGAGACTCTCCAGTGCGGCGGACCAGTGCCCCAGCTTGCGACAGAGATCGATACGGGTGGCAGCGGTCACTGGGGTCAGCGCTGTGGCCTCCAGCCACTGCAGTGCCTGGGCCCATTGCGTTTGGTTCTCCCGCAGCTGCGACCGCACCATGCTGGCCACCGTATGGGGGTCCAGCAGGAATCGCAGCGCCTGCAAAGGAAACAAAGGCCCCGCCGCCGTGCGGGGCTGCGAGGTCCCTGTCAGCGGCAAGGGCAGCATGGAAGGCGGTGTGACGGGTTTTCTCCACTGAATGTCTAGCAGCAGACGCCGCGTGTCGGGGCAGGTGAGAAATAGTTGTGTTGCCTCCACGTTGGCCCTCGCCTCCTCCACAGACAGCAGCAACGCCGCTTGCGTGAGGTACGCCCGGATCTTCGCGTCCTCGTCAGGTTCTACGCCGGTGAGCCTGTCGTCATCTTCTACATTCTTTTCGGCCCCCGCAGGGGTACCCGGCCCCGCCCCACCGCTGGGCAACGGCAGCCGCCGAGTCGTCCCCGTCATCCCCGCCGGGGCGGCCAGCTGGTAGGAGCGGCGCAGTGACAGGAGGAGCGGCGTCAAGGCATCCCCGCGTGCCGCCCCGCATAGGAACGCCCTCTTGGCTTCTGCTGCACGGCCCTGGGCAGCCGCCCCTTCCACTTCCCCTTTGCTGTCGGGGACGCCACGGTGATGCGGCGCTGTATGCCTTGTCGCGGGGGGGAAACGATGCAGCGCCTGGCGGATGCCGGCAGCGCTCCTATCCGGCAGGGCGGAGCTGGAGGCAGATGGGCACTCGCCCCGATCGCCCGCTTTCATCGTACGGTTCTCCTCTTGTAGCAGTGGTGTGGGTCTGGGCGGGGACGTACCAGGACTGCTGCTCGATTGATGTGCCGCGCCACGTTAACGCCGTGAATCCATGACACTACAATTCGTATTACTTATTCGTATCCTCAACTCACTGCGTACAATTAATATGCTTCGGCCTTTTCTTCAGAGTTTGTTGGTTTGTTCTTTCTAAGCAGTGATCAGTAGTGTGATGCCTATTGCATTGTATGTATAAAATAATATTTAGCAGGGATACAGACCAGAGAGAAAGAGAGAGAGAGATTGTGTGTGTGTGGTTGAGGGAAAAGACAAGCAGTTTGATTTCCTTACGCGACTAGAAAGCGGTGGACGTGTGGGAGCTGGCCTTCGTATTTTTATTGCCCCCCCTTCCCCCCCCCATGCAGTTGAGACGCCCATAATATATCGGTTTTTTATTATTTGTTTGTTTGTTTGTTTGTTTGTTTTATGCGCAACACAGACCACCTCCTCCATTTCTCGTTTTGTGCGCTGCTGTTTTCTCCCACCACGACAAACATTGAAAAGATACAACACCAACAACAACAACAACAACATCGCACAGCCCTCCGTGCTCTCGTCCTCGTCCGGGTAGATTGCCTAGCTCTGGGTGGTCTTGACCCCATCGAAGAGATCCCCACCAACCTCTGTCGCCTCGAGGGCGTTTCCCCACACATTCTCCTCGGGTGGAGGTGGCGGATGCGTCATCTGGAACAACAGCGAGGCGGCCACGGCTCCGACGGCTGGAGCGGCCCAGTACAGCCACAGCTGCATGATGGGCGCCACGTAACCGGCAGCGAAGAGCTTGGCCACCTGCAGGCCCGTGGCGATTGCTGGGTTAAAGGCCCCTCCAGAGATACTGCCTGTAGCATATTGGGCGGCCAAGACGGAGAGGCCAATGGTGAGAGCATAGAGCTCGTTGTTCTTCTGCGGGGAGTAGGCCACGTGGAGCGCCAGGGTCGCGAGAATGGCCGTGTACACCGTCTCTGCGACGAAGGCGGTGAAGACATAGGTGGGCTCGTTGCGGTAAATCTGCGGGGCGGGGAGGTGCCGTGTAGTGCCGTTGATAATCACCCCGAAGGCGCCACCAGCAATCGCACCAATGATTTGGGCGCACCAATAGGAAATGGCCTCCTCCACATGGATCCCTTTCGAGAGTGTCACTGCTAGGGTGATGGCAGGGTTGAAGTGCCCATCCGAGATGTACCCAAACACAAACACCACCACGGCGAGCATGAAGCCGACAGCGATGGGGGCCAGGTTGCGAGTGCGCTCCTTACCGTCAATGGACATGGTCCCGCTGTTCATATCCCCCAGAGAGACGGTGGCGATGAAGATGAACGTCCCGAGGCCTTCGGCAAGGTACCGGGATTGGGAAGCGGTGAGGCGGAACATGGGCACGAAACGGAGAAGAATAGGGCGGGGCTCCATAAGCCGCGCCGGCAGCTCCTCCACTGGATCAAAATAAGCCGACATTCCCCTCTTGTAAAGCTAGAAAAAAAGACGTATCTGTAGCCGTTACGTCGGGGCCACCAACCGCTGACCGAAGTTTGTCTGCGGCGATGTTCTCCTACAGGATAATAAAAAAACAAACTAACGTGTCTCTTGTAGCAGAGAAATGTAATATGATTTGATGAAGAAAACTAGAAGCGATTTTTTTGGGGGAGAGATGAAGGGTAGCAGCCATCGGCTATAGGGTCCCACATCGGCGCCATCTACACCTTCCGGGGGTGGGGATGAGCTCCCAGGGAGAGAGGCATTGGCAGTTCTCGATTCGGAGTGTTGCATCAGGGCCTCCCGTTCTCCTCCTTCTCACCCCAACCAGGTAGGAAGTTTGTTTGTTTGTTTGTTTGTTTTGTTTTTTCCCCTCTTGTTATTTGAATTTCGGAATGCAAACAGGTGTTGGATATTCTAGCTTGTTTTACTCCCCGCCCTTACGCCCTTCACACGTCGACGTCTGGGGATGCCCCCCTCTTGGCTTGGGAAGGGCTTCTCTCCCGCCGCTCCGCTGGTTCTTCTCGGGGCACGGCGTCGGAAAAGGAGACGTAGTGGCTCCGCTGCTGCCGCTGCCACTCCTGCTTGCTGTCCTCCGCGTCGCCAGAGAACACCATGGACGGGCTCGTGGACTCCGGGGTCCGCCGCGGAGATCCCTCGTGCGCTTCCCTTCTGGCCCGCCTTTTCTGCCGGCGCGCAAAAATCTCCTGGTGGCGCTGTGCGATGGTCTGCGTGGCCGTGGCGGGGTTGACACTGGCGGGCACCTGCACAGGGATGACCTTCTCGTCGCGCAGAAGGATGGGGCTGTCCATCGGCTGATCCATCTGAGAGAAGAGGATGGCGGCGATGCCAGACCCAATGAGCGGCGCCACCCAGTACACCCAGAATACTTTGAGGGCGTCGCAGTTCCCTGCGAAGCACATCGCCGCCTGCAGTCCCGTAGCAGCAGCGGGGTTGAAGGAGCCTCCAGAGATGCGGCCGGCGCAGGCAGACCCCGCCGCCACCGTCATGCCCACGGCAAAGGCATAGTAAAAGTTGCTCTGCTGCTGCGAGTAGCGCGTGTTAAGCGCCACAATCGCGATCGCCAGCGTGAAGATCAGCTCCGAGAAGACCCCAGAAGAGATGTACTCCGAACTCACATTGGGCACAAAAATGTCGTTATCGTTGAGGATCAGCATGGCCACCAGCCCCGCGCCGAGACCTGCGGCGAGTTGGATGACCATGTAGGAAAGGAGCTTGGAGAACTCCATCTTGTGGGCCAAGAAGACGGCGAGAGAGACGGCGGGGTTGAAGTGCCCCCCGGAGATGTAGCCGAGACCAAAGATCATCGCCGTCAGCATCATCCCGGTGGGGAGCATATCCATGCGGGTGGTGCTCTGCAGCACGAGCGCATTCTCCTGCACGCTCGACTTGCAAAGGGAGACGGTGAGCACCCAGGCAAAGGTTCCAATGGCCTCCGCGAGGTAGGAGCCAAGCAGCGGGTGCAGCCGCACCCACTCAGGTATCGTGAAGAGGTCCTCCGAGCGCCGCAGCTGCAGCAGCGCGGCGCGTTGCTGTGCTTGAAGATGCGCCAGCTCTGCCGCATCCACCACCTCGATCCTCTCCTTATTGTTGTGCACCACCGTCACACGGATGCAACCCGGCGGCACCTGCTCCCTCTCCTCATCCTCCTCCACTTCTGCTGTAAATCCGCCTGTGGAGAGCCGAGTCTTGGGAGAGACGACATCGATAAGGTCTCGCGCTCGGTCCGAGATGGCCGAGTCGCGCTCCTCCAGTGGGCGCCGCACATCGCTCGGCGCGGACATGCTGGCGAATCTAAAGGTATATATTGTTGGTCGGGTGCGGTGCTGCAGTGATCCTGCGGGGATGATAGGGTTGTTGAGAGCAGCGACGTTTCCGTATTTCAAAGGATCTTTTGTAATGTTTGAAAAAAAAAAAGAATTATTACGTTATGTTCATCATCATCATCATCACAATTTAGCAAGCAATAATAATATTAACGAAAGCGGGAACGAAAGCAACGGCATACGCTGATGTCCATCAATCGTCATTGCTACTCGATATTTCAAGTAGCAGAAAGCAACGGCATAGTGGACAGGATCATCACAATCTTCCAATTGAGGGCAGAAAACAAAAGTTTTAATTTTTACCCCTGTTCCCACGCCGGCACGCACGGAAGCTTGTAAAAATAAATGTCGTTTCCTTCCTCTCATCAGCCAGTGCACACCCAAGCGGAAGGCAGCCCGACTCCACCCAAAGACAACCATATCAACCTGAGTTGGTGGCCCGTGGCGCGGCGGAGTGCTCAGAAACACACCAATCCGGCGGGGTCAACGATGTACCCCTGCTGTGAGAGCCACTGGCGGAACGCCTCACGGCTCTCGCGGAACCAGCGGTTCGCCTCGGCCTTGGTTGCCGCATTCTTGAACTTCGCCAGCATCAGAGCGTAGGATGGCAGACCCTTGAGTACCAGCTTCTCTAGCTGCGAAAGCTGCATCGTTGGCCGATGCGGCCCGGGGTGCTGCTGAACAAGTTCTTCAATCGCTTTTGCTGCGTGCCGGGGGAGGTCGTCCTCCACCGCCCCTTCCGGCTCTTCGGCCGGTGGCGGTGGCGGTGGCGGTGGCGGTGCATCTGCCGGCTGCTCCTTCGGCTCAGAAGAGGGCACGTTTGCTTTGGGCGGCGGCGTGGCAGAGGAGGAGGTGGTGGAGGCGGAGGCCGCCTGGGCCTTGGCGGGAGGCGGTGGAGGATTTTTCTGCACTTTTTTTTTCCGCTTGGTGATGTCTGCCGTTGTATCCTCTGGTCCAACGTGGCCAGGGTACGCCTGCGGCTTCTGGAAGCGCACCAGCGGCGCCTCGGCGTCTTCTGTTTCCATGGCATCCAAGTTCTTCCAGTCGCCTTTCTTAATGCCGGAGAAGGATTGGGCGGCGAGGGTGCGCCACCCCGAGGCGATGGACTGGCCATCGTGCCGAACATTGGGGCCCGCCTCGGAGCTCCCGACGGTAGGCACGTCGCTCTTGAGTTCCAGCAGCGGGCGTGTGAGGGCCGTTGCCTCCGCGACAGCGTGGACGAGGGGCATGCTGTTGGTGCTGCTGGACCCCGCCGGCGCCTCCCCCTCATCTGGAAGAGGAACTAGCAGACACACCAGGTTCTGATACTCGGGTAGCGGCACGGAGGCGTACAGCACCCCACCGGACCCGACGGCGGGGTTCGTGATGGTGGTACTGTAGCGCACTCGCCGTCCCTCCCACGATCTGGGGCGCCGCCGCTTCCGTGTCGTTTGGGGGCCAGCCGCGGGGCTGCCGGGCCCGTCCTCGTCTTCGCCATGCTCCTCATTATCGCTCTCCGGCGCCGCCTTCACCACATCAGCGCCGAACAGAGGGACTTCCGCTATGCGTGAGGGCGGCACCTCGAAGTCCTGCTGGGCAACATAGGAGAAGACCTGCAGGGTATCGCATATACCATTCGGCGTGGGCACAGCGGTGACGGATGCGGATGCATCATGCAGCGGGAGGCTCTCGCTGGGCAGAATAGTGCAGCGGGAGATGTGCACAACGGCCTTCTGCCGCCGACGTGCTGCCTTGGCCTGGGCGGCGGCGGTCTGCTGCACGTGGGCCGGTTCCGCAATGGTGGGGAACGCGAGCGCCTCACTAGATTTCATACTTCTAATGGCGGTGGATAACTATCGTCTCTCTCTCACACACTCAGCGAAGGGCCAGCTGAGAGTGATGCTGGATGAAATTATTGCTTTATTTTCTCCCGGCATCATTCAGGCGTCATTGAAAAGAACAACAATGGAGAGAAGAAGATGAGGATGACACACTTTACACATACGAGAACCACGTTGTGCCCAGCGCACCATGACTCGATAGTTCCCCCTTTTTTTCATTTTTTTTGTTTGTTTGTATGTTTAAATAGAATCTTCTAGTGTGTGCAGTTATGAGCTCTAAGGTTTACGATATATATATAGGCGGACAGACACCCAGGGAAGTACCAAGTCCCCCCACCCTCCCTCTGGAGAAGGGTTGGGGTTAGGGGTGCACCCTCTGTCGCCCACCGAGGCGTACTGCCGCCCAACAGGATCAAAGAAAGAGAAAAACAAGGCGCACGGTATCGTCCGTGGTCGAGCAAGGCGAAGCACAGAAACGGACCCAAGCGCGCAGCTCATCATCCCTCTCTCTCTCTCTCTCTCTCTCTCTCTCAGCCCACCTAGCGAACGATGCCCTGCTGCATCTCGTTGAGAACCGCCTTCAGTTTCTCCCACTGCACACCGGTGCTAGCGTTGCAGTGGACGAAGCGGCAGCCGGCGTGGCGGCAGGCAGCTTCATCGTCCTCGGAGTCGCCGACGTGGATGAAGTGCTCGGGATGGCGCTCCAGGCCGCAGTCCCGTAGGCAATGCAGCAGACCCCGGTCGGAGGGTTTGGCGTAGCCAACCTCTGCGGCTGTGATCACTTTCCCGATGAGAGGCGGAAGCTTCTTGCCGCTGCTGAGGGCCGCGGTGGTGGCGGTCGGTGGCGCGGCGGCGAAGGCCCCAAGATCCTTCAGGACCGACTTCATCCTGAAGTCGGAGTTCGTCACCACGAAGGGCGGCGCGGCGAGGACCAGCACCGGGGCTTTCTTTTGCCCGGCCGCACTCCCGCGGCGGGGTTGGAAGGCGAGCTGCTCCTGTTCCAAGTTCCACTGGCGGAGTTGTTCCAGTGTGCGGAACCCCTCGGGGAGCCAGCTGTAGCACTTGGCGGTGCCGAAGTTGTCCAGCACCTCCTGCAAAAAGGCCTCCCACTCGTCGCCCTCCATCACATCCATGAGGGACTGCTTGAGCCGCGGTGGCGTACTAAGGTACAGCGACGGGGAACGGAATACATCCGCGACGGCCTGGCGCCAGAAATGACGGATGGAGTTCTCGGTGCGGCCACCAATGGGCATTTCCTTGCGATCCTTTGCCTCGGGGTGTGCTGCGGCCCAGATCTCTCGATCTCGGTTGACGGCGTAGCGCATGATAGTGTACGAGGTCGTGTGGAGCGACGTCGCGGTGCAGGACGGCATCACGTCTTCAATAGCGAAGCCCCTCTTCTGAAGGAAATCGCGGAAGAAGTTGAAGTATTGATGGCCGATTCCACCTAGAATCTCGACAAGGGTATTCTGGGCATCGAAGCTGACCCCAATGGGCACTGTTGTGGGAAGCGGTGGCATGGTGTCGGTGTCGCAACCCACTAGGCGTACTCGGTGTAGATACGACGACGTACGTGATCTTTATCGTTGCTGTTCTCTTTCCTGTTCCTGTTATTATTATTTTATTTTTTATTATTTTTTTTTAGAACGAAAAAAAAAATGTAGAAAAGCTGTGGAAATGTGGGACACTTTTGTTGTGTTTTTGAAATTCTATTAAAAGTGCTGCGCTCCACAAGAATCCCGTGTAAGAGCGCCAAGTTGTGTGTGTGGACGGTGAAGGGGAAAGGACCAGCAATGCCACCGACTGACTACTACCTGGAAACGACGAGTGGGGGAAGAAAGTAAAACAGTACCACCCGACGCGCCGTCTAGAAGAACGAGCGAGGGTATGTCGATGTGCGGCGTTGCTCCTGCTCCTGTTTCTTTCACCAGTCTATTGGGAAATGCTTTAAAATGAATCAAGATGAATCACGTCCTCTCTTTTACAAAAAAACACAAACACACAAACAAACGACTCCTTATGCGCCGTGTTGTCAGTAGTAGTTGTCACCTAGCGGAGAAAGAATAATAAGCCGCAAACATTAGAGGAAGAGGAAATGAAGAGAGAGAGAGAGAGAGAATAGGGAAGGAGAAGGAGAAGAAAAGGATTACAGTCTGGCACAGTACCACCTTCAACACCATGACACGACAACACATCAAGACAAGGTGGTGGGCTGTGTGATCTGAACCACTGCCATACGTCATCACTGAAGAAAGACAGGATGAGGTGATAGGGAACACCCTTGAGAGGAGGAGGCTGTGTCCCTCCCCCACGCACACAGGCACAAAGAAACACTTTGAGATCATACACGTCCAGCTCTCACCACGCGTCCATCCGAGTTGAAACTGGCCGATAAGAGGTCTCTGTTGTGTGTCGCTGCGGACCAGCCTCCACACGGCACACCACGCCGTATTAGAAGAGCTCCTCCAGCGTGTTATCCAGCTCTACCGTCACGGGAGGAGGCCGGTAGGCGAGGTGCTGCTGCTTCATCCAGAGTCGCAGCGATTCCGTTAGCGATAACTCCCGCAGCGCCAAGTAGTACACGGTGCTGACCGCATCCCGGCGGAGCTGCGACCCGCCAAAGGAGATGGCGCACACCGACCGTCCAGCCTCCTCCTCCACCTCTGAACCCGGCACAAGAGGGGCGGCGCCTCTAGCCGCTTGGGGTTCTGGGCTACGCGGCGGGGAAGCGTTCAACGTGGTGCCAAAGGGGTACTGGTAGGCGCGCTGCTGCTTGATGGCCTCCTTCTCGGCGGCACGGCGCATCGCCTGGTGGAGGGCCGCTGCCGGCACGGCGGGGAGGCACGCGACGGCATGATTCGACACGCGCGGGATGTGGATGGTGTGTGTCAGATGGAAGCACTCGCTGGCCACGTCGTAGGTGAAGCTCAGGCACCAGGCGGTGTCGTTCTTTCCCGTGGCCGCCGCGATGGCGTCGAGGTCCTCCGGCCGCCGGTCCTCACGCGGCGGGAGGCCACCGAACATGTCGAACTGCCGGAGCCGCCGCAGCGGAGAGGGAAGGCGGGGCGCCGCCGCCAGCCCCGCGCCTGCCTCGACGGCGCCCGCCTCCTCCCCAGGGATCGGCGGCGGCCCGTACCGCATTCCGGCTAGCTGGCCGCCGATTAAGTTCGGGCACGAGCAGATGCGGCGCCAAAAGGTCGTCTTGAGGTCGTAGCACCGGAGGGAGGCTAAAATCTGCCGGCCGCGCTGGAACCCGTCCATGTAGAAGAGCCGGCCGGCGCGGCATGCCGCCCCATCCGAGGCCACATCTGCCACGAGCACGCCGCGATACTGCGGGGGCGGCGTGGCACCGAGCTGGACGAGGGGCTCGCAGGTGCCCCCAGGGAGGCGCAGAGTGCAGAGCGTGTTGGTTTCGCACTGCCGCTCGTCGACCCCACCAAACAGAAAGAAGGTGGTGGGCGCGGCGGCCTCGTAGGCCGTTGCCGCCCCTTCCACGACATCCCCATGGGCCGCCGCCGTGCTGGCCAGCGCCGCATAGAAGCGCGGCGGAAAGAGCGGCGGCGAGACGCGCGTCCACTCTCTGCGGCGCAAGTCGAAGTAGGCATCGGCAAGGGCAAGGTGCGGGACCTGCATGTACATACCGCCTGTGAGGTAGAGCCGATCACCCATGCAGAAGAGGTGGTGGCCGTACCGCAGCCACGGATCAGCTGGCGTGCGAATCGAATGCCATCGCAGGGCAGCGATATGGCCACGGCGGCTGCACTCGCTCTCCTCGGTGCTCGATGAAGGTTCGTCGTGGTCCGGCCTCGGGCTTCGGACCTCGTCTACGCCAGGGACCTGAGACGCAGCGGGAAGGCGGTGGCCGCTGTCGTCGAGACCCTCCTCCTCCTCCTCGCGGTAGGTCTCACGCAGCCGTTGCACCCAGGAATCGGGGGGTTGTGGGGCAGACCGGCGGCCGAGCGCTGCGGGCCGGCCGCCGCCTGCCGTGGTGGCTGGTAGCCCGGGTCGTGGTGGCGGGGTAGATGCTGGGCTCACGGGAGTGGTGGGCTCACGGGATCGAAGTGAAGGTGGCGGCGGCACCCGCCCGACCAACGCGGTCGTTGTGGAAGGGCTGTCGTGAAGCTCCGACTGCTGTGCGCGCCATGCTTCGACGTGCTGATTTCTCTGCATCACCATGGAGCCAAAACTGAGGGAGAGCGCGTCGTCCTTGGCAAGCTCACACGCCCCGCGCTGCAGCTCCTCCAGCGGGAGGTACAGTAGTACGCTCGTCTCCTCTGCGATCCCCGCAGGACTCGCACGGGAGCCGGTGTCGGTGGAGGACAGGCTCCCGGCACCGGTCTCATCCGTCGACGCACTCATGTCGCTACGAGTACTACTACTGCTACTGTTTTCATCGTCCTCGCTGTCGTGCTCTCGACGGTGAGCAGCCCGAATCGCACGCCGGCGGGCAAGGAAGTGGCGGCGGACGTGGCGGAGCGGTGGGGCGCCACCACAGCAGACCAAGCTATTCAGCGGCGGGCACCAGCACAGGGCATGGTGGCTGCGGCACTCAGAACTGCGCAGGCCATAGCGAACAGTCAGCATACCGCCAATTTCGAGTAGAGGGGCCGGTAGGATGTGATGAGGGGAACAGCCTTTCGAGGTCCAGCACAGCACGCCTCAGCTTCGTGGTACTCTACACAGCGAAAGGAAAAGGACAACAAAGCGGCAGAGAGCGAGAGATGAAAAGATGGACTCTGAAGTTGAAGGTTGGGATGGGCAAAGTAGCGTCGCCTGTCACACAAGGGAAGAAGGGCGAAGGGTTATGCCTCACTGCTCTCTCTCTCTCTCTCTCTCTCTCTCTCTCTCTGTAGTGTTAAAGAGAACGAGTTGATACGTTTTCTTGTAAAGTACAAGGTGAAACCCGCGAAGGGGACGACATGAAACACAAATGGGGTGACGCATGCTGCATTGATACCCGCGGCACACGAGACTTTCGTTCTGTTTACACGCACACGTGATGCAGAGCGTTTTTTATGGGAGCCAATGACTAGTTGTTGTTGTTGTTACAAGCACAGCAGCAAGCAGCAATAACATTAAAAAAACAAAAACATGTTTAAAAAAAATTTATGCGTGCCTTACTCTGTTCGTGCTGTTTGTTCAACAAGCCACTGCTAATTCTATGGGCTACACAAGCAATGATAATTAAAATGAAATAGGGTTCGTTAGGATCGGGTTCATTTAAAGAAGAAACATCACTACGGGGTGAACTCTGTCTCTCTCTACATCTCCTTTTATTTCATGTATTTTATTTTATTTTATTTTTTTTCTACGTTCCCATACACGACGTGTAGTTTCTCGCTCTCTTTTTTTTAAAAAAAAATATTATTGTATATTATTATTTTTTCTCAAACGACATCACAGTTCGGTTGTACAGTAAAGTATGGAGAGGGTGAAAGGTGCTGATTGGTAGAGACGACCTCACATATAAACAACGAACTTGAAGGGAGGAACACACCAAACAAAAAAAGGGGGGGGGTGAAAAAAAAAAAAATACAGATAATATACAGCATGAGTCTCCGACAAAGAAAGAGAGTCAGAGAGAGAGAGGAACAGAAACCAAAAAAAAAAAAAAACAGAAGCTACTCGAAGGGGAGTGTGTGCTCGCCGGGGTTCGAGGGGTGCGTGGAGGCGGTGCCGGTGCTGGAGACGAGCTGGTGGCTGTCGGACGAGTCGGCCGAGCCGGTGCCTCGGGAGGGGCTGCTGCTGCTGGCACGGGCGTTCGTGGTCGGGAGCGCTGGCGCCGCCTCGCCCCCCCGGCCGCTCACCGCAGACACCTTCGTTGGGATCCCTGTGAAGGCGAAGGAACCGGTGGGGGCCGACGGGGGAGGCGGATGGGACGGCAGCGGAGCCTTTGGAGACGGTGTGCCGTCGAGGTAGGGGGTCGTGGGGCTGCGCGAGTGCCCGCGACGGACTCCGCGACGGAGGAGGAGGAGCAGACCTCGCTGGTCGGGTTGGGCGAAACAAAGCGAAAGACTTTCTTGCGCTTGATGTAGTCCCGCCCCACGCCCGGAAAGTGATTGGCTTCGGTGAAGAAAAAGGCCTTGTCGCGGCCGCGATGCGCCTCGTGCGGGTCTGGCTCGCTGCTGCTGCGCGGCGGATGAACCGCGTCGGTGCTGGGCCACTCCACCGTGGGCTTCACGATACTCATTAGCCGCAGCTCTTGCGCCGTTGGATGCGGAGGCGGGCGGGGAGCGGGGGGCACCGCATCCGGCGAGCCAGGCCGGTAGTAGACGCTGGTAGTCGCCAAGCGGTGAGACCCTACGGCGGGGCTTCCGCTGGCTGCGGGGTTGGGGGTGGGGGTGGCCGGGGCGTCGGTCCCGCTGCTCGGCTCTTTCCCTCCTTGTTCGGCTGCGGGGCTGTCCTGCGCGGCCGCTGCTGGTCTCACCGGCGAGCCCGAGGAGGTCGGGGCCCGTGCGCTGCCGGGGGGCGACATCACCGTAATATCTTCTGTCACCGTGGCGGAGACAATGGTAGTGGTGGAGCGCCGCCGGACGGTGAGCGCTGCCCCCTTCTCCACCCCCTCGAGCTCCGCCTTCAGAGGGGGGGCGGTGGCGTCGGCAGCGGAGGCCGCGGCTTCCCGGTGTGGGCTCTTGGACGTGGGGTCGGTCGCGTCGCCCTTGTCAAGTGCGTCCGCCTCGGGGGTGATGGAGGAGGCGGTGGAGGGCGAGACCATCGCGGTAGAGACCCGCGCCTCCGCCGCCTCCTTTTCCTCTTGAGCGTCGTCCTGGGGGGAGGAGGACCGGCTGCGAGTCCCCTGGGCCAGGAGATGATCCAGCCGGCGCCCAATCTCCTCGCACAGCACGCTGATACGCTGCGGGATCTCGCCAGGGTCCACGTCCTGCGCGGCGCTGCCGTGGCGCACCTCTGTCGGCTCACTGGCGTCCTTTTCGTCTGTAGTCGGCAGCCCCTCGGCTACTTCGCTGGGAGGCGGAGACGGCGAGGCGGACCCAGGCTCCATCACCGAGCCAGGGCCCTCCTCCTCCGCCTTTTCCTCCCCCTCTTCCGCGGTCTGGGTCTCGCCACCCTCCTGAGCTAAAGATGGGTGCTGCCGCGGCATCTCGCTGCCCTCCCTGGTAGCGGCAGCCGCCGGGGTCGTGGCATCGTCCGCTGGTTCATTGCTCTCCTCTATCGAGTACTGGTACGACGGCGCGGGCGTCGCGGTTAGGAACGGGTCTGTGGTGCACGGCAGGTGGCTGGCCGAGTTATCACTATCTGCCTCGTCCGAGTGGGCGCAGCTGCTAGGAAATTTGGAGAAATCGGGCCGGTGCGTCTTCTCTGTTGCCCCGCACGGCGGCGGCGGCGGGATGCTTGGCATCAACGGCTCCAAAGCGCTGGACGGGGCCGCCGAGGAGGAGGAGGAGGAGGAGGAGGACTGCACCACGGCACAGCCGGTTCGGCCGCTCTCGGCCTCTAGCACCTCCGCCATCTTCACTAGCACCTCGCCGTAGGAGGTGCGGCTCGGCTTCTGCGTTCCGTCCAGCATATATTCAAGCTCCTCCTGCCCCTCCTCCTCCTTCTTCGATGGCTCCGTCGCTGCTGGCTCCAGGGGTGTCGAGGAGAACTCTTCTCCGTGGTCGATGACTCGGACAACGCTTAACTTCCTTGTGTATCGTCCCGCCAGCCCCTCCTGTGCGGCTTCACCATTGGCCGCACCGCCCTGCGGCTCCTGGCTGCTACTCCGCCCACTGCCATCACCCGTGCCGGAGCTGAGCGAGAGGGACGAGGCGCCGTTCGCCTGCTGCACGCAGCGCATCAGCACCTGCACGCACGAGCCCCTCCAGCGCAGCGTAGACTGCAGAAGAGTGATGGCTTGAATAAAAGAGGTCGGCGCCCGGCCCATCGGGAGGGAGGCCGCACGTCCTCCTGGTCTGCTTGGCGGAGCGGCTGCAGCGTCGGTGCTGCGAGGTTTCTCCCGCCTTCCGCGGCTCTTCGCCGGTCCGACTGGGCCGCTGCCCTGCGGCCGCACGCGAGAGGGGGATGGGAGGGGGCTGAAGCCCATCGCCTGCACCCCAGCCGCGTGGTACGCTCTCCAGCTCTGCGAACCCTCTCCCTCTGTGGCGGCCTTCTCCCTCGGGTTGGGAGGGAAAACTGGGCCGACCGCCGCGGCAGAATCCGGATCCATGGCAGTGATGGTGCAGGAATCCGTTGTGGTGGCCGTCGTCGTTGTGGTGGGGGTGGGGGTGGAGGAGGAGAAGGCGGTGGCGTTGGTCTCGTCCTGGGGTGACGGGTGCGGGGTGCGGTGGTGGATATCCGAGGAGAACGGCCCTTCGGCGCTGCTGTAGGGGGCGTTAACTTGTCTGGTGGTGGGTACCTCGTGGAGCCCATGTGAAGAAAGAGGAGCGCCGGCCGCAGCGGAGGAAGAGGCGCCCACCGCCGCCGTCTGTTTGGCCTCCTGTGCCTCCAGGGGAGCCAGACGACTACCGCGCAGCCGCTGCTCGCGCTGCTGCTCTCTCCAGCGTTGCCGCTGCAGCGCCGACAGGCCGCCCGGGGCGGTGCCAGCGACCTCCGCAGGCAAGGGGTCCTTCTGTACCGCTTTGGATTCCATCCGGGGCCGGGACCGGCTGCGTCGCTGCTGGCTGTGGCTGCAGAAGGAAGAGACGCTGTGCCCCCTTGGGCCCTGGCTGGGGCGGGAGGCGGCGGAGAGGCCGCGGCTGCCACCACCCGTGTGCGTCACCTCCTCAATCCAACTGGTCTCACTGTCTTCATGGTGGTCCAGCCGGCGGCCCTTGCCCCCACCTGGTGGGGCGGCGGCAGCAGAGGCGGGCGACCGGCGCAGCGCCTGCCCGGCCAGGGAGGCGTCGATGACCTCAATATGCCGCGGTAGCACCGTGGTGACCACGGTCTTCTGCGGCGCCGCCGCGGACTTGGAGCGGCGGGCCGGCGGTCTCTGGGCAGCGGAAGGTGGGCGGCGCTGCTGGGCCCGCATCGCCTTACGGCACTCGGCAACGCTGCGGCGCAGCACCTCGAGCCGCTGCACCTCCTCCGGGCTCAGTCGGCTGATGGTCGTCAGCCAGCGTATCGCCTGGTCAAACTGCGCCGCCGCCTTCTTGAACTGCCCGGCGGCGGCGAGCCAGTTGCCGTGCTCCTGCTTGAGGTACGACAGGAGGCACACGGCTTCGCGCCACTGCAGCCAGACCTGCACGACTTCCAATTGCTCTTCTGTGAGGCCGTGGCGCTCGCCTTCGCCCATCGCGAGGTCGGCCAGGCGCGACGGCGGCACCGCTGGCCCCGCTGCGGTGGTGAGGGGGCCGTGCTGGAGCTGGTTGAGCACGCACTTGTTGCTGTAGACGCGCTGCTCCACAGCGTCCTCGGCGAGGGCGAGGTGTCGAAAGCTTTCCTCGTCACAGCCGCGGCACTCCCGCTCCGCCTGCGCTAGATTGAAGAACGTCACCCCGATGGTGGGAACGTTGAGGGCGACTTCCAGCTCCACCGCAAACTGGAGATGCTCGCGGGCCAGCTGGTACTCCTCCAGCTTGAAGTGGTACAGGCCGCGGTTGTTCTCCACCACAGCGCGGACCCGGCGCCGCTCGGACTGATCCGCCTGCGGGCTGGGGAAGTACAGAATGTAGACGACGCCCCCCTTTGGCATGACGGCCGAGTCCTTGAGGTAGATGCCCGCCTCGGGTTTCGTGTACGCCTCGAGCAGTTGCAGCACTTCCCAGGCCGGTGAGAAACGGCCGCGGTTGATGTCCCGCAAAACTTGAAGGCTGAGGCGCTGCACCAGCTGGACGACCACGCGGGTAAGTTCCTCTTCCTTCACTTCGAGCTGCTCCAGCAGGCGCTCCAACGAGCGCTGGGGCGACGGCGCGGCGCCATCCACACCAAGGGGGTCCTGGTGTTGGCGGGCGGACACACGGCCGCTCCCGGACCCTGGGACGGTGCCGCGCGCGGCCTCAATCGCCTCGCGCCAGTCGATTGCGGTGACGGGCTGCGGAGCCGGCGGGTCCGTACCGAAAGACTCGCGGAAGGCGATCTGCAGCTGGCAGACGAGGAGAAAGACTCTCTTGGCGGCTTCTTCCACGCGCCGCTCGGCCTCCTCCTCCGCCCGGTGCGGGTTCGAGTTAGGGGTGCAGAAATCTGCCTCCGGGCGTTGCTGGCGGCTCGGGGTGCGGCAGGCTTCCCGGTGCTGAGGGCCGTGGAGCACGGAGCCGTGCCTATCGCAGCGCTCCACCGTGTGGGCGCCGAAGCCGCTGAAGACCAACTTTGGCTTGCTGGGCAGACTTTCCGGGATGGTCTGCCGGTCCTCGTCATCGGGGAACAGCTGCCGCTCGATGCCTGCCTGGCCAGAGCTGATGGAGCTGCAGTCGCAGATCCCGCTGAGCGCAGAGAGATTGGTCTTGTCCGGGTCCAGCGCTGTGGGTGGCTTGGTCGGAGACCGGGCGTGGCGCAGCACCTTACGACCAGAGGCAGTGAGGTGGACACTAGAATCCAGATGCCCAGCCGTAGCGGCAGTGGACGTCGGTGGGCGGCGAGGCTGAGAGCCCCTCCCGCTGCCCTGCTGGCTGCTGTCCTGAGCGGTCCGGCGAGGGCTGGTGATGCCCTGCTGCCAGTTGTCGTGGCTGCTGTCGCGGTGGGAGGCATCGCGCTGAGGGATTGCCGGGATATCCCCCGCCTGGAGCATGCCAGCGGTGCTGGAGGCGTTGCTCATCCCACTCACGTTCGGGCTCCGGCCAGCGCCGGCGTTCCAGTTGGGCAGCGTTGGCTCCTCGGTGCCGCGATCTCCCCCACCGCGGCTGGAGAGAACGCTGTTCCCCAGCGCATCGACTGCTGGCTCGACCGCCGTCCCTGCTGCCTGGGTTGGGGTCTTTGTCTGCAACGTCTTGTAGTAGGAGACGAGGTGCACGCTCGCTTCAGGGGTGGCCTGCTCCTCCTCCGGGGCATCGAACACGGTGGCCCTCACCTCACGCCTGGGGGTGTTCCGTGCACTCATGGTGCACTGGTACAGGAGGGACTAAGAGGAGGAAAATGGGCAAAAAAAAAGGAAAAGAAAAGAAAGACTACTGTATGCGTCGGTTGTGTGGCGTGATGCGGACCTGCTCCAGAAGCGTCAGTGGGGCTCACTGCTGTTATCCTTACACGCCGCCCAGCGGGGAGAAAGGGCCAGGCCACCAGAACCCACGAGAGGATGTGGCGAGAAGGTCGAAAGTGTTTGGTTGTATCACTAAACAAAAGTAAAAAAACAGGGTTGACAACACAGTCTTGTGAGTGAAGCGTTGTAGACGTAAAAAGGGAGACAGAAAAAAAAAAGAAGAAGAAGAAGAAGAACAAAATAGAAAGATATAGATAGATATATAATATAAAGACGGAGGGTGGACGCGCGAACCTCGTCGGGGAAACACAGGCTTTTTCTTTTGCTTTTGTGTGCGTCTCGAGCTCCGTAAGTATAAGATCTGGCTACGTACCACTATGTATTCTTCGTGTCTAAACAAATAGACTAGTAAAGGCGTAAGAGAGGCACAGAAACAGAAGAAAAGAAGAAGACGAGAGATACAAAATTCAGATTAGAACACGAAGAGCTTCTCTCTATCCATTAGATAATAATTGAAAGAGTAGTGGATAAGCCTGTTTTGATCGGCAACGAACAAACAACAAAAAAAGAAGAAGAACAATTAGTCGCCGCTCAGAAGCGGCACGATCATTTGGGCGTACAGCAGCGGCAACTGCAGGAGTTGTTGTTCCAGCTCCGCCTTCTTCTCCGTATCCTTCGGCTCTCTAGCGCAGCCGTCCCGAATCGCGTTACGGCGATCGCCACAGAGCACATCCCGCAGCATCGCATCAAAAATCTCGAGGAGCCGCACGTCCATCGTGTCCAGCACGGGATGCCCCAGCGAGATCGCACATGCCAAACCGCCGTCGTCGGAGGCGAGACGATCCGTCGTAGGCGGCGCTGTGGTGCACTGCTGCTGCTCTTCCTCCAGGATACTGCAGGAAAGCTGAAGAGTATGCACGAGGCCACAGAGTTGAACGGAGAGGCTGCGGAGTACGGCTTGAATGACGGACCGACATTCTGCATACGCGCGACGCACCGTCTCTGGAGCTCGCTCCGGCTCCCGCGCGGTGGGACACCGGGGTCGAGCGCTGCCAAACGATACCACAGAGCGTGCAACTGAGCTCCCGCTTCCACCACCAGCAGCGACTCCACTTGGAACACCCGGTGATGATGGGCGTAGTGGCCTCGAAGCCCAACAGCCAGCCGGTGCACCTCCTCGATCGGTACCGCAACGCTATGGTCTCGGCGCTGCGGCAGCACAAACGGCGATGGGGCCGCCGGTGGGCGCCACTGCAGCAGCAGTCGCACCAAGTGCATCACCATAGCCTTGGCAAGCACGGTCGTCGATTGCGACGTGTGCGTCTCTGCCTCCTCCCTCAACAAAGGAAAAAGGCTGAGTGGCGTATCCATGATGGCTGCATATATGTCCAGCCGCGACGTCGTCAAGGGCCCGAGAGAAGCAACGGTGAGGAGGGATCGAAACGCCTCGGGGCCGCGCTGCGTCACTCCATTCAGCGACACCGTGCACAGCCGCTCCCTTTGAGCGGCCCAGTCCAGTACCCACTGCCGAAAGAAACGTTCCACCACCTCCTCTTCCTCCTGCTGCTGCTCCTGCGGCTTTCGATAGGCCCCGCCACCCAATCCGGGCTGCAGCACGCCGCTGCGCTCCATCGCGGATACAACGCTCAACATCTCCGGCAGCGCCACCACATCTACTTCCTTGCTGGTTGAGGCATTGGCACCAGCCGCCGTGGAGGAGCACAGGATATCCGGCTGCGAGACAATCTGCAGCACAGCCAGCGTGGCGGGCTCCAGGCCGGAACTTTCATCTAGCACTCCAGACAGCAGCTTGGCATAGGCGCGGCGTAGCGATTGCCACGTTATGTTCGCAGCTGAAACTGTACCTGCAGCAGCGCTCGCCCCCACCGCTAGTGGCTGGGTTTCTGACACCCACATCTTGTATGTGCACAGCAGCGAGAGCCACCAAATGGGCAGCAGCTGCAACTGGCGCTGCTGGGCGGCACAGATGGAGGCCGGCAAGGAGCGAGTCGCCCCTGGCACTGCGCTCTCCTCGTGCTGGTGTGCCCCTCCCGCCCCCTCCATTCGGCATGAGGAGTTCTGCTGTATAGCGGCGAGGACGTCCTTCACCTCCTCCTCCTCAAAACCGAACCAGCGCAGCGCACAGCGCTGGCGGTGCGCCTTGGAGCCACTGCTGAGCTGCAGCAGCGAGTGATGGGCATGGCGGTACAAGTAATTCCAGTTCGTCACCTGCAAGCCGCGCAGTAGCAGCCGCGAGGTGCTCTCCAGCAGGTAGGCAAAGGGCACGCACGTCTTTGTAAAGGCGTGGAAAAGGATGTCTGAGGTTTGCTGCAGGGCCGTGGCGCCGAGCGGGCTGAAGAGGAGGGAAGAGCTGTGATGTTGTAGCTCCCACAGCTGCACCGCCTCGCAGTAGTGCTCCACAGCATACTGTAGCAGAGGCCAACTCGCACATGGAAAAGCCGCCAACACGCCCCCGTTGGCCGTGTCCTGCCCATGCTGGTGGTGGGCGATAGGCAACAGGGCCTGCGAGAGAATAAGGCTCGTGGACATCGTGATCCCCAACAGCTTCTCCACGTGGTCTGCTGCCACACCGTAGAGCGCCCCGACGCGAAGCAGAAGGGCTGCATCGGACAGATACTTCACCGTCTTCCCCAGGTGATGTGTAGACCAACACACGCGACCTGTCTCCTCCTCAGCCTCCAGGGCGTGCTGGCGATGCAGGGCGGTGGTGCGGCGGCTCCACTGCTTCCACTGAACGACGAGGTGATGAGCGTGGTACTTCGCGAAGCGGCTCGCCGCCTCCAACTCTGCCGATCGCCGCCTCTCCTCCAGCTCGGCAGTCCCCCGCCAGGACTCGCCATCGTCCCCTCCAAATCGTGTCTCCTCCTTCTGCTCCACAGCTTCACCTTCCCCTATCGCCACTTCCGCATCTTCGACTGGCTCATGCAGATCAGTATAGATGCGCTTCTGGTGTCGGAGTTTGGCGGCAACGCGGCGTAGGCGGTCGGACCGGCACTCTGTGCTTGTGCGGTGGAAGGCCTGGCCGCGGCGCAGGTGGTCCAGCGCCCTGGCGGTGGGAAATACGTATGGTGCCGGCTTCTGTGTGTCTGATCGACGGGGCTGGTCTCGCCCCCTTCTAGTCGTCATCTCCTCTGCACCTGCAAGGAGGATCGTCGAGTGCAGCCCACAGAAAGAGCTGTGCACCGCCGTGGCGCTACAACACGGCTCGCGTGGAAAGGGCGGCGGGGGGGACCGGCGCCAGACTCTGTGCCACATGTGGGATGCAGCCGTCGGTGGTGCCGCACGGCAAACGAGTGGGCCAACGGATGACACGCCGGCGCGCGGATGCCAATGGCCTGGCGAGGCTGTCGTGCGCCACGTGACACGGCAAGCCGACGAAATAGCTGCATGCATACAGGCAGCAAGGTGTTCGACGTCCTCTCTCGCTTGGCCGCAGCTCTAGAAGGAGAAAAAAAAAGAGTTGATATGCACCCTACTGTTTTTGCCTTACCACATGTGGGCAACCCTTGATAGTATTGCCTTTGTTGCTGTTTTTGTGCGACGGAGCAGAGAAGACACGAATAGGTCAAAGAGAGAGAAATAATTATTTTTTTTTTAATTCTTTTCCTTCAAAGAACAACGAATTGCGCGGAGATTCAGGGGAAGAAAAAAAGAAAGTGTAGATATGCGTCTGCTTCCATCACTGCTCCTCTCCCCCTCACTCGATGTTGCCCCTCATACGTGGATATGTTGTTGTTGTTGTTGTTTGTATCGCGTTACTCGAAATAGAGAGGATAGCCACTGTAAAAGGGAGGCGGCCTCTTTTATATTATTATAATAATATTAATTACGATTCACTCGGTGTCCTCGTCTTCGTCTTCCTCCTCGCTGCTCGTCGCAGTCCGCGTGTGCCCGCGCTTGTACAGCACTGCCATGAATATCGGTCCCCAGCCACCCGATGCGTCCGGGAAGATCATCCAGCCGTGCGTCGTCGAGGCTCCAATCGGCGGCGGCATCACCGTCCGGGCGGCGCTGGGGTTTGCTTCGCCGTCTTCCGCGCCATCCATGTCCTCTGGGAGGCGCCTCGCGGGCTCAGGGATGGGGTAGGAGGGATGCACCAGCGCCACGTCGCAGCGAGTCGTCCGCAGCGCCTCGGCGACGACCGCATCGTTCTCGTAGGGGGAGATGGAGCACGTGCTGTACACCACACGGCCCCCCGTGGCACAGGTCTCGATGCCACGCTGTAGCAGAGAGAGCTGGAGCCGGCCAAGCTTCTTGGAAGACTCGACCTGCCACTCCGTCGAGTCCACCGCTCCACCACCAGCCTGATGCACGAGATGGCGCTCAGAGGAGCACGGCGCATCCACAAGCACTCGGGTATAGGTATTGGGGTCATGCCACGTCTCTGCGTTCCGTTGCGTCACCGTCCAGGGAACGTAATTGGTCGGAACGTGGTCGTGCAGGTTGCGCCGCAGCCTGGCGCAGCGGTCGCCCCGGGACTCGTTGGCGGTCAGCTGGCCGTCGGGCGACAGAAACTGGGCAATGGCGATAGACTTTCCTCCCGGTGCGGCGCAGAGGTCCAGCACCTTGTCGAAGGGCCCCACGTGCAGCTGCTCCACCACGAGGGCGGAGGCGTAGTCCATAATATAATACCCGCGGGTTTGGAAATCGTCCTGCGGGGGTTTGGGAATCAGCGGTGGCGGTGAGGGGCTGCTGCCCTGCTCGCCTTCCGCCGACTCCGCCGCTACAACATAGGCCTGTGTGATGCTGTCGGGCCGCACGGGCTTCAAGCCAGCCATCACTTCTGCGACGGGAAGTTGACAGAAGCGATTGTACAAGGCAATCTTTCTCGGCTCCACCAACATGGCGCTGCGCAGCGCGAGCCAGCGCTTGCCGTAGAGATCCGAGTAGAACTCTTCAAAGCTCTTCGCCTTCTCCTTGGACGCGCCGGCCTTGTTGCTCGCCCCGCCTTTTCCGCGACGAATGTAACCTGGCCGCATCGGTGTGTATTACCCGCGCTTTTCGTTCTTCTGCCAGAGGCTTTCACTCGCACACGATATCTCCACACCAACACAAGAGCAAAAAAAAAAAAGAAGAAGAAGAAGGAAAGGAACAGAGGTGAAGCAGTGCCTTGCCGCGAGACACTAGGCGAGAGCGTGGGACCCGGTACACAAACGAGGCATGAATGCAGGCAATGATGCTTAATGAAATCCAATCATACAGTGCAGCAGGCACTTGACTGCAGCCAGGATTTTGTTGTTGGTTGTTATGCTCTTCTTTTTTTTTTGTTTGTTTGAATTAAGGAACCTCTGTTCCGCTCTGCTTTAAAGAACTCACGGAAGGGCACTCGGCCACGGGTGACGTGCACAACAAACTTAGTGGAGGGTGCTCTTTCTTGATCTCATGGACGGTTGTTGTTGATTTATTGTTGTTGTTGTTGTTGTTGTTTTTGTTTTTGTTGTTGTTGTTGTTTGTCTGTTTGCTTTTTGTTGTTGTTGTTGCTGTTGTCTGGATCTGGTGCATGTGCATACAAAACACATGGACTGCCATCTCTCGCAGCACTTGGCATTGTCTGTTCATCCACCACGCTCCGCGCTGCTCTGCCCCTCACGCTCTCCTCTTTGGTTGGGGATACAGCGCTCCGGGAGTGCAATCAAAGAGATCAAAAGAAAGCCCCGCTCAGTCCTGCACCCTCTACCGCTGTCAAATGCTCCCTCCCGGCCGCGAGAGCCAATCAACTGATGTTAATGTGGCGGAATCTCTGTGTGTGTGTGTGTGTGAAGGGGAGTGTCTGTGAGAAGGAATAAAAGAAAAAAATGTGAGCATGGCGGAGCGCTCCTTCTCTCTCTCTCTCTCTCTCCCTATCCTTGTTACGCGTCGTCCTCGGCCACTAGCCCCACCACCGGGCCCAGCTCGCTGTACGGGGGCGGCGTGTACCGAACGCGCATATAATCCTCCCCCCGCAGTTCTCGCTGGAGCTCATCAATGAGCGGGGTACGCAGCCAGGCACAGCCGGTGAGCGGATCCGCGGAGGCGGCCCACGTACGGTCGATAGGGTCGGGCGACTGACGCAGCAGGTGCGGCTCCCAGTCCCGCATGTACGACATCTTGTCCGTCATGGGGCCCTTGACTTCCACGTCGTACGGCACCTCGGCGATGAAGTAGTGCACCGGAACGCGCCAGTAGAAGCGGGGGTCGTTGCTGAAGAGCCGCCCCGTCGGGAACACCTTGGCGGGTTCGACGGAAATGCCTGTTTCCTCCCACAAGGAACGAATCGCCGCCTCCTTGAACTGCTCGTAGAGGAGCGTGTACTTTCCGGGGAGCTTGAGCGAGATCGGTGGAATATCTGGCGGGCGGAGTTCGCGATTGATGCGCCGGAGGAGCAGCCACTCCACATCCCCCGGGCGGGAGCTGCTGGGGCTGGCGGCGTCGTTGCTCGAATCCGCCCTACTGCCCTCGTGGTCGGCTGGGGACGGACCGGGAAGGCGGCGGAACACCGCGAGGCGCACGTACGCCGGCTCCTGGTCAATGACAGACTCCATCAGCTGGACGCAGTTGAAAATACCGCGCTCGCTACCGAAGAGGTACACGGAGATCTCGACCTCATCGGCCGTCGCGTAGCCGCCCTCCTCCGGTGGGAGACTGAGACGAGTGGGATTGCTCGGCTCCACTTCCATGTGCACACCGGTGCGGTACTTCAGCTCCGACGCCCACTCTCGCATGGGGCCGGACACCTTGCGGGCCTCGGCCGCTGTTGTATCCCACTTGTAGGCCAGCGCGTTGGTCAGAAGATCGAATCGGCCGGGCGGACGCTCCAGCTTGACGAGCCGCACTCGCTGGGTCCCCGTGGTGCCATCCTCTCCTGTGCCGCTGCCCCAGCCGCCAAACCCGTGGCCCCCGAGGCCCTGGTGCTGCGGGTCGTCCTCCTCCTGAATGGTCGCGGCGAGTTCGCCGTGGAGGTCGTCCCCGCCTTCCAGCCCGCCCCAGCCTCCTGACTGCAGCCCGCCCGCGCCGCTGCCCCAGGCCTGGCGGCGAGGGGCGGTGGGGCCGCCACACAGCTGCTGCTGCAGGGCCGTTGTGCTGAGCCCACGAGAGAAGGCAGCGACGTCTGCGGTACGGTCAACGGACCGGCGGAGCAGCGCAGAAGGGGCGGCGATCGACGGGTAGAAGGATGCAGTACGCTGTGCCAGGCCGGCGCAGGCCGCCGCCCTCGACTCCAGGCGAGCCGTAAGAATACTATGGTTGATCATAACTGCAATAGAAACCAAGACAACCGAGTGAGAAGAGAGAGAGAAACGAAAAACGAAATATGTTCATCAACATTCATATAATATCTGAGGAAGACCAGCTCGAGAGCTGCCATTTGAAACGTAAAGTAAGGGCACTGGTTATTTTGTGTTTTGTTGTTGTTTGTTTGTTTGTTTGTTTGTTTGTTTGTTGTTGCTGCTAACCTGTTTCTGTAAACAACACGACCGAACGCACCCAGACGCACAAACTCAAGAAAAAAACCCACTAGGGGCGGTAGATCCGAGTACTGGTGCAACACGTCATTCGTTGCGTTTGTTGTCGTGGTGTAGGTGTTTTTTTTTTTTTTTTTTTTTGAGATGTGGGTGTCTGCGGCTGCACACCTGGGCGGCCGCAGACAGAGATGTGAGGACCAAAATCTCGAAATGTTTCCGCGTTCATCGTCTCTCGTGTCTGAGGGCTCGCAGCCGCATCACGCAGATTTTGGGGTAGGAGTGGGTGGGAGCGATAAGAAGGCGGTATCCACCGCCCGTTCCATATGGCGGCGCAGCAGCGTCAGCTTCAGTGGGGTGACGAGGCGCCCCACATTGAGGTCCATCTCGTACGGGTCCTCAATGCACCAGTGGAAGTGGGCCTTGCCACCCATCTCCGACCCCGTTGTCGTCCACGTGAGAGCGGACTTTGGCGTCACGTCGGCGCCGCGGTTCAATGTGATGACCTCCGTTTGTGGATTGAATTCCTTGAGGTAAAAAGTTAAAAACCCTTGGCAGAGCTCCCCCAGGGCCTCCAGCTCCTTCTCTGTTGTCAGCGGCAGGAGAGGCATCTCCTTCGGCATGGGAGAAATCGTCGACAAGTCAAAGTCATCGGGGTCCACGAAGGAAACGAGCCCACGGCGGAGAAGGTAGTACACGACCATGATGTTGAAGCCGTAGGAAGTGATACAACCCGCCTCTGTGCTAGCGTTGAGGCCCACCTGCTTACTCCACCGCTTGACCGTCATGCAGACCCACCGCGCCAGCGGCAGCTGCTCCACGTAGGCGCGCAGCAGCGCACTGTTCCGAACACCATTTCGTCGATGCGCCGTGATGTCGAAATCAATGGTTGCCCCACCCTTCACTCGCAGCACCGGCACCCGCACACGTCGCACGAGGTTTATGCTCCACGTCGGGCTGTTCTTTCGAACAACTTCACTGACGCGCCCTAAAAATTCTGACTGGATGGCACGATGAATCTCCGCGTTCGCGTCCGGCTTCTTTCCGTCAAGCAAGTCTTGCTCGTTGAGGGCCACGAAGTCGATGTCGCTGCCCTTCTCATGAAACCCAAACGCTACGGTGGACCCGAACATGAACAGCTGCGCCTTGGGATCCACCGCCTGCACCGCCTTCTGCGAAATGTCGTACATCTTCAACACCGCACCAAAGTCGCTGCCCTTCACTGCAGTGGATATTTTGTTGAAGACAGCACGGCCCACCTCCACGGATGTCGCCTTGACTTGCCGTAGAGTCCCGTTGCAGCGCATTCAGTATCCTTCTCCTCCTCCTCGTGGCGTAAGAAGTCAAGCGGTGCGGTTTCTGTAGATGTTTCTGTAGATAAATGTAGGGGAAAAAAAAGAGCGAGAGAAGAGAAAAGTACAGGCAAGAGAGATACCAAAGGTCAATGAGCAGCATGTACGGTATAGGGTCCGACAGCACCGAAAGAACGCACAGGAGTTTAAGTTAGACCTCCAACACCCAACACCCTACGCAGATGACCTGTTGGTGTCCATTGCATTTGCTTCTTTATAACGTTTCAACCAATGGTTTTGCTCACATGTAGCGCAGCATGCAAAACAATTATAAAAAAAAAAAGAGAACAAGGAGGGTAAAGCATCCCTCACACATTTCTTTTCACCCCCTTTTCTCTGTTCTGTGGATAGGTGGAAAGATACAAGCATCTCCTCTGCCCCCCGCCTTCTGCTTCCCTCTTCTCTCTTCGTCCCTCATTGCACCCCTCTGACAGCACAACGAAGGGGTGTGTTCATTCCACCCTGCCGTCACCCGCAGCACAAGGGTGCTGCAGCGATGGGTAAAGCCTGCAAGGTGCGCGGGATGATCTCCTCCCGCAAGGCCGCCACGGTCTCGGCCGTGACCTTCTCCCCGAGATTTACTTCCTTGTCGTACGGGTCCAGGATACACCAGGGCAGATGCTTCCACTTCGGGAACGCCGTCTTGGGAACAACAGGGTGAAGAGTGCTGCAGCTGCTGCTGCTGTTACTTGTGTTCTGGAAGACACTGCAGCCGGGGGAGCAGCGATCCAGCGAAACGGCGTCGTCCTCCCAGTTAAATTCGGAGAGATAGTAGCGAAGGAAGTCCCGAAAAAGATGGTCGAGTGCGGCGAGATCTTCCTCTCTACGTGGGAGCAACGGTGTCGCGCCGAGTACGGGGAGCGGCTGTACATCCGTTGCTCGAACACTTTGAGGATCGACAAAGTGAACAAGGCCTCGGTGTAGGAGATAGTGCGTCACCAGGAGATTAATCCCATGAGACTTGATGCTGCCGCCTTCGCATCTCGAATGGATTCCCATTTGTTTGCTCCAATTCTTCACCGCATAGCAGAGCCAACGAGCCAGAGGAAACTGATCCATGTACAAGCGTAGCAGCTGTGTACAACGCAGGCTGTTGCGGCGGTGTGCGGTGATGTCGATGTCCATCGGGGCCCCGCCCTTCACCCGCAGCACGGGCATCCGGGTTTCTCTTTTGATGTGAATAAGGTAGTTTGGATGCTGCTCCTGCAACGCTTCGGCCATGCGCTCCAAAAAAGTGATTTCCCGTAGACGAAACGCATCCGTGAAGAGATCGGGAGCGCTGTGAGCGCGGAGATCGGCCTGGTCCAAGGCCACGAAGTCGATGTCGCTGCCCTTCTCATGAAACCCAAACGCTACGGTGGACCCGAACATGAACAGCTGCGCCTTGGGATCCACCGCCTGCACCGCCTTCATGGATGTGTGGTACATGTTGAGCACAGAAGCGTGATCATGCCCCTTCATCGACGCGTTGATCTTCTGGTACACGGCCCTCCCCAGCTCCACATACTTGTGGGTGTGTCGCATCACTTTCAAAGCAAAAAAAAAGTAAATGGGGAGGGACGCACGTTGCGTAGTGGTGATTGTTCTTTTTTTTTTCCGGATCGGATTGAAGTTCTTATGGCAAAGGAACTCTGCCGCTAACAAAGATTTGATGTCTCTAATTAATCAATATATATTGACCTGTGTATATATGGAGGTGTGAAGAGGGTGGCAGGGCTTCGCCAAAGATGTAGCTCCTGACCACCACGGGTTCTCTCTCCGTTTTATTATTATCGTTCTCCTATCCTGCGTGGTATTTGCTGTTCCGCGGAGTCTAATCTGTTATCAGTGCTGTTATCTCTAAATGACTGACTGCGGAACGAAACACAGCGTCGCTGATGACCACCAAAAGGGAGCCGAACAGAGGAGTAGGTGACAAGAGAAAAAGTTTGTCCAAAAGAAGCAGAAAAAAAGAAAGAAAGAAAAAGGAGCGATGTGGAGTAGAAATTTAGTAGAAAATAAATTCAAAAGGAAAGCGCCGAGCTTGGCTGCTGTTCTCACAGACAGTAGTCCTAAGCTGAGCGAGGTGTTCACCACCACTCGTCTTCGCCCACAGACACTCCAACCGCTGTGCTTTTCTCTCTCTTTTTTTTTTTTATCTCGCTCTCTTGTTTTTTGTTGTTTTGTTTTATCCTTTGGCTATCCTATAGGTGTCCTCCATGTCCTTTCTTCTTCTTTGTGCCTCCTCTGCTTCCCATCTCGCGAGAACGGCCGTCACGCCTAAATAATAAGGCCAAAAGGGAAAAAACACAACGACACAGGCACGTGACGGCACACGCTCTGGAGCGCCACCACAGCTTTAGCTAGCGCACACACAGCTCGTCACGCCGCCTGGCCCACAGGGGTGCTGGTGTGGTGCGCTGCCACCGATGATGAGATTGGATATGGTGGATTGGATTTGGTTGGCGCAGCTACCGTTGCCACGGCTGGGATATCCGCAGCACCACCGTGCCGCTGCTGCTCCTCAAAGGCTGTGAGTCGTGGTGGGGCGCGCAGCACGCTGACGGCCTCCGTGTGAATCTTCCCCCACTGGTGCTTCACCCGCTGGTTGAGCTCATCTAGACGCGATACGTTTTGATTGTACGCGGCGTTCTGCGGCATCACCAACTGGAAGTAGTACCAGCCACACGACACGGATATGCCGCTAAAGAAACCAAGCAGTCGGACCCCAACATCTCGAGGCATCTCACCTTATCAGCTTCTTTATTTGTTTATTTTATTTGTTTAGATATGAAAAAAAAAAAGAATAGAGAAGAAAAGAGAAGGGGTTGTTGTTTAGTAGTAGGCGACACCGGCGCAAGAAAAAAAAAATGTTCCACAGCCACACGCAGAGGAGTGAGAACAACGAAAAGGTCAACGAACATGATTTGTTGGGATAAATCGCTCGGGTACCATGCAGTCCGGATGATGAGGAATAGGAAAAAAAAACGGCCCCGTTCGATACTGGAAGGTTGAACTGATAAATGTTTGGGGGGTGCGCTTTTGTTGTTGTTGTTCTCCTGACTAGAATCCGCAGATTTCACACGCGCCCCACACAACTCCGGCCTCACAAATATCGGAGACTTCTCTTAGAACTTGCACTGGTGGCGCATCTTTTTGTTTGTCTTGTTTTTTTTTTTTTTTTTTTTTTTTGGTTCTTCGGTTCATCACCCCTCGTCCTCTTCCCAGACCACGGAGGAAGCGATGCGCTTTATACTTCTGCTCCGCAGCGCAGTGCTGTTCCTTTTTGAATGGGGCAGAACCTCGCAGTATTTCTCTACTGGAAGCAAATTTTAATGGTGGTGGGGCGACGCCCCTCCCACCCCCTGACAGGAGGAGAAGCAGGCACACACCTCGAACCAAGGGCCGGATCCTTCCTATTCCAATGCTCGTACCTCATCACCCCACAGCCCATGCATCAAATGAAGAATTTGTCTTTGCTGTTGTGGAGACCGACGTTGATGCCTCTCTCTCTCTCACGCCTGCACCACCACCTTCACGTCGTTCGTTGTTTTAGGCACAAACGGTAGATCGACGAGCGAGAGCGGGTCCATCAAGTAGGTCTCGCCGAGATACAGGGTGGACGTCTCGTAGGCCAGCCCAAACGCCTTGTCCAGGAACATTTTAAGCACTTCAATGGTCTGACCCATAAAGAACCGCCCTTCTGCCGTGCGCCCGTCGGGCAAGGCGAAGCGCACCAACACCTCATCCCCCGCCAGCTCCTTCTCGGCCTCGTCGTCCATCACGTGGGCGGCTGTCTGTAGCGCTATCTGCTGCTGGGTCTCCGGGTCGACCTCAGCGGGGCCGAGAGCGTCGTCGGCGATAGGCACCTCCCACTCGTTGTCAGATAGGATCTCCTCCTCTGCGGGTGAAGCCATGGCTGGTGCAGTGGATGAAGGGGGGGGGTCAAGAACAGATGTGTATTGCAACAGCAGCAAACCGAACAAAGGGTGAGATGCAGCGCAGAGAGAAGGCGAATCCAACGCTGTTCACCTCCAGCAACAACTAATAATAATAATAATAATAACAATAATAATAATCTAGCTGCATGCATGCATGCAGAGAGAAAGGGAATCGGCAAAAGAAAGTAAGGGATATAAATAATAAGAGAAGCATTAGAGCTATTAGCTTTCACCATAGTGAAAGATTGGCATCAGAACTCCGTGGCACAGAGGAGACAGCGGAGAATGTCCTGCGGTTCCATTTCTCTGTCGAGCTCTGCCCAAAAACAGGGGAGTGAAGACCTTTTCTTTGCTTGTGTTTGCTTTAATTGATTTCTTCTCCCGCGAACATGTGGGAAAGGAAAACACACAAAAAAAAAGAAAAAAAAAAACACGGAGCACTAGCCGGTGATGTCAAGCACTAGCGCCAGGGGCTACAGGTCGGTAGGTTCGGCCCCACCCCTAGTTACTGGATCTTTTCTCCTCACGATGCCTCTGAGAGCGCCAAGCGGCGCCGCACCCGCCGCAGCATCGCCTCCACCCCATCCCGGAAGCCCAGCAGCGTGACGTTTCGGGGGTCCTCGACCTTGGAGACGTGGATCCAGTGCGGCCCGCTGTTGGGGAGCTGCGGCAGGTCGTATGCAGCGATGCTCCCCTCTTTGCTGTCCTCCTCCTCCTGCTGCTTGACGGTAGCAGCCAGCGCCTTCACCGCTGCCGTCGCGCCGTGCGGGTAGAAGTTCGGGTGGCCTTGGAAGAAGGCCGTGGTGCTGAAAACAAACCAGCGGATGCACTCTGGGCTGAGGGGCGGCGGGGCCGGACTGCTGTCCTCGACCACCTTCTCTTCCTCCACCCCGGCCGGAGCGGTATTCTTCTGTCGCGGGTTGGCCGTGTCGAGCGCGAGCGCTGTAATATGCTCCTGGACCAGCTCTCTGGCCACCTCTTGGTAGGCGGGGTGGTCGCACATCTCCCACAGCAGCGCCGTCGCGTCCCCGCAGCGGCCGCGGCTGAGCTCCAGCGCCTTGAGCGCCTGCCGGGCGGCTTTGCGCAGCAGTGGGTTCGCCGCCCCTCCCGCCCCGCTGCCCCCCGGGTGGCGGCATCAGGGCCCGTCGAGGGCAGTGGAGCAGGTCGCCGCTGCGCCGTACCACCCAGGTGGTAAACCCGTGCGGTGGCGAGCAGGACGAATGGATGATGCACCTTATAGCGCGACAGCACCTTCACCGCTGCAGCGCCGCGGCTCGCCGCGGGGGCGAGGTCAATATAGAGCGCGAGAAGATGCCCCAGTGCCTGCAGCGCATACGACGCGAGCGAAGCCGCCGCCGCGGGGTCCGCCTTGGCGGCGGCGGCCGCCGCACCAGCAGCAGCGGGGTCCGGGAGCAGCAGCGCCCCGCCCTCCTGGGCCGACTTGGGCAGGGCTTGCAGGGCTTCCTGAGTGACTTCCCAGGCAGCGGCCGCCCGCCCCGTGTGGGAGCGCTCCACCTCAGCCGCCGCTGTGGCGAGGACCATGTGCATCATCTCCTCCGGACTCACCACCGCAGACGACGATAATGATGGCGACGAGGTGTTCCGATGGCGGTTCCGGCCGCTCCGCGCGCTCAAGGGCCCGCCGGCACAGCGGTTCGCTGCCTCCAGCAAGCGAGCTCGGCCGGCAGCCACGTCGTGCAGCACCTCAGCGTCAAGACGATGCGCCACGTACGCCCACACACGTACAGAGTGGCCGCAGTGCTCGCCTTGCAGGGCGATGTGGGCGAGGCGTCGAACCGCAGCAGCCGCTTCCATTTGCCAAGTGGGCGAACCCGCCTCCTCCGGGGCGGCGGCCACCGCTGCAGCGAACCGGCGCCCCTCTGCCTCGAGGCGCATTAGCCATAACCGTTCCGAGTGGGGGTGGCGCTGCAGTGCATCCTCCAGCAGCGGCACCACGTCCTGCCCGGTGCTCCGGCGGAGAATGCCCAGTTTCACCCACGGCAGCTCCATCAGACCCTCGTGCTGCAGCACCGCGCCAGGGACCGACGCGGGGGGCTGCCACGCTGCAGCGCTGTGCAGCACGAGCTCCGCCGTCTCGAGCTGACCGAGGGCGGCGTATGTCTTCCCCATTGCTGTGAGGTACCGCAGACCCGCGGTGAACCGAAACCCCGCCGCCTCCTCCTCCTCCTCCTCTGTGGGTGGGAGGCGGCAGTGCAAATAGAACCCAGCGCAGAGACACCCGAGCGCAGCAGAGAGGCGATGTCGCTGGTAGAGTGCCTTGGCAATCATGAGGACCACGTGCGGGTGAGCCGGGAGGGCCGCCGCGGTTCCGTTGCCCGTGTTCTGCAGCAGCGCGCTGCGTCGAGAGAGCATGAGCAGCACGATGCTCACCACATGTGGTAGCGGCCTTGCTGGGGCGGCGCACGAGCCGGCGGAGACGAAGTACTCGCTGGCGAAGCTCGATGCAGGGGAGAAGCTGTCGGCGTCCGTCGCTCCCGCTTCTTTTTTCATTGCTGAGGGGGCCCAGGCCAAGGAGAAGGGCGGAGTGAAGTGCTCCGGTGCACTTGGCGGGAGGCGGCTCTCGAGGGCGCCAGGGGCGGGATCGCCGTGTCGCATCACGAGATCCATCAGCGCCTGCACCTCCGTCAAGGGCTCCTGCTTCACCTGCTGGGTGGGGGCCACCGTGTCGCCGTACTGGGATCGGTACAGCTCCTCCACCAACGCGTCGAGCTGGGACAGGCAGCGGCCCTCGGGTAGCTGCGAGAAGACCGTTCGAACAAGGGAGAGCAGATCGACTGGGGCATCGCTGTGTACTGCGGTGGGCATGACGCGCTGTAGGTGTTCCCGCATTACCCACCAGGCGCCGAGCAGCGCCCACTGCAGCGGTGCCGACGGAGTGCGGAATCGGCCCGGCAGCGCCACCACGACGTCCTCGATCCATGCGGAGGCCAGAAGGCGCTGCAGCGATGGCCCCAGAGAAAGCGGAGGGGGGCTGCGGAGAAGGTCCGGGCATACAAACGCTGCTATCATGTACGACGCCGTCCACCCGTACCCGCACGGAAGCGACGCCGCGCTCTCGGGGCAGCTTTCCTTTCCCAGCGGCATCTGCTGGTCCTCCGCCGCGTCCAGCGCCAGCTGCAGCCACTGCACCCTGATGTCTTCCTCGCTGGAGCGCTGCAAGTACGCGGCGGCGGCGGTGCCGATGATGCCCTCCACTTCAGCCAGCCCGTGGCGGGTCTTCTCCTCCAGCGCCAGCAGCGGGCTGGAGCACGCGGCCGGCGCTGGCGCTGGCGCTGGCTCCGGCTGTAGGATGCACCATTCGGCAAACTTTGCCGCCTCGACGACGAGACCGAGCGACGGGTGCCGCTTCGCTGCGGCGTGGAAGAGCTGCTTGCCCGTTGCCACCCCTTCTAACCGCGCCAGGCGTCCCCACAGCGAAGGAAGCTGCGGGACCTGCTTCAGCGCCGCCTTCACCTGCTTCTTCTGGTCCTCTGGCCGGGGCGTGAGGGCGAGGAGACGGAGCCAGAGCCGCTCGCTGTGAGGGCAGGCAAGTACGGCCCGCTGCGTGCGCTCGAGTAGTTCCTGCGGTGGAACGAGGGGGAGCAGCTGCAACCATAACGAGTCCTCGCCCGGGCACGCGGCGGTGGCCTCCTCCAGCAGCCGCCGGCGGGCCGTGTAGGAGGCGTCGCCATCACCAATGAAGGCCAGACACTCGAGCCAGATGGCCGTGCCCTTGCTCCCGGTGCGCTGACAGCCCTCCCGCAGCGTCCGTGCGGCGAGCCGGTGCTGGCCATTGTCACGGTACACCCTGGAGTGGGTGATGTACGTCGACTGTTCATCCGGAGAGCCCATGCTGAGAACCGCCGCGACGCCCCCCTCCCGTTCCATCTCCACCGCGCGCTGCACCTCGTTGGCGGTGATGCCGTCCTCATCGCCAAACGCGTACAACTCCGCCGCCTCCGCCGTCTCGTCGCGGGCCTCACGTACCGTGAGGCCCGCGTCCGCCTTGGCAACGGAGGCAATTTCCACCGTCGCCAAATCCTGCAGCGAGAGCTTCGCCTTTGTCTTGGCGCCGCTCCCCGACCGCCGCGCCGGGCCGGCAGCACCACTCTGCCCAGCCGTAGCTGTCTCCGGAAGGTGCAGCTCGCTAGGATCGAGTCGGCGGGTCTTCTTTCTGGTCACACGGGCCTCCTCCATGGCGTCGAGATCATCTAACAAGCGGTCCTCCTCCGTCGGGGCGCGGTGGCCGCTGCTGGGCTGGGGGCCGAATCCCACACCGACCCGCAGCTCAGCGGTGGTAACCACCGGCTTGGCGCCGCGGCCAACGCCAGCCTGGTACCCACGTGGCGGTCGCGGTGAGTGCCAGTCGAACTTGGCAAGGATGGCCTCGTATTTGTCCTTCGGCTCGCCTGGAAGGGTCATGGAGGCGAAAGATGGTATCAATATTATTATGTACCTTCACCAACGTGGTAGCAAAGCTTTAGGCTCGTGCGTGTGTGTGTGTGTGGGGGGTAATAATAATGAATTACGAGGGTGTTTCTCTTTTTTCCTTTACTATTCTTTTTTTTTACTGTTGCGGTAACGCGTCATGGACGAAAAAATAATAACAGTAATTCAAAGTAGGGAGAAAGAAAACCAAATAAAACAAAAGACAGTAGCAACAGATATGAGAAGGAAGAGGAGAAAAAAAAATACAAATAATAATAATAACAAAAAGAGAAAGCCGCACAAACGGAGAAGTTGAAACAAAAGACTACTGGTGGCTAGGGCAGCCCCAGCCATGCCACCAGTTCGACGCTTTTTTTGTGTGTGTGTGTGTGTGTGCAGACGTCGTCCTGTCTCCGTCGCTTGGCGTATCACCGCGGCCCCTCTCGACAGGGCGAATCTTGTCTTGGTGTCTTGGCTATCGGTGTGGTGCCGGCGGCCTTCCACACTCTTGGCTTCTCGCTTCATTGGGCCCTGTGTCTGCAGCGCTTGTTTCCACGGATGCCTGTCTTGCTAGCCCAAGACAGTTCCAGAGGAGCTGCTCCGCATCCAGGAGGAGACCATCCTCCTCCGCCACGCTGGGCCGCTGCGCCGCCGCCACCGCCTCCTCCTCGCAGGCCTCCTGCACCGCCAGCACCAGCGACGGCGAGCACTTCTGGATGGTGCGTATGCGCTCCGTCGTAACATCGGTGCCGGTGTGTTGTTGGACCAGCAACGCGCCGCCGTGAAGATAAACCCTGGCCTGCAACGTCGCCTGCGCCCGCTCTGCCCCCGGCCCCGGTGCCGCTCCCTCTGGCCGTAAAAAGTTCGGGCTTGGGCGGAATCGGTACGCCATGTAGGTGCCGGGCTGCACCTCCACGTCCAACAGGCTCTCCAGGGGCCCCACAAAGACATTTGTTTGTAGCTCGCGAAACTGTAGTGCGAGGGCGTCGAGCATGACACACAGCAGGAGCCGATTCGCCAACGCCACTCCAGCAGCGAGACCGCCGGACGCCAGCTGCTGCTGCACGTGACGCCACATCTCATCGCGGTGGTCCGGCGCCAGGCGATGCAGGAGCGGCTGGCTGGGCGGCGGCTCCGGGACCCAGATGGCGCCATCATCGAGGAGGCTCGGAGTATGCGTTAGCAGAGTCCACTGAAGGCCTAACAGGCGCCACTCACGCTTCCAAAGGTCATACGTGAGATCCAGCATCAGGCCGCGCTGGAGGTGCAGCCGCAGAATGCCGCTCGCCGAGGCGACCAGACGCACGTAAACATGCGCCGCCGCCTCGGAATCCGCCGCCGCCCCGAGGCGCTGCCGGAGGTCGGTCCTCCAGCCTCGCACCATCGCTGTCAAGCGCTCCCACTCCACCAGCAGCTGCGACCGGGTCGCGAGGCGCCAGGCGTTCTCGGCCAGGCGACCTTCCGCAGCCACGGTGAGCTGCGAGAGCACCTGTCGGGCAGGGGACACCAGCAGGCCTGCTTGGTCCAGCTCTGGGAAGCACGGGGTGCGGCCGGTGAAGACGCGCACGAGTTGCTCTCTGTGGGACCGGCTAATCGCCCTCGTCACCGGCTCGCGGATGACAGCGCTGGGCAGCGTCTCCGCTGGTGAGGGGCTTCCCCCCTGCGCTGTCTTACGGTTCGCTACCTTGGTCCGCCGCTGGAGGAGCATCAGCGTCGCCAGCGGAAAGGAAAAGGGCCGGGCCAGCGGCCGGCAGACGCGTGCAGCGCTGTGACAATCCTCCAGATCCCGTTGTCGCTTGCTGCCGAGAGCGCTGGAGGAAGGCGCCGGCGGTGCTGTGAAGCCTTGCAGCACCCCCTGGATGGAACCGACCGCCATGCGCCCCAGCTGTTGGACCAGCGGTGCACGAGTGTGCGGCGTGGCAGATGTGGGCAGCACCCCGCCGAACCACGAGTCATCCGCGACCGGTCGGCGGCTGCCGCCTGGGCTCGGTCGAAGCACTTTAACGCGCAGCGAACGGCAGCAAAGACGCGTTGAATGCGCCGGATCCGCCTCTGCAGCCACAGGCGTTCTGCCGTCAGAGCAGCGGCCTCGTCCTCATCCATTGCACCTAGCGGCCCACCCCCACCGCCACGAGCCACGAGGGCCTCCCACAGTTCCGCGGACTGGGCGGTGTAGTCCTGCAGCAGCCCCAGGAGAGCCGCCGCAGCCTCCGGGAACGGAGCGGTGCATAGCAGCGTGGAAGTTGATGGCTTCCCCGTCTCGGCTTCACGGGGCCTCGCGTCCACTGACATGAAAGACTCCAAATCTCTTTATTTATTTGACTTTTGTGCGCTCTTCTTTTTTACTATTCTTATTACTTTCTTTTTTTTGTCTGTCTGTGCGTGTGTTTGCCGTGAAGGTGGTATCCCCAAGGCCCCATGGTGAAGGTAGAACGATACGAAATGGGAAACAGAAAAAAAAAAGCAGATGGAGTCAAGACAAAACAAACCTTTAGCTATAAAATTGCATGTCGGCGCGTGTGTGTAAGTACGTATACCGGTGTATCTTGTTTGGTGTTGTATGCCTTTTATCAAGCTGGGCGTGCCGTACTTCCGACTTGACCTCCGAACAGAGGATAAAGAAAGGAGAAGCGCCAGAAGGACGACAGCAGCAGCGGCAAGCCTGCAGAGAGAGAGAGAGAGCAGATCCCTTGCTTCCTATCCCGCTTCTCCCCTATAGAAACCGTTCGTTCGGCTCTCTCTCTCTCTCTCTCTCCCCTACGGCTTCTTTCCCCCTGAAAAGAGCTTCCCCAACAATCCCTTCTTCTTCTTGTGGATCACGACGACACCGTGGGGAACCCCCTCCACCCCCCGTGGCACGCTGCCTGCGGTGGACTCCTGCTCCCCGGTAGCCGCCTGGGCGGTGCTATCCCTGTCGCCGCTGCTCTTGCTACGGCGATGGTGGAGGGCGGAGGAGGAGGCGGCATGCGGCGTGGGCGGCGGGTTCTCCACCACCCCAGTGGAGTCCTGCGCGGTGGGGGTCAAGCGGAGGAAGCGAAACAAGAAATTCCCCTTCTTCTTCTTCTTTTGTGTGTACGCCGCGTCCTCCCGGTGGTCCGAGAGCTCCTGAGAGGTGAGAATGCCGCGGGCCCGGCGCCGGCGTGCCGCGAGAGAGCTGCTCTCGCTCGAGGACCGCGACGAGCTGGAGTGGCTGCGGCGGCGCTGGCGCTCCGGCACCGAGTGGGTGCGGCGGCGCCGGCTGGAGGGTCCAGCAGCACCACCACCCCCTCCCCTCGCCGCCCCTTCGCCCCGCCTGTTCTCCCGGCGATCAGCCCTGTTACGGTCGCCGTCGCGCCGCCGGTGCCGCTGCGAGCGCCGCCCTCCCCCATCCCCAGCGGCGGCGGCTGGGTTGTGCGGCCTCGGTGCCTGCGGGGGCCTGCCCCCTGGAGGGGCGCTACCCGCCCGCTGGCTGTCGTCCTTCTGCTGCTGCTGCTGCGGGTCACGGTGCTGGTGCTGGTGCCGGTGGCGGCGGCTCCTCTCCTTCTTTGCACGCCGCTCCCACTCCTCTCCTCGCTCTCTCTCGCCGTCGTGCGGCGTGGCTGTTGCACCGCCACGAGGAGTCGGCGGCGCACCGGCGCTCGCCGCCGTGGCGCCATCCTGCGCACCCGCGCGAGAACGGCGTGAACGGTGCTCTCCATCTCCATCGGCGCTGCGGCGGTGGTGGCGGTGGTGGCGGCGCTGCGCATTACCTGGGCGGTGGCGCCTCTCGCGCGGGTTCGCCTCGGCATCCTGCGGGGTCGTGTGGGCATCCCGGCCGCTGCTCCCTTGGTGGCGCCGGCGCCGGCCGCGCTCCGCCGCAGCGCCATCGCTGGGCCGCTGCTGCGCGCAACCTGGAGAGCTGCTAGAGGTGGAGGGACTAGATGGGGTGCGCCCGCGGCGCCCGCGGTGCGACGGCTCTGCTGGGAGACGGAAGTGGGTAACCTTCCCCTTGGCATTGGGCGTCTGAGACATACGAGGGCGGAGTTGTACCCCGGACGCTTGTGGGGCCGAACTCGAGCTGGCTCGCCTGTCGCACCCCGGCATCGGATTGGCCATCGCTGGCGGTGCAGGAGGGGCGTGAGAAACCTAAAGGCGGAGGCTGGTGTACCAGGATTTGGTGCTCCCTGCCAGCCTGCCACGCCACCCACTGGCGCATAGAGCGTCTTGGGCTGCTGAGGCACCACACGCTGCGCCCGGTGGGTACCGCCTGGGCCACAGGGTAATACCGTGGCACCGGCTGCGGGTTCGTGGCGTAGAGGCCGCGCTGCTGCATTCTGCTACGCTGAGCGCGATCCGAGGGCCTGCGAAGGTGCTGCAGCAGTGTAGAAGGGGTGTGTGGACAATCTGCTCTTTCTTCGCCGCCTCAGAGGTCTGCAGTGCGAAGCGTTGAACGCTGTCCGAGAAGAATATGCTTAGATGAGGCCACCTTCCCCTTACCGAACTAAGAGAAGGTAGAGTGTTAGGTGTCTATAACGAACGATGTATACAATTGATGAATGGTTGGTGACCCTCAGAACGAATCCGCTTTGGTCTCTTGTAGCCTGCTTTATATAATAATAGCAATAATACTATCAATCAAACTACCACAACACAGCGTTGGAAAGATGGCGAGGACAGCTGTTCCTCGCGTCCGTGGCTTTTCTTTCTTTTTTTGTAAATGGATGGTGGGTTACGGCTGTTCCTGACGAGCCCCTACCTTTTTTGTGTGTGAGGAATAAAAATTAAAAACAAGAAAGAATAAAATAAAAAGCATATAAAAAAAAAGTCAGGGGAGTCGACACTGCACGGGACCAAGGGAAGAGCAACACCGAATTTTCCATGGGATCGTCTTCCTCTGCATTCACCCGATCAGAGGCAAGCGAAGAGCCGCAGAACACATCCCAGTAGGCGGTAGTGCTGGCGGAGGCATCCACTCCGGGTAGAGCAGCAGAAAGGACACACCTTGTTCATGGCATACTTCTTTGTTTTTGTTTGTTTAATTGATGCTGTTGTTTTATCGAGAGTATTTTTTTTTGCTTTTTTTTTAGAGATAGAAACTGGAATGTGTCGTCCTACTCCTTCTGCTGTACTCACCGACGACGCGGGAAAGGGGTCCACTGCTGGACCCGAGAGGGGCGCAGCTGTTTGGTACACTCCGGACAGCACCCTGTGTGCAACGCGAACTTCTCTCTCTGTGGCGTGACAGTCTTGTAGTGGTGTCGTTATTCTTTTCAGCTGGTTCGTTTGACATGCAGCAATCCCAAGGAAATGGTACCTACTCACTCACAGACTAAATAATACTAATAATAATCATCATCATTCTATGCAGCGGGTGAGGGCAGTTGGGGAGATCCTCTTCGTTTGTTTGTTTGTTTTGCTGTTGTTGTTGTTGTTTGCTTTCGCGTTGTCGAGTTTGCAAACGAACTCCCGCTGCGTCTCAAGCTTGTGTATCCTTCCGGTAGAACCCCGTGCCGCCCTTTGCTTCTGCCCGAGAGGCAGAGATGTGGCTTCCACTTCCTCTGCCTCTCAACACACCAGACTAGGCAAGTCATTTTCTATGGGTACCCTGTCCCTGCCCGGACTCCTCATATGAGATTCAGTTGGCGTCGTATGGTGGTGGTGGTGGTGGGCGGTGCCTTCTCTTTTGATTCTCTTCCCTGCCTTCTCCGTGCGATACGCTGATGCTGTTTGGCAGCACAAGAACGAAAAGTCGACCACGCGAATTATCCCATGGCCATGGCACTACATACTATATACTACATACTATATACTTCTGTGCTGCGCTCCTCTCTATCTCTCATTGGCCGGGGCACGTTTTATTTGTGTGCTTGTTCTTTTGGTGCGTTTTCTTCCTTTTCTCTTTTTTTTGTCTTTTTTTACTTTGCTTCTTGCAACGCTTTTTTCAGGGTTGCGCTCTGGCTTGGCCCCAGAGTTGCTCCCCAGTCGCCAGGATCGGTCTGGTTGTCGTCGGCGCCGCTGATGGCGTGCCGCGAGGGGGCCGCCGTCGCAACGGTGCTGTTGGGCGCCTCGGGAGTCCCGCTGGACGATACCGTGAGGCCTCGCACCGGCTGTGCTACATTACCGAGCCCCGCCGCCGCCGGGGCTGCCGCAGGGACGGATATCCCCGCACTGGCGCCGAGCCGGCCGGAGGAGAGATGGAGGGATGAAGTGACCTGGCGAGACATGCGGCGGCTGGTGAAGGACGTGCTGCGGCCCTCGGCCTGGCCGAGCGGGAAATCGCCCGCCCGCCACACGGGGAACTGCACGAGGTTGGTGGCGTAGCTGACGGGGTGCAAGTTAGGCAGCGGTTGCGACCCCCACAGGGAGTTGTTCATTGGTCGCAGCAGCGGCTGCAGGTCTACGGTGAGAAAGCGCTTCTCCGTGTGACCCTCACGGCTCGTAGCGCTGAAGGAGGGAACAATAGGGTAGAGGGGCTGGAGGACCTGCAGCACGGCGGAGTTCACCTGGTTGGCAGCGTCGAACTGCTGAAGGAGCTGCACAAGAGCACTTCGCTTCAGTTCCCACACCTCTGTGTGGTCTTCGAGGCAAATGACCGACCGCATCCACCGATGCCGCCGCACGCACGTGAAACCAAGAAACTGCCCACGAGGTATAGGAAGGACGGAGCGCTTGCTAAATCCATCTGTGCGGTACAGATTCTCGTTCATCACCACGCCCGAGCTGCCGTAGTAAAAGAACAGCACCCGGTTGCACTCCTCGCCGCGGCGCACGATCACCTCCCCGGGAGAATACCTGACGCACTTCCAAAGGCTGAGGCACCTGACAGCGAAGCTCGGCGGGGTGAGGGAGGCGATGATGGGCACCTGCTGCACCTGCTCCGACAGGGCCGCCGTGACACGCCCGCCCTTCAGTGTGGGCTTCTCCCCATCATGCGGCGTGCCGGCGTCCATGATGGTCACGCGCCGTGAGGTGGGCCCCGAGCTGGGCGAGAGGCGCTGGTCCATGATCACCTTCTTGTACAGGTGCAGCAAGCCGCAGTCCTTGGGGAGGATCCCGTCGATGAACAGCCGCGGGTCAATCAACGTGGGGGTAAACTTGAGCCCGGGACACGCCATGACCCGCTGTTCATACAGCTCTCGTGCACCCTTCTCCAGCTCCACCCGTACTTCTGGCTTGAGCTGCATGAGTTCCTCCAGTGTGCTGTAGGGAAGAAGGTAGGCGTCCACGTTGTTGATGGCCACGAATGCATCCCTGGTGGTCTCCCGGAACGCGCAGGGGAGCTCGCCAAAGGTGTGGCCATCTACCAGCAGCGCCTGATTTCTGGGGCGCTCGCAGAGCACCTCCGAGACATCGTGGTAGCCGTTTGCATCCACTTCGCGGCGCACCAGCCCTCTCCGGATAAAGAATATGTGCTTTGGATGGTCCCCCTCGCTCATCTGCACCCCGGCTGGGTACACTCGAGGGATGAGCTGGCCCACGAGGTCCTGTAGGTCGTCCTCGCGAAGGTTGTGAAAGAGCGGGCAGAGCCGCATCCGCTCTACACTCATCGGTCGCGTGAAGGGAAGGAGCATCTCTCGCTCCCGAAGGCCCTCATACATGAGCGAGCGTTGCACCTCGGGCAATCCACATTCCCCCACCAGCAGGCCGTAGTCCAGGCGAGAGATGCAAGCCACCAGCGCCATCTCGCTCTCCACCACCACCATCGAGCCGTAGAGGCTGCCGGAGAGGCACGCCGTCTCCCCAATGACTGCCGGGGCGCTGAGGACACTCTGCTGCATCTCAAACGGGACATCCCCTCTTCGAACTTTAGGGCCCTGGGAACGCGGGGTGGTGCAGCTCTTGAGCTCCCCCGACCCTTTCCGGGCCAAGGGAGGGCGGGCGGGGATGCTCCCCTCGGCGGCCTCGGTCTGCGGGGTGGCACTGCGTGGCGTCTTGGCACTCCCTCCTGATGCGGGGATGAGAACGGCATCCTGCATCACTGGCCGGATCTCTCGCACGCTCCCGCTCAGAATCACCAGCACCGTGTTGGCGGGCTCCTTTGCCCACAGCAGCACCTCGCCCGCCGCAACCACCTTGATGGGCACCCGCTGCTCATTCTGTACCAGCATCAAGACAGAGCGCTGCAGGTGTGCCTCGATCTTCTGCGCCGGGGTGGAGGCGGAACGCTGGAGTGCAGGAAGAGAGGTAAAGCTCGTAAGGCTCACGGAGCCGGTGCGTACCCCAGGCCCACCCGAGCTGGAGCTTACCTCCGTCCCGGTTTGGGCCAGAAGCAGGCCAAACAGAGACGAGCGCAGTAACGCCCCTTCAATCGCATCCTGGATGGCCCGCAGCGACCACTCCTGAATATAGTGCTCCGTGATTAGCATTCGTTGGCGTCGGCCCAGGTACCGCAGCACCACAGGGTAGAAGAGGTGCTGTAGCGACGCCTGGGCAACCGCGACAATGTGCTGCTGCAATCCCGGGTCGACGTGCCCCTCCTTCATCTTCTTGCCGCTCGGCAGAACCGCCTTCAATAGAACCATTTTGGTCTCTGGATGGGGTGAGGCGGTTAAGGAGATGGAGTAGAGTGAAGGAAACCTGATTCTGATGGTCTAAGCGCACCTGCTAGAATACCGCGTCAAAACGAATCACTAGTTTCTGTATATCGTTAATTTTCTTTGGCAAAGGAATGACAGCAATAGAAACGGTACGGAAGGAGATGTATGAATAAACCTCTATAAAATGAAATATTTTAGATGCGCTAATGTCCCTTTTTTCGTTGTTGTTTTTTTCTATGATGTATCTTTCAGGAAAATACTACAGTGCTTGTGTGAATCAATTATATATATATATATTTCTTCCTTCTCTTTTTTCTTGAGTCGTGCACGTGTATTTGTGTATATGTGCTACTTTGCCCCCCATAGATTTATTTTTTATAAAAATATAAATACGAATATAAATAGGAATACCGGTAAACAGGCGAACAGCGGATGAAAGTGGAAAGAGAAGATAGATAGAAGAGCAGGCGCCACCATAGCGCCACACGCGTCAAGAGATCCGCTGGATCCATGCTGCATCCGAATTTGGTTCCGGACGACCAGCACAAAGAACAATTTTGCCCTACTAGGATTTACCTTTTTTGTCTGTTGGTTGGTTGCTGTTAAGGGAGGCTCAAGCCCCACGCGGCGTGCAGAGACGTGTCGGGGAATCGCTATTTTTCTCTTGGAAATTCACCTGCGGAGAAAATACGCTCTCTATCTCCCACTCTATTGCTGCAGGAGAAGGAATGGCTTTAGAGTTATGGAACTGGAACACAAGAGAAAAGAAGCCACACGCAAGCAAGTGGGCTAGAGGATGTATCGAATGTCAGAGCGATATGCGACCGCAGAGTAAAAAAAAAAAGTAAAGTAGGGTGTGGTTAGGTCCACCCATCCCCACTGTCAGGGTGGGTAGGGGGAGACCTATATATGATCTATATATGTCTATCAAGAGAGAGAGAGAGGGTACTGGCACACACTGTTTGTATGGCAATGCTGTGTTGCGGGGAGACAAAAGAGCTGTAGGAGAGGATCAGCTAGGAGGTGCTCTATCATAAAAAGCCTGGAAGCCCTCCCACTCAAAATAACAGTGTACTGTACAAATATTTCAGGAGGGGGATTGCGTTCGCTCTGTGTTCTAATACAATGATTTTCCTTTCCTTTCTGGTTCAATATAACAATCATGTAAAGGATAATAAGTGATACGGTTCATAATGATCTATAAGGAGAAAAGGCGCACATGAAAAGAAAAAAGAAGATAAATTGTACACGCAATGACAAAAACAAAACAAAAGGACGGCGCAGTACCAGGACGAATAAAGAGCGAGAGGCGGATGACTAGTGCGTGGGTGGCTGATCTGTGTACGCTATGGCCCCAGTAGTAGGGGATTGAAAAAGAATGAAGGGTCTTTTTTTTTTACTGCAACTCCTCCTTCACATGAGAATGGAACGTCTATTCCTCAGCAAAGGAGGAGAAAAGATTGTGTTTTTAAAGGGACGAGTAGCCCCATATCATATATATGTGGAGGGGCGCCTCTCTTCTTTTCTTCCTGCTTCTTCTCCGTCCATCGGGTAACAACAACAACGACGATTACTCTCTTTGCTACCCTCTTTGTTCTGTCATCGAAAGGCATTTGTTGCGCTTATTTTTATTTCGTAAGGTCAGGGAATAAAAAAAGGGAGGGAAAGATGACAGGCTGTTTATGTGGATCTCCTATACTAAGGTACCTACGACGTATTTGCTTACCCACATATATTTATATATATAAGCCGTTCATTGATAGAAAGAAAAGCTAAAGAAAGAGCGAGTCTGTTCTTGGGTGAATGAATAATCCACTGTTTGAGTTGTGTACCCCCAAAACACAAACATTCAAATTCCATCTCTTATACCTCCAACTCCATATCGAGTTCCGACAGCTCGTCTATCATCGGGTAGAGGTGGAGGAGGGGAAGAGAAAACAATCAAACAAACAAACGACCCAACTCCCAGGTCAATTCCGTCCCTCTCTTTCGTGTTAATTTGACTCCATCTGTGAGTTCGAAAGCGGTGGTAGTAGCGACTCCATCTCTCTCTCTCTCCCATTTCGCTGCGTGCGCTGACAGAAACTCTTCTCCACCTCCCCTCGTCCATCGCAAGGGTCCCGCTCCCGCACGCACACGCGCGGAGCTGCAGCACGCCTAGTAAATTTCTGTGAGAAAGGCGGGAGTGAAGAGACCCGGATCCTTGCTGGCCCCCCTCCCAGGCCTGTGGTTGCTTCGCGGACGATACGTGGTGATGTCGCTTCTGCTTGGCGCTCTCTGCTCGGCTCTCCAAGTACTCTCGGCCGGCAGATCGGTCTGCGGAGTCCCCTGAAGCAATAGAGAGAAAGCCGCTGGCTGCCCGGTCGAAGACACCACCGGGTATGATGGGCAACTCCGCACGGACCAGCTGACGCTCGACCCGTTGTTGGGTGACCCGCATGTCCTCGTTGCGGTTCCGCCGCCGGCTTTCAAGTTCCGCCACCTCCTCCCGCTTCTTCTTCACCCGGCGTTGGATCATCTCCAACGACCGGAACAGCTCGCGTTCCTGGACCTCGTTGCGCCGGAGTTCGTCCTCGATGTACCACGCCTCGTCGGGGCTGCTACCCTTGGCATTCCGAACGAGCTCAAACGCCTGGAAGGTGGTCGGTTTCTGTTCATTGGGGGGAAAGAAGGTCCCGGTGGGGCCGTTGTTCAGCGATCCTTCGTCCACCCCTGAAAGGTCGTCGGGCGAGGCGAAGCGCACGCCGGCCCTCTCTGTATCCCTAGAGCGCCGCTGCATGGCGCTGGAGAGCACGAGCCGGCGCTCCATCTTCGTCCTGGAGATGTCTCGAGTAAGTTGATCTGCCTTGGTGTTGAGCTCCTTCAAGGATTCGGCCAGTCGCCGATGCGCCCGCAGCTTACCTCCAGCAAAGGACGCCTCAATCTTGTTAGAGAAGATGCAGCAGTGAAAATGCTCGGCGCAGTACTCAACTTCCCCTTGGAGATACATGCTCCTGTCCTGCTTGTAATTCCTCACCGACCCCTTCGACTCGCAGATGAGCTGCAGCAATCGATGGCGCCGTCGCTGCTCTACATGCAGCTCCCACTTGAGCCGCCGTTGGTTTTCGTGGTACGTCTCCTTCGACGCGATGTCCGCACGCAGTTCCCGTATCGATTTACACGCCTCGTCAATCTGCTGGTTCAATTGACGCATCTGATACCTGGCGCTCGCGTGCAAGCGCTGTAGCGTTGTCCGAATGGCCTGAAGCGTCTTTTTCGTCTCTAGGTTCGTCTGCTTGCTGGCACGTTCTGCAAAGATAGGGAGCGGTGAGTGCAGCGCTTGCCGGAACTTTTTCTCGCGCGCCACCACCGAGAAGGATGGCGCAGAGGTGATCTCTCCGCTGCTCTCACGGTCACCTCCATTCCGTTTCGACCCGTTGAGACTAAAATACGAGTGAGACCCCAGCGGAAAGGGGCTGAAGCTCGGCTCGGTCGTGATGGTAACGGACCCGACGGCCCGCAGCGGTCGGCCCCCGCGGATGGTTCACACTCCGCCTCCTCCTGCGCGGCGCTGGTGGCGGAGTGGTCGCCATGAGGGGTGAGCAGCAGCAGCAGTTCCTTTCTTCCCGCGGATGTGCCCGACAGTTTGCGCCGTGCCGCGGGATTGGTGGCGCGACGAGGGCGTCCCATGACGGCGCAGGGGTCTCGCCAGGTACTCTTCCCCCGCCTGTTGGTCAGCTGGTGCGGCAGGCGCTTGCGGCGCGCGATTTCGAGCCGCTCCCGTTTTGTGGGCTGCGTGTTCACCTGGTGGATCACCGTGAGGGGGTTCCGCTTTAGGTAAGTGAAGGTCTTGGTCTCGTCGGTGTCGTGACTCACAGGGGAATCCAGCGGGGTGGGGAGCTCGGGTGGCGGAGAGATGTACCCAGGACGGGGCGACACGGCCTTGCTCTTGCTGGTGAAGCGCTGCGCCGCCGGGTTGGTCGGCTTGGGCTGCATTGCCGTGACCGGGCTGTGGACCCCGTCCATGGAGCCGTGCGAGACGAGAATGCTCGCTGCGTGGCCCCTGCCGCCGGTCCTTCCATCCGACCCGGCGCTGGCGCTGGCGCCCAACTGCTCCTCCCCGCCTCTCATCCCCCGACCAGAGCGTGGAGCGGGGGACGGGGATGTCGTGCGGGCCGGCTCATCGCCCGCCTCCGTGCCCGCGCGGTGGCGGTGGCGGTTGCTGGGGCTGGCAGATGGTGGGGAGGGCGGTGGCAGCCGCCCGGAGATGTCTTCGACACTCTCGCTGGGGCCCCTGGAAACGGTGCCGCCGAGTCGCAGGTGTGGATGTTTATTCGCCAGGGCTGAGAGAAGGTGGAGGGCGTGGCTCACCGAATCCATGCCTCCCACGGACCCCAGTGTTCCCGCCTGCTCCACTGCGGAAGCGCTGATGCCAGCTGCCCCTGAGAGCAGGTCGGTGGCGGAGGGCTCGGTGCCAGCGTGGGCCTGCAGCTTGGGGGGGGAGAAGAGGGGAAAGGAAGTGCCGGACCCCCCAGATCCATCCACAGGTGGCGGTGTGGCCAGCACAAATCCGCTCGTCCCAGCGCTCTCACTCTGGATGGACAAGGCGGAGGAGGGCCGCGATAGCCCTTTTCGATTACCTAACGGGGAAAAGGCGTGCGGCGCCTGTGTATCCTCGCGCCGAGGTGGTACACCCTGAGAGCCAGAAGAAGATCCCCACATACCGCGCTGCTGGGAAGTGCTCTCGGATGTAGAAAGGTTCAGCAACGGGGCTCGTAGTAGTGCCTCTGGCGGCTGCGCCAGCTCTACGTTGGCGGAGGCCGGCCGAGGCCCCCCGGCTTGCAGTACCCTGGCGAAGTGCACCGGGGCGGATGGTGGACGGCTGCTGGGACGGCTGTGCTGCTCTCTGCGTCGCGATGTGGGCTTTAGAATCCCTACAGCAGGGGGTGGATGGGGCGTGTACTCTGCGGTGGACTCGCTGCCCTCACCGTCCCTGGGTCCCTTGTCCCCCATTTTAATTAGTTGAATCCAACAAAAATGAGATGGGAGCTCGTCGGTCGTCAAAGTTGAGGGGTTACCGTCCGAAGATCGGCGTGCGTTACGAAGTGTATTTCGGGTGTATGTCAGTGTGTGCGCCTTCACTATGAGCTAATGAACGCTGTGTATACCCACCTCTATCGGCACGGCAGGCAGTTACTACTTTGCTGTTGCTTAATTCGCCTCCCTTGAAGAAGGAAACACTTAGCCGATATGGGTGTTTTTTTATACAATTAACAACCAACACACACAAAAAAAAAAAATTAAAAAAGCTTGTGTATGTTGTTGCCAATGAGAGTACGCACGCAAACTGCTTGCCAAGCGCGCTGTGAAAAAAATAAAAAAGAAAAGAGAAAACAGAAGGAAAAAAAAAAGATCCATAGTAAAAACAATATTTTCATCGTTCACCCACCTGCCACCGGTGAATGGGGGTTGAAGGATAATCAACAGATCATTCGAACGGTGTAGCGTGTGATGATGGTTGTAGGGTTCCTGTCTGTGTGTCTACTCTATCGTCTTTGGCGACTGAAGAAGGAGAAGTACTCACCATAGTTTACATTCGGTTCCACTGGCGTCCAGCCTCTTAGTTACACCCACCATTCTCTATGCTACGCATACGGTGTTCTCAGGGATAGAGATGCACGCCTCCATTCGCCAATGTTTTTTTTTTTTAAGGAAAAATATGCATTTCATTTGATTTGTGGCTTTCCGTTTTGTCCCGTTTGTGTAACGACTTCGCCGTGTACCCAAAGTTCCGGCCCCGGCGGGGCCAGCTGGACGCTCTCGAACCCTGATCGTGTGCCCTCGCTTGGCGGTAGGTCCACTCCTTCAATGTTCCCACGGATAATGGTTCCCGAGACTTCCTCAAAGCACTTTCTATTCTCCATGATTTGATGCATTTCCTCTGCCATTGCGTTGTTGCTGTCTGCCAGCAGCAGCATGCAGGTCGTCAGTTCCCGTATGCGGTGCTCGTACGCGTTGATGTCGTGCACAATAAACTCCTTTGCCGTTCGAATATCAATATTTCCATCAATTTGAATGTCTTCACTATCCGCATTCGTATCGGCATCGGCCTCCTTGCCCGTGTCCGGCACGGCTCCCGGATACCCCCCCGGTCCAAATGAGGTGTTTGTGCCGGTCGTACTCCCCCCCACGAGGCTCGTAATATCGCGTTGCTTCGGAGAGGTAACGCGGTCGGGGCCTTGCCGCAGGGATGCGACGTACTCCTCCAACAGCGGATCCGGCGCCGACCCGTCACACGTCATCTCCTTATCCACAATGCTCTGCTCCTCCTCCAGCGTCCGCATCGCTCGCGGAACGCGCTGCATGGTACCCAGCTGGGCATCCAGAAAATCTAATTCGCTGTGGTATGCTTCAAACCGAAACGCAACACGAATATCCGACACGCGGGAGTTCCGCACATCGTTGCCTAAGGTGGAGTTGAGGTAGAAGCGATGCCCCAATGCCTTTTCCTTCCACGAATGCGGAAACCCGCTCTGTAGCACGCTGTTTCTAGCTATCTCCGACAGATCATTGAATTCGAATTTCCACAGTTTTGCTGCAATGGAATACTCTTCAATCAGCGGCTCCCTCGTGAAGTGGAAATAGAGAGGCTGGTTCGTCGCGAGGGAGACGTTGAGGCCTCGATGGAAGTACAGGGGAAAGGGGTTTTCCAGATACGCACAGGCCCCAGCCGTGTTGCTCAGAGGGGACATGGCGACGCCGATCTGCGTCAAGTAGTAGAGGTACTCCAGCACTGGGTGCTTGGATAGCGTGACGCCGTGGTTGATGCTGTTGGCGAGCAGGAACCCGGCGATGAGATGATCGCTGTGCCCAAACTCTCCGCACTGCGGACGGAAGGTGAAGGTACCCAACCCGCGGGAGGCGCGGAACTCGTTGAGGGATGCTATATTCGCCCACAGATAGTAGAGATACATACCGTAAGGGGGGTTGTCGTCTGTATTCCAGTCGTGAGGAAAGGTGTTGTCCAGCGGGAGCATATCTATCTTGCTTTCTTCGTCCACGCAGTCAAATCCTGACACATGAGCGAGGAAGTAATGGAATCGGGGATCTTTCGCGGGGTGCAGACTGATATCCCACAGAGCAGAAAAAAGGTGATCAATAAAGTTGCCAAAGTTTTTCACAATCCCTTTTTGACGCAGTTGCCTGTAGTTTCGCGGCACAGCGATCATCCAGCGGTTCTGAGAGCTGGCCATGCCGTACCTGTCGAACCAGTGGGCTAGCATGTACCACTCCTCCGGCGACGTCCCATGAATCCTAAGGCGGTTCTCTGCAAAGCTGAACGCGTCCTCCTTGTCAATCGCGAGCTTCCGCTTCGTCAGCTCTGCAAAGTAACGTCCCTGCATGAAGTTGTTGGGAGAGAGGAAAATAGATCGCAGGTCTGGATGGGACGACATCTGGTAGTTGAGCTCATCGACGGTGATGCAATTCACGTTGATATTGTACCGGGCGATGAGTTGACGAAGCGTAACCGGGCTGTTGTGCTCCTCAAAGACAACATCATCGCCGTGATTCTGCGCCTTTTCAACAAAATACTCGAGCAGCGTACGAGCATTCAGTCCGGCATCTGTATGAATGTTGTTGTCCACCTTGTGGGCCGTGAAGAAATCTCGGTTGTTCCACTCCTTTTCCTCTCGCTTCCCAGCTTCATTTGAGATGTTCATGGATAAGTGCAGCAGAAACTTCCGCTCCAGCAGAGAGAGACGATGTCCAGCAAGGCGCTGCAGTGCTTGAGACGTCGCAGCCCGGCGAACTGTGATTACGTCCTTAATAAAGTCGCCTACGGTTGGGATAAACGACGGCCACGACGGGCACTTACCCACTCCAGACAAGACGAAAACGCCGTAGTAATTGTTGTACTCAAAGTCACTCTCTTTGAAGTAATGCGCATGGTTGAACACATCTTCCACCTTAACATCCGAAGCGTAGGAGTTTGTGTACTTCTTCCGCAGCATCACCACCTGTCGGAGCATCTCCACCACGTCAAACATCTGCGTTCCCGGAGTTTGCATGTCCTGGATGCTGATACGCGGATATACCACCCGCTTATCGATGTAATTCAATTTCCTCGATGACTTGAACTGTTGAACTAGATCGGGCATCTGAAGGGCTTCTGAAACCGAGGCAGGGTGCACCAGCGGTGGGGTAGGGGCTCCTGCTTGCGCTGCGTTCTGCGACCGAATGAGATTCAACAGTGTAGCCTCGTGTACCATGCTTTCCTGCCGAAACTGGAGGCGGTAGTTGCACACGCAGGAGCGGGCCATTTCATTCCCGAAACTCCCGAGGGCTGTGAAGTTCGCCCCCAGCCACTCCTGCTTCATGGTCATAGGGAAATTCGAGTTTAAGACGCTGTTCCTGGCCATCTCGCATATATCCTGCGGTGTGAGAGAGCAGAGTTTCATGAGAGTGGCGTACTCCTCCACGAGGGGCTGATCGACGCGGTGGTGATAATGGAGCGGGGCAGAAGTCGACAGGCTCACTTGCATTCCTTGACGGAAATACTGCACGACTGGATGATCAAAATATGGGATTCCCAGTTGATTATCACGCAAAGGAGAGAAAACCAAGCCGATGCGGCACATCATGTACAGATACTGCATTATCCAGCTCTTCTGTAGGGAACGAGCGTGATAGACAACATCGCACAGAAGATAACTGCAGACGAGCTGATCGAACGCCGGGGACTTTTCCTGAACGGAGGAAGTAAAATTGAGTAGGTTTAAATCCATTGCCCTCCGGAGCGCGTTCAGCGTGGTCAGATTGGCCCAGAAGTAGTAGAAGAGATAGTACTCACTGGGCTCCGAGCCAAATTTGATAGAGCTCGGGTCGATGGTTCGTGCCGATAAATTCTTCGTTCTAGTCTTTGTGCCAGTAGCCACGCTGATCGCCCCAGTATGCTGTAGCATTTGTGCCACGTCCTTCCAATCTGGATGTGTTGGGTACAGGGTAGCCATAAACAGAGGGTGAAATATATTGTACAGCTGATCATGGATGGTCTTGGCTGTGACGGGGAGACAATTGGGACCGAGCACAGGAGGCTGCGTCGCAAGCGCAAGAATCCACATGTTTCTATTGAAGTTGTGAAACCCTTGGTTCCGTATCCACGAGGCGATGTTCTGTACCTCGTGTTCGTTGTGCCCGTATAAAGGAATAAGGCGTTCTGTGCACACAATATGCTGCTCCTTGAACTCCGACCGCTCCAGCTCCGAGCGGAGGAGGCCCCCGTAAAGGTCCCCATTGTTTGGTCCATTGATGGAAAGAAAGGATTTGAGGAGCGTCGACCCAAAACGTCCAGACGGGTTCTCGCCGTCGGTCATGATGTTGCACGGTGCGCTCTTCTTGGTCAACTGGCTGGGATGGAGGCCTAGACCCCCAATGGTCATCTCCTCCGGGTCCTTCACCCCCCCTTCTTCTAAAAACTGGGAGAGTGTCACGACGCGTCCAGAGGTGGGATCGACGAAGAGAGGGACCCGTGGGTTTTCACGTGCGGTAGTCACAATGAAGTCCAGCAGGGTGGGCGCCGGTACCGACGAGGCCATCTGCACGGCGTTATCCACCTTAGTACAATTGGCATACACCCCACCCTTGATGTACTCGTCGTAGTTATTTTCGTTCTCCGAGTTGAGCAGTGAGTAGAGCTGAAATTTTTGAGCCACCGCAGTGAGACGCATTCTAGCAACGGAAAGGCATGGGCCATTCTCAATGGCACCGTAAACCGCTCGCAGATCCTTAATGTACTGCTCCCACGAGATGACTTGTGTTTTCATTTCCGGGTAGGTAAAGATACCGCTGTGGTAAGCCACGAAGCTCGTCTCTGTCTGCCCTGCTCGCGGATCCACAGAGATGCTTGTAGGCGGTGTGAAGGTTGCGGCGACGGCGGCAGAGCCGCTGCCAAACCGCGGTAGCACAGATCCAGGGATTCCAGGAGATGCAGCAAGAGACACCTCCCCCGCCTCGGCCCGGGCCTCTGCGGAGAGTCGCTTATTAGAAGCGATGGAGCTGGCGCGGTGAAGCGGGGGGGTGGGTTCCTCCTTGACCGGCGGCGATAAAAGAGAAATCGTGCGCATCATGTCCACGCCGAAGGCATCTTCTTTCTGGCCCTTGTCCACCGCCTTATACATTTGTCGCGAGGCAATGATGCTGGAAATCACCTCCACAGACTTGGAGAAGTCTGTATCCCGCTCGTCTCCATCAATGCGAATACTATGATACCCCAGGGGCTGCTCATCCAGCAAGACGCTGCCTTGGGAGCTATTGTTAAACGATTCCTGGTGGCTCAGCGACGACCGAGATAGCATACGGGCAGCGAGAACAGGGGATCGAGCTTTTGCCATCCCTCCGTTCCCAGGTCGCTGAGGAGAACTAACATCTGTACCATTGGGGCTCCCCTTCTCTCGCGGATCGCCGAATCCAGCTCTCATAGGGTTGCACTGCTCCCGCAATAAATGGCTTCTGAAGTACGTCACGTCAGGATTCGGTAGGTGCGGTTAGATTCAAATGTGCTAACAGAAAGGGAAAGAACAAAGGAATATACGGATAGAATAATACGGATAGAATGAGCTCAGGACGCCCCTCTCCTACTCTACAACGCGAAACGACACAAACATTGGAGAAAGAGTGTTGTTAGATAGGTGGATAGATATGGTCACAGTGCCGACCTTTTGGAGCGGATCTGGGCGCCTTTGTTACCCCTCCCACCCCCAAATGTCCTGCAGAGTGGCCTGTGAGGTGGCGGCGGCCGCAGGAGGGACGGAGCACACCGTCCCGATGGAGAGATAATTAGTTTCTTTCTGCATCACTGCTGCTTATTATTATTATTCCTTTTTACGCAGAAACAATGATATATATATATATGGAGCACCCTTCACTTCTACTACACCCGCGGTGGATGAGCCAAGCCGAGAAACATTGCTTCTGGTGGCTCCAGTGGTGGAGGAAGAGCGGGGCAAGGCTGTGCACTCTGCAGTAGACTCTCAAATTGTTCTTTAATTTTCGGAAACATTCCGGTCCCGTCTTCATTTTTGAGTTCTACTTGTTTGATCTTTTGTTGAATAGCATTTGAATCCACGAATACAGTGATGTTGCTGTTCAGCGTCTCCGCAAACATTTTGAGGCTCTTTACAGCTTCCTCGCTGTCCAGTCGCTTGTGGGCCTCCTCGGTTGCCAGGTTCGAGACGTTATTGTCTTCCAGCTGCGTTAATAAGGTGCGTAAAAGATTGAAGTTCGAAACGGAATCGGGTTGCTCGAGACACCGAACGAGTTCTTGATGTATCTTCAAAATCTCTGAGCGGGTATATTTTTTTTCTAATCTTTTTTTCGTCTCCCGATCCCGTTTCTCTGTCTGTTGCCCTCCATCTACACTCGTAGGGGGTGGAAGGCTTATTGCTTCTTCTTCGAGAAGAAAATCAAACGAGACGTGCGAGTCTGTGCGGGGGACATCATCGCCCGATGTCCAGGTCCACTCGGCAGAGGAGTTGTTTGCTGATTCTCCGGTGGACTTGAGCGTCACACGTAAGATCTGCTGCCGAAGTGCAATGTAGTGAAACGTCGTCCACTGTATCTTTCCGCTGCCAGCTTTAATCGATTTCAGTTGCTGTATGAACGGAAACTTCTTTTGCAGCATATTTTTAGTAGCGAGAGCCCCTTGAAGAAGCAAGAAAAGATCGTGGTTCTTGGTATCCTTGTCGAGGGCATTGCCAACAATTCGATCCTCGTTTTGAAGGAGGAAAGCAACAAAAGGCTCGAGATGTTCTGCTGCGCCGTCTAGAATACGATACACCTCCTTTTCCTCCTCTTCGTTGAAGCTCTTAATTTTCACCTCATACGGCTTGTCACAGAAGCGGTACGCCCCAATTTGTTCTTGATGCTCTATGGCGTTCAGAATATCGTCGATACGACTGCACTGGAGAAGCAGCACGGACTGCGACGCCTCTTTGGGCAGTCCCAAGTAATCCGAGACCCATCTTTCAGCTTGTGCACCCGTCTCGCACCAGCGCTCCACGATAAGCCCGATCGTTGTATTGGCTGGCTCAGACACCACGGCATTCTGCACACGTCTCAGCAATTCATGCATTCGGGATAGCCCGAGCTTGTCCAAGGAATGGATAAGATACAAGAGGGACTCAGCGGTGATGCTACTGTCATGAAGACGGTCAGCGCGTACTTTCAGGCGACCCATCACCGGCTTTGTTCTCCAGAGGTGTTGTACGCCCTTCACCAAGCTTCTGCAAACTCGCTCCTTCAGTTGGAAAGCAATGCTTTCATATTCTTCTTTCGATATCGATGTGCTCCATAAGAACGGTGCAAGAAGGGTAGCCGTAGGGCTCGCCACCTGGATAGATGCCGACCATGTACGGATAATAGTCTCTGCGACGCCTCTGCCGCAGTTATTGCTTGATGAAATGCGTTCCAGAAGCTCCTCGTTACCTCCTAGGGCGTTGGAGAGAGATTGTAAAGAAGTGGCATCCGGTAGCGAGGGAATGTTCTCAGGAAGAATGAAGTCAAGCACTACTTTCTTATACTTCCTGTGAATTTCATGAAACATTTTATCCAAGAGCCCCTCCGTGTCTTCGCTCACCAGCAGGTTTTCTAGGTGATTCTTGTCGATCTGTGGTAGGTCCAGGTTGCACGTCGTTTTCATCTCCGCCAGAGCCGCCAGCAGCAGTTCTACTCGGTAACCATCACTGCGGCATGAATCTTCAATAAGCGCCAGAGAGATGGCAGATGTTTTAAGGTGGAAGCGTTCGGTGTAGCCTCGCACTATGATATACACTTTCCACATCTCTGGGAGCACCCACAGTCGCGAAAGAAACTCTGCTGCCTCTATCGCTGTCCTTAAGTTAGTGAACGGAGATGTACTACCGCAACTCTTGGCAAAGGAAAACAAGTTCATGGACAGCGGCCAAAGGGTTAAATGGGGGACTGGTTTCGCCTTATTCTGGGAGATATTGAGTGCCTGGTGAAAAAAAACTCCAAGACTTCCCTTTGTTTCTTGTATTTCTTCCAGTACTTCTTTGTTCCACTCGAGTTCCACACAAAGTCGTTCGGCGTAAAAACTACTGTTCGGTCCAAAGAGCGTCGCATCAAAATCTTCTGACAAAGGAGCACCGTTTTTCCCCTTGAATGTCTTGGCTAGTTGATAAATTGTCCAGCAGCGGTAGGCCGCCATTACCACTTCTCCTACCGCAGAGTTTGAATGAGGGGAGAAATTTTTTAGTGCGTCAAAGCCATCTTCTACGGACCTGCGCCAAAGATTAATCCATCGACAGGAAGCACAGAAAATTTGATATGAAATATATGAGTCTTTGTGATCGTTGAGAATCCAATATGGAAGATACGGTGCTGCATCCCGCTTTGGCAGGAGGTCTTTCAGCCGCGACTGTGCTAGCTCAGCGAAAAAGGTAATATCCGATTGAAAATACTCCATTCTTTGGGTCTCCCAGACATCTGACAGGATTCCTGGCATCAGCTCGGCGGCGCAGCTCGCATTCAGCAGATCACTTCGATATGCCCGAGCCTCCCAGATATGAAGTCTCGAAAGGTATTTTTGAATTTCGTGTGTCTCGTCTTGTAGACCACTTTTTCGAAACAGCTTCACAAGTTCCTCGGGGTTTCGTCTGTCTGGATCGCTCACAAGGTAATCAAAGAAATTTTTCTCGATATTTTTACTTCTTGATCGCTGTCGATCGGAGGCGTGAAGCTCGACAACGGCAGCAACATCTCTCAGCTCGACATAACGCTGCTGCGCCGCATCACCGCTTGGCTTCTCCCGGGGAGGATAATAACGCGTCAGCAGGAGTACATCGCCGGACCACTTCCACAATTGATCAATCTGTGCGGAGTCGCGCCTCGCCAACAAGTGTTGTAAGCGTCGCTGTAGCGCAGCAGTAAGGGCCTCGGAGGAGAGAGCTTCCTGCCCCGTCAGTCCGCAGCGTTGGAGCTCCGCCTTGAGACCTGCAAGCTTCAAATAGTAGCACATATAATAGTGAATCACAGTACGTGTTCCGGAAACATTCTCGTCCACCCATTTGAAGCACATCTCTGTATCTTCCGTTGCACTCACCTCCGATAGAAGGTTTTGGATAGCTGGACGGAACTCGGGATCCTCCTTCTGGAGATGTCCTACTACTCGTGCAGCCATGTTTAGTGGATTTTGCTGATCCAGACCCGCTAAGATGGAATCTGCAACGGCGTTCACGTTCGTCGGGTAATGGGCGAGATCCATTACCAGCCCTTTCAGCGTCTCGTGAATGCTCCAGAACAAGGACAGTCCTGAAACCGGAAGTACACAATTTTCAGGATGATTACGAAGGCGCAAACACACATCTGCCGGCTTAGCATTCTCCGTCACTAATTCATCATTCTTTGTCTTGCGGAGCAGCGAACAATTAAAGGCTTTAGCTATTCTCCATCCCAACTTAAAGCTTCCCGTTTTCTCTGCATTCACTAACACTTCCACATTGCTCTTATGACCCTCTCTATGAAGCGTAAAGCACGCCGGTGCCAGGCACTGAAAGGTGTACTTCATCATGTATACCAGCCTGTCCACCAGCATCGAACGGATCACGCGAGTCAGGCTTAGAAAATCTGGTTGAGTTCTCTGCACTTGAACAATATCATTCAGAATTATGCTCGCCAGCTCCCGCATCCCGTTCTGCGTGGCATCGAACACATTACTCAGAACGAGGCTCTCTACAGAAGTGCCATCCTCCGCCCGTATCTTCAAAATATGGTCCATGTGATAGGTGGATAGATACGCGTCGTAGAGACCGTGCTCGTCCAAGGCCACGCACCGCAAGGTTCCTGTAAGGAGCGCCTTACAGCTGTGCAGGCAATCCATCAGGAGCTCCTGGCACTCTTCGTACATACCGTTCTTATGTTGTCCGTATCCTAGCCGCAGCCACGGCACAATACTGCATTTTTCAATGGAGTCAAAGAACCGTCGCTTCCATGAGCAATTGAAGCATGTATCGTACATATGGTAGCTCATGGTATCGACGGCGGAAACGATCCCAATAAGAATCACATGATGGATCCTTGTCGAACTCCTTTTCTCGCTGTTGTCCTTTTGCGGCGTTAGAGTGTGCGCTTGGAGCTGCTCAATGGTGTGCCGCATGTAGTTTATCAAACGACAATCTGTTCGCATATGGAGTCGCACTGCTATTCTACCATTGCCTCGTTGCCATAGTTCGGTGAGATTTTTGATCTGTGCTTTCTCCGATGTGAATGCCAAGGGGTCGTGGATGGCAAAGCCGAGCTGCTCTAAATAGTCTTCGGTGTCTGCATCCCACCGCCGAGTCAAGATGAGTTCCAGTCGATCCTCGGATAATTCCTTGACGGGCTCAAAGTGCAAGAATCCCGTGTTTCGCAGGTACAACTCCCGGAGGTTCTCGGGTAGACGAGGGAGTACTCGCTCTGGAATAGCAGAAGCTAAGAGCAACTGCATCACCTCCCACTCTGCGGTGATGGCCAGCACGTCTGTTACGGCACAATCCGTCCCGCTCAGCCATCCTTCGAGTTGGTGATCGTCTGCCAGAAGGGCTTTGGGAATATTTTCGCTCAGCTCATTTACAACAGGAATGGTTTCAAGCACAGATCTGCACAGCATCGTGTTATTCTGCCACCTCTCTATCAGATGCAGCACAGCGGACTCCAAGCCTTGCTGAGGCTTCAACCCATAGAAAGCATCAGCGCCGACGTCTTTGATAAACCTGGGAAATTTCTCGTGTAGAAGATGCCAAATGACCCTCTGAAGTCTCGAGTTTAAAAGGGGTACTGGGTTTATGGCTCCAGATCGAGTCAAAGAATAGTGCAGCATGTCTCGCATGGATATCCTATGTTTCTCGAGGCGATCCAAAAAGGGTGCTGGCGCCGCTTGGAACTCCTGCTCCGATACGAAGATAATAAACCATGTAGAAGGAAGGAATTTGCATTCCATGGTATTGGGGCCTTCCGCAATCTGTGTGAGGAATTTATTCGGTTCATTTTTTGTCAAGTAGTTCTCTATCACCTGAAAGTTTTGATTCAGCGGGGCGTAGAGTCCTTCATGCAAAGCTTGGGCATTCGTCAAGGCAACGACCATCCCTTTCTCAGCACTGCACCGTAGCCGGGCCATGGTACGAGTCTTCTCACTCTCAACTTCCTCATAGATAGGGTTCAGCCGAATATGAATGAATCCGTTTGGTGAACACTTTTTAGGTCCCTCTATTTGTTCAAGCTGGAATCTTTTAAGAATGTCGTGCATCACCGCCTCGTCTGTAGAAGGAGAGACGATTAGGTGGTACCTCGACTGTGGAGGGCCATCCATGGTTCGACTCAGGAAGGACTCCCGAAGCACTTCAAAGCGGTTGAATGGACTTTTGGATAAGAGGGAGAAATCAGGAAAATCCTTTGTCAATGCACCTACGAGGGTAGCAACCTCCTGGCGCATGGGGCCACCAAAGTTCTGGCGTACAGATGAGATGAGCATTGCGTTCGTCAGCAGTTCTTCGGTATCCATTCCCTTGGCAAGATGTGGCAGTAGTTTCCACATGTGCATGAAGCTTCGGGGGCCCAGGAACTCTGCTCCATGGACGAGAGATGCACTTTTTGAGTTGGTCGCCTCACCCATCAAGAACTCGAACCGGGCGCACAGCTTCCGAACTACACCCTCCAACGGTAAGTGATTATTATTATGATCCCGTATTTGTGTTAATGCTTGCTTTCGCCGATGGTCGTATTTTATATCACCGTAGTACCCTAATGCAAGTTCTGTAAGTTGACATTCGTCATACTGCATTCGGGTAACAACAGTGCAGCGATTGCTCTTCGCCGCATCCAAAACTTGGTTCGTCAAGGCTACAAAGCCAATCTTCGATTCGGTATTGTGCTCTAGATGATAATGAAGTACTTTTAAACTTTCCTTCTCTTCCTCTGGAATCCCAGCTTCATCCATGAAGAAGAAGTGCTCCCCCTCAAGATCCAGTCGCCGCCGTTCAGCACAAAAGCGTCTGACTTTTTTTATGCCATTTTCTATCTCGTTGCCTGTCGTGTGCTTGCTGCACTGGTAGTGTTCGCTGATGTATTGTTTTACATGAGCGAAAAGGCCATCCTTAAAGTGCGAATGGCGTTCAAGTACGGTCACTGCGAGTGTTTTAGAGGATCCTGGCGGCCCTTTGATAATAAGTGGAACCTTGGCCTCCAGGTGCGTCAGTACGGCAAAAACATTTTCCATCAGCCCACGTGTGTTTACGATTCCTCGGTCCAGCTTCAAATGAGATCCCAGACCCTTCACACTTTTTTCTAGTTCTGTTGCGATAGAATAGTGGTGCTCTCTTACCATTTCACCATTAAATTCCTCGCGACCAACTTTGTTCAAACGAGCATAATAAACCAAGCTAATACTGATGCACACTCTGACCAGAAGAGAAGGGCGGCGCTTCTTCATTGATACAGACGGAAAGTAGAGGGGCCGGAGTTCTGGTTTCATTGTGGTGAAATAGTGCAACAGAGAAATGCACCGGAGCATGTCACGAATCGACACTGCCGCGCTACCCCGCTTTAGCCACTCTTTCTCTTGCTGGTCATGCAGTAGAGATGACTGAGTGGCCGCATCACGAAGTAGTCCGCTCTTTTCTGTCACAGCTTTCACAGCAATCCTTCTTACCGAGCGCTGGGCTGTATGGATCATCGAGGCAACACTATGAGCATCAACTTTGAAGTGGCGATCTTCCTCCGTAAGATCTTCTTCTCTGATCTCGGTTCGAAGTCGTTTTTGAATAAATTCTTTTTCTTGCTCATCGGTAAGAGCACCGTACGTCCACGTCATTTCTTGTAGTGCAGGTGGCAGCTGGCGCACGTTGTAATGTACCGCGGCCCACTCGTCGTCTTGCTCTACGGTTTGTTGAGGCATGAATGCTGGTTTTAGGCGTTTTCGATGAGGATTACAGGCGGCAATGATAGAGAGATTTTCTGGAAGTGCTTCACCATAAAAACTGTGATCTTGAATAATCTCCTTCATGAGTCCCATGCACGAGGCGGTATTAAACTCATCCAAGAAGACGCACACCTTCGCGCTCTCGAACTCCTTAAACATAGGGATCTCTGCGAGGATGCGTAGCCGTTTCGCCCGCGCTACACAGCGATGCATCGTCTTCGCAATTTCGTGAGGCGACAGGGCTGCATGCACATTTATAGGCTCAAACATTGATCTCTTTGACTCTCTTCGGTGTTCCTCCGTCATTGTGGTCATCCAATCCAACAGAGCCCAGAGATCATCCGGACGATCCAGCGCTGTGAACTTCCTGTCTACCAGCATCTCCGGACGGCCGAGAAAGGGGTCGTCCTTGAAGCACAACCAAATGTCATTCCTCAGGGAATCAGAAACAACACCATAGTTCAGACTGTCACGTGTAGCCTTCTTGATTGCATCGATATTTGAATAGCTTTCACTTAATCCTAACCGTTTCCGAACAGCAATCCACTTTCCGAGTTCATCACCAGCATCAGCAAGCGTATCCAGAAGGTTTTTTTTGCGTTCACTGCCTCCCGTCGGAGCCAAGCGCCAGTTCTTGGCAACAAAGAGCATTTGTGAAAGTTTAGTCTTACTCACGCCCGTCTCCCCTTCGATAATGCATGGCTTTCCGCACTCCAGGCACTCGTTCATAAGGATCATTTTGAGTAGGAAATCTTGCGTCAAAATAAACGTTTCATCTACCTCATGCAGGGCGTGGAGAGAGAACCCTTCAGGGAAATCAAAGCACTTTCCACTTGTGCTTTTCATCTTCTTTTTCTGCTGAGGATTCGATAGCTCTGCGCCAACCGCGTACGCCAAGTACGCCTCCAGGACTTCATCCTTCCGCAAGTCTTCCTCCGTGGCAAGCGTGATCTCTAGCTCTTTCTCCAACTCATCTGCCTTGAGCTTCCAGGAGAAAGTTGGATCTTTGGAAGGATTAACGACTAGCACACTCCATTCATAGCATTCCTCTGCCGTATCTGTTGTTTCATCGTGGCAATAAGACCTGTGAGGGAGGAGGATTTCATAACATCGGTTCTTCCATTGTACGTGGTCCTTGAGTATCATATGTTCCGCACCCTTGAGCATCCGCTTCATGGTGAGGGTGCCAAAGTTTTTGAGGGTTGTGTTGTTGTTTAATTTAGGCGAATACTCCAGCACCTTGCACTGGCGGCGCATGTACCGCATCCAATGAGATCGCATCGTGTGGCTCCATTTACTCTCTCTGTCGCCCTCGTTCATAAACTCTTCGACAATCTTTTGAAGCTCTTGAAGTGTTAGACCCTTTCCCAGTTCAGCCACGAAATCTTTGACCTTTATATGACGCCGTACTTCCTCCATTGCAAATTTGAATTCTTCGGCCGTTTGAGCCGCAAAAATGTGATTCCCAGGCATGTCGAGCTGGCATGCATCCTTGACTGTTATTTGCATTTCCGAGGTTTGGGCCACAGCGATGTAGATAATTTGAATTTCTGGATGCTCGAGAACTAGTTTTTTGCATGTGTCCTTGTCCCGAGACTCTTCATCTTCGTCACTGACGACGATGAGCATCTTCTTCCGGCCCTCTTGGTGAGGAGCGCTCAGCAGTGTTTGAATACCACGGACAAAGGCAGAGAAGAGATTACTGTTTGTCCCCTGAGGCAGTGGCGTCTGATCCAACGATGCCTTGATGGCGGCCTTCGCAGCGTCGTCACAATGCACTAGTGTCAGGCCCGACGTTTGATCGCCTTCGACCACCATGGCCGTATCAACACTGTATTTCATGACACCGACCCGATCGCTCGCGTCGAACTCGTCAAGAAGCTCGGGGAAATGCATTTTCATAATAGAGAAGCGAGAGGGGTAGGGATAGAGCCGGCCATTGTTATCATACTTTACGGTATCCTTTTGTACGTCCTCATTCAATTCATCCGAAGATTCCATACTTTGAGAGTGGTCCAGTAGAATAACAGCGTCTCGGCTACCGGTGGGGAAGCACCAGTCGATTCGCTTCTTTTTGTATGCGTAGAGCCACTTGCCGACGACGTGTACGTCCTCCACATCCATCTGAAATGGCGTCGTATCGCACTGAACCTGTTCTATGCAGGAGGACGAGCTCCACAGCACCGGAAAGTGTTCGAACAGGGTGTGCTCACTCCCACCCGCAGTGGAATAGAAGTCGGACGGTGGAAGCTCCAACAGTACTTCCATTTCTGTATGATACGGGAGGCATATGACGCTGCCGTTGATAGTGTTCACAACACACCTCATAAAGAGGAGAGAAAAAAGGAAGTCGCAGGAGCGGCGGAAGAGTTCGTGCCACTCCGCTTCGTCATCCTCCGCGTATTCACCCACACTGAAGCGGATCGCTACAGCGAGGCGAGGCGGCGCTTCAACTTCAAGCTCTTGCCCACGTACGTGAAGCTGTTTCACGGCCTCCTCCAACTTTTCAATCGCCTCTTCGATGCTGAACTTTTCTGTAATGACGATATGGCAAGAGACGCATTTGTCTTCCTTTGAGCGGCTGGCGGTGCAATTGCACAACTTCTGGCGAAGCTGAAAGCTTTTCCCACACCCCGATCGCCCCACAAAGCAGTGGACCTTCGTCCTCGCAGGAACTTCAGGAAGTACATCCAAGTCCTTGTGGCTTTCATAATCAACCGACAGCTGTAGAAGCGACTCTTCGAGTTGAATGAAATTCAAGTGAAACAATTTGTCTTGTGCGGCGCGGCTCACCACCAACTGCTGGTTAAATCTCGACAGGCGATCAAATCGAACGAAACAAAAGCGGAACTGCCGAAACTTTGCGGCTCGGGTCAGCATCTCTTCCAATTCCAGCGAGCTCGTTGTACGGGTGCACCATATTAATTCAAAGAATAAAGGTTGGCGGTTTCCGTAAATACTTTTTATGGACGCATAAACACTTTTCTCACTTCTACAGGAATAGCACGCGCAGCGATTCTGCAGCATCTCGGGTGGTACGACAATCTCATCCTCCCCTTGCAGTCCACACGCCAGACGCTGTGCCCAATTGGCCCTTTCTTCCTGCTCCTTCCACGTTTCCTCTAGCTGGCGGCAGAGCTGTTCTACGGGCGGGGAGTGCTTTAGTACGCGATGCAGCGTGATCGCAGCGGTCCAAAAATGCCCACTGTCCAGCTGCGCAGACAGTTTCTGGGAAGTGGATAACCCAAGGAGATAAAAAATACTAGAGCTAATGGTGTACGTATTCAGCTCTGTCATCCACTTCTTCTCCCGTTCCTCTAGGGTATGCATCTCTTCTGGCGTCAGAACCGGTAGATCCTGTAACGCGTCGGCACCTTGTAGTCGACTCAACTTTGAAGCATACCCACATCGACGGATCACCAACTGGGGATAGACAAATTCAGGGACCCCCTCACGATGCAAGCGTCGAACAAGATCCACTTGCTCCCTGTTGAACAGCACTTCTTCCGCAACAGATGTGCTTGCGTCATCTAAAATATGTCTTTCGTCAGCCAATGCAAATACCAAAAGTCTCTCAAAGTTTTCAACTTCCACTGGCCCTTTAACAGTGGGGTATCGGTTCTCTCCCCTATCGTAATGCACTTCGGCCCGGCCTGTTGCCAGATCAATCACATAAGAGTACCCCCGATTCATAGCGAGGAGGTCATTGATGACTTCATCTAATGCGTTGGAATGCTGCAGCACCTGCTGGTTGACGGTGAGAGTGAGTTCCTGTAAACGGTTGAGCAACTTCATCAGCTGTTCATCTCGCCGCATCTCCTCTGCTTCCTCTCCTGTTGTCTCCGCTATGTGCATAAAGAAGGCAGAAGCCCGCCGTAGATGGGTCACCACCGCACTCAGCGACGGTGAGGACTTACACCGCACTAGAGCACCAACAAACGGCGCCTTGGACTTCCACTCCAACAACTCGACCTGCACGGTTTCCCGAGAGCCAACCTCCTTGTGGAGTGTATCCATGTGTTCATAGAACTTTTCTGTTAGCACTGGAGCTGTATCGTCTTCGCTCTCAGGGGAAAGGAAATCCTCAAAATGATCTTCCAAGTCTATCCACAGAGGTTTCCACGTCGGGATGAAACGAAGCACCCTGCAGAACCGCCAAACCTCACGTAAGGTCGGAGATAGCTTCGTGTCTGAAGACGAAAAGAGAAGGTGGATCTTATCACCTAGTTCCTTCAGCAAATGCAACTTCATATTATCGATTTTTTCTCGCAGGCGATTCTCCGCGGTTTCCAAAGAGATTGAAGTAGGAAGAATGCTCTCAGCAATGTTTCTCAACTGAGGAACATCTTTACTTCTGCTTAGGGGTTTTAAGCAATCCAAGAGCTGCTTTTCCTTTTCTTTTTCTAGGCTCGCAGTCAGGTACCAGACATCCTCGACGATCCCCACATACACTGGGAATCTCGTTAGCACTGTAGCAAGAGAGTGTAGCTCGTTGCTATCCAGTGCATCTTTGCAAACATATTCGTTTATGCTCTTCAACTCTTCTTTGATACTCACGGATTTTTCACCAAGCCACCGGAGATGCCTTGTCTGTATTTCTCCCTTTACGATTTCATCCACTACTTTTCGGCACGCTTCAACGCTTCCTTGAAGGCGAACCTCAATCCAATTTTCCAACTCATCCAATGTCGAAGGCTTACACGAGTCCACGGTTCTGTTGATTTCCATCCAAAAGTACTGGCGCATCAACATAGAAGAATGTGTGTCACTCCCAATGATGCACTGCAATGCAGGATGACATTGCATCAACCGCGTAGTCCAACATTCCATATTTTTTAGACTCTCAATCGACTCCTTGCGTCCCCACTCAGCTATGCTGGAGCCTTCCTCAGCAGCCTTTGCCAGAACTCCAGCGTCGCTCAAGAAGTTCGAGTTTCTGAGTACCTCCCCTAGTGCAGGGGCGTAGCGTGAGAGACGTATCAAGCACCGCATCCCTTCTCTCTCAAAATTTTCAAGTTCTTCCTGTAGAGCTTTCCATTCATTTAGAGGAGGCACAGGGATGCCCAAAAGCCCGAGTTTTAGCAGCCGGGTCTCGTAGCTGGATACACCATAGTGAAACACATCGTTCACGCTGCATCGTAGAAGGAGCGGAGTACTTGTCTTCTCCTCCAGCGTCCTCTCCTTCATTGCCCACTGGCGAACAAAGTGGTGCAGCATCGTCTCCGTCTCCGTCTCCAGATGCGCCATGTCGAGAAGATCAAGAGGGTTCAATTGGCTTTCAGGAGGATGTAACATGCCTTCTAACCACAGGCTATACGCCTTGTCCAAGTAGGCGTCACAAAAGTGGGATGCTCGTTCGAACATTTCTTGTGTCCCTTGTAGGGGCAGCTGCCCACGAACTCTTGTGAGGAGACATGGATCCTGGAGATCAGAGAAAAATCCGAGAGCTGTGCCCCATCGTTTCAGTTCTAGTTTCTCCCCCTCCAAAGGATCACTCACGTTTTTGTTTAGTTCGCAGCAGCATCGGAAAGAAATTTCAGATGCTGAAAAATGTTCTACATCGTGTTTTACGAAGCTGTTAACACTTTGACCACTTAGACGTTGTATTAAAGGTTTATCGCAATACATTGTGGCCAGCACCGTACACGAATAATGAATATCTTTGAGGCGAGACAAGTGCCTAAAGATTTCTTGGGCAGTATACTCAGGCTCTCTTATGTTGTGGGCGACCATGTACGAGGCTAATTCAATTTCATCTTCGGCCGTAGAAATTGAGGGTTCCACTCTTAGCGCCACACGAAAAAAGCGGTAGGTAAGACGTCCTAGAAATCTCTCCTGTCTTTCTGATGCCTCCCGGGCAGGGTAGTCGGTCATACGAATCCACTGCACGAACTCCGTGGTTTTTTCGAGGGCGCGGTCCCACCAAAGCCATGCGCCCGCCGATAAGATCACGAATAGCACAGGGAATCGATCAAAATCAGACATCCACTGGGGAGAGAAATGGTCCGATGCGTATTTGATGAGAGCCTCCTTATGTTCTGACCAGCACATTTGATCACAACCGGAGAGGATCTTTTTCCAAAATTCTCGCTCTTTCCAATCACTCACCGCAACTTTGCTCAGGAAGAGCTCGAGCCATACGATCGTCGAGAACAGCGATTCCATGATCCTTGTTTTCATATATTTTGTCACCTTCTGGTCCTGAGCCGCAATGGTAAGCCATCGATCCCAGTCCTTGAGATCCTTTGTTGAAAGGATTGTTCTGTTGAAGCCGAAACGTGATAGCAGCACATTCACCTGGCGCAGGCCGTCATCCCAGTAGTCCTCCTCGGACAGCACTCTCCTCGCTTGCGGGACCGCACCCCACGTGCGCCAGATGACCGTTGTAAATTGAGAGATAGATTCAGGCGCCCAGTTGCCGGTGAAAAAATATCTTTCCTTGATGTTCCTCGCCGCCACATCACTCTTGGCTACCAGAGCAATCTCCAAAAGATACAGAAAATTGTACCGTTCGTCCTTTATTTCCCACGTCTCCCACGCATCTAAAAGATTGCTGGTGATGTAGCGCTGGTTGGTCGTAAGAAAAGATTCCCAGGTACTCTCTGCGCACATCTGTTGTAGGACGCGACAAAGAGTCTGTTGGACACTGAAGGTCATGTTCAAATACTCAAGGGTAACGCTACTATTGTTGCAGCGCAGATGTTTTGTCAACTTGTTAAACTCGCTTTCAGAACAAAAAACAGCGTACCCCGATCTGGGGGGGCGTGCCGAGTCCAAGGCTCCCTGCAGAACACACTTGAGCTGCTCGTGTGTCAGTGTCCGCCGAACGAATGGCGTAGACGCCCTACATCTAACAACGTATAAGATCATATGAAAGAAGCCTTCGTCCAGAAAAGGCACACAAGTGAGATAGTCGCTGACAACCGGCGCAGTGATCCCCGTTACAAAAACGGAGTCCTGCTCTGCAGCAGCAAGCTGCAGTTCTGTGTCCTGCTCGTCGACTTTCAGCTTCCTCTTCTTCAGAGAGGAGAGGATCACCTCCCGTTGTTGGGGAGATAGTTGTATAGGCATCGGTTCTTTCATATTTTTCACGACAAACCCTAGCGCTACTTCTGCGCTATGGGGTATCGTGACGACAAAACGGGCTTCCTGCATCAAGCCACACGAATCCGGAGCACGCTCCTCCGTGACGGCATTGGGTCTATTCATGGTTAACCTTTTCCTCAGGGAATAAAGCTTCAAAGGAATGTGGTGCAAGACAAAAATGTTCTCGGAACCCAATTAAAGAGAGTATCCGTCCAAGGCTAACAAAAAAAAAAATCGGAGGGACTGGAGTATACTATATGCTGTTGATGTCGAAAAAGTTTTTTGTTTGTTTGTTGGTTTGTTTGCATACCAAGGAATAAAAATTCTTGATATAAATACGTAACGGAGTAATTAATTAGTTCTCCTCCGAATCCGAACACGACAAAACACCTCAATCAAACTCAATAAAAAAAGTCCTGAAGAAATGAGGTGAGTCTCTCAAGTACGACACGGAAATTTGTAGATTGAGAAGACAATGGATGATCTTGAACGATCTGTTGTAAAATACCTTGAAAGAACCCTAAGCTGTGTACTATGATAGGATTCGGTACTACAACGACAGATGTCACACGGCGGTATTCACCAGACCAGATTCTGAAAAGGATACAAAAAGATGTTTGTTTGTGAGACTCTGTTGTTGTTGTTGTCGCTTGAGGGCAGGAGGTGGGGGGGGGAGGAAAGAATAAGTGTGGAGTTGGGAGGAAGTGAAACTAGCGGGAAGTGAAGCCTTTACGCTACTTTGGTTTCAGATCAGGATCTTTTAGTACATTCTTTCATTTATGTTTATTACTTGCTCTTTTTTTACTTGTGGGTGGAGTAGGGGAGAGAAATTTTACCGATCTAGTTTTGCGGTATACACACGCCGCGGTGCACCTTACGACGGAATCGACAGTAATTCGAACACGCCAGCAGGAAACCCAGTCCTGCTGGAAGAAAGAGAAGGGCACGGAGCTGTAGCAGCGCCGCGGCCTCCTCGTCCATCGAAAAGAGGACATTTGCCGCTGTGTGTCTCCCCGTCACGGCCGTCATCGTCTGCTCCCCCGCCGCACCAGACGTGCTTTGGCGAAGATAACCACGCGACGGCGCAGCGACGCGCCTATCCACCCACAGCAACCACCAGTCCGCATGAGCTTCGGCAAACGGTGGGGAGCACTCCGTCATCATTCTCCTCAGCACAGCAACCACCATCACAGCCTCCGAGGCAAGTCGATCATCCGTACGGCGCCAACGTGTCTCAGCAGCGGCCCAACCGGAACGTGAATCCCATCGTTTCATACCAAACACCCGGTGAGAGCTGTGCCCCTCCCTATCCTCTTGCTCTAGCGCCTCAAGGTCACCCCGGATCCGGATCATCGAGTCGATCAGCCGGGAGGACGCCCGCAGCGCCGTGTGGTGCAGCGCGTCTTGCAGGGCTGCCGTATAGGCCCCGCTAGGGGCCGGTCCTCTCTCTCTCCCTTCGACGCTTACCCCTATCCAATGGGCCAGTGCGCTGGCCAGAGCAGTGGCTATGGGGTCGCCCTCTTGGTTTGGAAGTGATGGAGGCGAAACAACAGCAGGCCCATTGACCTCAGGCGGCACACCGACGGTACATACCACAGTAGTGCCACCCGCAGCTCCGCTTGTATCTATTTCTCTGTTCTCTCCCAGCCTCTTGGATTCGACTCCTACGGAATAGCATCGTGGAGCCGATGTTTGCCCCGAAACAAGCAGCACAGTCCACCCGTTTCTGTGAGGAAACCCAGCCGGGCCACCGCCTTCCTCGCCATTTCTCGCCCCTCTGCTGCGTAGTGCTGCATCCAGTTTCAGTTCCTCGGCGCCCGCCTTCAGCGAGTCCGGGGTCGGACGGGGGTGGCGGCTCATCTCGACAGAATAAGAAAACAGTGCTGGTAGCCTGTCCCCATCCTCGCGCTGCAGCAGCTGGGCCGTAACTCTATTGTGTGGGCAAGGGAAGTACGTAGCCATTAAGGTATCGTCCAGGCGCTGGCGGAGGATGTCCATGGCTGCCTTGGCTGCCTTGGCTGCGCCTTTATTCTCTACCAGCACACGAATTCGCGGAGGCCGAGGGGCAAACAGCATAGGGAAAGGAAACCCTCGCAGTGTGCCTCGCTGTGGTGGTAGTCCCCCCCTTTTCTCGTCATTCCAGTTCCCTGCTGCGCTCTCGTGGCTCACGTTCATCCTCTCGCTGAGTTGCACGAGGAGGTGGCGTAGTAGCGGTGTACTGCCGCGCACTTCTAGAGACCTGGGGTGGGTCTCGTGGCTTGAAAAGGAGGATGGAACCGGTTGCACCATCTTGGCGACGGCGCTCATGGCCTCTTCAAGGTCTCCCAAGGCCCTCTTGAGATCATGAGCGAGTCCATGCGGTTCCCCCTTGAAGACGGTTCCTTCTGGCTCTTCAACGCATATGGTATCTACCACCAGCCAAAAGAGAAGCGTCATGGCAACGAAATGAAACACTAGTATGGTTGAGAGGCCTCGAAATGGCTGTGGTGTGGCTTGAGGTAGCGCCGCCGCACAAGCCACGCGTTGGCTTGCCTGGTCGGTAAGAGGAGGTCCATGGAGTTCCGGTAACGGATCCCGCACCGCCCCACACGGAACGCGCCAACGCTCTATTTCTTGATTATTTTCTAGGCGATGCATCCCTTATTCCGAGCAATCATGGTGTTGTCGTTCTTGTCTCGGTGAAAGGCATTCCGCTTCTGCCCTACATGAAAGGCGAAGAAGGATATCGAGGCGTCGATAGCAGGGTAACAAATCCGTAAAAAGAAAAGAGGGAGTCAAGACTAAACCTAAAACAAAAAGACAGCAAGTCCGTCATCTGGTATCGCTCTGTGCACGTACATCTCAAGGAAGGACAGCAGCAATGAAGATGACAACAAACAGCCACATCTTGGTCTGCGCGTACTTTTTTTTCTTTTTTTTTTTTTTCTTTTAGATATCCGTTGTGTAGTGAGGGACAACGTCTTAGGTTCATCTCTTACGAGATGGGTGTAACAAACCTGAACCGACTGGCAAAGAGAGAAGCCCGCCACCACGTTTACTGGATGTCAAACGCTGCTCATCCGGTGCTTGTGGAGCACACAAACCTTAACGTGTTGAGGAAAAGAAAAGAGTCAAAAAAGGAGGGAACCCAATCAGCTGGGCCCAGAGATCCTCCTTCTGCCAAAGCATTGGAGTCCACTCCATGCAGCGCACGCTGATACGCTCCCCGATTCTTACTTCTGATACGGCCGGCCTCGATTTCGATGCGCCGCCGCTGCCGTATGCAGGTGTCGCGGCTCGGGGGCCCCGGGGGCACCACTTCCCGCTTTACTCTCGCGGAACAGCGATACCTTCTCCCGCTCCTTCTGTGCCCCGTTGGCGCTGGAGGAGAGGCTCAGCTGGCCGCCATGCAGCGCGGCGTCACCACAGCGCCAGAAGGCCAGTAGTCCATCCTCTCCGCCCGTGATGAGGCGATCCGCAATGCCAAGCGCAACGCGGCAGAGCTGCCGGTGTACCTGCGGCGGGGTCCAGACACGGCTGGGAGCGCCGACTGCGGCGGAGGTGAGTGACGTGTCCGCCCACGACACGACAGACAGTGGACCTGCATTTCCATCGCCGTCTCGGACGCCACTCACGAGCACCAACTCCCCGCCTACCATCGCCCAGTCAACGAGGTACGTAGAGAAGTCTGGGCGATTTATCTTTACCTCCTTCTCTTCCACCTGGTAGGGGTACAGGTAGGCGTTCTCGCAGCTCCCTACCATCCCCACGAGCCCCACTTCATTGAACGCCGTCATACGCGTGATCACTTCCCCACAGTTGGTGGCTTGCAGTAAAATATCATCCTCTGGGGTACTGCAGGCGGTGTCGATGTGGTTGATCATAAGGTCCTCTCCGGTGGAGCAGACGACGTCTTCTGTGATGTGCCGCACGCGCGTGATGTCGTCCCAGTGCATCTGCTCAATACGCCGGGCCGGCGTCCAGCTTCTCGTGTCGTACACGTCCAAATCACCTGATTTCCCAACAAGGAGGGCGTTACCAGACGGGGAGATGGAGATGGAAGAGCACGTAATGCCGCTGCCGCATGCGTCCGTGATAAATTGTGCGGGGCGCCCCTGGCGAAGGTCCGTTACCATCACCCCGCCATCCTCCTGCGAGCTGAAGAGCAAGTGTGGGTTTGCCGGTGAGGAGACCAGGTCTGTGATGCTGTCGTTGTGGTCCCGAAGCTCGAGGACAAATGCTGTGGACTGCGCGTCATACAAGCGAATTGTATTGCTGCTCAAGGAAAGTGCCACGGCTGTCCCGCCACTCGCGACACAGCCATTGATCACATACGTTTCTGGCTCCGCGGAGGTGTGAATCGTTTGAAGAAGATCCATCGTGTATACCGATGTGTGTTCACTATTACCTCTTCTTGTTCTTCTTCTCCTTTTTCTTTGGGGCAAGAGGGGTGAATGAATTGAATGAATGGTTGGTGAAAATATGGTATATGGTTCTCTCTCCACCTCGCCAACTGTTAGTGAGTGCTGAAATTCGGTCTCGTAGTACAAATAATAATAAGAAGCAAAAGACAGCGAAAGTTTCTCGCACTTTTTTGCACCTTATATCGAGAGAGAGAGAGAGAGAGAGGGAGAGATAGAGAGGTTCTTCCCTTCCTGCTGTGGTTGTGTCACCTGGAAGGGGCGAGCACTGTTACGTCTTTTGTTCTCTCCCTATCATCACTCCGTATCACCCTCCACATGTGTGTACGGCGGGGCCTCGCCCAGCGACTCAATATAGATCTATATCTATATATGTATAGAGAGAGATAGAGATATATATTGATACACTATCTTTTTTTTTAATGTATTCTATCCGCTACTACTTCATTCTCCGTGGAGGATGAACTAAAGTATGAGCAGCACCTCCTAAACCCAACCGCAGCCACCGTCGTGAACGAGCGCCGATGCGACTAGAGACGAGGCTCTGGTGCTGCAGTTGTACCTGCTGCATCACACTCCGCACTGCTAATACTATCAAACTATTTTTTTTCTTATTCTTGTTCTTTCGTTTTCAGCCCTTTTCTTTGCCTTCCCGTTCTCCTCCACTTCCTCCGATGCACGTTCTTCATTTTTAAACGGGGTCGAGCTCATTCAAACACTTGTTAAAGGCGAATACAGAGGACTGGCACAAGGCGAAGTCGTTGTTGGTTCTGTCCAGGCAACGGTGGACCTGCTTAGAGTACGCTGTGCACGGATGATCACCACGCTTCGGGGCAAGGCTGGAGACGGGCTCCGGAACGTTCGACCCGAAAAAGGGTGTCAGCGGAGAGCGCTTGAGGTGAGAGAAGTGTTTGGATTTGTCGTGGCCTTCATCGAGAGTGCCGAGATGCATTCGAGCGCGTTCGTGTCGCCCCGCGGCACCACTTGGTCCCGCTGCATCCGGCCTCGTAGATTCTTCGGCCATGCTGCTGCTCTCTGTTAAAACAGATCACGTGAGTGAAATGTCTGTTGTCTTTTGTTTCCTTTCTACCGTACACAACAGAGAGAAAGAGACGGAGAGAAATCAATTGCACTCCTAGCGTCCTAGCATAAGCCTAAGTCTTCAGCACCCGGTGAGGGAGACCTTCGCAGGCCTTTTAGCCTGCCTTCGTTCTACCCGGTGCGTTTTTTTAAATTTTTTCTGTTTTTATTTATTTATTTATTTTCCGGTTCCATAAGGCAATGGTCGGTTGGTTTTGTTTGTTTGTTTGCTTCTTCCCTTCGAAGGGGCGAAGTCCATATAGTGGCATATCGCCAGAGCATCTCATTTCTATTTCAACGCGGAAGGGGAGACGCTTTTATGTGTAAAGGCCTCATCTCTCTTCGCTGTTGTTTTTTATTATGTGTCTGAGAGTGTGGGTCGACTCTATTAGGGAAGGGGGGGGGGGGGATCCCCGTTGTGTTTGGGTGTTGCTGCTGCTGTTGGTTTCGTCACTGGGTCATCTCTCACCACAGGCATGCACACCTATAGTTAAACATAATAAACAATAAATACAAATAATAAACCGCCCATTAGCTACATAACATCGTCAGAAGGTGTTCCTCTGCACACACATGTACCACCACCTACAAAAATAAATAATGAGAGAGAGAGAGAGAGATTTAAACTAAATGGTAAAAGGCGATTCATCCGCCTCACAACTCGATACGTCCGTTCTCTGTGTGGTGGAAGCATCTATTCTAAGACGTGCATGAGACCAGCAGCAACTGAGTGGCAAGCGGGGGGAGGGGGGTACCTGCCTACGGCTGCTCAATCCTCGAAGTCGCTGAAGTCCGAGTCGTAGCCCGATTTCTCCGGGGATTTGTGACTTTCCTTGGACGACGAGTGGCTGGAGGCGGGCGACTGGGATTTCTTTTCGGAGTGGCGGGATGACACAGGGCTCTTGCTCTTTTCGTCTGCAGAGCGACGAGACGATGACCTGCTCGACTTGGACTTGCTGCTAGCACTTCGTCGGCTGCTCTTGGAAGACGAGTGGCTGGAGGCGGGCGACTGGGATTTCTTTTCGGAGTGGCGGGATGACACAGGGCTCTTGCTCTTTTCGTCTGCAGAGCGACGAGACGATGACCTGCTCGACTTGGACTTGCTGCTAGCACTTCGTCGGCTGCTCTTGGAAGACGAGTGGCTGGAGGCGGGCGACTGGGATTTCTTTTCGGAGTGGCGGGATGACACAGGGCTCTTGCTCTTTTCGTCTGCAGAGCGACGAGACGATGACCTGCTCGACTTGGACTTGCTGCTAGCACTTCGTCGGCTGGAGGCGGGCGACTGGGATTTCTTTTCGGGGTGGCTGGAGTGCCCGCTATCCTCCATCTCCTTTTTATTCGAGTGCCGACTGAAAGAGCTGCTCGATCGCCGTGATGACGAGGAGGACGACGCGGCAGCAGTTTTTGGGGGTGACGACGACGACGCATTTGAGCTCCGCCGGCTGCTGGACTCCGCCGCTGTCATGGCCTGCGGATCGCATTCCCCCGCCGCCTCGGCCTCTGGATTCGGCTCTATCCACTCTTCGTCCCCCTCCACTCCCGGGAGTTCCTCCGGAGTTTCGCCGTCCTGCGCGTACTTGCCGCAGAAGGTTTTGTTGAGCATCTCTGGCCACATCTCCGCGTCGAGGGGGACGCAGCCCTTGGCGACGGACGTCTCGATGAACAGCTGCGGGATGCGAAGAAACGGCATAAAGAGTTCCATCTCCTCCGCCAGCTTCACCTGCGCCTCCAGCGACTTGCTCAGTGTCTCGCCGCCGGAGAGAATGAAACCTTCAGCATCCGCCAGTCGCTGCTGCTTCTTCTTTGCGTCCCCGGGCTCGCCCTCGTCGCCTTTACAGGCACCTCGGCGGTTCTGCCGCTTCCACTGCGAGGGGGCGCCGTAGTGCCTGTGCTCCTCCGCCCCACCCCCCGCCGCCGCCTGCTCCTGGTGCTCGAGGTGCTCCTGTACCTCCGGGCAAAAGACAGGGTCCAAGCCGCGATCCATCACTGCCCGAGTGCTGATCATTTTGGAGCGTCGCATGAGATCTTTGCGGTGAGCCGTGCGCTGGAGGTCCATGTTCGAATTGCACGGGTACAGTTTCATGTGGAGCGAGAGAGATCGGCCGATGCTGCACTTGCTGAGGCCTTCGCAGTCCTCCAGGATGCGGTCTGTGTACGCCTGCCCCTGCCACAGCGTGAAGGGTTCAGGGGTCGAGATGCCCTCCTGCCAGTGCTTGATCGCATCCATCACCAACACTGTCGCCATTTGGTGCTCCTGCAGCAGGAGCAAAAAGGAGAGCTGTGCGTCGTCGATAGTGCACTGGCCGTCGTCATAAAACTTGCAGCACGCGATCAATCGCTGTATCACGTCCTCCCGGTGCTCCACCATGCGCATAACATCCATCACGCCGTCCCGGTGCTGTCGCATGCTGTCCAGCACCAGCTCCAGCCCACCAATCAGTGGCCCGATACGCCCATCTCGGCGTACCGTCTTCTGCGGCATGCGGCGGTTCGCGGCGTTGGACACGAAGTTCTGCAGTCGTCGTATAAATAATTCATCGTACAGGTCGCGATCTATTTGCGGGAGATGAATGGTGTTGGAGAGCAGCTCATACTTCTTGAGAAGGATCTCAAGGAAGTTCACGGCGTGAGTGCGGCTTGCGCAGCCGGTCTTGCGCTTCTTGGAGTCGCTCTTCCCCGATTTCCCTGCGCGGCGGGTGCCACGCGAGTGACCCTGCCGGCCTGCGGCAGCGTCTGGGTGGCCCATCGTGGTGGCGTTTGGCACGTATTCGTCTGGAACTGTAGCTATGATGGCAGTAGTGGATTCGATTCAGTGTGCTGCCTTTCTCTATTGATTTTATTTTTAAAATAATAATAATAATAATAATATAAACAAAAAATCGATGATTGAGTCCGTCTAGCGAAACAGATATAGAACGCTGAACGGTGCGATTTCTTTCTTGTTCGTCCCTCACTGTGCCAATTGAAAGTGAAGAGCTTCATGTGTTCACGTATATAGATGTATATAGATATATACATATTTGAAAACAAGTATGTATAGAGTTGGAGAAGTAGATAATTAAATGTGGTAGAAGAACCGCGGAGAAGGAGGACGAAGAGGAGGAGCATTGGAAACGTCCATCAGCAGGGGAGTGAGGGGTATCAATAATGTATCGCCTTGACGTAATTCAGAGTATGCCCTAAGGTTCTGTATAATATATCTATTTCGTGTCGATGGCAAAATACGCCCGTACGTTTTCTCCCGGCCACACGTGCTGGTTCAGTCCCAAATGAACGAAAGAAACATCAGCAGAATCAACAACAACAAAAACAAAAAGGAAAGCAGCACATATGAGTTGAAGGGAGGTGGTCCTCTTCCGCCGCCACCCCACCCCTACCCCATCGCAATGGGAAGAAGTGGCCTTGTTACGGCAAGCGAAGCGCAAGTCGAAAGTGATAACCACAAAGGATAAAGAGTCCGTGAGAGACGAGAGAGATATTTAAAAAAGGGAGAAAAAAAGGAGAAAACGAATCCTTCTTTTTCTACAGATCCATTTTCGCTCGTTCCCTGTCTGCTCTCTCTCTCTCTCTCTCTCTCTCTCTCTCTTGCCATGCTAAAGCTTGGATAAAGGGAGGGAGTTCTTTTTTTATTGTGTTACCCCTGTCTCCCCTCTTTGATGCTCAACGGTGTACTCTCCCTCTCATATATATTGTTCTTCTTCTTGCTTGTGTGTTTCTGTTCATCCAATAGGAGGAGGGAACAGAAAATGTGCTCTCGAAGAGGGAACTGAAAGCGCGTGATTCTCGTGTGTTCGTCCCCCGCTCCCCTCTTCCCCCCAGGCGGCTAGTGCAGCGTTCATTCCTTCATCCTTCATCGGCCAAGTCGACGAAGGTGGAGTCCGACCCGCCCGATGAGCAGGAGGAGGACGAGAGGCTCATCAGCGAGAGGCGCCGCACGCCCTGCAACATTCTCTCCAGGGCCTCCGCGCTGGCCGGGTCGTGCCCTTCAGGTGACCCACCGTCAGGGTGCAGCTCCAAGGCCGTGTTGGGGTCTGTGTGCGCCTCCGGGGGTTGGGAACCATTTGAACTGCCGGTGGTGTCGTACGTTGTTGTCTGCGACTCGCTGTTGGTGGCACTGGTCCCCGTGCGTTTCAAGATGGACTTGGGCAGCCGCAGGTCGTCCCCGAAGCGGAAGCGCTCGAGCGCTGGCTGGCGCCTCGGCTCCGAGCCCTCCGCCTCCGCCTCCTCCTCCTCCTCCTCCCCCAGCCCTGGCGGCGACGCGGCACCGTTATGCCTCTGGTGGCGTCGCCTGTGGGCGTGGTGCGGGGATTTGCCCACTTCCGCCTCCGACCCGTCTCTGCCATCCTTATCACGGTAGTCTGGAGAGGTGCAGCGCGGCAGCGGCGCTCCCCCGAGGCGCAGCGGGGTGCCGTGGCGGCCACGCACCGACCCGATACAAGCCTTGTCTGCCCCGGCCCGTCTCGGGGGGGAGGTCGATCCCCGGGACGACGACGACGACGACCTGCAGAGGTGGGAGGCGTCGGGGTACGACACCGTGTTGCGCTCCTCCCGAAAGGCGACCCGGCGCGGCGAGGCGCTCGCGGAGGTTTCCGTCGCCCCCGTGTCGGCGCTGAGACGTGTCGGCGCCGGGTACGTGCTCGCGTACGGCTCATGGGCGATGGCCCGCTGCAGGCCGATGGCGCACGGCACTTCTCCCTCCGCCAAGGGCGGCGCTGTGGCCGACAGTGCCAAGGCAGGGAAGGGAAGGGGCTGAAGCGGATAGTTCTTCAGAGCCGCCGCGGGCCCCCCGGCGTCGGGCGGGCGTGCAGCGATAGGCATTGGCGGCGCGGCGGCGGTGGCCGGCCCGCGGGGGAGACCGCCACCGAGCTGCTCCCGGCGCCGGCCCGCGAGGAGCTCCGCTGTGGCGGAGACGCTGCCGCTGCCGGCGTCGAACGCCTCCAGCGACCAGTTGGTGCACGACGGGGTCCGGACGTGATACGGGCGGTGGCCGTGGACCGGGGCGCCCCCTGGCATCGAGCCGGCCGTCAGCGATGAGGAGAGGCTAGAAGAGGACGAGAGCGTCGACAAGGGCCGGACGGCGGCAGCGGCGAGCTCGGCTACTGTCTGTGGGGCGGCGCCGGCCTCCCGCCGCAGGCCGCCACTCCGCGCTGGTGGTGTTTGACTGTACGGGATGCCGCAAGGGGCGGAGAAGGAGGCGGAGGATACCTGCCGCTCCAGAGGGCTGCTCTCCGACGCTTCACGCTGGTGGCCTGGGGTGGAGCGGCCGCGATGAACATCTGCCTCGTGGGAGGCGTTCACGCCCCCGAGATGTACGCCCCGTGTCGGCCCGGCGCTCCGTCGTGGGAGGGAAGTTTCAAGCTCATGCTTGGGGGCGGCGGCCTTCGGGGGTGGCGTCGATACGTCGGGTGTGTCCGCCTGGCTGCGGACGGGGGAGCGAGATGGACTCGAATGGAGAAAGTGTGGCAGCTGCGTGATGCACGAGGGTACCACAAGGGCGGGCAGGTCCTGCTGCTCCGCCGCCCCTTTCGTTACGGTGGGGTAGCCCTGCGACATTGATACCCTTTGCAAGAGGGGGGGTACTCCGCTCTCTCTCGATCTTAAAATGGTCGCTGTTGAAGTCAAGAAGGAGATAAACTTGCAGAACAATATGTAAAGCAAGTGTTCTTCTTCTTCTATGTGGATGCGATGATGATGATGATTATGGTTTACTTCTTTCTCTCTTTTTTTTGCTATTGTTTTCTTTATCTCAAATGAATCGCGATCCGGGGAGTCACTTGCTGGCTCCTTTTCTTTACTTTCTTTCTTTTAAAAGTGAACAACAAGAAGAAAAAGCTTATCCGAAGTACGTGTGTGTGTATACCTGCAGCTCTACACGGTCGTATCGAGAAGATAGATGAATGCGGGTGGGCAGAGAAACGTTATAGTTTTTTTATTTCTGCTGCTTTTCGTTGCTTGCGAATAAAATAACGTGGCCAAGGGAGGGAGCTCTTGTGTTAACTGGTTCTTGTTGTTGCTGTTGTACCACCTATGTGCGTGTGTATGTTGTTTTTTGATCGCTTTTTTTTTTCTTTCTTTCTTTCTTTCGTTGTTGTTGTTGCGTATTTCACTGACGGATAGAAGACACGCCGCTTCCCGTGCTGCAGCGCCTTTGAAGAATTCGGATCCGTCGTCTCTTTCGTCTCGACCCTAATATACTATATATTTAAAAAAGAGCAAAAAAAACGAAAAGAAAAGAAAAAAAAGTTTAGTTTGAGAGAAAAGTGGAAGAAGGGATTCTGTTCTTGATGTTGTTTATTGTGGGAGTTGGATGGTTTCTCCTGCTCCCTTGTGTTGCCTGTTGCCTCCTCGTACGGCGCGAACGCCACCAGAGAAATGCAGAAATAGCGCCCCGCTCCGCCCCGTGTGGAGGACAGCGCAGCTGAGAGAGGCAAAGGAAATATATAGAGCGGAGCAGCTTTGGTACTCACGTCGTGCGGTGGCAATAAAACGAATAATCTCCCTCTTTAATAATTTGAAGAAAAACTGTACAGAGTAGAAAGCGGTGGTACGACACAAAAAGAAGTTAGCTCTCACACCCCCTCTCTCCTCCCTCTCTCACTCTTTCCAAGAACAAGATCAATAAGATCGATTGTTCAGCAACAAAAAGAAAGCCTCGCTACGCAGATCTGTTTTTTTTTGTTTTTTTGTTTTGTTTTTTAATGATTTATTTCATGTACTTCAGTTCTGACAGTAGAAACAGGGCGAGAAATAAATAAATTTTAGTTTTAAGAGAGAGAGAATCAAAAATGGAAGCTGGTTGGATTGACGCCCAAATGTCTAATAAAGAAGTAAAAAAAAAACAAACTAGAGGGGGGGGAGTGATATATACACCAGTGTAAATGGAGATACTTCGGGTGCCTGTCAATATAGAGAGAGAATTTGTACTGCCGCGCCAATGGAGGCTACGTACCCATGCCACCGCCACCAGGCCAGGTCAGAGAAACAGCATCGATAATGATGATGACAGAGAAGCGAGGGGAACGAAGCGAGAGAAGAGCGCATTTCGAAACCAGTCGAGATACAGCTGCATGCACATCACACATGAAAAAGGGAGCAATTTGCTTATTTATTTATTTAATTCCTTTTTTATATTTTTATTTTGCTTCCTATAAGGCTGATTCGATTCTAAAAACAGAAATCTTCGACGACGAGGGGAGAGAGAGCGAGAGGGAGCGCGTTCCCTCCGCGTGCTGCGAAGAGAACGGCAGATGCCCCCCCCCCCCAAACAGCCACTCTCCCCTTCCTGCTCTGCCCGTTACCTACTGCGGTTCAGCTACTGCTACTGCTACCTATCACCAACCTGCTCTCTCTGTCAATTGCACGTCCCTATCGTGGTTGGTTGCTCCTTATGATGACTTGTTTTGCTTATTATTTTTATTTTTCTCTTTTTTTTTTTCATTTTTTTTTTGTGTGTGTGTCGTACCTAGTGGGTCGCTGCAGGCGTGTAGGCGGCGGTTGCCCCCTCGCCCGACTCGACGAACGCGTTGTCCCAGTAGTGTACGCCCTTCTGGCTATTGACATGGGATCCGAGAATCCGCCCCCAGTCGTACCCCAGTACGCTGCCTGGGGCGCGGGTGTTGCGCTCCTCGGCAAACATGCTACCCTTAGAACTGTACTCCATCGCCTCGGACCACTCTCGGTAGTGCGGGTCCTCATCGCGGTCGAAGACGCCGTACACGTGGCAGAGGCTCCACAGGGCCACCGTACCAAAGAAGGTCCACACGAACCAGCGCAGGTGCGGCGCCACGTCCATGTCGCCGAACCGCTCGGAGGCCTCCCCGGCACCGGCGTAGAGCGGGTGGTGGGCCGTCCAGCGGTGGAGCTTGGCATCGTCATACCACATCACCTCGGGGTGGGTCCAGTGGTCGTACACGAGCGAGTTGTCTGGGTGGAACATGGGGTTCGCCAGTGTATACGTACTCCAGGGCGAGCTATTGTTTCGGCGCATGTAGTGGAAGTTGGCGTTGTCGCGCAGGTACTTCTGCGTCTGGCGCACCATCATGTCGCAGGTGACGGGGTCGGTAACGTAGCGATACTTCTCAAAGCGCCGCCGGACCACCTTGTACGCCAGATTGAACTTGTGCGCATTGAGCTGCACCAGCCACATCTGCAGCTCCTTCAGGGCCCAGCGGTAGAGGCGACACACACGCTGCTTGTGAGTAAGGCGCGGGTCATCAATAATGGGGTCTAGGTGGCGAACACAACCGGTAAGATCGTACACGTAGGCATCCTTCTTCGACTCATACTTGGGGTTATCCAAAATACGCCAGCCCTCGTAGTTCTGCAGCAGGGGTTCGTGGAGGTGCCACTCGTGGTACTCCACCATGCCACCGCTCAGCAGAAGACTGCACCGTCGCAACATGTTGAACGCCGAGTCGTAGAGGTGGGAATGAGGTACAACTCAAACGACGTCACACGTAGTGTATTAAAGGAATATCGTGTGTATGTGTGTGGGTGATGGAGAGAGAGAGATTCAATGTTCAATCCCACTATCCAAAATGCGCTAGAAAGTACACTTCACTAAATGCTAGATAATAATGCAGTGGCCGGTGTTTTCTTTTCTTGTTGTTCTTTCTTTTTTTTTCTCTCTCTCTCTTTTTCCTTTCTTCCCCGCTTCACTAGACGAACTACTCTATTTAAATAATATAGACTTCCGACACCAACTATTCTTCAACCTCTTGGTGTGACGGAAGTCCGAACAGGCGACCTTAACAAGAATGTACGGTGACGGCTTCAAATTGAGGTGAGAAATTGATGTGAGAAATTGATGCCGTCGAAAAGGAGAGAAGCAAGAGAGAATGCGCTGGATGAAGTCATCGCCAGGTGTCTCTGTGCAGTACTAAACTACCGATTCCACCGAAATGGTTGCTATACACCTGAAGGCATCGCCTCCATGTTTGAACATACATATATATATGTTGTTGTTTTTTGTTTTTTGTATTTCCTATAAGCCGCAGCGATGCTCTAAGAAAGAAAGAGCGGCAAAAAAAAAGAGGGGGGGGAGGGGGTAAAACCATAAGACGGTCGTGAAGGGTTGTTGTTTTTCTTTTTGTTTTGTTTTTTTCCTCTTTTCGTACTCCTTCTTCCCTTCCAAAACAGGCTTCAAGCCCCAAACTGCTGATCCTGCTTGCCCCTTCGCTTTTTATTCGCTTGATTTCTCTTCCGTTTTTTTTGTTTTTTTTCTCCCCCTCGATTCATCGCGTCCCTCTTCCTTGCCTCCGCACACGCACACACACACACACCACCGGACAGTCGTGCAAGCCTCTCTTACTGTTGTGGTGCTGTTGGTGTCCTATGAGCGGGTAGGAAAGGCTGGATCACTACTGCTCCTAACTGCGTCTTCTTCCCTATCCTCCACTAGCATACGCATCTCTTCTCTCTACAGAAGAATAGATGAGATCTCCGTCTCTCTCTCTTTTTTTTTTTAAAAAGAGATTGAAGAAGAGGAAGAAGACGGTGCTACTACTAAGTTATACCTGAGAGAAATACCCCGCCGCGAGGCATTGCGACACTCCTTGCACATAAAACAATCAAACAGAAATCGTAGTTGGGCTTCTCGTTCGCTCGGTGTTCCTCTTTTTTTTTCTCTCTCCCCCTCTTCTTCTTTTTCTTTCAAACTATCTTTTAAAAGATAATAATAATAATAATAAGATAATTAAAAAAAAAAAAGAAGAGCCGGGGGAGGGCTTTCTTCTCACACAGTGTTGGCATACTTACCACCATTTCATGTCGTGGTACTCCTCGCCACGAGCGTGCTTCCAATGCCGTTCTGCCCAGTGCCAATCCACCACCTGAATGAACTTGCTCAAGTATTTGGCCCGGTCATTCTCGTAGTCCACGTAGTAGGCGTGCTCCCACACATCGACACATAGGAGTGGGACAAGGTTCGGTTGCACCAGCGGACAGCCGGCATTGCTGTAGGGAATGATCTCAAACTCCCCGGAGGTTGTGTTGTACACCCAGTAGACCCAGCCCGAGCCGAAGAGCGAGAGGCCGGCGGAGAGGAAGGCCTCCTTGAAGGCGTTGAAGGAGCCGTACTGTGCCTCTACCGCAGCCAGCAGATCCGGCGGGCAGTTGGACCCTAACGGCTGCAGGCACTTCCAAAAGAACGAGTGATTGTAGTGCTGCGCTGCGTTGTTGAAGACCCCCGTCAGGGCCGTGTCGGCAGCGCTTCGCTGGATGATCTCGTCCAGGTTGAGGCCGTAGAGTGGGGTACCCTCAATGAGTTGGTTGAGCTTATCCACGTATGCCCGGTGGTGGCGGCTGTAGTGGACACGGAGCTGATACGCAGAGAAGAGGGGCATGCAGCCCTTGTACCACGGGAAGTCCAGTGCTGGGAGGTAGAAGAAGCCCTGCGAGCGGATGTATCCCTCCGAGCGCCGAATGTACTCATCCACACGCCAGTAGGTCGCGCGGTATTTATCCACGTAGTAGTCCGGCACGCGACCGGAGCGGTCACGGAACTGATTGTAGTGCTCCATGTAGTCGAACTGTTTCATGGAGACCTCGGCTTTGGGTGTGTGCATGGTGAGGCCAAAGCGAGCGGCAGCCACGAGGGCGGCGGGGCAGGCATTGCTAGCGACGATGCTGCTGGAGGCGGCGCCGCCGCTCTGCTCCACGGCGCCATGGAGAGCGAGGGGCAACGCTCTGGCACACCGGCGAAGCATGAAGGAAGATGTAAGGAGAGATGAGTGACGCGAGAAAGGGAATGTCTAGATACTAGTTGGGGTTTAAAAACTACTACGTCTTCGCACTTCAGTGTGTGTGGGGGGGGATAACTAAATAATCCACGCACGATATCACTACGGAAGGAAGGGGAAGCAACAAGGGAAAAGTGCTTCCTTCTTCTCTATAGGAGGGAGACAAGGTGCTGACTGCTAACTAAAAGAGAAAAAAAAAACAATGACAGCGCGGTAGCTGCCGTTTTCTAGATGATATGACTACTACTTGGCAGAGAAGAGAAAAAAGAAAAGAAAGAAGGCAGAGTCAAGGCGGCTATCTCCTCTACATACACGCAGAGAAAGTGCAAAGGCCCGACATCCTCACACCGTAGATCCCACCGGAACAGTGATGGGCTACACTTTTCTTAGTAGTAGTAGTAGTATAGTTGTTTCTTCACTAAAAGTATTATGATGTCGGTAGCGAAGGAACGAATTACCATTCGCGCTGACATTGAGTGGGTCCTCCCCGTGATTAATCGAAAATAAATGTAAATGGGGGTATATAAATCAAAGACTTCTGCCGCTGCATCCCCACCCTCCTCGCTCCTTCCGGCTGCCCGTTAAGAACAAGGCTCGGCAGACTTACCCATGATGTGCTGCAGCGTGTACTCGTACATGGCGACGGCGCCTGTCACGTGTACATTGAGGGAGCGCACTAGCCCATACTGCGGTATCTCCACACAGACATCCAGCAGAGGGATGAGCGGTGCTGGAATCCCTTGGCCCTCGGAGCCCAGCACCAACACCGAGCGCTCCGGGAAGTCAAAGCGCTCAATTGACACGCTCTGGGTCGTCTGCTCGATCCCCACCAGTGTGTACCCTTGGGCCCGCATGCTCGCCAGGTAGGTTGCCAGGCCAGGGACTGCCACAGCCCGCCACGGCACCCAGCGCTCTGCACTGCGGGCCACGGCGACGAAGTGGGGGTGCTCAAAGACGGCTGTGTCGGGCACCACCAGCTCCTCAATGGCAAATATATCGGCGCACCGGCACAGCCCAGCTATGTTGACCGGGTTCTCCAGCAGCGTTGCCACCACGACCACGGAATGCCGGTGCGACGCCGCGCCATCGCCCTCACACTGAGAACGAGGGTGGAGTTCATTGTGCACTTCGCTCGTCCACCAGGAGACCGTCTTGCGCTGCACGTTGTCCTCGGCGGCGCCACCGTCCATTTCCTTCATCTTCTCTCCCAGTGGATCGCTCCAGAGCGCCTCGATGGCCTCGGTGGTGTAGTCGGGGCACAGGTTTGTCTGCTGCGTTGTGTGGGGGATGTAGGGGAACTGGGCAAAGCAGTCACGCAGCAAGCGGGTGGTCTGCGGTCCTCCAAACAAGCGCCGCAGCCGGAGCCGCTCAAAGGCGAAGCGCGCGCCGATGAGCGAGGCCAGCTCCGTCTCGAGGCACATCATTCGCTCGAACATTGCAGCGGGGATCGCATCGCAGAGCACCATGTTCGATTCTCTACGCTGCAAGCTGAAGATACTGCGCGGAGAGCACATCTTGGTGGTATCATAAAAGAGCATATGCTCATGTTTCTCTCGGAATTTTACATGCTCCTCGGCGACACAAATGTAGTCGTACATCTCCTGAACCCCTGGAGGGAGAGAGAGATCCACCCGGGGAGGGGGGGAGAGGAGCTCCCGCTGGGCCGCCAGCCGGGCCTTGCAGATACGATAGATGGCGATGTGGCTGATGATACGCAGGAGGTGCTGGTGCGACGTGCTCTGCTGCAGGAGCCGTGGGAATAAAGTGCGGAACGCAGCCTCTCGTACCGCCTCCGCCTCACTCACATCACTTCCCTCCGTGGTGGTGGCGGCTGCCGATGCGATGTCCTCCTTCCCCACTCCGCCGCACTGTGCGGCAGCGGCGAGGCGCTGCTCCTCGCCAGAGAGCAGCGCGTGTCCGGCAATGAGAACAAAGGTTCCCATGACCTGCGGCCGCAGGGAGTAGGTGCCGAGGAACGGGTCAAGGGTTCGAAAGAGGCCCGGCTGGGTGTGGAGGAGCGCAATGCAGAACACCTCCATGAAGCGGCGGACACTGCTCAGGTTGTTCAGCGGGATGCAGGTGGCTGCCACCTTCTCCAGCACGGGTTGCAGCGCCTCCGTGGACCGAGGGAGGAGCGGTTGGAGGGCGTTGAGCAGCTGCCACACCCGCAGACGGGTCCGGTGCGTCTCGCTGTTCGGCATGCACGGCTCACTGGTCAGCGTGGGGTGTGTCGTGTTGAGCTCGAGCAGCGCCATCACCATGGGCACCGCCCCGCCGTCCTCATTGGCCGCCTTCCGGGCAGCGTACGAGAGCAAGGTGGAGACACACAGCGCACGGCCGAGTAGGGCCATGTTCACTCCCGCGGGGTAGCGTCGGCGCAGCGCCTCGGGCCAGTGGGTGGCCAGCGGCGCCTCGGTGACGGCCTGCGTGGATTCATTCTCCGCATCGCGGGGCGGGGAGTAGAAGATCGCCCAGTGCTGCAGTAGCGACAGAAGCCCTTCGATCCACCACGGCTCTGGGGTGGTGGCGTCGATGGTGTGGAGGTGCTCCAGCACAGCCAGCGATACAGTGGCAGCCGACAAGTAGACCTCACGCTGGGATTGGTGCTTGTTGCTGTCCGCCGCTGCCGCGGCTGCCTTTCCGCTCTTCCCGCCGTTCTTGATGGAGGTGGTGGAGACGGCGGCCATATCGCGGAGGTGGTGGAGGACGACTTCGGGTTCGTACGGCAGGCTGCACCGCAGTGCGGCGTACACTAGCGAGACGAGACGGGTCTGCTGCTTTGCCCCCGCATCGTTTTGGTGCAGCAGGAGACCGCGAAGGATCTCCTGGCGGTGAACGCACAGAACCTCACCGCGTTGGCCGCCCTCCTCCTTCTCTTCATCCTCTTCTTCCTCAGGGTCTGTACTGGGGACGGGCAGCCCGCAGAGCCACACCAGCAGATCAAAGACGCAGGGTAGGTTAATGGTCCAGCACCTCTCCAGTTGGTCCAACGCAAAGGCCTCGAGGTCCCTCACCAACGCCGCTGCTCCTGCGGCCGCGCTGCCGTCGGGGAGCAGCAGAGGGTAGTAGGGGGCGAAGGTGTACAGGGTGTTGTACACGGCACGATCCATCCCCGTCAGGACATCGGTCCACATGGTCGCGGTGGGCACGACGGTCAGCAGCACCCGAGCCAACGGGCAGGCCTGCGCAGGCCCCCCTGTCACCGCTTCCTCTAGCCAAGTGGATGCCTCGCTGGCTGCTTCTTGTTCTCGGAGGGAAGGCTCTCCGCCGCAGCCGCGGCCTAAGTGTTGACACTGCTGGCCAGTCAGCGTGAGGCAGGTGATGAGGCACCGGGTGTAGCGCTCTAATCGATAAGGGTCCGCCGCTCGGAGGTAGGCCGCGCAGCCGTCCCACCATAGAGCTTCCATGGGTGTGGTCTCGACAGAGCAGGGGAGCTGTGGCGCACACCGGCTACTGCTGCCGCCGCTCCTCTGCAGGGCAGCGACCTCATCCGCAGCTGTGGTGATGGTCTCTGCGCTGCAATCTTCTCGCTGCCCCATCAGTACCCCTGCGACTTCACTCTGCAACCACTTGGTGGTGTGATGCAGTAGGAGTACTTGCGTTTGAGCGATGGGACGGGACGCTGGCGAGGCGGTGGCGTGAAGGGTTGGGGAGCTGGATGGCATTTTTTCGATCTGCTGCTCCAAGATCTGAAATATGTTTGGCAGAACGTTTTCCAGCCAATGCTGCTGCTCCTCACACAAGCCGTGCAGCGTGCGTCGCGCCGACGGATCGCATGCCGTCTGTCGGGCCAGCAGCCCCCTGGCAGTGGCGATCGCCGCCATCAAGACCTCCCACCAGTCTGCCTGCACCCAGTGCCCAGACAAGCCCCCACCGCCGCCCCTCTGCGGCCCTCACCGTTCATGCCAGTCGCAAGCCGCAGCTCTTGCTGCTGCTGCTGCTGCCGCCACGCCCCTAGCAGCGCCTGTGCCTCTTCCAGCACCAGGAACGCTTCCCTCTCCATCGCTGCGAGCAGGGCCGTCAGCGTCTCTCGGGAGAAGAGCTCCACCGCCGCGCCAACGGCATCTGTGGGGCAAGAGGTCGGAGGCGTGGCAGTCTCGACAGACCCAGCTGTCGCATACGAGAACTCCACAAAAGCCATCAAGCCGGCCAGCAGGGCGTATGGAGAGCAGTAAGGCCGATGAAAGCAGCTCTGTAGCTCCTGCGAAATGAGCTGAGCGATGCGGCGCAGCTCCTGCGTCTTCTCCGCCTGGTCTTCCGTTGCACTCTTCTTTCCCAGCATTGCTTCCTCTTGTGGTTGGGCCATTTCATCCGGAGCAGGAGGAGAGCACGCCGCGTGCCGGGCCAGTGCACCAACGAGAAAGAAGTGCTCCTTTACCACCACCGAGAAGCTGGAGAGCGAGGGGCAGGTAGAGGAGGAGGCCGACGTCCCAGACAGGCCCAGTGCGTTGTGCACCGCACTCTCTGGTCGAACGTGTAGTAGCGCCTCCGTGCGAGTGTAGAGATCGTCCAGCCCGAGCAGTGCGTGCAGCAGCGTCGCGGGGGCGGCAAAGTCCTCCTTCAGCTGTGGTAGTGAGCCGCGGCCGGGCGGACACCGGGCCGAGAGGTCGCAGAGGAACTGATCCATGAAGCACGTGTCGAGGCCGGCGCCGGAGGCGGGGTGCACGACATGGCCACACCCCTCTGCCTGAGACGTCACCCTCCCGCCGGCCACCGCCAGGGGTCCGCAGTGGCACAGCAGCCGCCACCACTCAGGGTTCTGGCGGCATGCCACGGGGTCGAGCAGGCTGAGGCGCAGGAGGCCGGCGAACACAATGGCAGAGAGCCGAACCTCCAGCCAAAAGGAGACGTTATCCTGGATGCACTCCCGAATTAGAGCTGTAAAGAGGCTCAGGTTCGAGGGGTGCAGCAGCATGTGTACCGACCACTGCGCCGACTCGCGGTGAGCCCCGCTGCCAGTCCCGTCAGCGTGGAGCGCCACGGCAATGGCGGTGAAGACGCGGGTGAAGATGCTGATGGCAAAGCGGGACTGCTGGCCCCGCACAGCGCGCAGCAGCAGTTCCAATGCCTCTGCCCTGGCTTCCCCACTACGCAGTCGGTGTACAAAGAGATAGCGGTAGAGGTGTTCGACAGAGGCAGCGATGGGAGCGCTCGCCGGGCTCTCCGGCAGCTCCTCCCACTCAAACGCCTTCATTTCTAGGAACGTCGTACTCACCGGCAGCCGATCGATGTCAGAACACAGCCGGGGGTCTGCGCAGGCACCGAAGAGGTCATGAAAGAGAAAGCTGGGCGACAGCGCGTTGGCGTAGGAGGGGCCAGGAGCGGGATGAAGGGGCCACTCCAGCCACAGCCGGCGAAGTACAACCTTCCGAACAGCGGTGTTCGGGTGTCGCAGCAGCTTGAGCAGCAGCAGCTCCAGCCAGGCGGGTGGGAGGCACGCGGGCGTGCTCTCGGTTTTCATGAGATTCGCCTCCACCAGGGTGTCAAGCCTCTTCAGAACAGGGAGGATGATGTGGAGGTTGAACTCGTTGGCAGTATCCATGACAAGGAAGAAGTCGCTCCACGCCTCTGGCGACCGACGTGGATCCCACGGGAAAAGGTCGTGGAACCGCGTCAGCGGCGCCTGCTCGCCGGCGGCGGGGTGTGTCAGGATGGTCCAGTGTATGACGCGCTTGAGCAAATAGGTCACCCGCAGCTGCATATTCACCAGCCGGCCAGCATCCATCTGGAGGGTGTTGCTGTCGCCTGCGGCCTCCCCAACCTGATGAGCGGTGCTCTGTGCGCCAGATGTGCCTCGGATAGCATACTGCAGAGATCGGTGCAGGGTGTCCCACAGGAACGATGTGCGGCGGTAATCGATCAACTTTGCTGCTTCGCCTTCTTCGCCAGCCTTCTCGACCCGGAATAAGAAGTCGAACAGCGCAGCCACGAGCACGACCACCTCCTCCAGCTTCTCCTCCTGCCCACCAGCCGCCACGGCAGTGAGCAGCGGCAGGAGAGCATTCCCGTCTAGCGAGGACCACGTCGTTGCCGTACCGCCTACGGTATCCGCCGGCGCATGGCTGTCATGGGAGGCAAAGGCGAGCAGCAGGGGCAGCAGCACTCGACGGCAAATGTTCATGATCTCCTGCAGTGGCCGTGTCTTGCAGCGCCGGCCCGCAAGGGAATCTGATGCAGCCTCTTGAGCGCCGCCCTCCCTCTGGGCGTCCACCCCTTGCTGCAGCGTCGCCAGCACGCCAGACATGAGCTTCATCGCTAGTGGGGACCGCGCCGCGATGATGGCGGTGTGTGGCGCGATAGCTCGCTCACGCTCGGCCTGGGGGGCGGCTTTCTTGTCATGCACGCCGCTGCGCCGCCCTCCTCTCCTTGGGGGGTGGCCATCGCCGCCGCTCCGTGTCTGCCCCTTTTTGGCAGCTCCATTCTGCTGCGGTCCCTTGCTGCTGGTGCTGCTGTCCGGGAGGAGCAGAGGGATGGGGGCGGGCAGGTCCCGAGTGAGCACCTCGGCCGTCTCGGCCAGCAACTCCATCGCCATGGCGCTGTGCATGCGCACCTGCGGCACGGGCGGTACACCGCCGCAGTAATCTGCGAGGGCGTGAATGCAATCACTTGGCCTGCAGCCCGCAGAGCTACCGCCGTAGTACAGCGTACCGAGGGCCTCCGCACTCCAATCAATAGCCGCGCCATCCATACGAAAGTTCTGTTTCGCTGCAGGGCCGTCCTGTGCTATTAGCCGTGCCATACCGTGGATGAAGCTCCGAGAGAGGGCGGAACGGGTGTCGTGCAGGCCATACAGCATGGCGTCCTGGGTAGTAGCGATGTCCGCAGTGGCGCTCTGCAGAGCGTCGTCCTGGCGCTCCAGCCACGCCGCGATCCATCCGTCCCGCTCCACATGGAAAGTGGGCAGCGATTCCTCTTGAGCGCACTGCAGGAGTAGGGCGAAGGTGGCGACTAGACGGGCGAGCAGCAGTAAAGGGGAATGCGGGGCCGGCGAAGACAAAGGCGCCTGGCTCTCTGGTGCATATTCCCTTGTCTCCGCCTTCCATACGCTCAGCAGGCGGAGGAGCTCCGTGCCGCTGGACGCCGCGTTCGGCAGAAGATCGCAAACTGTGCGCCCGACTTCTAGCAAGTCCGCCGCCGCCACGTCTCGGCAAACATCGTCGTCGGAGGAGGAGGAGGATGGCGCGGCTGTGGAGGAGGCGTTCTTGGTACGTTGTTTCTTGTTCTCCTCGGCCTTTAGAAACGACTCCAGGACGTACTCGATCCCCAGCAGGGATACGTCCATCGTCTCCGCAAGGCGCCGCAGAGCAGCACACTGGGGCGATCTGTTTCGAGTGGAGCTGCGAGGAGCTGGAAGCGGTTGGTTTGGTTTGGCTTGTGCAAAGAGTGCTTTAAAATGGGGTGCAGAGTTATTGTATATTATCGACTCGATGGATGTGTGTTATTCTGCAGTTCCCAGCCTTTCTTCTTCTATGTTCTCTCTTCACCTATCTAATCTTCCTGTAGTACAACAAAAAGAAGGGAAATAAGCATATAGCCAATCATCCCCTATTCTATATGCGCAGCAGAAGACACCGGTGCAAGCTGTAGGCTGCACCAAACTACTGACAGCACGCCCTTCCCTCTTCTTCCCCTTCTTCTTTCTTTTATCAAGAAATTAGTAATGAAAGGGATAGGGGAATGGCCCTCTATGGGTTGTTTAGATATGGGTTTCATTTGTTGGTTGGTTGGTTGGCGTATGTATTTCAATCGCTTTTTAGGGTGTAATGGTGTGCCTTGTGTGTATGTTGCTCATCTAAAATTGTCTGGTGACAGCGCGTCGCAGTCCATGGGAAGGTCTACAAGATGGGTGTGGAGAGCTCTATGGCCTGATCCCGGTACCTCATCTGTTTCATCTGGCTGCTTTGGTCGCAGCGCCTCGTGAGGCGGCGGAGAGGCGGTGTTTCCACCGTCTCTAGGCGGAGAAGGGAGGTACGTGCTGGCCTCGTTGAGCCAGTCGAAGAACTCCGTCAGCTCCCCCGCTCCAGAGCTAAAGAGTCGTGTTCCCCAGAGGGGAGGAGGAAGAAGAAGGAGAGCAAGCATCGCGCTCTCGCCCTTGCGGCCCCTCCTCCTCGGCTGTGGCGCCGCACGCATCCTCCAACGCTATCTCCCCCCACGACCCCACGCTGCTTGAGAACTCGGAGGAACTCTCGCAAGAGTTGGGCGCGTGTAGGTATTTATATGCAGCAGTCCTTTCCATTTTCTGGGTGGAGTGGTGCTGGGTGTTGTTGTTCTCGGCGGCGGTGGTCTCAGCGCATTCCTTCGGGACGCGGCGGGTCGTCCACTGCTTTATCAGCAGTTCCCCCCAGAGTGCCGTGGTGGGAAACGCAACGCACCGCTCCGCTCCTACCGCCCACGCCACACCCGGCGCTGTCTCGGCCGAGGAGGAGACCGCCCTTCTGTGTATGTCGACGTCTTTTAGCCCTTCATTTTGGCTCTTCTTTCTCTCTGCTGTACGTTGCATGAATGCTCTCGTGCTGCCTTGCGCTTCGCAGCCGTCGCTGCTGCTACTGGTGCTGATGCTGGTGGAGATGCTGTTATCGCTGCGGCGCTCCTGAATCTCTAGAGGTATCGCCCCATTGGCGAAGGGGTCCGACGCGACGCACTCCTCAAAGGCGTCCCACCAGGAGTCCGCCACAGGCGTGGAAGGAGCGGAGGAGCCAGCGTCCGTCCCCTCTGCCCCGCCTTGTGAAGTCGATTCAAAAGAAGACGATAGATGGGCCATCCGTATGTAGAAAAGATATTCGAAAAAAAGAGAGAGAAGTGTGATATGACGTGAATGGTTCCAACGCCGAAAGGAACGGCTCTGTGGCTGAATCTTCTCCTACCGCTGCTGTACACTCCGCAAGTTTGAGACGGAGACGGGAGCCGAGGAACCGCTTCCCTGCTGATTGGCCTTCTATCAGCCGTCGCTGTGCTTCTTATACTTTATTCAAGACTGCAAAAAGGAAATATATATCAAAACAAGCAATCAAAAAGAGAGAGAGATTGAAAGAAAGAAAGAAGGGGAAATCATGAAACCGCACAAGGTAAGAGGTATCTGCAGTCCCGCACCTGCCCTTACACGATAGCTGACGTCGCGGACTGTATTCCCGCTGATATGATTATGGATCTATCTAATCTCAACAAGGTAGTGAGAGTTAGAGAAGGAAGCACGCACGAAGAAATTACAACCAAAAGAGAGAAGAAAGAGACGTATATGAAAGGATGGGCATGAAAAGGGCTGCGCAGAAGGGGAACGTAGTGCTCTCGATGCAGCCCAACGATCCCGAAGAATCAAACAACAGAAAATATATATATATATATACAAAACATTTAGAAAGAAAAAATGAGAAGGAGATGAAGGATGTATCCGTAGTTGTGGGTGTTCTTCATCTTTTTTTTTCCTTCTCTCCCAATTATTTACACAAAAGTCAAACTTCGCTTGGAGTTTCGCAAGCTTGTAGATCACCTCCGACGTCATATGAAAGAAGAAAGAAACGTATATTTAAAAAAAATAAACCATATACAAACGGGAGCAGCTTATTGGGGGAGCGTGAAGAGAAAACACCTCTATCCGTGTATCTGCCACGGAGGCAGATCTGTTGCCGCAGCAGGCCCTGTGGTCTTTCTCCCAAACAACCTTCCCTGCTTCCGTACTTTTCGACTTCTTACCTTCTCTCCATCTTTATTTTTGTTTTGTTTGTTTTTCCTTCCGGTACAAGCTCTACACTTGCGGTGAAAAATTCATCAATATTTCTGTTGTTGGGTTTTTTCAAACAAACTTATCACCCAATTGAATTCCCGATCTCTCTCTCTTCGAAGGCCACCGCGTCTGGGAAGAGTCCTCGCCGCAAGAAAAACGAATAAAATATATGAGTGCCGACAGCACTTTTTTTTTTTTTTTTAGGAGAGGGGAAAGAAGAACGGCAACGCCCTAAAAAGCAGTTGAAGTCATCGCCTCAGAACTACACAAAAAGAACAAAAAAAAGAGGAAAATAACGTTTTTCCTCTTTTCATCGTACCTTCTCTTAGATTATCCTTCCAGTTGTTGGTTTTTTTTTCTTCCTTATACTTCCTTTTTGGATGCCTTGTTCTTTTCATATTTTCTTTTTCATTTGTTTGGTTGTTTGTTGTTGTTATTGTATTTGTTGTTGTTTTTTTTTTTTTTTGTTCTTGATGTTTCAGATATGTATATATCTACCTAAAAACTAAACATAATAAAGTGTACAACAAGTGGAGCTCATAGGGGGAGGTGGCAGTGAAGCGCACGTGCTCCAGCTGTCCTTTGAGCGATCTCCGTTCCTGGTGGTGCGACTTTCTCTTGGCTTCTGTCATGTTACGCCTTCACGGTATGTGGGTCGTGCGCCGGCGAGCCCTTCGTGACGAGGCTCCACGAGAATGCAAGGGCCACCGAGAAGAGCAACAAAAACAACGAGAACAAAAGAAAGCGGGAACAGTGAAATGATCGGTCAGGGAGGACAGAAAAACAAAAAAAAAAAAAATATATACGTATACAGAGAAAATTCTTTCTCTTGCAGGCGGCGCTGTGCGAGGATAGATTGCAGTAAAACAGAGATGTTCAACACGGCATTTCACAGCTTTGACAGCTGTGTTCGCGCACGCCACCACACGGCACAAAAGCAACAACAATAAAAAAAAAGGGATGGGAATTGACAAAGTAGATCAAACTATAAAACACACAGCTATCCTCTACTTCACCTTCTAAGTTGAACAGGACAGGGGGGCGTAGAATGTAATGTAAGAGAGGAGGGGAGGGGGGAAGGTAGCGACGGAAGCGTTTGAACAACTGCCTCGGTCCCTCTTCCTTCCACGCTCTCGCTCTCGCTCTCTCTCTCTCGCCTCTTCTGTCGCTACAGGTCTCGCTTTCTCGTTGTTAGGCTCTCTCAATGTACAGCTCGCTGTAAAGCAGTTGTATCACAGTTAGTTCGGGGTTGCTTGCACTTCCTGCCGTCATCCGACTCCATTTCTAGTGTCTCACGTGAAAGCAAGCAAGGGGGGATCCCTGGCAGATTACTGGTTCACCTCGCCATACACAGCGGAGGCGGTGCCGAAGACCACAGCGACCGCAGCCCCAATGATGAGGACAGAGCAGCCCAAGTAGTTCCAGAACCCAACCTTCTCGTACGTGAAGCCGCCGGCGAACATGTAGAAGTACGCAGGGAAGAGGAAGCCGAGGAAGCCGCCGCACACGCCACCGAGCAGAGTGAAGACGATGGTGATGTTCGGGGTAAAGAGGCCGCAGATGAGGGCGGCAACGCAGAGAAACCCGCTCACCAGCCAGTTGAACCAGTCCTTCACGTCCGACGTCTTGCCCATGCGGAGGCAGTAGTACACGGCATCGCGGGAGGGCTGCATGCAGATGGCGAAGCCCACGCACAGCTTGATGCAGACGCCGATGTAGGCAATAGCGAAAATGATCTCCTCGCGGGGCTTGTACATAAGCAGGATGGAGCTCTGCACGCCCTCATCGCCAAAGTCGCAGTAGCCGAAGAAGCCGGACATCCAGTTGAGCAGGGCGACGAGGCCCATGGAGATGAAGGAGTCGCGAGTGAGACGGCCGGGAGAGGGACGTGACATCTCGTTATAGATTTCAAACACGTTCACCTGACAAATAAAAGCAAAAATGAAGAGCGAGAGGCCGTCCACGCCGTGCATGCCGCTGTTGACAAGCTTGAGGTCGGGGTTCACGCCGTTCTTGAGCCCGTTCTGGAAGGAATGGACAACCATGCAGATCACAAAGAAGATGATCATGGTCACGCCCACGGTGGAGGCGTAGCGCAGCGAGTTGATCTCCTTGGGGAGGGACAGGGTCAGCATGCCCAGCAGCCACACCCCGGAGGTGAGCAGGCGCAGGCAGGTCTGGGACTGCAGAAACCCATCCTGGGTCGGGTCCGCGAGGATGGGGGTGAGCAGGTCCTGCACGGAGATGACGTAGCCCACGCAGGTACCCCAGCAGAAGAGGAACATCAGGGCGGCAGTGAAGTAGTCCCAGCCGCGGCCGAGCAGGCCACGAGCCATCTCCTCGTACGACCGCAGGCCGGTCTGGTCCTTCGCGAGGGCAAGTAGGCGAATGGAGTAGACCGTGCACAGGTACACCACCAGCAGCAGCACCGTCGAGACAACGATGCCGCTGGACTGGAAGCCGGAAGGCACGGACACGATACCGGCACCGAGCGTGGCGCTGGCGAGGGTGTAGACGTTGGCTATCGTACCGCCGTGCGAGATGATGTTGCAGAACCGGGCACCGCAGGAGAGGGGTGCTCCGATGTCGTCTGGCCGGCTTGTCTCCGACTCCACCATCACCTGTCCATCGGTGGCTTTCTGCACATCTTCAATACTTTTGGAAGAGGAGGAGTCCGCGATGGGCTCCACCTCCAGCATCTCATCGTGTTCATACGGGGAAGACATGGTTCTGGTAAGGCTAGGAGCGAGTATCAAGTAGAGCTGAAAAACAAAAAGAATGGAGAGACTTCGCAGTGCAAGCCGCGAACACCATAGAACAGAAGAGAGGGGAAATGAAACAAAGGCATACAAAGAGGGAGAAGACGTTTCACAAGCCTGATGATCCGAAGGCACGAGGGTTGCCCCCAACGGTGCAGGCACGGAGGGCCTCATGGTACAGAACAGCATCCACCGAAATTGTGCCTATAGATCCTGTTCAACCAGTATCGTTTTTTGTTTTTTTTTTAAGAAACTAGTCCAAGATATATATATTTATTTCAGTTCACTTGGTGTAGATATATGTTTTGGTTTTTTGATATATTTTTTTATGGTTGTGTCAATTTTTTTTTTCTCCTCCTTCGTTCAGGAAGGTACCAGATTATATTTTAAAACCAAAAACGAAGTGTACAACAAGTGGAGCTCATAGGGGGAGGTGGCAGTGAAGCGCACGTGCTCCAGCTGTCCTTTGAGCGATCTCCGTTCCTGGTGGTGCGACTTTCTCTTGGCTTCTGTCATGTTATGCCTTCACGGTATGTGGGTCGTGCGCCGGCGAGCCCTTCGTGACGAGGCTCCACGAGAATGCAAGGGCCACCGAGGAGAGCAACAAAAACAACGAGAACAAAAGAAAGCGGGAACAGTGAAATGATCGGTCAGGGAGGACAGAAAAACCAAAAAAAAAAATTATACGTATACAGAAAAAATTCTTTCCTCATGCCAAGCAAGGCGCTGTGCGCGAGGATAGATTGCAGTAAAACAGAGATGTTCAACACGACGTGTCACAGCTGCAGTAGCCATGTTCGTGCACGCCACCACACGGCACGAAAAAAAAAAAGAAGAAGAAGAAAAAAAAGGATAGGGGAGGGGGTGGAAGAGAAGTTCGGTATGCAAAGATAAACACCGATATAGTCTATCTACTTCGCTACTTCACCTTCTAAGTTGAATAGGACAGGGGGGCGTAGAATGTAATGTAAGAGAGGAGGGGGAAGGTAGCGACGGAAGCGTTTGAACAACTGCCTCGGTCCCTCTTCCTTCCACGCTCTCGCTCTCGCTCTCTCTCTCTCGCCTCTTCTGTCGCTACAGGTCTCGCTTTCTCGTTGTTAGGCTCTCTCAATGTACAGCTCGCTGTAAAGCAGTTGTATCACAGTTAGTTCGGGGTTGCTTGCACTTCCTGCCGTCATCCGACTCCATTTCTAGTGTCTCACGTGAAAGCAAGCAAGGGGGGATCCCTGGCAGATTACTGGTTCACCTCGCCGTACACAGCGGAGGCGGTGCCGAAGACCACAGCGACCGCAGCCCCAATGATGAGGACAGAGCAGCCCAAGTAGTTCCAGAACCCAACCTTCTCGTACGTGAAGCCGCCGGCGAACATGTAGAAGTACGCAGGGAAGAGGAAGCCGAGGAAGCCGCCGCACACGCCACCGAGCAGAGTGAAGACGATGGTGATGTTCGGGGTAAAGAGGCCGCAGATGAGGGCGGCAACGCAGAGAAACCCGCTCACCAGCCAGTTGAACCAGTCCTTCACGTCCGACGTCTTGCCCATGCGGAGGCAGTAGTACACGGCATCGCGGGAGGGCTGCATGCAGATGGCGAAGCCCACGCACAGCTTGATGCAGACGCCGATGTAGGCAATAGCGAAAATGATCTCCTCGCGGGGCTTGTACATAAGCAGGATGGAGCTCTGCACGCCCTCATCGCCAAAGTCGCAGTAGCCGAAGAAGCCGGACATCCAGTTGAGCAGGGCGACGAGGCCCATGGAGATGAAGGAGTCGCGAGTGAGACGGCCGGGAGAGGGACGTGACATCTCGTTATAGATTTCAAACACGTTCACCTGACAAATAAAAGCAAAAATGAAGAGCGAGAGGCCGTCCACGCCGTGCATGCCGCTGTTGACAAGCTTGAGGTCGGGGTTCACGCCGTTCTTGAGCCCGTTCTGGAAGGAATGGACAACCATGCAGATCACAAAGAAGATGATCATGGTCACGCCCACGGTGGAGGCGTAGCGCAGCGAGTTGATCTCCTTGGGGAGGGACAGGGTCAGCATGCCCAGCAGCCACACCCCGGAGGTGAGCAGGCGCAGGCAGGTCTGGGACTGCAGAAACCCATCCTGGGTCGGGTCCGCGAGGATGGGGGTGAGCAGGTCCTGCACGGAGATGACGTAGCCCACGCAGGTACCCCAGCAGAAGAGGAACATCAGGGCGGCAGTGAAGTAGTCCCAGCCGCGGCCGAGCAGGCCACGAGCCATCTCCTCGTACGACCGCAGGCCGGTCTGGTCCTTCGCGAGGGCAAGTAGGCGAATGGAGTAGACCGTGCACAGGTACACCACCAGCAGCAGCACCGTCGAGACAACGATGCCGCTGGACTGGAAGCCGGAAGGCACGGACACGATACCGGCACCGAGCGTGGCGCTGGCGAGGGTGTAGACGTTGGCTATCGTACCGCCGTGCGAGATGATGTTGCAGAACCGGGCACCGCAGGAGAGGGGTGCTCTTGGCGCATCCGAAAGGCTTGTCTCCGACTCCACCATTACCAAGCCATCGGTGGCTTTCTGCACATCCTCCATACTCTTGACAGACGCATCCTCGGCGATGGGTTCCACCTCCAGCATCTCATCGTGTTCATACGGGGAAGACATGGTTCTGGTAAGTTAGGTTCTTTCTGGAGAAAATTAATATAAAGAAGAAAATGAAATCGTAAAACTGAGATAAAAGAGTAGTTTAGCACACGGTAACAGGGCGAACGGTGTATGTGCTAGGAGCGAGTATCAAGTAGAGCTGAAAAACAAAAAGAAAGGAGAGACTTCGCAGTGCAAGCCGCGAACACCATAGAACAGAAGAGAGGGGAAATGAAACAAAGGCATGCAAAGAGGGAGAAGACGTTTCACAAGCCTGATGATCCGAAGGCACGAGGGTTGCCCCCAACGGTGCAGGCACGGAGGGTCTGATGGTACAGGTGATAGTGTGCAATAGGAAGGCGAGGTAATTGTTATGAAGGTATGATGCGTGTGTGTGTGTGGTGGTGGGGAGGAGGAGGAGGAAGTGAGAGAGGGGAATACGGAGAATCTGTGACCAATAGAGGAGTGTGCGTGCCGCTCCATAACATGTTGTGTAGTCAAAAGGGGGTCGACCCACACACACACACACACACCTTTCTTCACCTTAATCGTTCAATTCATCTGTTCAGCTGTGTTTGCTCTTGCGCTTGTGGGGCTCGTGCTGTCGCTTGTTGAAGCACCTGCTTTCCCTCTGACACTGGGGTGTGTGTGTTAGTGTGAACGAAGGGAGAAGGCATGCGTGAAGAGGTGGGTGGTGGCAATCGAATCGAAGAAACGCACATTCAACCCTGTACTCTGGTTGTTCTTTGCACCTGCGCGGTGCACGATGGATCACCCACTCAGTCATCGAGAATGTCCTTGACCAGCCGCCATCCCCAGGGGTTGACCGCGCACGGATATGGCGGGGGGAGTAGTTCCTTGCGTTGACGGCGGTACTGTGCCTCCTCGGCCGCGTGTTCCAGCGCCTGCTGCACCGCTTTCACCCCGGTGCCCCAGAAGAGGGTTGGCTTGTCTGGAATCTCCCACGGCTGCCCCAAGAAGGACGCGTGGAACCCGGCGGGGCTGCCCTGGCGCATCTTCTCACGGCGACGCTTCTGCGCGGCAAACGGGGAGGACTTTTCGGCCTGCTGCGCCTCTCGCAGCTCCTTCCATGCGTTCACATCCGCGGCCGAGATGTACGACATTCCCTCCTCCGGCACCGGAAGGAGCGGGGGGCGCTCCGCCTCGTCCATGGCCTCAATCCACCGCAGCTCATCGTGAATGTCCTTCTCTGCCAGCCGAAGGAGGCGCGCTGTCACGACCTTTTTCTGCTCCTCCAGCTTCGCTTCCATGGCGTCCGACGCAGCGGTAGAGGCGCGTGCCAGGTCCTCCGCCTGCTGCATCGACTTACGCATCTTCGCGAGACGCTGCTCTGCTCGGCTGGGGGTGGAGGAGCGTGCCTCATGGTGGTATCGCTGCAGCACTTGCAGTACGAGATCCCGTATCTCTTCAAAGAGCCGCACCGCCTCCGGATCTTCGGCGAAGATGTTCGCCGGCAGTGGCCCTTCCACTACCGCCGGGGCCGTCGTAGCGCCGTCGCTGCGCTGTGCACCGTCTGACGGTGTGTCCGCCACACCAGGAAGACCTTGCTTCTCTTCGGATGTGGAGGTATTCGATTCTCCTGTTTTCAATGCTCGGCCGCGAGCCAGAAGTGCTTGATACAGCTCGCGGCAGCGCGCGGCTTCCGGGGCGGTGTTTTCGATCCCGGCGAAGCGCTTCGCGTTCTCCCGGGCGTGTTGAATCTGCTCCTCCATCTGCACGTACGCGATGTACCGCAGGCGGCGCTCGTGCAGCGTCTTCAGCCGCGGATCATCCGGCCGCAAGAACATTTTCTCTGTGAGGCGAAGCGCCTCGTCTTGCTGGTACCGGGCAGCGGATTTCTCCAGACCTTGAGCGAGGCGGTGGCTGTAGGATGGACTATCGGGATCCTCTCGCGGCCCGTCGATCGGTGGCCCTCCTACCGCCTCTCCTTCTCCACCCTGTGGAACACCCCCCGCCTCCACCCCGCGCCCCTCGCTGCCGTGGTTGGTGGCGACGGTCTGATGCTGTTGTGCGTGATCCAAGGCCTGCACTTCCTCCCTTCGAATGGCCTCGAGGCGGCGGTACTCCGGCATGTGTTGCAGTGGGATGCGCAAGACACGCTCATACCACTGCTTGGCCCACTCTACGGGGGCCGTCGATTCCTTGGCCGCGAGGTACTGCACCACCTCCAGGGTCCCCCACGCTTCCGCGTCTGCCGAGTAGAGGGTTCGAATCCGCTGTGTGTAGTCATCCAGCTTCTCATCCGCCGCGGTGTGTTCAAACCCGCGGGAGGTGGTGAGCCGGGCGAAGACCTCGCAGAACTCCATGAAACGAATCTGCGATTCCAACTCCTCCCAGAGGGTGCGAGCGACGTCGGGATCCACTCCAAGAGCGCGGTGGAGGAAGCGTTTGACACTGGCCTCGCGGACGGCTTTCCGTTTCCCTTTTTTATACGACTTGGCATCGAAGCCAGAGAACAGCGGCGCGTCCGTATCATCTGCAGCAGGGGCGTCATTGGAGGCGGAGAGCAGCGCTTCGGCGCTTCCACCACTGTTATTGTCTCGTGCTGCATCGGGTTCCGCCGCCGCGGCTGCCGTATCGGTAGGGGCTTCTGGCAGCGATGACTCGTTGGGGGACGGCAGTTCTTTACGCGCCGCTGGATCCTCCTTCTGTGGCGACGACTTCCCTTTTGAAGCCCTCAGTTGGCGCTTTAGCTCTTCAAGAAACTCGAGCTGCTGGAGACGTTCCGTGTGGGCGATGCGCCGAATGCGCTCCTCCGCGTACTTGAAGAGGTTTCCTAGGTGTTTCTGGGTCTCTTCATGGAACTCCCGTGTCATATTGGCGAGGCGGCGGCGCTCGGCTTCGGTGCTCCGGCCCTCTCGGCGGTGTCGCACGTAGTCGGCAAAGTGCTGCTTTATTTGGGTCATGTAGTCCTCTAGTGCCTGTGACTTGTCGGGATCGAACAAGGAGGCTTCAGAGAGCTCGTAGGCGGCCTGGGTGACGCCGAGCTGGCGCTTCGGATTAGTGAGCTGCACGGGGAGGCCCAACTTGATGCGCTCATACGCATCGCGTACCGTCTTTTCGGGCTCCAGGTCGCGGGGGTCCACCATGGTGGTTTCAAAGTAGCGCCGTCGCTGCTGCTCCGTCGTCTGCGTGGGGTGCTCCCGAAGCATGTCGCTCATGTACTTGGCGAAGGCGTGCTTCTCGGGCAGCAGGACACTCTCCCACTCGGCATCGGAGAGGTAGCGGCACTTCTCAAACACCTCGCGGCCTACATGATTTTTCACGTGGTGCAATCGACGCTGGCGCTTGCTCCGTGGGACACGGCGGCCGGTATCGCCTCGATGCGGCGTGGGCATCGCCTCGTCGTCATCCATCGCCATGCTCGCAGCCCCTTCCCGACGCAAGCCGGCGCGCCTTGCCGAGGGGTGGAGTTCGGCCTGGAGCGTCTGCGACTCCATGGCCTCCTCTTGCATAGCACTCGTTTGCATGGCTTTGCGGAGCCGCGATCGGTAGCTGCGAGGGTTGTGTAGCGAACTTGCTGCGCTGGGCAAGCGGTACTTCTTACCGGCTGCAGAATTGCCTTCGCGGAGTTTTCGATCGCTGGCGAGCAGAATGAGCGCTGGAGAAACGAAATATCTTGCCGCCTGGAAGGAGGACGAGAGCCGTAGGGTGGCGCCCCCACGATTCGCAGCAGTGGTGAGCATCATCCGGAAGGGCACCGTACGAGGTGTGAGGCACAGCCGTATAGGCCCTGCGAGGGATTCCATAGAAGGCATGCTGGCGGGGGGCCACTCGGTCGGCTCTCCCAGCGATGTGCCCTATGCACTTACAGTACACTCTTACTTATTTAACTATGTCTGCGCCTCACTACTCACTCCTCCCGCGTTATTCAATTGCAGAGGAGGTAAATGACACTCTTTTCTTTCTCGCTCTTTTTTTAAAAAAGAAAAAAAACGAGAGTTTTATAAACGAAACTTCGTGGATGTGTTCCTTATAGTCCTGAAAAGAAAATAGTAAAAAAGAAAGCGAAAAAAAAAGAAGACCGTCAAGAGCGAGGTGAATGCATCAAGCGATACGAGCGTGTCCTGTATCAGGGGTGAGCTAACGGCTGGGTGAGCCATCAGGGGAGCCGAGCCCAGAAGAAAGGAAAGAGTTTCATGTTGGGAGATATCTCCAGCAGATGCTATGACTGAAAGTGCAATATATTCGTGTTGGTTTGTGTAGCGAGAGCAGCGGTTAGCGGTTCTGCCGCCGGATCCATACTGGTGCCGTTGTACACAAGAGTATCTCCTCGGGTAGCAAACCTTCCGTAATGCACAAGAGAAAGCAAAATACGAAGGATTAGAACCCGAGTTCCAAACCATGTTCCAGTCCGTTTCGAGGCTTTCGCACACGCACAGCCGCACAGAAGAAGAAACGAAAGCACCAGCCGCACCTGCGCTCCAAAGCGCACAACAAGCCGTCCCCACCCTTTGCTCGACATTCCATATCCGTGGGTTTCGAGCAAGAGAGAGCTTTAGGTTAACGAGGCATTACAGCATGAACGCATACGCACATCATACACTCTAACCTACACCAAGGTCTGCAGCAGCTACCAAGCAGAGCGTAGGCAATCTTAGGAGGGAGAGAGGAGGGAGAGAGCGAGATCTCCTCGGGTAGCAAACCTTCCGTAATGCACAAGAGAAAGCAAAATACGAAGGATTAGAACCCGAGTTCCAAACCATGTTCCAGTCCGTTTCGAGGCTTTCGCACACGCACAGCCGCACAGAAAAGAAACGAAAGCACCAGCCGCACCTGCGCTCCAAAGCGCACAACAAGCCGTCCCCACCCTTTGCTCGACATTCCATATCCGTGGGTTTCGAGCAAGAGAGAGCTTTAGGTTAACGAGGCATTACAGCATGAACGCATACGCACATCATACACTCTAACCTACACCAAGGTCTGCAGCAGCTACCAAGCAGAGCGTAGGCAATCTTAGGAGGGAGAGAGGAGGGAGAGAGCGAGATCTCCTCGGGTAGCAAACCTTCCGTAATGCACAAGAGAAAGCAAAATACGAAGGATTAGAACCCGAGTTCCAAACCATGTTCCAGTCCGTTTCGAGGCTTTCGCACACGCACAGCCGCACAGAAGAAGAAACGAAAGCACCAGCCGCACCTGCGCTCCAAAGCGCACAACAAGCCGTCCCCACCCTTTGCTCGACATTCCATATCCGTGGGTTTCGAGCAAGAAGAGCTTTAGGTTAACGAGGCATTACAGCATGAACGCATACGCACATCATACACTCTAACCTACACCAAGGTCTGCAGCAGCTACCAAGCAGAGCGTAGGCAATCTTAGGAGGGAGAGAGGAGGGAGAGAGCGAGATCTCCTCGGGTAGCAAACCTTCCGTAATGCACAAGAGAAAGCAAAATACGAAGGATTAGAACCCGAGTTCCAAACCATGTTCCAGTCCGTTTCGAGGCTTTCGCACACGCACAGCCGCACAGAAGAAAAACGAAAGCACCAGCCGCACCTGCGCTCCAAAGCGCACAACAAGCCGTCCCCACCCTTTGCTCGACATTCCATATCCGTGGGTTTCGAGCAAGAGAGAGCTTTAGGTTAACGAGGCATTACAGCATGAACGCATACGCACATCATACACTCTAACCTACACCAAGGTCTGCAGCAGCTACCAAGCAGAGCGTAGGCAATCTTAGGAGGGAGAGAGGAGGGAGAGAGCGAGATCTCCTCGGGTAGCAAACCTTCCGTAATGCACAAGAGAAAGCAAAATACGAAGGATTAGAACCCGAGTTGCCGGGACAGCTAGGATACTCCAAGCGGAGTTGAGGTACGTCTCTGGCTCCTTCGATGTTTCCTGCCGTCGCCTTTAAAGAGGAAGAGGAAGAACATACAGGACGCACAACTAAACAGAAGAAGGGCCGCAATAAGTGCGGCAGAGGGGAAAAAAAAGAGAAGAACAGGGGAGGAGTAGAAGCATACAACATAGAAAGATAAATATACGTACAGAGAGAGATAGAGAGAGAGAGAGTAAGAGGTAAGAAGGAGGCGGATGGCACCATACCTTGATGTTGTTGGACTTTATTGTTGTTGCTGTGGTTGCTGTTGGGGTATGACGGTATTCCACCTCTTGCTGCATATACCGTTTGCTTAGCTGCTGCCACTCTCCGCTTCCAACCAGCGCATCAGACATCGCTCCATGGGAGTCAGTTTGAGCAGCACCGCCGCATTAATGCGCCTTCGCACGTTGCCGTCTCGTTTTTCTGACGGCTGCAGCCTCTGTCGTAACACATCCTCTAGTCGGTGCAGTGTGGTGCCAAGAGGAGGCGATCCTGTTCCTCTGTCTCCGGGTGGTCCTTCTGGTAGTGTACAACTGGTCTGGCGCTTAGTGTGGTCGTGGAGCCGGCACCAGCCCATCACAGCATCGTTGGGGGAGAGGGAATGGGCCGCACGGGTCAGATGATCCAGAAGCACAGGAACCTCACTGTCCTGCCGCAGTGGTAACATAAACGTATTTTGATTGGCGTTCTCAGAAGCGTAGGTGTTCTCCGTTGTCAGGAGTGGTATCGGGGCCATGGCTGCCAGGGTGATCGCCAGAACGTGGGCGTAGTCCAGGGGCGTGTGCTGAAGGTGAAACCCGACGGCGCTCAAGTCGATCTGATCCGTCAGCTGCTGCAGTGATGCTGTCGCCTGGCTCAGTATCGCGTCTTCGTCGTGCCATTGAACGCACGCGCCTTGGTGATCCGGTGCGGCTGTCCTGAGCCCCTGCAGTTGTGCCCTCAGGCGTAGTAAGTGCAGCCCAATAGATATCTGACCATAGAGAAAGGTGTTCTTTCGCCGGTCCGTGGCGCGTGCCATGTCTGCCCAGCGGTCGCACACGAGGCCCAGCGCTGTACTTGTCAACTCCTCCAAGGCGGTGGCCAGTGCCTCCACGGAACCATCACCAGCTGGCGGTACAGCTGGGCGCCGTGTCTCCCCCGTTGTCATATGTTCTCCCTCTTTTCCACAGTCCGCTAGGCCGGTGAGGGGCAGCAAATCAGATACGTAGTGCTCCACGAGCGGCCCATACCGGGCGAGCGGCATCAGGTCCACAAACAAATTTCGACTCCTCGGCAGGCGGGCGGTGAGTGCCCGCACCGTACGGGTCACCCACGGCAACGGGATAGACACCGAGCCGGGCTGGCCATCCTTCTCCCTCCCCTGGCCTAGGCCCTCTCCTGCCGCCTCCCGTTGCGGTTGCAGCCGCAGCGCGGCGAGCGTGAGAGACGACAAGAGGAGGGGGGAGTGGACGCCCTCCAGCCCAGCTTCCGGGCCCGATGCCCTCTCCTCCGGCGGCTCTTCGTAGAGCGCCTCCAGCAGCCACGGCAGCATTCCATTTTCGAACTGTCGTAGGTTGATCAAGCCGGTCAGGCACATGGCGAGGGAACTGGGGGGCAGCGACAAGAGTTCCTCCCGCCCCGTGAACAGCGCACCGGGCATCAAGCCAGGGTACGCCGGAGGTTTGATGACCTTCTGGCACGGCAGCTCCCCCAAGTGTCGCACCAGCCGCGCCTTCATCGGAGGACTGAGGGCCTCACGGCAGCCCCCCTCCCCCAGCCGTCGCAGGAGGCCGACAAGTAGGTACTGGTCATGCAGCCGGCGCCGTGCCATGATGACCAACACGTGTGCGACGTCCGCCCCGCTCAGGGCCGGAATCCTGGGCTTCAGTGCTGTGAGGACTTGGAAGTACGGCGCGGCGGTGCGGACATTCAGTGTAGACAGCGACATGAGGTAGCGGACGAGAAAAGTGGTGGAGATCGCCTCGTAGATGGATGTCGATTCCATTGGAGCACTCCCTTCCGTAGGGAGGTCCACTTCTCTCTCGCGCTGGTGCGGTTGCAGTTTCCGTTTCCGTAGGGATCCAGAAGCGTCACGGCTCCGTGCCGCTTCTGGATTCCGCTGTCGCTCTCGATCCTCGAGCTCCTGAACGAGCGAGAGGGCCAGCGTGTGCACCGCCGCCGAAGCCGCAGATGCCGGATCCTCTGCGAGGTCACGCCCGCGTGACGCGGGGCGGTGAAATTCCGGCACAACACCGCCGTTCCCTGGGGCCAGAAAGGTCGACGCATCACACACCAGCCGGATCAAATCAAACACATCAAAATCCCGTCGTGTCTGCTCCGCCCAGCGGCAGGCGGCCTGTAACTTGCGGCTCCCGGTCACCGCAGCGCCTTCCGCGGCGTCGGGGAGGTTCGCAACGCAGAAGACGGTTCGCCACTGCTGCGACTGCGACGACGCCGCACCGGTGTTGCCGCAGTGGAACACGCGCCAGCAGAGTATCGTAGAGAGCACCTCTCGTCTCTGTGTCGGCGAGAGGAGATCAAACTGGCGCATCCAGCAGCCGCACGCACCCTCTAGCGCTGCAGCGAAGCGGTGCACCAGGTCCTGCACCAGATCCGGCCCCGTTTGCCGCAGTGCGGTGAAGAGGGGTGGTGGCGGCAGCACCACCGTGTGGGAGGACAGCAGGCGATACTGGACAGCCAGCGCCTCCAAGGCCGCCTCAGGGCACCGTCCGCAGAGGGGCTGCAGCACGTCTTGCAGGAACTTCCACTGCTTGTGGCTCCATGCACCACTACTACTGCCCGCGGCGTTCAAGGAAGGCGTGGGCAGCCTTGCGGCCTCCGCCTGTACCTGCTGCACCAGCGCCGAGGCCACGTGGATGTACGCCACCAGGCATTGCTGCGCGGCGGGTGGCAGAGACGGCGGCAGCGCCTCCCTCGACACGGCGCACTGTGTCTGCAGCATGGCCGTAAAGAGGGTGCAGGCCGCACTCTGAGACCTAAGTGCAAGATGGGCGCCGAGGCCCTCCGGCGCCGGCGCCCGCCCCTTCTTTATGTCTCCCGTATGTGGCATCCCTTTCCTTTTCTCCTCTGTTTCGCTGGGCGGATGTGCCGGAGAATTTCCTCTGCGGCTGGGCGGGAGGAAAAGGCCGGCCAACGCACCGCACAAGTCTGCGATCCTCTCCCCCAGGCTGGCCAGCAGAGGGGCGAGCTCCTCCTGCTCCTCCTCACCGCTTGCAGAAGGAGGGGGCGGCTGGGCCATCGCCTGCAGCACGGCGAGTCGATGCATCCACGCCAGCGTCTGCGAGGGAGAAAGATCGTTCCGTTCCGCGCGTTGTCGCACTTCACTCAGAAGAGCGATGAGGAGTGGCAGCAGTATGCGCTCCGTGGTGCCGCAGAGGGCCATGCGCCCCTCTTTTCCTCCCTGCTGGGTTGGCAACGGTACTACGGACTGTCGTTCGAGTTGTGGTGCGGTACTTTTCTTGGTTCCCTTGCCCGGGGTGTACGGCGGGAGGTCTAGCAACACATCCGCGAGGTGTATCAGCGATGACTTGTCCCATGCGTGGATCTGCTGCTCCGCCAGTGCGGCTGCGTGCTGCACCGCTCGCTCCCACCCCGCCGTGCGCCATGCGGATGGAGCTGGAGCTGATGCATAGTGCATCTCCTTCCCCTCTCCTCCTCCTCCTCCTTCGTGTTGTTGTTGTTGTTGTTGTTCAGCCCACTGGCTCTCGCGGGTCTCGCTGGTGGTGCTAAGACGGCCTGTTACACGGTTGTAGAGGGAGTTGTGGTCCAAAGCGGCCTTACCGACGCGCAGAAGAGCCAAGAAATCGATCGGTCGCTGCAACAATGGTGTGATGCTCTCGCAGCGGGCCTCGAGCTCCACACACAGGCTCGGGCACACAAGATCCGTCCCGTAGAGAACCGTACTCCCGCTCCCCCTTGAAGAAGTTCGTGGTAGATCCGCCTCTTCAGGAGAGAGAATGGGTAGTTCTATTGGGAGTAGTCGCATGAGTGCCTCGGCTGCCAGCAGCGCCAGCGGAGGAACGAGGTCATCCACGACCTCCTCCAGCGTGTGTTGAACCATATGGAAGGTCTCGACAAGCAGTACAGCGCTCACCTCGGGCCCCGCTACTAGGGACTGCACGCCACCCCCTTCACGCGGAGGATGAGGGAGGCGAGAGAGACGAGGTGGAAGCGTCATGACGAGATCGTGAAGAATACTTGCTAAGGAGTGGGCGTCCGCGGCGGCACACCGCTGCTGCGTGAGCTCCAGTACACGAGCATACCTGGGCTCGAGTCCGTCTAGCTGCCGCATACTGTGCACCACGAGCCCCAGCTGCTCCGGTTGTATCACCTCTGGGAAGACGGCCCTGTCGAAAAGGAAGGGCAGCCAGTCGCCCTGGTGGCCGTACGCCTCCGCGCCTGCGCCATCCTCCTCCTCTGGGACGGAGCAATCTTGACGGGTATGGTAGCAGCGCTTGGGCGCGGCCATGAAGATCCCATGCAAGCGCCATGGAGCATGCCCCCGACGGGTCGCCGCCCCGAGAGAAGAGCGCTGTCCGTGATGGCTTCCTAACGTCCAAGGCCATCTCCCTCCTGCTGCGGTGACGAACGAGGAGTTCCTCTTTGATGCTTTGGTCGCATCGGCACAGACACGCGATAAAGCCCTCCGCTGCATCCTTCACTTTGGTACCTCACAGCACGCACGCATCCAGCACCGAGATGACACGAAATATATAGATAAGCTGGACTTTTTTTTTCTCCTGTACCCCTTATTATTCTTCGTGATATGGGAGGGTGGCTGCAGGAGGGTTGCGGAGTCTTTTAGACTTATATTTATTTATTTATTTTTCCGTCCTGTGAAAGACTCACACAGTATCAAATATAGATAGAGAGACGGCCCGGCAACAGGGTGTGGTCGCACTCGTGACGGTCCGGTGCGGTGCCATAAAGTATACTCCAAGACCCGTGTGTGAGAGGGGGGGGGGAGCCGTGATAAAAGATAAGTGTATGTATGGGGGAGGGGGGGAAGAGTCCCCGGGAATAAAAGAGAGAGAGAGAGAGGGAAGCAGAAAACGAAGAAAAATACGTCATCAGGAATACTTGTCATCGTTCCTCACCCTAGTCGTCCTGGAGGCCTCTCCTCTGTCTGTTGTTGTTCCATCTGGTCCTTCTGATAAGGAGGCGGTGCAACAACGTGTTGAATCGATATTCACATTTGCATTCAAAAACAGAGAAGGTAGGTAGCTCGCTCTATTCCTTTGGTTCAGGAAAAAGATATGGACGGCTTTCGAAAAAAAAAGTTAAAAAAATAAATGTCAGGGTATATTAAATAATAATAATTAGAATAATAATCAATATGAACAATCGAAATGATCTTCGCTCAAGAGCAAAAGTTAAAAAGAAAAAATAAATAAATAAATAAATAAATAAGCGGAAAGGATAAATCAAAAGGCGTATGTCGCTGTTGTGTTATTGAGACTTCATATTTTTCTTTTTCTTTTTCTTTTTTCTGTGCTGGAGCGAGAAGTCGAATACATAACTAAAAGCACACAAACGAAAGCAAAAACAGCAAAAAAAAAGTTGTTGAATTGTTTTTGTTGGATTGTTTTTTGTTGGATTGTTTGTCTTTTGATAGTGCATGGTCTTTCTTGTCCCTCACAAGCACCAATTGTGGCCTCGCAGCACACGTACCTCGGAGAAGAAAACAACAACCCCGAGCAAAGAAGGGGGGGGAGGAGGGGTATATATATATATCGCAAAAAAAAAAATCCGTTGTGGTGGTCTACTCTCCTTCGAGACCCAAACAAACAAAAAATAAACGTCATCCACTCTGCGTCGCCCCCCTCATCTAGGCGTCAGAGAAGGAAGCAACGGTTACAATTGCAGACGAACACATTATCGATTATCGGCGTCTCGGGGAAACAAAGAAGGGTGGAGAAGAGAGAGAAGGCTCGCATACACCATACATCATAAACTTTCAATATATATATATATAATAAATAACTTTGTCAATGTTCGGAAACGGAAGATGGGATTGGCACAACTCTCCGCGCTCTGGAAGGGCCTTGGGCTCCGGCGTTGGTGCTCTCTCTTTCGTTATTAGATCTCCTCAGTTTTTTTTTCTTTCTTTTTTTCTTTCCACGATTTGCCTTTGTGGGGGTCGATCATGCCTTCGATGTCAGAACGATACCCCGCAGAACGGCTTGCAGTCCGGGATCCTGTCGGGGAGCCGCAGAGCGTGAGGAAGAGGCGGAGGAGGTGCTCATGCACTCGGCAAGGTACCCCCCGCTGCCTTCTTCTCCAGCTACTAGGATCTTGGGAAGTTCAGCAGTGGAGCCGTTCGAGACAGATGCAGTGCCACTCTCTGTCTCGCAGCCCTCCTTCTCATCCGTCCTGCGACTGCTCTTCGTCTTCGTTGGTTGCTCTCCTGTTACGGCCGAGGTCATCGCCGCGCCGCCATCCACCTGCTGCATCAACGCTACCACCAGCGCATACGCGGCCGTCATTTCTCGGATGGCTCGCGGCTCTGCAATATACCGAATGGCTCTATACCCAAACGACATGCCGCGGCATTTGCCCCAGAAGGCGACGGAGCAGTCCGCCGTATCGCTATCTGCTGTTATGAAGCACAGCGCCTCTGTGCGGAACGAGGAGCCGAACGGCACGTCGGGGGTCTGCGAAGAGATGTGGTACACGAGCTTCAGACCACTGCCCGTCCTGACATAGCAGAAGCGATGCGCTTCGTTCAACGGGGTTCGGGTCCCGGACCTCGGTACATCAACGACTGTCGTCAGCGACACGCAGCGGTACCCACTGCCCTTGTCCGGGGCCATGATCCAGCTTCCCACCTTGAGATCCCGCTCATTTCGCTTGTCGTGGTACAGTTGGAGAAACGTCGAGCCGTCTGCGAACACCGCGTCCCACAGTCTGGAGACGGTCACACCCGGAACGACGACATTTGGCACCATCACTTTCATCTTGTCTTCCTTTGGATCGGAAAACATATCTTTCTTGATGGTATCGATGGTGTATTCCTGCTTCGAAAGGAAGTCGACCGGGTTGACACCCGCCATGGGCACTGGAGCCGTCACTGGCATCGTTCTAGCCTTCTTTACTCTTTCCGTGTGAACGTATCGGAAATATGAACAGCCAATAAATCAAATGCGGTAACTCGGATTTCTACGTTGTTGATGATGTTGAAGTGCAGCTGTGGACTTTGAATGTTGTTCGTTGTTTCCTTTCACGGGAGGGAGAGAAACTGAAGACGATCTTTTGTCGTTCTTTGTCGTTTTTTTTTCTTCGTCTCCAAGGCCCTTCAAGACAATGAACCGAAGCACAGAAAAATTATTTTTATAAAATCTGAAGCAGCAAACGGGATATTGTGACAATGTGCAGAAGAGAACAACTCAAGATTTTTGCTCAAAGTATGAACAATGATATTGAATCGCGTCTCTCGGTGGTCAATAATAGGATGTAAAGGATAATGATGTAAAGGATAATAAACGAAATCAAGAGGAAACAATAAACTTTACGATTTTTTTTATTAGAATACAGAAGAAAGTGAACCAATATGCACAGTCCGCCACCCGATGTGTAGACAGCGTCGTAAACGAACAAAGGAGAAAGAAAGATAGACAAGAAGCGATATAATGTGGGAAGGAGGATCGACGTGTATCATGTGTACGTTGATACGTATCTGCAGCGGAACGGGCGAAGGGACCATTTGGTCAGGAATCCTCTGTAAAACAGTCATTATCCCTGTGGGTCTGCTCTGCTGTGGATGTGGGTGTTGTTGTTGTTGCTGTTGTTGTTGTTGTTGTTTGTTTGTGTTTTATTTTTTTAACTAAAAAATAATGACAGAGTTGCCTACGGTACTGCCTCGCGGCACCCGCAGCCAGTGGTCACAGGGCGACTGCACCAGCACGCTTAGAAGCGCAGGCGCTGGAAGAACCAAGCGCTGCTGCCGGCGTTGTAGCGGGCCTGGAACAGCTTGCGGATCAGCTGCTTGGACTTGGACTTCTTGTTCGCGTCGGAAACGTTCACCTTCCCGCGGAGCTCCTTGGACAGGTCCACGTTGTAGCGGGTGGGGAGGAAGTGCTTGTGGTTCACCACGCGGAGGAACACGCCGACCTGGGAGCGGCGGGTGATCGTCTGCTTGCTCATCCCGCGCACCACCTTCTTGGGGTACTTCTTGATACCCGCAATCAGGGAGTGGCCGTACTGGCGCTCCTTGGTCGCCTTGTCCGTGTTCTGGACGATCACGGCCTTGCGGCCGGCGTAGCGGCCGGACGTCACGATCACCACCTTACCGGGCTTGAGGAACTTGACCATGTTGTGAAACGGAGCAGCGTAGGTCTACTTCGTGATATACATATATATGTGTATTGAAGTAAAAGAAAGAAAAAAAAAAGACAAAGATAGAGACAGAGAGGAAAGAGAACCGGTGTATGTGTGTTTGTGGTGAGGCGCATCGGAGCCTTCTTTTATTCGTTTGTTGCTCACAGCCGCGGTGGGCCTTGCAAGCGTCAACCTTTTTTTTTCTTTTCTTGATGTTGTTGGTGGTGATGATTCTTTAAAGGTTGTTTCTCTGCGTTGTTCGCTTTTTGTGTGGTTCTCAAGTGGGAATTTCTCTCATCCCGTTTAGGCTTCCCAAAGACTTCTCTGCTCTGATACGGAAAGGAAGAACAAAAAAAGAACTCCGCGAAAGGCGCAGAATGGTGAAGGGAACGATGATGATCAGCATCGTCTTTTCCTTCTGTGTTTCGACTCTTTCCTCACAAACACACACACACACACACTGAACAGATCGCCTCTGTCTCTCCCTACGATATCTCATCGTTGGCGTAGGCACATGATCAGGGCCATTCCGACCAGCAGAGCTCCTTCAAGCACCACGACCCACCACAGCCACCGCACGCTGCCCTCTAGAGACGACAGAGCGCTGCGTTGCTCCACGTACCGATACCGCAAGGACTGCATCTCTGCATCGTTCGCGGCCATGTGGGCGGACTGCATATAGCTGAACGCTGAGGACGGCGGCGACACGCCCGGGCCGCTACCATTGGCGCCTCGACGTCTGTCCACGCCACCGTTGCCGCCCACAGCGTCTGTGTGCGCGCTCCAGGCTAACGTGTTGCCTACCCAGGCGGAGGCGGGTTGCGTCGCCAGCTGGCTTGCCGTGCGTGCAGCCGCCATGATGCGGCGGAGTGACATGAAGGTGAGCAGCGCTACAAACACACCGAGCCCTAGAATGGCGGCCTGAAACCCAGGATCTGCCGGGGCACCGCCACCACCGCCGGACTCCGCCGCAGCTGGCGCCTCTGCCGCTGGGACCGCAATCTCCACCTTGGTCCCAGACACTTCTTCTAAGATCATCTCCACCATTACCTTGTAGGCCGCCGTCATTTCTCGGATGGCTCGCGGCTCTGCAATGTACTGGATTGGCCGATACTGAAACGACATGCCGCGGCATTTGCCCCAGAAGGCGATGGAGCAGTCCGCCGTATCGCTATCTGCTGTTATGAAGCACAGCGCCTCTGTGCGGAACGAGGAGCCGAACGGCACGTCGGGGGTCTGCGAAGAGATGTGGTACACGAGCTTCAGACCGCTGCCCGTCCTGACATAGCAGAAGCGATGCGCTTCGTTCAACGGGGTTGGTGTGCCTGCACTCGGCACTTCCACAATCGTCGTCAGCGACACGAAGCGGTACCCACTGCCCTTGTCCGGGGCCATGATCCAGCTTCCCACCTTGAGATCCCGCTCATTTCGCTTGTCGTGGTACAGTTGGAGAAACGTCGAGCCGTCTGCGAACACCGCGTCCCACAGTCTGGAGACGGTCACACCCGGAACGACGACATTTGGCACCATCACTTTCATCTTGTCTTCCTTTGGATCGGAAAACATATCTTTCTTGATGGTATCGATGGTGTATTCCTGCTTCGAAAGGAAGTCGACCGGGTTGACACCCGCCATGGGCACTGGAGCCGTCATTTGTCTTTCTCGCTATCAACGCAATCAATCGCACACCACAAAACGGAGTAAAAAAGTAATGTGAAGACCGAGGAAACGTGTGCGACGTACAGTGCTTTGTTGGAACCTCTCTTGTGTTCCTTCTCTGTAGCTGTTCGACAGAACAACTAGCCAAGCGAGCAGAGAAGCCCCCTCCTCCCCCTTCCGGCCTTCGAAGCGCTTCACAGGGCAGTAATCGCCACTAGAATGCAGGCAACAACAACAGCAAGGAGCGTGAAAAGCAACAGACACGCAGTGGAATGGCCAGAGGAGAACCGGAAGCGCTAAAAATTGCTACGGAGAAGGAAAAAGGTGCTGTTAGGAAAAACGTTTGCCAAGAGTAATCGAATGGGGGAAATAGGATGCACAAAATCAATGGCTACTCAAATACCCCGTTCTCATGTGTTTTAAGTACGTATCTGCAACTGGTTGCGATATCGTCGACGGACCCCGAGACAAGAAAGACGAAAAGAAAGAACAAAATATTCGAGGGAGAGTCACTGTAAGCCCGCAGTAAACAACGAAGTTTACCACACGACAAGAAAGGGAAAAGGAAACAAGAGGATATGAAAGAGCGAGGGAGAGAGTTAAATAAAAAACACGCTTAACAGCAGAAGAGAATCCCCGCACAGAACAGCATCTAGTACTCCCCACGTCCAGTGTCGCTAGTTCACCTTGGTGACCGTCTCGTGTGTGTGTGTTGTGTTTTTGTTCATAAAACTAAAAAATAATGGCATAGTTGCCTACGGTACTGCCTCGCGGCACCCGCAGCCAGTGGTCACAGGGCAACTGCACCAGCACGCTTAGAAGCGCAGGCGCTGGAAGAACCAAGCGCTGCTGCCGGCGTTGTAGCGGGCCTGGAACAGCTTGCGGATCAGCTGCTTGGACTTGGACTTCTTGTTCGCGTCGGACACGTTCACCTTCCCGCGGAGCTCCTTGGACAGGTCCACGTTGTAGCGGGTGGGGAGGAAGTGCTTGTGGTTCACCACGCGGAGGAACACGCCGACCTGGGAGCGGCGGGTGATCGTCTGCTTGCTCATCCCGCGCACCACCTTCTTGGGGTACTTCTTGATACCCGCAATCAGGGAGTGGCCGTACTGGCGCTCCTTGGTCGCCTTGTCCGTGTTCTGGACGATCACGGCCTTGCGGCCGGCGTAGCGGCCGGACGTCACGATCACCACCTTACCGGGCTTGAGGAACTTGACCATGTTGTGAAACGGAGCAGCAAGTCAGGCTGCAGCGTAGCACAAAGAAGATATAAATGTGAAGTGCGAGAGAGAAAGAAAAGAAGAAGAAGAAAGTAAGTGGGAGGAGCGTGGGAGAGATGGAGGAGCAGACGCAGTGATGTCCTCTGGACTGTACAGACAGGTTATTCGTCGGTTCTCGTGGTGAACGACAGCGCAGCTGCTGTTGTTTGTTTGTTTGTGGTGCAATAGAGAGAGGCAGAGTGTGTGTGTGTGTGTGTGCGTCGGTCAGTGAGAGATAGAGAGATTGTACACTCCCTTGTGCGCTACGTTTTGCTGTACAAGATGCTCCATTCCGTTTGTTTTGTCGGCTCCCAGGGCAGAAACAAAACAGAAGGAAAAAAAATGGAGAAGAACAGCCCATGGAGAGGGGAAGAAAGCCACTCACACAGACACGCACTGTCCCACCCACCCCTTCTCCCGTGTCATCCTTTCTACTCTCATACGCTGATCCCAGCCCCGGCTCGTGCCCCAGCTGGAGCACCACTTGTGGTGCCGCTCCCCGCAGCACCGGCAGGGGGCACCACGGGTGGGGAGTACTTGTTTATCGTTCGTCGCACGGCATCGCTGAATGCAGCGATACGAATGGGTTGGCCGATGCCGCCCTCGTCGACGACATGGAACGGGTTCTTCATGGCGTGGTTGGTGTATAGCAAATGAAGCTCCTGCCATAACGCAGTGGGGATAGACACGCTGGCGCTGTCGGTAATGAGGACGAACTTGACTGCCGTTGGTGTCTCGTGTACGTGGATGTTGTGCTCCTCCATTTCAATCAAGGTCATCCCTACGCAGTCGACAGGATTCTCGTTTGGCGTCAGTTCCTGCGACATGCCGTACGTGGAGAAGAGCACGGAGGATAGGGTGAGCTGCGACTCCGGGTTTCTACCCAGCTCCCCCGTTCGCTGGGGGTCCGTGAAGCCCAGCTTAGCAATGAGCTGGCCGGACTGGTTGATGATCCATAGAAGATGGATCAGCATCCGTCTGCCCTATCGTCTTTTGCTATTGTGTATTTCTTATTGTTGATGTTTTATTTTAATTTTTGCTATTTTATTGTCGATTCATATCATCATCATCATTATTGAGTGGGTATGAAGCGCCATGCAGCACACACACAGGAACAAGTGTGTAAAAGGGGTCAAGGGGAGGAGAATATAAAGAAGCAGCAACGATCCTGGTTTAGGAAGAGGAGCGTCTCCTCCCATGGATACCAGTGGTCCGGAAGGAACGGCACTATCAATGTTTAGGGGGATGTGTTTGCGGTGAACGTTTGCTTAAACACACAACCGCGCAAAGAAGAACAAGGGTGCGGGGTTTCCTGCCTTTGCTCTCTCTCTCTCTCTCTCTCTCTCTCTGCAACCCTAAATGTGAAGAGAGCACAGGCATATCCATATTGCTTGTTAACTCTTGTCGTCTTGTTCTTGATTTGTCTTCTGATGCACTTCCACATGAGGAGAGAAAAGAAAAGAAAATTAATAAAAAGAATTAATCGCCTTAAGAATTACTTTTATTCGTCGTTATGCAATGTGTGTGGTCATCGCTGCGAAGGCCTGGGGGGGGCACACAGGGCACTGCGCTTCTTATGGCGGTGGGTGCGAAGGGAATGCTTCATAATGTTTCTACGCTCCCTCGCCGCTCGATTCCAAAAGGAGGTGTGCGGCGATGTGTTCCAGCGCCTCGAGATGGAGTGCCGCGTCGGCGCACCACAAATGTAGCTGCAGCGACGTGAAGCCGCCTTGGCATTTGTGTGGAGAACTGGCACTGCCACAGCACCCGTCGTCCCCATCCATTTCCTCCACCATCAAGCAGCGCGACGGACCGTCGAGCACCAGCCGCGTCCTCGCGGATCCGTCGCCACTGCTGGTGGCTTCGACAAACAACAGCTGCCACTTGCCAGGGGCGTACAGCGCTTCCAGGCTCCCGGGGCGCTCCAACTGGGAGATGCCACGCCGCGTCGGCAGGGGCCTGTGATGGTCTCGGAGCAGCAGCGATCCCATGTCTAGCGTGAGCAGTCCCTCGGTGCCGGCGGCGCTTCGTGGCGGGGCCGGGGGCGGGACGAGGGGTCGAGGGTTTGTGAAGTCGTGCAGCAACCTCAAGCCTGGCTGCACCAAGCCGCACAGATGCAGCAGGCCGGCGGTGGCGGCGTTGGTGTCTGTATCGCGCTCGCCAAAGGGCTCCGACAGGAGCACGGCGTCCACCATACGAACGGCGTCGAGCCAGCGGTCCAGCTCGACCACCTGACGATCCATGCGGCTCTCTTCACTACCCTGCAGCGCTGTTTGGGGGGAGCGAAGGGAAAGCAGCCGGTGGCCCGCTCTCGGCCCAAGCACAGCGTAGAGACTCACACTGGCCTGGTAGTGGTCTACCAGGTCCTGCAACGGCCCCGCGCAGAAGGATGCGATATCGGCGCTCTCGAACTCCTCCCCGAGTACTAGGAGGGCGGCGGGGCCCTCAACGCGCCAGATAGCCTTGGCAAGCCCTGCAGCAGAGGTGTACAGCAGGGACGGCGCCTCTCCATCGGACGGGATGGCCCCGCCGTCCGCCGTCGTGGGAGAGTCGTCCGCATCGCTTCCATTCTCATCATTGATGAAGGTGGAGGCGTCGCCGCAGCCAATCAGCACCGGGCGGCGGGTAAGAAGGGCGCTCTGCATGGCCGGCACCAGCGCCTCGCGGTCCTCCTTGGTGGCACACACCACGCAAATGACCTGCTGCGTAACACGTGGGGCGGAATCGGAAACAACGCCGCTGCTGCGAGCGCCGGCTGCCCCGCACGGTATGGGCTCCCCGAACACACCGCAGCCCTTCGCTGGGATGTAGAGGCCCGCATCGTAGGCGCGCTGAACGTGCTGCTGCAACTCGCGTAGGAGCTCCTTCTCCTGGCTGGTGGCCAGAGAGCGTAGCGCTTGGTCAAAACTGACCCATTCGAAGCCGTTGGAAAGACTAAAGTCATCGTCCTTGGCATCTGACGCCGCCCCGCGCGGTGGCCCGGCGCTTGTGACGAGGAGATGCACATGCAGCACCACCTGCTCATCGCTCTCCTCCGCTCTACGGTACATCACAGACGGGGGAATGTAGTGCGGAACATAGAAGTTATCGCTGCTGCACTCGCACGCGGCGCAGGCGGCTTGCACGGCGGTATCGAGGAAGTTTGCTTCGGGATCCGACACGGAGAGGGAGGGAAAAACAAAATAGCAGCCGAGCGGCGGCGGTGGTGCAGCGGCGTCGCTGGGGACCTCTTCGGTTCGAACGAGGGCACACTTTCGACCTCGAATCACCAACGCTCCAGCGTGGTGCCGCACACGGCACACATGATAGGGCGGGGGGGGTTGCGTCGCTGGTGGAACCGTCAGCGAGTTCTCCTCCTCGCCTTTGGTCATCTTCTCCACCTCCAGCCCGCGGAACTTGGTGCGGCCATCGTCATCACGCTCAATGGTCGTCGCCACCCGCACAGCAACGCCACCGCGGATCTTCTTCTTCTTCGTTGCCGAGGCGGTTGCGGCAGCGGCGCGAGCCGCACGCTGGATGTACGGCATGAGGACGGCGTTCGCCTGAACGAGGGAACGCAGGCCGAGGACATCTACGATACCCTCTGTGGTGCTCAGCGCCTCTTCCCCCTCCACGGCGTCGGGGTCCTCCCCCAGCAGCAGGCGGCCCTCGAAAATAACTCTTGTGGGGGCCTTGAGGTGAACCAGGTCTTGCACCCCTTGAACCATCCAATCCATTTCTTCTCCCTCCTCCTCCTCCTCGCAGCTATCCGAGTGGTTTTGGTGATCATCTCCGCCGCAGCAGTTTCCATGTGCGTGGCCGTGGCCGTGGCCGTGGCCGTGGCCGTGGCCGTGGTGAGCAGGGTTTGTGTTGCCCGCGTTTGGATCACGATGGTGGGCTGGCCCAGGCGGCTTTTCTTCCTCCCACTCGCTCTCCCTCTCCTCCTCTTCCGCCTCGTCTTCATCATAGCCGAGCGTGGTGAGGGGACTGCGCTTGGGGATCTGGATCACCGTCTTGGTCTGCTTGGAGAGAAAGAAATCCAGGCGAAAGAGCTGAGCGGTGGGGAAGCGGCGCGAGGCATCGGGCGCCGACGTGCCGTCGGAGGCGATGTCGCAGAGGGCGGCCACGGCATGGAACAGGGAGGTGGCCGCAAACGTGGTGGTCGGGTTCCGCTTCGCCGCGGCGGAATCGTCAAACACCGCCACACGAAAGCTCTCCACAAGGCCCTGCGGGAGCGCCTGGAGCCATGCTTTCCATGTGGACGCCTCGGCCTCAGACTTCACCAACACGCGCACTTCAGGTGCCGGATAGGACCCTTCGAGGGTGCCTGCCATCTTTTCCTTGTGCTGCGCGGCGGCTGCTGCGAGCCGTTGCATTGCGGGGGACGGCGCTGCGCCCGGGAGGACAAGGACGACACCCCGAACGAGGCGATCCTGATGGCCGAGCGTCTTCTCGCCCACCAGCACGTACTTGAGGCCCAGGAATGCCGCGGCGCCCGCAGCGATCAGCAGACCGTTGTGCGGGTTCAGCTTGCACAGCGTGTTGCGCAGCTTCTTCATGACGGGGCCGATGGAGGCGTTGGCGCCCTCCTCGAGGTTGGTATACTCGGGGCCCTGCAGGCACGAGGTGTCCACCACGTACACGGCGCTAGTCGTATTCGGCTGCGCCTCGTGTACCACTTTGCTGAAGGGCTCCCACTGCAGACACGGGTGCTGGGGCTTGCTGGGTGCCTTGGACTTGAGAATCAGCAGAGGGCTCTCGGGGGAGAAGACCACCTCGTAGCCCGGGCGGCGGTTCGTGAAGGCGAAGACCCGCACCGTGTCCTTCGCCTCCGTCGTCCCCACCACACGCTCGGCGAACAGCCGCTTATCCACCGCACTCATTGGTGTGATCTTATCCTTCTTTACTTGTGTGTCCGTCGATATTGCCGTTTTTTTGTTGTTGTTGTTGTTGTTTTGGGGAAGGGGGGATCTTCAACGTGCGGGGATTTGAGATAGATGTTAAATAGAACTGTGGGTAGCCATCCAGAATAAAGAGAGAGAGAGAGAGAACGAGAGGAGAACGAGGTGGTTTTTATAATAATAAAAAAGCTGGCAGTATCGAATAGGGGCGCAGCGCCGGGGGTTATTGATAGGCTTCCTGTATGTATTATTATTTCTAGAAAAACGTATTTATTGTTTGTTTTTTTTTTTTTGAGAAGGGGGCGGTAATGAAAGTCCAAGTAGTTTTTTGTTTGTTTGTTTGCGTTGGAGAGTGTGGATCAGCTACATCACCATCTGGCAGTGTTGCAATTGCCGCCACCGCAGCCGCACGGAGCCAGGGAAAAAAAGGTGGATGCGCCCTTGGCGGCTATTGTGTTTTGTGTCTTATTTTTGTTGCTGATGTCGGTTTGAAATGGGTATGGAGGTGGTTGTACGGCGCGCTGCATGCTACAAGTGGCTGGTACGCTGCGCCAGCGCACCAGCGCCATCACCTGCTGTCGCAGCAGGGAGATCCTTCCTTCTTCGTTGGATGCGTTTTTGGTCCTCCTCGGCTTCGCCGTAGCAGATGAGGTCTTCCCTGCTGGCGCCGTACACCATCCGGAACCCCTCCCACCCACCGCACAGCACACACACCGATGGCAGCGCCAAGCCCAGCTCCATCTGCGCCTCGCAGAAGCGTCGCGCGCCGGTCGGCCCTCTCGTGTAGGAGGCGAAGCAGTGAAACACAACGTAGAGAAACCTCTGATCCCATAGAGCCTGCGCCAGATCCCGGTACGCCTGCGGGGTCGACGCATGGGTGGGCATATGGATAGAGTTGATGATCCAGCCTTCGCTGCGATCCGTATCTCTGCAATCGACAATGGCGACGCGGCTGCCATCGATAGGGCTGTCCAGCAGGCCGATGAGATCCTCGGGAGTGATGAGCTTAAATTTTGCCATGAGGAAGGTTTCAGCGCTAACGGAGCCGGTATTGCAATTCACAGAAGTGAAATATATATAAGGGGGAGCAGATGAGGTGGAAAGCAGAAAAGAAAGAGCAGAGTGTCTCTCGATGTTTTTCTCTTTGACGGTTTTACTGTATCGATCTAACGGTTGTGTATGCATATTATAGGCATAGAAGATGCGGCAAGGAGCAACATGGAGAGAGCGAGGAGCGAACAAAAGCTGCCATAAAAACCTTTCTTAGACATATTAGTTTGTCCAAAATTCATGAGCGAAGTCTCGTGGAAAGAAGAAAAAAAAAAACGACGCTTTTTTTTTACCTCTTCCTCGTTGTACTTATGTGTGAGGCTGAGATCTCTTTCTATTTCTGTTTTTTTTTCCCCCTGCCAGTGTTTCTGATTGGCTGTTCTACACGCTCTCTCCCCCACCACCACCACATATGTAGAGCAGCGGTTGCTCCACTCGCTCTAGGGATCCCATGGGTGCGTGCCGCTCGCCAGCAGGAAGTACACTTGGCTGTTTCCAAACAACGAGCAGAAGAGATCATCAAGGAGCGGCCGAGCAGCCCCTTCGCCCGGCGTGCCGAGACTCTTCACCAGGTGGGTGTGGACGATGCCGATCAGCACCACCACACACCCGGTAGCCCCTTCAGCAGCTTGGCCCTCCACATCTCTCCTCTTGTGCGGCACGTTTGAAGCGATTAGTACTTATGAAATGGACCTCGTTGGAAAGACCGGTCGGCACGTTGTTTGCCTCCAGGCAGCCCGGCGCCTCCGCCAGAATGATGTATATATGTTGATGTATTACATGTATATCATATATGGGAGACGATGGTAGAGAGAGAGAGGTATGATTCTTTTAATATATAAATCTTTACACGATTGTTCAATGTGTTGCTGCTAATGAGCGAGGGGCAGTAAGTGGAAGAAGAGTTCACCCATCCATCTACCCCAGCCCTGGAGACGAGAACAGTACTCATCCACTCCGTCGGCGGATGTTGGTTACTGCTTTTAGGTAAAGGCCATGAGGTCTCTCCGAGTGTCGGCGTACACATTATAAAAGTTCTCCCACCCACCACTGAGGACCAATACTGCGGGTAGCGTCAAGCCGAGGGCTTGCTGGGCCGCGACGAACCGGCTGGCTCCTTTCGGGCCGCGAACCTGCGATAGCGCACAGTGAAACACCGCCCGTGTCATGCCCGCATCGGAGAGGCTGCGTGCCAGGGCCTGGAAGGCCTGCGGGGTGTAGGCGGTGCTGGGCATATGAATGGAGTTAATGATCCAGCCTTCGCTGCGATCCTCATCTCTGCAGTCCACGATGGCGAGCGTGGCCCTCTCCTCGGGACTGTCGAGCCATTTCACCATATCCATCGGAGAAACGTAGGTATAGCTCGCCATCTCTCCTTTTGGGGATTATATCGGGTGCAATGTTTAAGCCTTCCTGGAATACGACACGGCGGATACCTGTATTAGTTGTTGTTGTTGTTTTTCTGTTTCTGTGGGCAGCAGAGGTTGAGGAGATTCAAAGCAAAATGAGAAGAAGGTCCGCACACAATCATCAACGAGTACATCCAATAGCTATGTTATATATATATATAGGAGTGCAGGCACTTCCTATGAGGTTTTATTATTATTTTTTTTATATATAAGCCAGTAGTAGAACATGGAGCTATAGCAATATATATAGTTTGTGGTTGTTTTCTGGTAGACTGTTGCGCTTTTGATGTTTCGTTGCTGCAACTCAATCCAGCGATTCTTGTCTCTCTCTCTCTCTCTCTCTCTCTCGTGTGTGTGTGTGTGTGTGTGTAGACTCTCTTGCGTTATGGAATTGCCAGCATGTGGAGCGAGAATCCTGCTCGGCACGGCGCTGGCAGCTCATACGACTCGTCTCCGGCGAGATACCGCTGCAGTGTAGCCTCCACAGCCACGTCGAGCTGATCCCCCTTCATCACAAACATCGCTGCGATGTCATAGAGCCGCTGATAGGAGTGCAGGATCGCATGGTACACCGGCGCCTCTTCGGCGAGGCGAAGACCCAAGTAGAGGCAGGCGATCATGGACGGGGCCACAGTGAGCAACATGGGCCGAATGTGTTCCGCGTAGTGCGGCAAAATATATGGCTGCGGGCAGTACTCCTGACGGCTCATAAAAAAGAGCTGGTGGAGCGCCTCCAGCTTCGTCAGGTGCTCTGCGGCCACCACATAAAAGGAGTTCCCCTCCTTCTTCAGCTTGGCCAACGTCTTGGGGGTGTTGGGCAGGTCGACCCCCTGCGTGTAGCTCGGGATGGTGGGGTCCAGGAAGGCGAGGTCGCGCACGCTCGGCGCCCCGGCGCCGCTGCTCCCGCCGACGCCACCCACCTGCTGGTCGCTCCCTCCCGCTCCGCCCTTGTCGCCCTCGCCACCCGAACCGCCACGACGTGCGGCGGCGCGGTGGGCCAAGCGCGTGGTGGCCGAAGTGGCCGTCAAGTTGAGATCCTCCTCCTCCACCACCGAATGTCCTCCGTCGTCAGTGAAGGTGTCGGCGTCAAACCCCGCAGTGCTCGTCGTGGTGGCGAGGTCTGTGGGTAGTAGGTTCTGTGGGTTCGTCCCCGTCGCATTCCGGGCGGTGCCGGTGCCAGTGCCGGTGAGCCCGGGCCGCTGGTGCATGGAGCCAGAGAGCGTGTCGACCGTCAGCTGCGACTTCCCTCCGGCCCGGCGCTTCGGCTCGCGGTTCGGGGAGGCCACACTGGCGTCCTCGGTGGCATTGTTGTTGACGGGGCTATCGGCGGCGTGGGCGGCGCTCTGCGGCGCATTGCCCTTCTCGTCGCCGCCGCCTTCCGCGCGTTTTCTTCGCTGCGCCTCCTTCCGCTCCAACATTTGGTGGTGGTGCGCCTCGCGGGCGAACCGAGCCTCCCGCTGCCGCCACACCCGGGTGGAGAACTGCTCACAGACGCTCGCCCGCTCCGCTTCTTGTGGCGTGCGGCCGTAGGCGTCGAGCACCCACTGCATCTTCGCTACCCGGCGATACATGAGGCGCACCTCTTTGGCATCCATTGGGAACTCGAGGCACTCCAGCGTCGACTGCACGAAATCCTCCTCCGTCATCTCGCTCCCCTTGGCGTTGGCATTGTGAAGGGTGGAGTGTAGAAAGAGGAGCGCGCCGGCAAGCGTCTCAGCATCGGTCGCCCCGTACCCCCGGGGATTCTGCGCGGCGAACTCCTCTCCGAACATTTGCTGAAGGGTCTCCCACACCTGCGCCTCAAACATCGGGCGGTCCCACGAGACGAAGCGGCACGTGGTGTCTCGGAATGCAACATCAATCGCCTTGTCGCGGTAATCAAAGAGGTGGAAGTATTCTCTTGCGATGTGCCGCGGCGCCGGGTCACTCTTGTTCACCTTCTCGAAGATGTTCTGAATGGCCTGGCGGTCCATGTGGGGGTAGTCAAACAAGAACCGAGTGAAGTGGGCGTAGCTGGAGCGGCCTGGGGGCACGTGTCCCCCGTTGAGCTCCTCGGTGCTCGGGACCAGCCGAGGAATATAACTGCGATCCTCGAGAAATGTCTTCGCCTCCCGCCACCTCCCCTCGGCGATCATCCGGGACGCCGCCACCGCGATGGCCTTGTTGTGGCGGAGGTGGTGGATGTGCTTCCAGTGGTACCGAATGATGCAGCCCGCGTTGGGCAGCACCGGATTGAGGTGCGATGAGCCCTCGGCGCTGTTGGGCGGTAAGAAGGAGGTCAAGGACGAGATGCTCTGGCTTGCCGACCCCGTCCCTCCGGCGAGGCCCTGCGATCGCAAAATGTAGCTGGCGTAGTTGAGCTGCTCGGCATACGGGTGCTGGCGGGGCAGCGACCGCGAGCCGGCGAGCTCGAGGCGGGACAGCGGCTCCATTACGACGGGCCCCGTGGGGCTCACCGGCCCGACTTCCGGGGAAGGAATGGGAGCGGGGCGCGCCTCTCCGTCTTCCGCCTCGGAGGGTAGATCAAGATGCATCATAACCCATTCGCTATCCGCCAGGACCGCGAGGGGGCCGCCGTTCCCGCCCATGATCTCCTTCGCGATCTCCTTTGGATCCTCTGTGGCCCAGTAGAACATCGACTCGGAGAGGGTCTGGATCACCATGAGGCACTCGTGCCGGAGAATCTTCTGCTGCTCCATCGTCAGGCTCCCACGAGGAACGTCCAAACGGCCTTCGCTGGGAGCACGTTGGCAACGCTTCTCAGACGTCTTTGGGCTCCTTTGCGGCCCCTCCGTGTCGTCCGCCTTGGTCTGATCCGAGAAGGTCATCTCCGTCACAAAGGTAACCAGCAGCTCCAGCATGCCGCGGTACTCGCCGTTGGGATCAAAACTAGGATTGCAGTCGTAGTTGATGAAGTACGAGACCGCCACGTGCGGCAGGCTGAGGATCTCGTGCACCATGGAGAGCACCGCATGCTTCTGCCGGAAACTGCTGCACGGGGAGGCAGTGATGGGCAGCACGTACATGGCCAGCAGCGTGTGGAGCTCTCGCGCCAGTGGGTAGTGGCACTTGCGCAACAGCGACCCCAGCACCTGCAAGCTGTCCTTGAATAAATGAAACGGTTCTGGCTTGAGGATATTTCTGGCGATGCAGCCAATTAAATCGTACCGGCATGCCATCAGGACGACCGACAGCCACGTGGCGCAGGGGTGTTCGTACTCGCAGTTGGCGCACGGCAGTCGCTCCATCACCATCGTCAGCAGCCGCATTCCCAAGGTTCGCTCTCGAAGGTCCTTCTCCTCCACCTCAGCGCTGGGCTTCTTCTTGGAGGTGGAGGCAGCAGCGCGGCTGCCCGCTGCGCTACGGCAGCACTGGCGCAGACAAAACACATACTCTCGCAGCGCTGGGGGCAGGCCGCCATGCTGCTCCATCACGGATTCGACTTGTTTCATGAGTGTATCGTCTAAACTATTCTTGATGGCGTGCTGCGGGTTGTAGGACCGCTGCACCTCGCGGGGAGGGCGGGGCTTCGGGAAGCGGAACCCGTTTCTCCCATTCGGCGAGGCCCCCTGCTGCAGATTCATGGGGGTGCTAGGGCCAGGATGACCCGTGCTGGGAAGACCGGCGCTCCCACTGACGTACGCCGCGTCCAGCATCCCCCCTTTGATGCTGGCTGGCTTCCCCTCCTTTCGGCCCTCCGTCAAGCCGCGCTGGGAGGGGCTCATAGGCAACCGACCGCCACTGCAGATGCTAGCCACGGTTTTGCTTTTGCTGCCTCTTTCGCCTTTTCCCAGCGGGGTCTCATCAGCATCCCTATCGCTCCGCGTGCTGCTGTCCTGCGAGTCGGTATCGCTGGACGATGACGCTGCAGCCCCAGGCGTATTATTATTATTGTTGTTGTTGGTGGTGGTGGTGTTTAGCCTTGGTGGGCTGCGTTGAAGGGGATAGTAATTGGCGTCCTCCTCGATGCGTTCGTCCTCCTCCGCACTGAGAATTTCAATCCACGTGTACGGACAGTCGTTCTCCACATCGTCCACGTAGTTCTGCAGTGCGGTGCGGCAGCGGAAGGTCAATGGCGAGGGCGTCGGGGTAGCAGAGAGAAGGAAATGATCGGAGGCGTGCTCCATGCAGAGGCGCAACACTTGTTCCGCCGTTCGCCGCGTCTTCTCAGAGGACGACTCCACCGCCGTGCTGGAGCAGCACCGTACGACACGCGTCAGCGCCAGCGAGACGCACGAGGCGGCGGAAATGGGCGTGGAGAGCATATCCTTCAGCAGCAGCAGGGTCTGGTCCAGCGTATTACCACTGGTCACGAGGGGGAGGACAGCAGAGAGCGCCAGGTAAATACCGCAGTGCACGGTGCAGGTCACGCGGCCGTCGGCCTCGACGACGATCCCCCCACGATCGCGGCCGATTTCGGCCGCTGGGACGGACTCCGAACGAACGCCGGCTGGGCTGCACGACCGCCTCGCCGCCGCGGTCGGTGAAGACGGCCGCAGGGCGGCGAGGGAGCCGGCCATCAGCGTGACCGTGCCGCAGCGCGACTCCACAGTGGTATCCCGGTAGAGCTGCTCGAGTGCCATCATCGCCAGATCCATCAGCTTCCGCTGCTGCCAAAAGAAGGCCGAGAGGATGGCAGACCACAGCTTGGACAGGAGCCTCTCCAGTACGGCGTTGCTATTGTCCTCGTGGCTGTCGGCGTGCTGGCCGCCACCACCGCCACGCGTTCGGCCCGAGGGCATCTCGGAGTGGGAAACGGACGATCTTGCGGAGGCGGTGGGAGAGCCGGGGCCCATCCCTGCCGTGGCTCTCCCACCGCTCTCGGCCGTGCTGCAGCGGCCGACGCCAACGCCATCCTCCCCGGGCCCCGTGAGCGACGCACCGCTGCAGGAGCGCCTGGGAGCCCCTCCTGGCACGGGGGGTCGGTGCGTGCCTGCCCCACCGCACGGGGAAGGCGAGTGGCGCGGGCTCCCGCGGCTCCGGGGCCCAGCGGGGGTCGGCTGGCCTGTGAAGAGCGGTGAGCAGAGCACCGACCCCGCTCTCGCACTCCCCTCCTCGGCGGAGGCGGAGGCTGGGGAGCTGGCAATGGCGTGGAGCCCTGGGCAGCCGGGGGGGAGGGTGCTGGCGCCCACGACGGGGTCCACCGCTTCCTCAGCGTGCAGACGCTGCACGGCACGGCGCCGCGTAAAGCTGCCGGTGAGATCCCACCCCTCCATGTCTTCTCTGGCGCTAAAGGCCGGGGCAGGGGCGGGGGACTTGCGGGTGGGCGGCGCCCCCGCCTCCTCCTCAGCGCGGCCGGACGGGGTGGTGCGAATGCTAGCGCTGTTCTCCAATGAAGCGGGTGGCGAGCACGCCGTAGGCGCCGGGACTCCAACGTGGATCTCTGCGGCGTCCACCACGCTGTGGGGAGAAGAAGGCTCCACCAGTACGGGGTCCATCGAGCCCGCCGGCTGGCTGACCGTGCCGGGCGGCGAGGGGAAGAAGTGGGGTGCAGGCTCAGGCCGCCGGTGCTGTTCGCGGGTTCCTCCAGCGAGGACCGCGGCGGCAGCTGCAGCGCCGAGGCGCCGCCCAGCACCCGAGGCGTTCTTCCGTCTCCGATGGCGCCCGTCACATCGTCCCTGCCGCTCCCCATCTCTGGCACCGAGCCCCCGGCACCGCTGGTGTTCGAAAGCCGCAGTCCAGTGCTGCCTAGCGTGCACACCGCGTGGGAAGTAGGCGGAGTGCTGCTGCCTTGAAGGGCTCCAGACGACCTCGACGTCTCCGCTGCGGCGGGCAGCGGCGGCGAGGCGGGGGGGGCAGGTCGCAGGGGGTGGGCCACCGATGCGGGGCCGGTGGGGCGGGGCGCTTGCGGGTGGCGTCCGCCGGTCGCCTCCTCGTCTTCCGCAGCAGCAAATTGCCCGCTGCTGTCCTGTGACGGCTCCAGGCGAGGACTCTGGCTTAATTGCTGCACCGAGCTCAAAAAGGCGTTGATCGCGAGCGCCGCCGGTGCGCCACCGCCTCCGAGCGACAGGGGGTTGCTGTTGGTCCGGCCGTGGCAGCTTCCGTTAACACCACCGCTGGTCCGCGGAGCGCTCTCTCCAGCCCCGGAGGAGGAACTGCGGCGTGCGAGAGGGACGGGGAGCGCCACGAGGCCGTCGTCCACGTGCGGGACCACTGCGGCTGCGCCAGACCCGCCAACGGATGCGTGGACGGTGGTGGAAGTACCAACCCCTGATCCCTCCGGCTGGGGCCTGTGTGAACTGCCGACGGAAGGATGTGTGATGTTGTGGCTAAGAGGTGCCGGCGCGAGCCCTGCGGGGGGTAGCTTACCAGCAGCAGCAGCCGTCGGTGCGGGCGGTGGCACCGCACCGGTGGAGGTGGAGACGGACGCCGCTGTGACGGGCACCGGTGTGGGTGGGCGAAGGGAGTTCACCCTCGCCAGATCGGTAATGGCACCGAGCACGACGTACCGCACGTGAAGTGTGAGGGCGGACTGGTCGTTCAGCTTCTCAATCTTTCGCCGCGCCTCCTTCAAAAACTTCATGTAGATTGGTGCCACACCGCTCGTCACGGCACGGGCAGCGGTGGTGGTGGTGGTGGTGAACGCGCTCACTGTTGTGCTGCTGGCACCGACGATGCTGCTGCGGCGGCCGCGTGCGGTCCCGGCGAGAGGGCTGCCAGACGTGGTGCTGGGACCGGCTGCCACCCCAGCGACGGCACTGCCGAGAGAGGCGGTGGTGCGGTAGGTGCTCGCGGCGGTGGTGAGACCCGGAGAGTTGATGACGGCGGCACCATTGGGCGGGGCGCCGAGGCGGAATGAGCCGGAGTCCATGATGAGGCTCTCTCGCTCTCTCTCTTCAAGGGGTCTTGCAGATTCCAATGATGTATGTATCGATTTTATTTATTTATTTATTTTGTCTGGCGGGTTTTTTATTTTGTTTGTTTGTTTGTTTGGATCTACTGCGGTTGGCTTTCGGCCTGCGAAGGAGGTAGGTGTCTTTTCCTCCTTCCTCTTGTTTGTCTCACTCACCAAATATATCTATCTGTATATATATATATATATAGAAAAATAGATAGATAGATAGATATAGATGTAAATATGTAGGTGTGCGTGTATATGGGTGTACTGTAAATAAGTGTATGAGGAGAGCGTATTTTTTTTTCTTTTATTTCTTTCCTTATTCTTTGCTTGATCGCGACTCTCTCCTTCCCCTTCCTTCACATGCACACACACAGACACACCTGCTCTACTCGCTGTGTGACACGGCGTGCAGCGCTGGAGGCGATGGTTTCTCTCTCCGCCTATCAACTAGACCTTTTTTCCTGTTCGTCTCTGCTTGTCGATGATGGATGTTGATGGCGCTACGTTTTTGTCGTTGGCTCTGGGAATGAAATGGTCAATGCAGCTGGAAGGCGCCGGGGAGGGGAAGGGAGGGACAATTGCACAGGTCAAGAACAAGACAAAAAAAAAAGCAGGGGGATATAGAAATATGGAAAGAGAGAGAGAGAGAGAAAGAAGAAAACAACATAGAAGTAAATAGAGTATTCGTTGACAACAAGTTCGACGGATGGCACACATCCACTACAGAGCGCAGTGATGAGTGATGAGTGATGAGGAGGTCATGGTAGGAATGTAGGGAACAACGTTCATATGGTTTAATATTGTTTGTTGTTTTTTTTGTTTGTTTGTTTATGGAAATTCCGATCGAGCAATAGGCACTGTGTAGGACCTATGTCAAGGATCTGTGTGAGCTCAGACTCACACTCTCAATCATCTCTCTATCTCTCTCTCTCTCTATCTCTATCTCTCCCTAGATGCCTGTATGTGTGTGGCTGCGATCGCCACTGAAGGGGAAGGTGTAAGAAGAAGCGGCGAGGTTCTTCTCTCTCTCTCATGGACGCCCATCCGTCGTTGTTATTCATCACGCCAAAAATAATTTATTTATTTATTTTTCTACAGCAGCAACAACAAAAAAAAAAAAGAAATAATAGGCGAAAGAACAACAGCCCACATAAGAAAAAAACGTTAACTCTCTATTACGATTACTAGAAACCTAGCAACAGCTCAAACTACACCACACGTACGGTAGCTGTGGTAAGGTGAGAGGACTAGGGTGAAGGGGGGGGAAATGTGGTCGTCACGTACAGTACGACGGTGATGGGCCTTCCCCGTGTAGATTACATCTCTAAATTCATTGTCCATAAGAAAGGGAGGAGGGAAAAAGAAAAAAAAAGGGGGCGGCGGCGGCGGCGTGTTTCGGTTTGCTGTGGATATTGGCTGTTTTTGGTGCGTGTGTTTTCTTCTGGGGTTTGGCTGCAGTATATATATATATATATATATATATATATATGACCTTCTTCTCTGTGGTGTTAGCATGTACAGCACGCTTACGCTTACGGCTCTTGGTAAAAGGCAGCTGTGAGCTCCTGGTACCGATGAAGCATCTCCCTCTCCATCCCCTGTTCGGCCGGCGTTTTCTTCGGTGCGCGATCCCACACGGAGGGCTCGCGCTCCGGCGGCGGCTTCGCCATGTACCCCGTGCCGCTGCTGCGACCTGCAGACGCCTTTGCTGTATACGGCGGCGTTGGGTTCACCGTGGCGGAGGACGCCCCGGTGTTGCATCGATGGCGCTCGCCGGAAGACGACAGCTGTGGCAGGCACGGCGACACGCCGAGGTGATCTTCAATCCATTCCTCTTCCTCAGTGCGTGTGGGGCCCGTCTCTGCGGCCGTCGTGGGCGGTGTCTTTCCACCGTTTGCGCACTTCTCCTCCAATACGCGCTCCATCTCGTCCCGGTCGATGCTGTCGCTGAGCCGTGCGGTACAGGGTTTCAGCGGCGGCGGGGGAGTGAAGTCCTTTGCTGCGGCGGTGGTGGCGGGGCCGCTGGGCGGTGCATGGAGGACGACAGGCGTGTGAGCAGTGCGGGTGTCTGTTGCGGGCGGTGCCCGGCCGTTGGCTGGCAGGTGCTCCTGTTGCACCGGCTGTGGGCGTGGTCGCGGGAAGGGCCTTTGGCCTGGTGGGGGAGACGGCGAGGGCGAGAACGCAACGGGTGACTTCCCGGCGCTGGGCGGCGGCGCTGGTCGGTACGAGTACCCCAATGATGGGCGCCGGCGTCGTCGTCATCCACGGGCGCACCGTGCGGCTCTTCCTCGGGTCTAGGCGGTGTGCTGCGGGCGCCGTCCTGCGAGGAACGCGGCCGCTGCCGCTGTTGCTTGCGCTTCACAGGGAAGAGGGAGTCGGAGGCCCGGCGTTGGGCCGGCTGCTGCGGGGCATCCGCCTTGGTGGTGCAGTGGTGATCCGGGCCGGGTGGCGCCTCCTCCTTCTGTTTCTTCTTGTCTGCGGCCCGCTGCTGTTTCTCTCGCTCCGCAGCCGCGCGGCGTTCGTCCATCAGGAGCTCCTGTAGCGCGATCACCTCCCTCTCGCGGTCCATCAGCGTTGATCGCATCTGCTCCAGCGCCGTCTCGTACATAGAGATGGGAAGTTCCTCCTCCTCCGCCGCCGAGGCGGACCCGCGCGGCGTAGCGCCGCTGGGAGGAGGAGGAGGAACTTCCCACGCCGCAGCCGCTGGCGGCTGGCGGCTTCGACTTCGGCTTCGACTTCGGCGCTCCTGCTCCGCCGCGGCGGAGCGCAGCGCGTCCAGCTCGCGCTTTAAGGCGCAAATTTCTGCCTCATACGCCCGCTGCTGGATCTGCAGCTGCTGCTGCTCCCTGGCGGCCGCCACGGCTGCGGTGCTGCTGTCTGCCTCGCTGCGCGCTGAGGGCTGCGGGGGCAGACGTACCCGGGTATGGTTGGGGTGGCCGGCGCCGAGGGCGAAGGCGGCGGAGGGGGGGGGAGAGAGCCCTCCAGCGCTGTTCCGCAGGCCCTGCTGCGGGCCGTCGGAGGACGACGAGGGGGTCACCCCTGCCGCGGCGGGCGGCGCTGGCGGCGGCGCGATCAGGTCGCTGTCGTCCTCCTCGAACGCCAGCAGCGGCACGCTGTCCACCTTGAGGGCGGCGGAGCCCGCGCACGGCTTGGCGGGGGATCCGCCCTCTCGGGACCGCGACGGCGACCGCGAGCGGCCGTTCCGTGTGAAGAGCGAGCCCTCCCCGGGCAGCGGTATGGATGCAGAAGCCGAGTTTGGGGTCGTGAGGCTGTCGGTATCCCTCCCACTTGCTTCGCTGCTGCTGCTGCTGTTGGCGGAGTACTTCCGTGCGTGAACTTGGGGGTGGCGATGCGGCATCGCCCGGCGGCGAAGGCGGCGCTGTGCCGGCCTCTCCCCGCCCTGCAGGAACCCCGTGCTGGGGCCCCCCGCCCCTGGCGACGGCACGGTGGGGGACGGTGAGAGGGGGGTGCCCTTCCGCTCCTGCCCAAGCCGCATCGAGCCGTGCGGCGTGTGTACGACAGGGCTGTGCTGCAGCTCGGAGGGAGGGAAGTAGGATCTCCCACCACCACCCACTTCGACCACCACGCCCCTTTCCAACGAGGCAGTACTGGGCTGGCTGAAGCGCTGGCTCTGGCTGGGGTGGCAGTGCCTGGGCGGTGAGGGTCGCCCCTTCTCTGCTGCTGGCCTTGAGCACTGCCGCTGCTCCACGGCCCTCGCGACGCCTCGTGCTGAATCTCGGCGAGCAGTGCTGTCACGAGTTGCTGGCGGCGTTGCGCCTCCTCAATGTCGCTATCGCTGGTCGAGTCGGAGGGGGCGGCGCGAGGGGCCAGCAGGCAGGCAACGGTCTGCAGCAGGGGCAGCAGGGGGACCTGCGCAGGGTCGTGTAAACCCGACGCCGCGGCGTGGAGGACGGACGGCCCTCGGCTATCGGCACTGGACCGGTGCGAGGGCGGCTCGTCTACCGGGTGCGGGACCGCGTAGGGGGAAGAAGGCCCAGGCCCGCCTTGCAGTTGCTGTGGCATCACAGGCAGCAGTGGATCGCTCCCGGGATCACGACGCTGTTGCTGCGGATCTTGCGGTGGGATGGGCATAGCAGAACCAGACAGTCGTGCGTTGCGTACCGCCTCGGCATCGTTCGTATCCTTTTCTATGCCGTTCCGGGTGGGTCCGCCTCCCAAGCGCTCGCGGGCCTCTTGGCGCTGCTGCTTACGGAGGCGTCGGGCTTCCTTCCTTCGTCGCTTCGCTTCCATCTCCTCCTCCTCCTCCTCGAGGTTGGCAGGGGCGAGGGTACCGCTCAGCAGCGAGGGCTCCCACACCCGCGGCAGCTCTGTCAACTCCTCTAGCCGGGCTGCCGTATCCGGCCCGGCGTCGTCTCCCAGCTGTCGAAGCACCTCCTGAAGGTGCGCCCGTGCGGCGGCCCAGTGATGGTCCACAGGCAGCCGAGGCAGCGACTGGCCGGCGGATGGACGGCGACTGCTCCTACTCGAACGACTACTGCTGGTGCTACTGCCGTCGCCTTCGCTGATCATCTTTTTCGTTTTCTTCTGCTGCTGCTGCTCGCCGGTCGGCTTGGTCTCCGATGGGGCGAGCCGGCCGTTGGGGGGGGAGCCCGTGCGAGACGAGGGCGGAGACGGCGTCCGACTCGCCACCGAGGCGAGCGCCGTGGCAGCCAGTGCAGCGGCCTCCGCCGCAGCAGCAGCCGCCGCCGCCGCGATGTCTTTCGACCCTTCGCTCCGCTTCCGTCGTGTTCCGTTTGGCTTCTTCTCGTCCACGGGGCTGCACGTCTCTCGCTCAGGGCGTGGGGCCGTGGTGGAGGTGCTGGGGCCGGTGGGAACACAACAGCTGTGGAGAGCGACGGCAGGAACGTCGTCTGCTGCCGCGTCGGACTCCTCGCCTGACGGCATACGCTGCACCAGCAGCTGGTTCCTCTTGTGCTGCTGGGAGGGCGGCCGGCGGCGGCGACCTCCTCGAGGGGCATTCGGGCCCTGCGGTGCTGCATCCCTCGTACCACTCGTGTCGTGCGGCGGGGCACCGACCCGTTCCTTCTCCATGGGGCGCGGCCCAGCGGTCCTTTCCTCCTCTCCCTCTCCGCGACGGTCCCTGTCTTCGGGGCATTCTTCTTCAGGCCCGTACGGATAGCGATGCGGTTGGAGGGGGCGGATCCCGGATGGGTTATGCATCGCGCCGTCGCCGGCGGGCGGTGCCGGTTGTACTTGGTTCGATGGGGCCACCACCGGACGGGGCTGGGCGCGGCGGCGGGCGCTGGATGGCAGCGGGGTGGTGGGCGGTCGGGGCAAGGGGCTGGACACGTCGCGGTTGCCGAGACCCTCTTCCTCTGTACTCGGGCGGGCCCTCGGGCTGCGGCGGGACGCGTGCTCTGCGGCCGTCCGCTCCCTGTCGTCGTCGCGATGAAGCCTCAGCGTGGCCTCGTTATCGCTGCGGACGACGGGTGCCACCTTGTCGGGACGGCGCCGCGGGGCGTTTGGCTTCGCGTTCGCCTCGCGCTCCCGCCGATCTCTCTCTACTTGTTCCTCTTCTTCCTGCGCGAGGTACGGCGATGGGCTTGTGGGCGAGCGGGACGAGGTGGACAGCGCATCGCGGCTGCGGCTGCGGTGCATGGGGCTCCGTCGCCTCGCCGCATCCTCCTGCGGGTGGGTCATGGGCGGGCTCTTGCGCAGCAGCGCGCGCTGCCGGCTGCTACGGCTGCGGAAAGACATGGGAAGATGATACGATGCGAGTTCATCCGGCCCAGGCGGCGGGCGGTACGTCACGAGCCGCTGATCATTCGCATCCAGCAGCTCAATGTTGTTGTTAATGCTGACCGACTTGCTTTTCTTTGGCTCCTGGCTCTCCTGCCGGCGCTGCTCGCTACTGCTACTATTATTGTGTTGCTGGGCCTCGGCGGTGGCGGCGGAGGTGCGGGGTGGCGGGTGCGGGGTGGCGGGTGACGCGCCCGCGGCGGTGCGATCGGGCAGCGACGGAACTGCCTGTCGGTACGCTGAGGGATCTTCTGAAACGGCCAGCCGCGGAGCTGCGCGGGGCGGGGCATCACGATCTCCTCCTCCTCCTCCTCCTCCTCGTTGGGGCCGCGACGGGGGCCTCTGGTCCCGTGAGGAGGCCGCCACCCCGGCGGGCGGCATCGAGGCAGTCGGGCGGTGGGCGTAGGCGGGGTACCGCTGCTGCTGCTTCGCCTCTGCCTCCAGCCGCCGGCGCCGGGCCGCGCTGCTCGGTGTGTGGCCCGCAACCTCCTCCGTGTCGGCACTCCAGCAAGACGGCTGCAGGACGCCGTGCGGGCCCGGGCTGCTGCTGGTGGGGCGGTCGGAGGATCTGGGCCGCCGCCCGCGCTCCTCCATCGCTCGCCGCTCGCCTTCGCGGAACGCAGCGGTGTAGAGGAGATAGAGCGGGTCGAGCGCGGGGGGCTGCCGAGGGGCGTTGGCGTCCACCAGCACCTGCTTCCCTCCCGCTCCCGCTCCCGATCCCTTGGTGGTGCGGGTTCGCGTTCCTGCAGCAGGTCCCGGCCGGCTGCTCCGGCTGGGAGACCACTGCGAACGCAACAACTCCGTCGGTGGGCCGGAGGAGGAGCCGGCGGAGGTGTAGAGAGAACTCGAGGCCCCCGCCTCGCCGTCATCGTGCGAGAGGGAGCAGGAAGCGGCGCCCTTTTCTTTGTATGGGCTATCCTTCCTCCTACCGCTGCCGGCGTAGGGGTCCGACAGCATGGGGCTGAGGAAAGGCAGATGGTCACACTGGTCACACACACACACAAAGAAAAAGAAATCAGTAGAAAACACAAGAAAAACAAAGGTAAATATAGTCGCACTGCTGGTGAGGATGATAAATAATAGTTGTCCACTGCAGACCTTTTTTAAAGGTGTCGTCTTCGTCGCCGTGCGCTCCAACGAGCAAACAAAAAGAATAATAATAATAATAATATAATCTATACAGAGATCTATGATACCCTCCACTCCTGTTCTGCAGCGCCACTCCGCACAGCCCACCTCAAAGAGTGTACAGAAGAAGAGACCTTCTCAAAAAAAAAGGGGGGAAAGACAAAAAAAAAAAACTATACACACTAAAAGATAATAATAATAATATTATTATTATTAAAGATATTGCTTGGAGAATATATATTACGAAAGAAATAGATGCAGAGAAAGAAGGGGAACTGGGGTCCAGCGCTTCGCCACAGCCACAACAGACCTTCAGCTTGTTTATTGCCCTCTCTCTCTCTCTCTCTCTCTCTCCCTTTCCTTCACTACGTCAAGAGTGAAGTTCAAAAAAAAAAAAAGAGGGGGAGAGAGAAGCGGCTCCTCACTCAACTAGTTTTGGGTTCTGAGGTCTAACTAGGGTTGTGTCGTATCCTATCTTCTCAGGTGTGTTTGTCTTTAGTTTTTTCTTTTCTTTTTTTTTTTTAGTGGGATTCAAGAGATCTACTAGGAAGGGTAAGAAGAAAAGGGGAAGGAATGGGGGTGGGGGGTGGGGGGAATCAGTGGCTCCCCTTTTGGAAGGAGAGGTAGAACAGGCCGTAAGGGAACTCTCCTTTAGAAAAAGCCTTCCTGTGCAGACGAAACAAACAAGAGAGGAACCGAGAGAGAGAGAGAGAGAGAGATACAGATTCATAACAGGCTCATGGAAGGTGCTCTACACGTACCGTAGCAGCGACAGCGCAAAAGTTCCGTGCCCGAAATGTGGCAGAGAAACGCTTGTTCCAGTTGTTTGTGTCTTGTGGGGGGAGGGGGAGGGAGTGCTCTTCTTTTATATTCGTTGTTGTTTTTCTCTCTTGTTTTGTTCGCGCTCGTTTGTTTCTTTCCTGTTTGGGTTATTGTTTGTTGTGTTTTTGTTGTTGTTGTTGCTAAAGGAGACCACTCTTAAGAACGCACGCGACCACAACAGGGTTAGGGTCTATCATCTCATCTGATCTCATACGTATCGATGAGAGAGGGCCTGTGTGTGTGTGTGTCCTCTTTTGAGCTCCACGCCGAAGCCTGAAAGCTCTACTTCAGTCTATAAACTCATAACTATTTGGATATATATATATATATATATATATTCTGCTCTTTTTATGTGTGTTGCTGTTGTTGTTGTTGTTTGCGTTTCGTTCATGTGTCGGTGTTCATATTTATTTTATCTTCTTATATATATATATATATAGATAGATAGATAGATAGATAGATATTTAGTTATTGCTGGCTTTCGGAAAAAGCCTGCTGCTGCACGTCACTGCATCCAGAGAAGGGAACAGCACCATCGCGCGCCACGCACACGAAAAGATGAGAAAGAAAAGTGGGGGGAAAGAAAAAATCGGAGGAAGTAGAGCCCTCTTTCCTGACTAAGGGGGGGGGGGCGGGGCTCCTTTCCACCCCGTATCGTTATCAATATTTTTCCTTTTTCTTATTAGCAGTTGTTCCTTCGCCGCAGCTGTTCAGTTTTTCAGACAGTACTACTTACGGTTGTTTGATGTTGTTTGATGTTTGATGTTTGATGTTTCATCGTTGCTATCGCTTCCCCCTCTCTCTCTCCTCCCTCCCTCTCTCTCTCTCCACGGTGGCAGCTCAGCTTGTTTGTTTGCCGCATCGCATGTATTTGTACAAGCGCTGTTATAGTTAAAGTAGCACCAAGTCCCAAAAGAAACACAAAATAATAATAATAATAATAATAATCGTAAAAAAATAAAGAAAGGAGAGGAACACAAAAAAAAAAGAAGAAACGAAATGAAATGAAACACGTGCGGCTCGCCCTTCGACGTCACATCACGAGACAGCAGTAGGTTGTTCTGTTGCCGTCGTGATCGGCTCCGTCGATCTCCGCATCGGGAAAGTGGTGACGACGAACGTCGGGGGGGAGTGCCACTTCTCCAGACGTGGTGTTCTCGGCTCGCTCGCGGTCCTTTCTAGCCCGCTCCTCCTCCTGACCGGCTGGGAGGCGCGTGGGCGTGCTGCGCTTCGAGCCACGGCGGGGCGTCGAACGTGTACGTCCCGCGGCGGCTCTCTCCCTCTTTTCCTCCACGCCTGTTGGATCAGTGTGCTGACACGACGTGGGGGGCTGTATGTCATCGGCCTCCACCGCGAAGGGGTCCGAGACACCGGTGGTCACCGCCGGCAACGGCTCCGCCGCGGCCACCACCGTTGACGCATGCGACACCGAGCCACCAATCGGTAGGCCGGGCGGAACTGCCGGGTCCGAGACAGCAGAGCGCGACGGCGCGATGAGGGGGGGCGGCGAGGAAAGGGTGTTTGGTTTATTACTACTGGCGTTGCTCTCGCTCGGCCTTGGGTTGCTGTTGGTGTTGTTGTTGTTGTTGGGGCCCACCGCGGCCCCATCGTAACCGTGGGCGGGTGTCGAATGCGGATCAGAGGAGAGGCAGCTGGCAGGGCTCGGAACCGCCGGGGCGGCGCCGGCTCCGGACGACGTGAGGTGCGTCAACGCACCCTCGGGGTCCTCTGTTCCGCCCACACTTGAGCTACGGCAATTGGTCGGCGACACGACGGGGGTGGGGCGAAGGCTGCCAATCGTTGGTGTGACGCCTGCAATGACGTTGGCGCCGCCGCCACGGACGTTGCGCTGCATCAGCTGCTTCATGCGCATTCGCAGCGCGAGAGCCATGCCACCGCCGGAGCCTGTTGGTGCGGCGAAGGAGGAGACGGCCGGGACGATGGAGGGCGGTGGAGGAGTTGTCAAGGGGGCCGCCGGCGATGGGCCAGAGGCGGGGAAGCTCGAAGGAACTGAGGGGCTGCGTTGGTTGGCAGCGTACGGCGGTGCCCCGCTGGTATACACCACGCTTGATGCGGCGACGGCCGACTCGCCACGAATTGCTGTTCCGCCTCCCCCCGCTGGCACGGGAGGCGTTGGTTCTGTCTGCAGCTGAGGGACCGCCACGACCCGCTGCGGCGGCGGCATCGAGGAGATTCGGCTGCCGCCTCGTTGAGAGCCGCCAGAGGTGGTGGAGGGTGGCAGCTGGCCGCTGGGCTGGGTTGCCCGGCCAAGCATGGAGGCGGTCGGGGTCGGGGCCGGCATGGGCATGGACCCTCCTCCCGCTCCAGTTGCTGCGCCTCCCCCTCCTGTGGCGGTGCTACGCGTGTCGTCGCCGAGCAGGGAAGCCTCTTGCCGGCGCTGCGATCGCAGCAAGAACTTCTCCTTCGGCCCAACGTCCCGCCGGCGGGAGGTCATCGTGGAGCCGGCAGGCGGGGCCGCACCGAGGTCCGACCCCATAGGCGTCTGTAGCAGTGACGTGCCGCCGGCCTCCACGGCGCCGGGCGCGAGGCGGCTGTCGAGGAGGGAAGGCAGCGAGGCCGCCACCCCCCTGCCGCCGTGGCCGAGGGCGATCTGCTGGGCAGTGGCGCTCGTGGCGGCGCGAACCACAGCCTCGTCCCAGTCCACCGGCTCCGGCAGCACAAGAGAGCGCTGCCTCGGCGACGACGCCCCGCCGCCTGTGGCGCGGAGAGGAAAAGGGCAGTCGTCGCGTTCGGCCGCGGTGTGCGGGTTCCAGTGCTCACTGTACGGCCCTTCTTCGCACTGCACTAAAATGTTGGGCAGCGGCGGTACGGCGAGGCCCAAGCTTCCGCTGCTGTCCCCCAGCAGGGAGCCGGGCAAGGGTACGGCAGCGGCGGTGGTGAGGTCGGCGCTGTAGAAGGAGCCGGTGGGGGCGCTCGGGTTGAAGGCCCTGAGGCGCAGCGGCTCATAGATGCGTGTTGCCCTGGAGAGTTCGCACGCCTTGAGGTAGGGGACGGGCTCGGACCAGCGCTGCGGGGTGGCGTAGACGGCGATGTCTGCGTTGCTGGGAAGGACAGGATAGCACGCGATTTCCATCGGAATAGTGTGAGGCGGCGACGGCGCCGCTCGTCTTTGGAGGTCGGTGACCGTGAAACGACTGCTGGTCTCCGTGTTCGGCCCCGAGCCAACCCCAGCCAGCTTCATTCCCTTGCTGGACCCCATTCGCGTCGGCGAGAAGGAATATGCAAAGCAGCAAGATAGAGAAAAAAAAGATAATAAATAATAAAAAAATGTGGTATATAAATTCTTATTTATTTATTTATAAGAGAGGTGAACAATAAACAGGTCTCAGACGTGCTGTGGGGAAAAGGAACGGAATAACGTACGTCTGCGACAATTAGAAGAACTGTGATAATAATAAAATTTATAATTAAAAAAAAATGTTGTTGGGAGATAGCGGATTCTACAAAGACAGAGAACTTTTTTTTCTTAATTGAAAAGAAGAAAAAAAAAAGAAGACGTTCCTTTTCTACTCCCCCCTCTAGTGGTTGTCCCTCTCGTTCTTCTTTGTTCTCTTGTTTGTTTTTTGATATCTGTGTGTGCGTTGTTGTTGTTATTATTTTTTTTCTCAATCGTGTTGTATTGGCGTGAAGAGAGGCGATTCGTTGTTGTTGTTGTTGTTGTTGTTGTTGTTGGTTCTTCCTTTGCTGCAAAAAAGAAATACAGCAGAACACGTATTGGCGAATCAAAAACCGCCACTCAGCGAGGTGTGGATTGGGGGGGGCTTGATGTTTCTCTGTGATTTGGATTTCTTTCCTTCTTTTTTTGTTGTTGTTGTTTGTTAATATATAATAAAATGTAATAACGATCGTATTAACACAGTAATAATGGCAATAAAGAATTTAAAAAAAAAAATCAGGTGAAGAGGGTTAAAGAAAGGGGAGTTGCGTCTAGTTATAGGGTATCTATTTCTCCCGTACCAAAACAATAATAATAATAATAATAATAATAATAATAATAAATGAATACACAATGAGATGTACAGGTATACTTCTATCCGTGGAAGTTGAGCGCCCCTTTTTCCGTTCGCCTCCTTCTCTTCGTACGACGATACTGGAAGGAGAGTGGCCCAACCGTATCGACTTGTAAAAAAGAAAAGAAAAGAAAAGAAAAAAAAGCAACAGATAAGGCTGACTTATGACTTACAACCACCAGAAAGAAAGACTTATGAACAAAACAAAAGAGAGAGAGATATACACGTAAACTGCTCTAAACAGTATATATATATATATATATATATATATATATATATATATGTTGTTAATAATATAACCTCGGTTGTACTGGTGCACACACAATGGCGATGGACAAAGGCACAAAAAGAGAAACAAAAAAAGTACTAGGGAAGGGGAATAAACGAGAATATATAGATTTATATATTACGGCAAGACTTTTCACTCTTTGTTCGACTCACACTTATTTAATATCTATTCTTTTACTCTTTTTTTTTTTCGCAGCCAGACGGTGTAGATGAGTGTATATATTTTTAAAAGCTGCGGGTATGACTCAGCTTCCGCTCTGCTACTCGCCCCGGGTAGTGTAAAAAACAAAAGTAATTAAAAAAAAAATGATAATAATTATAAGAAGGAAAAGAAGAAAAATCAAAGAGAGAAGCCCTCGTCTCAGAATCAATCGATGCTGGAAGAAGGTCGTCCCTGTTTCTTGTGTTTCTTTTTCTTTTTCTTTTCTTTTCTTTTGTTTGCTGTTCTCGTTCTGGATATCAGCGTGTGTGTGATTGTATGTATGTGCGCGAATCCCTTTTAAGCTATATTTTACTTTTTCTTGTTGAACAATTCGTTGGCTGTTAGGCTGTTCTCGCCTTCTTGATAATGGTGCTCGAACCAAGATAAATTGCCTTGGTGTCAGGGGAGGATGACTCTCAGCGGACTTGTTGCTCTATCTTTTTCTTCTTTTCTTTTTTTCTTCTTTGTTTGTTTGTTTGCCTTGCGATCTCTCTCTCTGTTTCTCGCACTTTCTCTTTCTTACGAATGCAAGGAGGGACAGATAGACAACGGATAACGGCGTGGTGTGGGCAGTGCTTGGCGTACTCCTCTCTATAGCTGTGCTTTGCGTTCTCTTCTCAATTGAATTGCCGTTTAGATATAGATGAAATATACTTCGCTCTGATGCGGTCCCTCCTCTTGTATGGGGCGGGGGGGCTGTAACTCGATCGTGTCGTTCGCTACGTCTTTTCCTTGGAAAATGGAGGTTTCGTGGAGGTGTCGTTGAGGTGACGACACGATTCCTCCGGCCTTTTTCTTCCTCAATTGTGTGACTCTCTCTTCTGTCTCCTTCTCCTTCTCTCTCTCTCTCTCAGTGGCGGTTTCCCCACACAGTAAGCACAAAAGAAAGAGTCGAAAAAAAAAAGAAGAAGTTGCAACAACAGGCTATGGGAAGAAGATCAGTTGTGGTGGTAACTGCAAAAGGGTAGATGAAGTAATCAGTAAAAAAGAAAACATTGAAGAGAAGGAGAGTAAAAAGAGTAAGTTGTTGTTGTTGTATGTCGTGTCGCATGTGATAAAAAGGCGAGAGGGCAGAGCGAGGGAGGAAAACAAACGAGATACGACATCACCGTATCATCCACCTGAAAGACCGCCCCAGTGATAGATGGACCTATTTGAATGAATGATCTCCTATTGTGGTTTTCTTTTTCTCTTTTGAGTTTGAATAACAAGTATGCAGAGACATGGGTCTACACACACACACACACGCCCTGTAGTACAGTATGAATAGCCGTCCATCGGTCTCTCTCTCTCTCTCTCTCTCTCCTTGGTGTGGTGTGCCGCTCAATAGCATCTCTGCTCCGTTGTTCTCTATGCTGCTCCCTCTCTCACTCTCACGCTTTTTTTTTCCTGCTCTAGCTTTGATGGCGCAACACCTCGTCCTCCTCCTTCTCCATGCGGGCGACCATGATTCGCTCTACCATCTTGTCGAACGCCTCCTTGAAGTTATCGCTATGGAAGTCGAGCGAGGTCTCGAGCACCTGAATTTTTTCCATTCCCTTCGGCATCGGTGGCAGGCTCGCCGGCCCGACGCGCTGCGGGGCGGCGGAGTAGTGCGAGAAGATGAGGCAGCACGAGTCGGGTACACGAAGGGCATAGTTCCCCTTTTCATCCAGCACATCTTGGTTGATGGCGAACTTTTTGTGCCACAGTCCCAGCTCCTTCTCGCTGTTTTTCACGGCAGGATTGAAAACAAAGATGATCCCGTCCGCATCCCGAGCGATGGCGGGCCAGCCCGCCTGATTCTTGCTGCTCCCGCTCACGTCCCACACCTGAACCGTTATATTTTTCCGGCGGGCGTCACCGCCAGCGAACACAACGCGGCGATCCCCCATCTTTGATGCCTCCAACTCCAAGTCCGTCTCTACAATACGTAGCGGGTTCGTCGGGAGATAGCGGCGTGTGGGGGTGTCCCGCGTGCCGCACAAAAAGTTGGCTATGGTAGACTTACCGCACTCCGTGGGGCCAAGGATTAAAATTTTGACCTTCTCCTTCGACATCCTTTCTCTCTCTCTCTCTCTCTCTTTCTCTGTATGTGTATGTATATGTATGTGTGTGTGTGTGTGTTACTGGAGGCGGGGGGGTCTAGTTAAACGGTGGTTTGAGATCTTCCTGCTGAGGAGGAGGAGTGACCGATACGTGTGCGCTGTGCGTGTTAGTTGTGTAAGGCAGAACTTTTGTTGTTGTTGTTTTTTTTTTGTTGTTTATTTGTTTGTTGTTGTTGTTAATCTTCTTTTTTGGTGTTGTTGTTGAACCAGAAGGTGGTGCGTTCTCTTGTCGAGAGGTATCAAGTACATCCGCATCGTCGTGGCGAATTTTAGAAAAGGAAAACAGGAAAGAAAAAAAGAAAAATAGGGAGGCAGGAGGGCAGCAGCACATGTCGAGGATAGACGGCAGTCCAGTTCGTCGCTCGTAGGGATTATGGTGATCATCTCCATTCGTTGTTGTTGTTGTTGATATTTTGTGTGTGCTAATGGTGGCCGTTCCTCTTATGGTCGAAGTCGAATGGAGAAGAGAGGAGCATCATCATCATATAGCTTTTCCCTACATGTGCTCATGTTTATTTAGGGATAAGGCATGAGCATATCATACCCCCATCATCAGCACATCATAAAGTGAAAAATAAATAAAAATAAAAATAAAAATAATAATAATAATAATGTACAGAGGTACGGCGCGAGGCGCAGGCTCTTCGCCGCTTGTGTGGGATACGTACGGCAACACATGGAGCCGCCAAACCGCTTCCATAGGATCCGATGAGGATCTGCTTCCATCCACATCCACGCTAGTGTCACTCCTGTTCCCTTCGCCCAGTGGTTGGTTGTTTTGTCTGCTGTTTTTTTTTTTTTTCTTGTTTCTTTTTTTCCTTTTTTTTTAGCGGCTGGCATTAGAGTTTGTGGTGGATAAGGGAGCGGGAGATTTCACTTCACGCTTCATGCGGCGCTCGCGCTTCATGCGGCGCTCGGCCAGTCGGAGGGCCTCGGCGGCGACCTCATCGACATCGTCCACCTTATGCTTAAACCTCGACGCGGGGTTCACCCAGCGGATAAACGGGTTGTTCATCCCGATTGCAGGGCTGCCCCAAATTTTCTCTCGCTCCGGTTCGAGCTCGTGAAGCTTCTGAATGATGGCGGAGGCCGGTAGGGTAGGCTCCTCGTCCCCTGAACAGTACTTCACCCAGCGCTTCATCAGCAGCCGAATGTACCGCATGTGCTCCTCGCCCCAGCCGCTGTTCTCCGGTACCCCTTCCTCCAGCAGCTGGCGCAACATATTCTGCTGCAGTGTGGTGGAGAGCGACACATCAAGAAAATCGGACTCGCCGACACGGAAGGCCCCCGTCGAGCCTCCACTCGCCGCCGCCGCACGAGAGAAGGACGGCGATCGCATCCCACGCGGCGTCGCCCCGCCGTACGTCTCGGTCTGCTCCGGCGGCAGGGTGTGGTACGCATTCGGGCCGCGACGTATCGCGGTGTTCTGCCGGAGGTACATCACCGCATCCATCACAGGCACCCGCGCCGTGTTCGACACCTTGGAGGCCATGGTCAAGAGCGGATCCTTCTCCTTCTCTGCCTCCTCCGCCTTGCCCACCAGGGACGTTCCCGTGAGATCTTCAGACATCCCGGCATTCCTAACATACGGGGTGGAGAGAGCACCACTGGCGCTGGCAGACGACGTAGCCGTCGGCCCACCACCACCACCTGATGCCGCAGCGTTGGACGTTGCGGGCGTCCGAGCAGCAGCAACAACTCCCGTTCGCCCTCCTTCGCCTGCTGCTGTGGCGGTGGCCCCGCCTTCCTCCGGCGGCGGGGGCATCTCCCCGTCCTTCGGGCCGCCGCCGTACTCATCGTCCATGAACGTCACCTGCAGCCGGGGCCAGGTGTAGACAATGCTCTCCAGCCCGGCCCGCCACTTCTCCATCTCTTCGAATTGAAGCCCCTGCAACCCGATCGATACCAGTTGCTTCGCCGTCGCGGTGGGGTTTGCTGTCGTCCGTGCGTTCGCCTCCCCCTCTCGATCCTTCTGCGCACTGAAGGAGCGCCCAAAGTTGGCAAAGCTGTCCTCCACCATCTGCATCGACTCCAATACATCATCGCAAATAGAAAGGAAGAAGAGGGATGCGAAGGCACCGCCGCGCCAGAAACTCATCGCCTCGTTGGTGGACGTCGCCACGCCGGGAAGGAGGCGCTCGGGGAGCAGCAGGGAGTAGTAGATCATGACAGGGCTTTCACTGCTGTCGGTGCCATCCTCGCTGGCGGCAATCACCAGCTGCTCGATGCGTTTCACCGGGTACGTCGGATACATCGCCATGAGGATCTGGGCAACGGACACCAGCGGGATGCAGCCCCGCAGCGACCACTTGTGGTCCCGCTCACGTATCTTCTTGCGCTCCGCCGCCCGCAGCTCCTCGGCGGCGGAGACCATGGACGGCGATCGTGTTGCTGCAACGTCCGGGGACGCGTCCCGACTGTCCCTGCCCGAGGTGAGCGCCTCCATGTTCGCCTTGGCACGCTCCTGAAGGACGGCCTTCTTGGCTTCCTCAAACTCCGCCGCCCTGGCGTCTTCGCGGTGCTGGTCCACCAGCTTGCACAGCTGCAGAAAAATATCTCGATCGTTGCGCAGAAGGTCGAACAACACCTCGCCGACCAGCAGGCGGGAGACGATCCCGTAGGCGAAGGTCAAAAACCCAGCGTCGGTGCGGCGGGAAGCGAGATCGAGCGAGTAGGTCAGTCGCAGGCCCTCCAGTGGAAGCCGCAGCATCTTCTCGGACGGGCGGATGGAGTGCAGCAGGCAGTGGAGGCGGCAGCGCATGGCCGGTGTTAAGGCGCTGGAGATCTGGTTCTGTTTGACCACCTCCTCCGGACTGAGCCCCCGGGGTCGCTCGGCCTCCTTCCCCCGCAGCGCCGCCGCCCGCCGAGGGGACGGGGCGGTGGCGAAGTCGAACGCCACCGGCTTCGTCCTTGACACCAGCGGCTTGTCTGAGACAACGGTGGAGGTTGGATTGAGCCGCTTCTCTGTGCGCCGGCTGTTCTCCACAATTTCAAGCCGGACCTCATCGGGGAGGAGTGGGAGAAAGCGGTCCTCTCGATTGAGCCACACCACATTGACGAAGAGTTGAATGAAGTCCTCGAGGGGCATCGCGTTCTCTGGGTGGTACTCGAACACCTTCCCCTCGCCCATCTCCTCCATCTCATACCTGGCCTGCTCATCCTGCAAGGCGCGGTCGATCCACTCCTGGCGCTGGGACAAGATCTCGTGCACAAAACACTCGGCAACGAGCGGGTGGAAGGGGATGATGGACACGCAGTGCCGGCTGCGGAGATGGCGGGGCACACGGTGGCCGCGGCCGAGGGGCGGCACCCACAGCCGCTCGGTGAAACCTGGCTTGGTGGCGTTCCCACTGGAGGGGTGCAGCATGTTCGCCTTCTCCTGCGGTGTAAATTGACCCGCCGCAGCCGCCGCCGCGTCCTCTGGGTTGCTGAAATCGATCGATCCCCGTTCCATGCCGAACGCCTCGGTTGCTCGCTTCAGGTTTAGAATATTGAGCAGCGCGCTCTTTGTGGCGCCGCCAGCGACGGCGTCGTTGATGGCCAATATGTCCTTGAGCTGATGCCGCAGCTGCTTGTCTTGAATCACGGAAAGCGCCTTTCCAATTTTCTCCACGGTGTGCGTTTCTTCGGTGAAGGAAACAGAAATTTCGTTCTCGGGGTCCGGCTCCGGGGGGACCATGAGGCTAACGCGGCCACCGGGCGAGCCACTCCCCCCACCGCTACGCTTTGGTGTGCGAGCCGATGGATTGCTCCCCTGTTTCGACACCGATGCCGAGTTGTGCCGGACCTTCGCGGAGGAGTTCATCTGGGACACCGCAGAGCCCCCAGCACCGCCGGAGCTGGCTGCCTTGGCGAGCACCACCGCAGCGGAGCCTTTTCCTTCCACAGGGTGTGCCGGTGCCTGCCCTGAGCTCCGTGCGGCGACGGCCGCTATCGGATCGACCGCCTCCACCGCTGCGATGGAGCCTTTTCGCGAGCTCCACGAGCCGCACTGGTAGATGGCGTCAGAGGCGCGGGACTCGAGCAGGGTGATAATCATGCTCCTCGCCACGGTCAAATCTTTATGAAACCGCTCGGTCTGCTGCTGCTCCCGGACCAGATCGCGTTGGTACAGCTGAATATCCGCACCGAGCCCAATGTTATGGTCCAGTAGAATACTAATGCGGGCGCCCAGCTCCGCCGCCTGCCGGGCGTAGCGGGAGTTGAGTTTACGAAGCCCAGCGTTGACCTCCTGAAGCTGACGCACCTCCTCCTGCACCACGGCGAGCTTCTTCTGGAGCTCGTCCAGCACGTGCTCCCGCTCCGCCTGGGCAATCAGGCGCAGCACATAGGCCCGCTCTTTCCCTGGAATGCCCACCTGCATTCCCGTCTCGGGGTCCGTGGTGAAAAGCGGGATGCCTTTCGAATCGGTGTACTCGTACATCATGTGGGTGAGTTCAATCTGGTGCGTGAGGAGCATCTGAAGCCGCTCCTCCTCCCGCTCATGGGAGGCGATCTGCGCCTTGTAGCGATCGCGCTGCACGGAGGCCTCCTCCACCAGCTCCGTCATTTTGGCCTCCATCAGGCGTACTTTTTGGTAGGCGTTGGCTACGGTTTCATTTGGCTCCTCGTCCTGTGCGACGGGCAGGCCGCCGCCTGCATTACCGTTGGCGAGGGGCTGGTTCATGAGCTGTTGGCGCTCATCCACAAGAAAATCAATGTAATCGAAGAGGAACGAGAAGACCTTCTGCAGCACCGGCCGGTAGACACCAGCGTTAGAGAGGAACACCGCGACGCAGGCACGCGAGAGCTCCAACTTGCTCAGTGCCTTCCCTGTGTTCTGAAACCCCGCATCGTGCCCCAAATGGGGATGCGTACCGCTGTCAGCCATGGGCCCACCCATGTTCATGCCCCCTGTGCTGTTACTGCCAGGAAACCCCTGTGGGGCATGCGGAGGATGAGGCACATGCTGCCGCGAGGGTGAACTCCCTGTCATGCTGTTCGTGTTGTTGAAGCGCCCCGCCATCTGCGAAGAGAAGCAGGCGAGACCGCCGCCACTATGCGCAACGCCGCCCGCACCGCTCGCGACATTGCTGATGCTGTTGTCCACACTGGTTTCGTTCGTGGGGATCGTGCCGCCCATGCCCGCCGTGCCGCCGGTCGGGGTGCCTCGCGTCGGTGCCTCGCCACACACACCAGCGGCGGTTTCCCTCGAGTCATTGACGAGCTCGGGGGAGCAGCTCGCTGTGATTGGGGTGCCGTAGCGCTGCGTGGTGCTGCCGCCCACCGCCCGGGGCCCGCCGCCGCTGGACCGGCCGTGCGACAGGCTGGAGTTGAACTGCTGTGCCGAGAGCGTAGGGAAGTCCAATGCGTTAATGGGACCGCCAGAGCGCAGACGGGAGGGGTGCCGCCGGGGCGTACCGGATCCGGCGCTGTCGGCCCCCCCCCCTGCCGGGAGTTGCGGTCCAGGTCCTGTTGGTGTCCGAATCGAAGGGTGCGGCGTGACAGAGGACTGGGAGCTGCCTTGCTGCAGCAGGCTGTTCACCCGCTGCCCCTCTCCGCTTCCACCTCCACCTGCATTTGGCGAAAGCGGGCCGCACCCCGCCCCGTTGAGCGCCACGCTGGGGGAGACGCCGGCGGCGCCACTGACGTGGCTGTGGCTGTGGCTGTGGCTGCGGCTGCTGCTGCTGAGGGCAGCGGTCACCCCACGGGGGGTGGGGGGATGCGGTCCGCAGCCGGAGATGCTCATGCCAGACTCCGCCTCCCCAGGAATAAAGAGGGAGCGGCCGACGGGAGCGGCACTTCCGTCGGCACAGGAGCCGTCCACCGTCGTTGGTCCTTTCAATCCCATTTCTCCGGATGCCCGATGCTGTACCATCGAGTCCGCCAGGCGTGACCCCCCGCCGCCCCCGCCACCGCTTTGTCCTTGGGGCTTGGTGTTCTCGTCCACGATACCGGCGGGGGCGGTGCTGACGGTATGGAGGGAGCCCTGCGGCCAGACGGTGCTGCCGGGTAGGGGGGTCGTTCCCCCGTTCATCCGGGGGCCGCCGCCCGTCGCCATGAGCTCGTCTGCGGCTAACTCATCCCATGGGGCGAGAATGTGGTGAAGCTGCGCGAGAAGAGCCGTCATGACGTCGACGTTGGGCAGTAGCACCGCGCTTCTTATGTATCTATATATATTGAAGCAGAAAACGGGGAGAGAGAGAGAGAGAGAGAGAGGGAAAGTATAAAACAAAAACAAAAAATTGGAGGGCGATGTTGGGTACTATACAATAATAATAATAATAATAATAATAATATCCACAAAATAAAACTCAGGTAGTATAACAGAAAAATCGTATGTATTCGCCTTCTCGTAATAAATACAAAATAAATAAATAAATAGAAAAAAAAAATAGAGGATTCGGCCTAGAATAGCAGAGAACTAGGTGGATGCTCTGCTCCCTTCTTCTTTTTTTTTTTTTTTTTTTTTCTTCTTGTCGGTTGTTGGTATATCTCTTCTTGGAAAACAAGAACGAACTAACAGAATGATGATGAGATGGGCGCTCAATCTCTCCTTTCCCTTTTCTTTCCTTTTTTTTTCTTTTGTGTGTGTTTCAATGTCTTCTTGACTGAACGACGAAGGAGAATAGAATATCAATGATGAGGCCGCGGTGCAGCACAAGAGGGAAAGAGGGAAAGAGGGAGAAAGCAGCAAGAAGGCAGCGTTCTATTGAGGTGTTGCTGTGGATAGTAAAAGCAATGTGACACGATGCACCGATGACGCATTACCATCACGAGATAGATCCATACATCGATGATTATTATTTTTTAATATATTTTTTTTTTTTTTACTTTTCTCTACGAAAAAGACAGCGAAGGGTACACGCTGTTAGAGAGAGGGGGAGGAGGGGGGGTGGGGGGGATATGGATATGGCCCCTTTCCTTTGCTCATTGCTGTTGCTGCTACTGGCCCTGCACCGCATTCCACATGGTGTGGAAGAGCACCCCAGGAGGAACGGCGCAATGTACAGCCGTCAAGGCTGCGTGTAGACTCTGGAACAGTGCAGCAGCCGTCGGGCTCGCGACCATTACAAACGAGCCAGGCACGCCGTCTGCGGCGGCCGCAGGAGTGCCTGGCGGGCTGTTGTGCAGACTTCTCGGGCCATCCTCTGGTACACCCCGTGCAGAGGTGTGTAAGGCCTCGAACACGGCATGCTGAAGGGCCGGCACCGTACTCAGAGCAGCAGCAGCAGCAGCAGCACTCGGTGCTGGGTCCAGCGGCTGTAGGAGATTCTGTGGCCAGTTCGGTGCGCCATGGCCTGCTGCCTGGAGCTCCCAGGAAAGCTGCTGCAGGAGGAGCAGTTGGCCCACCAGCGGGTGCAGGGTCTGCAGGACCGAAGCGAGGGCCTGGTACGCACTAGTAGGCGGCGGCGGCGGGATCACGCTGAGCATTGGATTGGCTTCTGTAGGAGAAGGCGAAGGCGATGGCGACGGTGAGTCATCCCTTCCGGCCGTCGCTGCTGCTGTGGGGCTCTGTGGAGCCCCAGGGGATAGTGCTGCGGTTGGTGGGGGTGCGTCGCTTGCGGGAAGAGGGGTTGGGGGTGGGGTTGCAGTAGAGCGACCCTCTCGGTGTGCAGGGTAGAGTAGAGCAGCTCCAGCTGCTTCGTGGTGCCTTCGAGAACAATCGTACTGCGCGTCACGCCGCAGACCCGCAGGTGGTCCACGAGTGTGGGCAACACGGCTGCCATTCCCTTGACGTAGTGTTGCAAGGCAGATCGGCCCACAGAGACACGGGCGTTGCTCGCGATATTTGTTCCGCTGGGAAGCGGGTGAAGAAGAGATTCGGTGAGGACCTGGCATAGTACGGTGTCCATCGCGTTGCGGGAGGCCCGCGCCCAGGAGGGGTTCCGTGGGTGCACGGCCAGGTAGTACGCCCCTCGAAACTGTGTCAGCAGGCGCAGTAATTGGGGTAGCATGGTGGAGGCCGAACTGTAGCCTCCTGAAGGTACGGCAGCATGACCCGCAGCGAGCGACGACGCCTCGGCAGTATCAGAAGAGATGAGCTGTTGTTGGGCGGCGACCGCCACGGCCTCGGTCACGCATCGGGGTACCCATTCCGTTGCCAGCCGAACGCCGGATGCCATGAAGGGCAGCACGGACTTGTCGAAGAGCTGCTGCATCAGCGGGACGAACGATTCCAAGTGGCGCCGCTGGCAGCAGAGCTGTGTTTCAATGGAGCAGCCAGCGAGGGCCTCCGCCGCCGCCTCGGGTGAAGTGCCAGCGGTGTCCTGGAGCAGCCGGATGCCCTCCAGAATCTCGCCCCCTCGCTCATCCTCCTCCAGCAGCGACGGGCCGCCAGGGGAAGCCATGGAAGGATCTGCGGCCGCCTCCCCTGCCCCCATGCCACTGATGGTGGCCGTGCCGGGAAACACGCTCAAGTCCTTGCCCATCTCCAGCACTCCTTCCAGCATGGCGCTGCACATGTTCCCCACGCAGAGATGGACGAGCTGGACGCGGGTCAGCTGCCCCGTGACGGCGGGCTCTGGCGGCATCGGAAAGCGACGGTGGGCCACCGCCCAGGTCTGCGTCCACTGATGGAGGGCGTGCAGCACCGCGTACAGCACCACACAGGCGCCGTAGGGGTCGCTGCGGTGGCGCGCCACCTCCTCCTGTAGCTGTTTCACGAATAGACGACTCATATCACAATCAAATGCTGGAGCACCGATGGAACTCGATCCAGGTGGGGGAGCCGCTGCGGTGGCTCGCGGAAGAGTGGGAATGAAGTTCGACGCCAGGGCCTGGGGTTGGCTCTGAGCGCCTTCCAGCAGGGCGTAGAAGGTGCTGAGAATGGGCTTCACGAGCTCCTTCTGCCGCTGCCCAGCTTCCTTGAGCAAACGGGCCTGCAGCAGCCGGCCCATGTCAGACAGCCATCCGCTGAAGAAGTTCTCCCTGATCGCAGAGGCGTGAAACTGTGCGGTGACAGCCCCGCTGCCAGAGATCAGCCCCCCGCTGGCCCCACGAGCCGCTACGGGTGAGGAGGAGGAGGAGGAGAAGGAGGAAGGGGGAGGAGGTAAGGCCCCACCGCCGGCCGGATGGGGTCGCATGCAGCGGCTGCCACCACGGAGTGCGGTGTGCCGTAGCGCTGTCGCCTCCGTATCAACGGCCTGCAGCAAATCCACGAGATCCGCCAGCCCGCACCCCCACGACTCTCTCGGGACGAGGGCTGCAGCGTAGGGCGAGACAGCGGCGCTGCGGGCGGTGAAGGTGGTGATCCACTGCCCCGCACGGAGAAAGTTGTGGAGGAGCAACATAAAAGGCGCGTACAGGGAGGGCCAGGCGTCGGCGAGCTCGTACTGCCCCTGCAGGCTCTGAACGATATCCCGCAGCTTGTCTAGCACCGCCATAAGAAAATCAGCCACCATCTGCGCTGGATCAGGGGGGGAGGAGGAGGAAACGGCGCCGCTCCCTTGGGCTTTCTTCTTGTCATCAGCCTCTCTCATCATCGCCTCCAGATACGACTGCATGGCAATCGGGTCGTACTTGCTGAGAAGCACACGCCAGTAGGCGAGCACACACTGGGTTTGGCGGATTGTAAAGCGCAGCGTCAGGCGGAGCTGATGCAGTATGGCTTCACCTAGTGGATGCTGCGGCTGGGTGGTACCACTCTTTCCAGCGGCTGAGGAGGAGGGGGGCACCTCCCTCTCGCGTAGTCGTTGGGCACACTGTTGAATGGCCGTCAGCTGCAGCTCCCGCCCGACGGCGCGGAGTACCGCCATCTTCCTGTCATTCATAAACTGCATGGTGGTAGAGTGCAGCGATTCCAGGGCGTTGGCGCACATGAGCGCGAGGCCGACATCTGCAATCGTTGTGCTGCTCGCCTGTCTGACCGCACTGCTGGAACTCACGTCGCTGATCTTGAGCTTCTTCGGATCTCCTTTGACCGCCTCCCCAGCGCCGTCGGTAGGTGCGCCCACCTTCAGCTCGTCATCCTCCAGCAGGGAGGACATCTTTAGAAGGCTGTTCACGGTGGCTCGCACCTGCCCGACGGCACGCTCATAGGTGGCTATTTGATCTTCCACCACTTGAATGGATCGTATATCTGCCGCTTTGAGAAGCTGGTCAATCTCGTGCAGCGTGCGAGCCTGCTGCAGCAACTGCATCGCCGAGGTGCCCGTCGTCGCCGTGGTCGCTGCATCCCTTCCTGCTGTACTCATCAAGGCATCGGTTGTGTTCAGCTTTGACATGAGAGAGAAGAATTTGGTAACGTCTCGAAGGAGAACCTCCGCCTTCGCGGTGTTCTCCAGCTCAGTGAGATGCGACTGGATCGCAGCATACGGCCCTTGAATCATGATCGCCAACCGCTCCTTCGCCTTCACCAACGACTCTGCTGACTCGCGCACCACCTCCACATCCTGCTGCGCCTGGTACGTGATACGAACGTGCTCAACTATGCTATCCCGATGTTCCTGAATCAGCTCTGTCAGCTGCTCCTTCACCCTGGTGATACAGGACTCAAGCCGCTGCACCTCCTCCTCGCCTTGGTAACCGCCCGTGTGGAGGATGTATTGCAAGTAGGACGCCTCATCAAAGTTGGGCGACATCAACATCTCATCGGTGAATGCGCTCATCTTCGCCTCTACTCTGTCTTTTTTTTTGTGTGTGTATGTGGTGGTTTGTTTCCTCTTCTTTTTTTCCCCTACTTTCTGTTGCTCTTGTCGTTGTTGTTGTTGTGCGCTAGCTCCACCTGCTAGCGAATGGAACACTGTCAGGCAAGGGTCGTTGGATGAAAGAAAAAAAAAAAAAACGTGTGAATCGCAGAGAAGAGGAAATGGAAGTGAAGAAAAAAAAAACGTGTGAATCGCAGAGAAGAGGAAATGGAAGTGAAGTCAAGGGCGGAGGAGCGGCATAAGTTTGTCATTTAACACCGGAATATATTATTTAGACGCAAGGCAAACTCGAAGCTCTTGGTACGCTTTTCCTTTCTTTTTTTTGCTTTTTTTTTCTTAAGGGGTGGGATTACTATTTCTGTGTGGTGTGTGTGTGTGTGTGTGTGAGGATGTTTGTTTTCATGTCGGCGTCTTTCTCTCTCTCTCTCTCGCTCTGTCGCAGCAGACGGAGAGGGTCTCGCACAACTTTGAAGGCGAACCTGTGCCCATGGCGAACTGGTTGCTTAGAACGGGGAGGGGAGGGGGGAGAGACGGGCCGTTCAACCCGCCGCAAGATTTCGAATCTGTTCAATTTCCGCCTTCCACGAAGGGCTGCACCCGGCGCGCTCCAGAGCCTGCAGCACCGCCGTGAGGTCTTCCCGAACTTGTGCGTCCACAGCACGGCGAGCGGCGTCGGATGGTGGTGCGGCGGGCTCGCTCCGCCCTCCACGGCCTTGTTCGCCCCCGTGCGAGCCCATTCCCTTGTAGTAGGTGGCGATTCCTTTTGATAGTCCTTCCATCACCCGCCGAGCGGCCTTGGCGGAACGCCAGTACTCCGTCTTCGATCCTTCTTCACTGGCCGACTGCGGTGGCGGGGCCACGCGTTGGCTGCCTCCATCGGTGTCGGGGAGGACCAGTTTATCCGACGACGGCTGGAGCACGAGGCACACCTCGGCGAGGCGGCGCAGGAGGCGGGCCGACCGCTGTGGATCGCGGTGACAGGTCGAGCTACGGATATACCGCTGCAGCACCGAGGTCGGGCTATCCCACATCCAGTCGATGCTCGGGATGATGTGGCACGAAAAAACTTCAACTGGAGATGAAGGACGAGTAGGAGTGGTGCTGCTCGAGGAGGAGGCGGTCGCTGTCGGCTCGGGTAACGTCGCCTCATCCATCGTCGCGGCGTTGGTCCTCCATGGGGCGGCGGCAGCAGCGGAGGACTGAAACGCCTCCCCACGGCCGAGCTGCGCCACACTGCGCAGCGCCCGCGACACGCACGCCAAGGTGGTCAGTCGAGACGCCTGATCCCCTTGAAGGCACCGCTCGGCGCACGCCTTCGCCTCGTCGTTGAGCATCACGACGAGGCCGTGCAGTGCTCCTGTTGCCGTCGGGGAAGCACTGCGCGTCGTCATGGGCACGACGAAAAAACCAAGCGCCTCGATGATCATGCAGACTTCTCGTAGTTCCTCCGCAGCGCGCTGGTGCGGGGCCTGTCGAGTCGCCTGCACGCGGCGGTGGCGAGTCATCGTCAGATACCGGCTGGCCAAACGCTGCAGCGCTGGCACGTGGCGGTAGGAGGCGAGGTGCAGGAGGCGAGCGGTCTCGCATACATCTGAACGCACCATACCACTCGGCGCCGCCGGCACATTGGCAGAGGCGTCGGCGGTTGCGCGGTCGACGACGGTCATATCGAGCACCGCACGAACCATTTCATTCATCAGCCGGCGGAGATCGTTGCTGCCGCTTCGGTGCTGTGGATCGTATTCGAGGGACAGCAAGCCCCTGCGGGCCAGTCGATGTACCGCTCTGTGCGCCTCGAGGAGCTGCAGCTGCTCTTCCCGCGTCGGTGCTGGGGAAGACCCTGGCGAAGGCGCGGCAGTAGAGGAAGAAGGGGCGTCGCCGTCCGCTTCCGCGCTGCTCGACTTCGCCGCACCACCGTCCTCTTCTGATCCCGCCGTTTCGCTGCATTTCCTTTCTGTCTCTGCGGTCTCGTCGGTTTGGTCTGCTGGTGCTGTGCCGGCGGTGGCCCGCAGGAGCGCGTAGAGGCGCCGCTCCGTTCCAATCGCTGACAGCAGTGCCGGTTCCGCCGCGACGATCACGCTCCTTCCCAGCTCTGCTGGCAGCAGCGGGACAGCCGCCAGCACCTTGCGCAGCTCCTCCAGGGGAAGATACGCCACCGTGTCAATCATGAGCTGGCTGTAGCGGGTGCACACCGCCGTCGGGTCTATGCCAGCCTGCGGCTGGAAGTGCGCGATGATCTGCAGCAGCCCCGCTGCCTCCGCGGCGGTGAGCTCGTCGGCCACCTGCTCCAGCCTGGGCAGCAGAATGCGCAACGCATCTGCGCTCTGTGGGTGGTTCAGCGCCCGCAGCGCCTGCAGCAGCTTCACCAGCGAGTACCCGTCCAGCAGGTACGAGTGCTTGGTGCAGTGGTTGAGCAGGGCAAAGGTTAGGGGGTGATTCTGTGCCTCCAACTGGGCGGCGATGCGGAGCGCCCGCGTGGAGAGCACAAAATGCGGGTCCTCGTCCGAGGACAACGGTAAGGGGAGCTGCTGGTATAGATGCAGCCCCTTCGTCTTCATGGCCGGGTCGAAGGTGCTGCGCTGCAGCCGGCACAGGTGATCGAGCTCATCCATCTTTTTTGTCGCTGCCTTCGCTGCTGGGCTCTTGGCGCGACGCCGCATCTCCTGGTAGCTGTGGGCAAACGCCTGGTTGTGTGCCCGACTCCGCAGCCGCGCTGTGAAAACTTTGGCATACTGGTTCAGATTGATGGTAGACATGAGGACCTAATTGAGAACGAGCCAAATAAATAAATATGGCTGTTGTTTTACTTTTAACAAATAAAAATAGAAGGAGGGAGAGGAGGGGGGGGGGAGGTAAATAAAATGTTTCTTCTTCAAATGAAATGAGATGGGGCACGTGAGAGAGAAAGAGAGGTTCAACGATAAATGCTCTGTCTGTGCGCCAGCGTAAGACGACAGAGGAAATCAACAATTATTCTTTGAACGCCCCATTTCCTTTTAATACCTTGTTGTTGTTGTTGTTGTTGGCGTTGGTTAAGTATTTAGTTTGGGTTTGATTTGCAGGATAACTATACCTAAACGCGATTGCTCGTCCTAAATAAATCTGCAATATGCGGGAGGATAGGAGGGGGGGTAGAAGGAGGTCGAGCCACCACAGACCCTCGCACTCCCCACCCACCCCCTCATCCCTCAGCACCGAGAGGAAACGCTTCCTCCCTCATCTCGTCTACCAACTCCTTCCATTCTGCTTGTTATTCTCTCTCTCTTTCTCTTAAGAAGAAGAAAAAACAAAACAAAAAACGTCTCTTCTATATACTATACTACTGACACGCACACACACACGCTCTCTCCCTGTCCCACGGTTCTTCCCTGAAACCTCCAGTCCACCCCCGCAGCCTCCGCCTCCGCTTCGCCCTCCCTCCCGGTGGTCCTCCCGCAAACTACAGTCATCACCGGTGTGGTGTGGACGTAAGCCCAATAATAATAAAAAAGGAAAAAGGAAAAGGAAAAGGCCTGCGAGTCTCAAGCCCTCTAAAAGTTTCCTATAGGAAAATGTGGAGGGGGACGAGGCATACGGGGATGGCGGGGTCGACAGCTATGATAATAGAAAACAAAGAAACAACAACAAAAAAAAAAACGAAGCCCGTAGCAAAAAGAAAGGGGAAACAATACAAAAAAAAAAGAAGAAAAGGAAAAAAAGAAAAAAATTCCTTCTTCTTCTTTCCTTTCTTTCTCTTTTTGTTGTTTAGGGCATGATCTTCGCGCCGACGTTCCTGGGGTACATGCGGGGCTTCTGTCCTGGGTCATCCACACCCTCGGTGGTCCGCTGCCCGATGTCCGCCGGCGGCGAGACCTCCAGCTTGGCCAGGAAGCTCTCCGTGTACCCAAAGGAGGTGATGGCGGGCTGATTAATGAGGTCGCCGCCATCATCGGTCCGCGGGCGCTCGATGATCGCATGGCCCTCGCCGTAGGTGATGCAGGCCTCCATAATTTCATCGCACTCCTCCTCTGTGGCTCCAGCGAGCCGAACCATTCGCTGGTCCTGCGGGGAGTAGCACACGTGCATGTGCGGCTCCCCGAAGGAGAGCTCCTGCACGGAGAAGTTACAGAAGGGGTTGAGCAGCTGCAGCTCAGGGAGGTTGTTCCGCCACCAGTTCCGCACACCAAAGCAGGCGGGGTCCTTGGGGTTGAGCCACACGGTCAGACTGCCCACGCACGGAGTAAAGCGAGCTCTCCAGGACATGGATGGAAGTGGTGTTTTTTTTGTTTTTTTTTTTTTTTTTTATCTCGCTTATGATAACCTGTAGAGGGGCACTGGTCTCCGTCAATTGTTTAAGCCGTCTGTTGTGACAGCCTAATTGCTAAGAAGCGACTGCAGATTTGGTGTTGTTCTGGCGTACACCGTTTCTATAGAGAAAAGAGAGAGAGAGAGAGTGAACAGCAAACAATGAAGAAAGAAAAAGAAAAAAGAAAGAGGAAGAAATAGAAGCTTAGCAGGAGAAACAGAGATAGGGGGGGATTGCCCCTCCCTCCTAGTATATAGACTCATAGGGTATGAAGAGAGGAAAGGAATCAAGGTAAGCCTTGATCTTCATGCGTGCTGGTCATTGTCTTGCATATAAGGGCCAACACAATATGCATGTGCTACGCTTCGCTTCGTAGCCCTCGACTTGGAAGAAGACATTAAGGAAGAGCGAGAATGGATGCCAAAAACCTTTTTCGTAGGATAGGGGAGCTTCAGGTTCTCGAGAGAAATCGGCGGATCCAAACCCGGAGGTAATGTGCCAGGAGGCGCGCTATGCACACAAGGAGGTTGATCCCCCCCCCCCAAAAAAAAAAAAAACACGACGCTCAACGCGGCGCTCCGATGCGCCTTGAGGGCGTACGTGGCACAACCAGTTCCCGGCCCAGTGCACACACTCGGGGTAAACGCTCCTCGTCCAAAACAAATATATATATATATATATAAACTCCGGAAATTGGCCCTGGAAGCAGAAAAACATAAAGAAAGGTCTCGCAAGACGGCTTCCTCCACGGGTCCGAAATGGCGAAATGGCAATACGTACGCGCATCTGGCTCGCCACTGCCAGCAACAGTCTGCTTCCCCACACGAAGCAAGGAGGGAGGGAACCCGTGCAGCGTGTAACGATACGGAACTCCTTCCCTTCGACGGTATGGAACGGATGAGCGCTTTCGTCAGAATAGAGCATAGCCACATCTTGAAGACAGTAAGCAAAAGAGGACGGCAAAAGGATAAATGGCCCCGTTAGAGAGAAACCTCCCTTTTTTTTTTTTTTCGCCAACACCTCCCCACGAACTCCCAGAATAGAAGAGAAGGGAAGGGCAGGCGTCCCACCCCAGAGTCTTCTCATGGCGTGGAATTGGAGAGCACGCGGGAGTAGAAGAGGATGAAGAGCGCTACCTACCTCACGTGATAGCATTGCGGTTTCTCAGGTCCGCAGCACTTGTCTCGAAACACCCTCAAAAATTACTGCGTGAGCCTTTTAACGGAGGGGCTGAAACTACTGCCTCGCCCCCTAGGGGATGCCATGCCGGGATCACCACGCAATAGCTATGAGACCCGGAGAGATGAGAGTGTTGCTGGACAAAGACAGGAATGTGTTTATTTCTTGCTTGGAAGACGGCGAGCCGTTGGGGGGGAAAGAGACGTCCTATTGCTCAAGCGTCGGAATTTCTTGTCACTCACTCCTCAGGAGATCATCATTCGCTTCACGGAGGGCAAGAGAGCGACAGACGGCCACGTTGAGAGAACAATGCTTGGTAGTAATCAAAGACGTGCATCCGACGATGGACTGTGTAGTAGTAGAGGTGAACAAGCTACGGACAGAGGAGCGATTGGCAATCGACTACGACGGAAGACATCCCAGTGCGGATCCTGTGCAGAGTGAATCTCTAACTCTCAGCACACTCGATAAAGAGGGGGGGGGTTGTGCGCTTTGATCCATCATGCCGCTGGCAAAAGACACATAACGCAGGGTACCCCTGATAAAACCCAACACGTTCCTTTACACCGCGGAAACGTTGAAGGATACGGCGCGAGCGATCGGAACAAGTCAAGCGGCAATCCTTTTTGTAAGGAAAGAGATTATGGCAAGGGCATTTGCCTACGGAGATGAAATGAAATACAGGAATGCCACAAAAAAGGGGTCTTCGACGCGCTGGCGGCTCATCGCCTGGCCAAAAGGAAGTAACACCTTCGCTAGATCCACAGGTTAAGGCTACACAACAGCAACAGATATCCCGATGCACCACGTATCTGCGTATCTACCCGCCGTGCTTCTTCCGGCAGCATTCATCACCGATCTTACTACTTTCATTGATTGTTGGCGTGGACATGCCCGTTTTGAAAAGGGCTAAAGCATCGATAACCTAAAGTCTGTCAGTCAATTAAAGGAGGAAGAAAGAAGAAGTTATATATCAAGAAAACGTAGGACAGCGTATAGCCCTGCATGTATCAAAAAACCAAAAACATATGTGTGTGATAGCTTCGCTTGCTACCAATGTCCTCAGTTATTTGGGAACAAAGAGTACGTTTCTTGGTAGGTTGGTGTTGGTGTTTTCTGTGTTTCGTTGGCCGTGGCCGCACACTGCAGGCAAACATCTTCAAAAAAAAAAGTGTACAAAAACAAAAAAAATCCATTTACATTTGACTTATCTCTCACTCTTTCTCGCTCTCTCTCTCTCTCTCTCTTCTTGTAATCCCCCTTAAATAATTGTAGAGGAAGGATTATATGTAGAATTCGTCCTTCTATGATCCCAAATGTTCTGAAGCAAGCACACATCGGAGGCACGCCTACAGCGTGGTGTACTAGTGGTTCTTGCGGCGGCTGCTGTTCCCCCCCTTGTCGGGTGGCGGCGGCTTCTGTGCGTCCAGGCCGCACGCGAGCCACTCATCCAATGCGGCGTTGAGCTTGATCTGCTCTGCTGCCATCGGCTCCCAGCGGTCCTCGGTGTCGTAGCGGTAGTGAAAGAGTGTACAGGTCCGCAGTCGGAGGCCAGCGCAGTGCAGCTCCGGGGCGTAGATGGTTGGTTGTGAAGGTGATGTCAGCCCGAGACAGGTGGAGCTGGGGAGAGTGGGATGTACCCGGCTTGGACGGCGGTGTCAGTGTCTCGCTAAGTCCCGGCGGACCCACAAACGTTCCCTCCTCCTCGTCCTCGTCCCCGCCGGCGGGCTGGCCGGGGGATGACGGGCTTCATGGTGAGCAGCACCATGTCCTCGTCCGTGCGGGGCTCGTGGAGGGAGAGAATGCGAACCGCCTCCCGCACGCCATCCACCGTGACGAGCTCATTCTCCGCCAGGTTGAGCACCTCCAGTACGGTGTTGCCCGGCACACGAATGCAAGGGTCCCCTGGAGCGACACGAATGCAATCGCGATCAAACGGCTGGGAAGGTCGGCTGAGGGTGGGGGGCGGGGCTTCTTTTTGTCTTACCCTTGTTTGCGTTCCCTCGCTTACCGCTCCCGCCAGAGTCCTTACCGCCCTTCTCCTCCACCACGGGTGGGTGTCGCAGTGCATGCCACACGTTGTACATATCCTGATAGGCTGGAACGCTAACAAAAGACATGGGCTGCGCCGCCGCGGCTCTCTCCTTCTCGCTGGCGGTCGAGCGGGTGAGTACCCGGCGGCGGTACGAGTTGATCTCCTCCGTGCTCGTCATCTCCATCATGCGGAAGACGCTAATGATATCGAGCAAACCGCGATCGCTCATGAGGTTGTGGCCCAGGTCCAGGGCTCGGATGGTGCGATTCATCCGCAGCAGCCGCGCCAAGGCCCCGGCGCCGGCGTCGGAGATCTTATTCCCCCACAGGTTGAGGGATATGAGGCGCGAATTGGGGTTGAGGCCAATAAGCCGAGCCATGCGAGCGACGCAGTCATCGTCGATGTTGTTCCCCCGCAGGCTGAGATGGCACACAGAGGTGAAGAGCATCCCCTCCCACGAGCGCGGGAGACGAATTCGATGCGCCTCGTTAAAGCGCTGGATCGTTTCCTGCTGTGTCTGCAGCAGAACAAGCTTCTTTGGGTCCACCTTGCCCTTTTTATCCTTCTCATCGTTGATCTGCTCCTCGAGGAGGGTGGGGATAAGGTGCAGGCCGCAGTACTCGGTGGGCTTGAGGTAAATAACGCCTGGCTCATCCGTGATCGTACCGGCCCGGTTGCCATCTGCGGTGGTTCCCGCGCTGTTCGGGACGGAGGTCGACATGGACAGCCGCCGGTCTTTCTTCCCGACGGCTTTCTTATTCTTATCGTCCTTCTTTGCAGCGCCGGCCGCATCACCGGCTGGAATCGGGGCAGCGGTTGCCGCTCCTGGCGTCGTTGTCATGCTGCCGCTGCGGCTGTTATCCCCTCCGCCACCACCAGCGGCGCCGCTCATCCTTTTGCTCTGGCTGCTGGCCCCTTCCGGGGACGGCTCGATCAGCGCCGCCACGGTCGGGTCCGCGTAAAATCCTGGCTGGGCAAGGCAGTTGAAGTCCACCCGGACCGTGGTAACGCGGCGACTACGGTAGATGGCCTCGGTGAGAAGCATGTAACTCTCCACGGACAGGCCAGCACCCGTGAACTCCACCGAGACGAGCGAGGAGCAGAACGGAATGGCGCGGCAGAGCGGTGTGATGTCTCGCTGGTTCAGGCAGAACTTTGGGTGACGAATGCGAACAAAGGTGAGGGTCGGCACCGGCTCCAGCGCGTAGAGAACGCGGGCGTCTTCCGCCACCGGCTCGGCGTTCTTGGCCGGCGTTCCTTTCTTCCCACGGGTCGAATCGCTGCGGCCCTTCTTGGACTTGGGGGGCGTGGGGGTCGACGGATTGGCGCGCGGCGTGGCGGGATCCGGGGTGACGGCCGCCGAAGCCGCCATCGCCGCCGCCGCCGCCTCCTCCTCAGCCTGCAGCAATGCTTCGGCTTCGGCCTCGGCATTCTCGCCTTCTAGCCCGGCCTCCTCCATAATCCGGAGCTTTCGCCGGCGCTCCTTGTCCTTGTTTATTTCCTCATTCGTAATGATGGCGCTGAAGACCTCCTCGCGCTCGGTGAGGCGCAGCGTCTCGCAATAGGCACCGTAGTCCCGTCGCAGCTCCCCGCACGGCTCAAACAGCATGATGGGCTCTCTCTCTCTCGCTCTCTCTCTCTTTCCTTTACTCTCTATGTACTTGTTTGGAGTTGTATGAGGGATCGTTAAAACCTCGATGGCGAAGTCTGGTATGTGTGTTTCTGCGTGGAGAGAAAAATAAATAAATAAATAAACGGGGATCAAAGACTATCTATCTATCTATCTATCTCTCTTCTCTGTGTGGGTTCGTGGTCCCGTCTATGTGTTTCCCTTTCTTGTTCGGCTGGCGTGTGGCCAAAAGGGGAAGGGAAGAGAGGGAGGGAAGGGAGGGGAAGGGAAGGGAAGGGGAGGTGATCAATTGTGCCAGAACTGCATTCTTTTTGTTGTTGTTGTTTTTTTTGTGTGTGTACACAAGAGAAGTGCCGCGTGCAGAACATATTAGGCGGCGCGGTGCCGTGCTCATGTTCCGATCATCTGTTTTATTTTATTTTATTTTATCTTTTTTTTTTACTGTAACACATCTCCTCTGCCTCGTTCGCACGCAGTGGGTCGCACTATATATACGAGAAGGGAGGGGGAGAAGAGAAGAAAAAAAAAAAACATCGTAATAAGGGGGGGCTGGCCAATGGACCAACAAAAAAAAAAAAAAAAAAAAAAAAGGAAGAAAAAAAGTGGAGGGATGCAGGGGAACCTCAAGAGAACAAGAACAAGAACAAGAATAATAATAATAATAATAATAATAACATGATGCAGCAGTAAAGACGTGAATGGATGTCCACCACAAGGTTAATAATAATAATAGAAGATGCAATCACCTCTAATATATATATATATATATATATATATATATATGTATATATAGACATTCTCACGGAGGATTGGTAGGGGCGCCCCACACTCGACACTGCAGTCAGATAGTAACTTCCTGGCGGTGGAAGCTCCCCTGCGGGTGAGTGCGCTGGCGCCGCAGCCGCCTTGATATGCTTTTTGATATGCTATGTCGTACATCATACCGTAAATTGGTAGGAGGGGAGGAATTTGAAATTTCCTTCCTTCATCTGTTGTTGTTTGTACATGGTTCTCCCTTTCCTTTCTTTTTTTTTTTAATTTATTTATTTTCTTTGATTCTCTCGGGGAAATAAACATAATGCTCATAATAATAACAATAATAATAATACAGAAGTCACGATCCTCTTATTCGATTGGATTGGAGTGGTCTGAGTCTTGTCCTCCTTGTGATCTAGCGTCGTATTCTTCATGGTACATCCACACAGCAAAACAGATAAGCCAGAAACTAATATATAAGTTAAATGAAGAGAAAAGAAAAAAATATATATAATAAGAAATAACTGCTTCTAGTTCTACTCCATCTTGCCTGCTACAAGCACACGTACAGGAACAAAAAAGGAACGAAAGGAAGGAGAGAGAGAGAAAAAAAACGCCCTTCATTGTCCGGATGAGGGGCTCTTCGTAGCGATGCGGGCATTGTTGTTGTCTGTGTGAATGTGTTGCGCCGCCTCTCTCTGCCTATCAGACTCCTAGAAGCTGTTCTGACACCGTTTTCGTCGTTGCCTTCTCGTTTCAGAGATTTATTTTTGTAATTCTTCTTTTCGTATCTCTCCGCTGGGTGTTTTCTCTCTTTTTTTTCCCCCTGTACTGTTGTTGGATTGATCTTCTATTATTATTATTTTTTATCTTCTTGATGAGGTTCCAGTTTCCTAGTTTTGTCTCTGACGGTTTCACCTTTATTTCTCTCTCTCTTTCTTAGACACACACACACACTCGCTGTTTCGTTCCTTTTCCTTTTTGTTTTATTTTTTTGTTGCTGTTGTTGTCTTTGTTAAACAGCCGTCAGATCCCCTTCTCTGAATGGGTTGTCTGCCCAACTCACACACTGGTACACTGGCACCCAACATCCTTCGCTCTCACTCTTCTTTTCTTTTTCTACATCACCAAAACAAAACACATGTGAAAGGGGGGGGGGGGGGGGACAGAGCCCTCCTCTCCGCTACTTTTTTTTCTTTTTGTTTGTTTGTTTGTTTCACAGTTGGTTTGTGTATTTGGTGTCTAGTCTTTTCCTACGCTTCCGATGAATGGAAACGAAATCATATTTATTCTGTTGTATATTGTTCTTGCTGTTGTTGTTGCTGTTGATATCTCTCTATCGGCACATAAAGATTCTAAATGAACAAAAAAAAAGGCCCGTAGGTACAAAGAAGAGCGGGGCGGGGGAGGGGCGGGAGGCATGCCCCAAGCCTTCCCTCTGTCTCAGTCTCGTTCTTCGCTGTTTCCACTTCTATTAGGGCCAGAAGAAAAGAAAAAGAAGAAGTCTCAACAACAAGACCTCCTCTCACTCGTGGTTGTGGTTGTTCCATTTCTTTTTTTTTTCCTTCTCCTTTGTTTTCTTTTAGCCCAAACGGCGGCTCTTCAGCTCCAGGTCGCTCCCTCGGCTGAGCCCGCGCTCCTCATTCTCCTCTGGCGGCGCCGTGGATCGCCCAGGGTCGATGACGCTAGTGATACAGCTGCTGTTCGAGGACGACCGCAGGTCCTCCCGAGCGGAGGCGGTACCCACGTGCGGCGGGGGCGGGGGCGGGATCGCGCCCCCCTTGCTGCTCCCTGGCGGTCTCGGGGGGGTGCTGGCGTCGCTGTGGCTGGTGGTGGTGGTGAAGTTCATGCCGCTCTTATCTGATGGGGATGCCGCCTCGCCCCCGCTGGCGTCGAGGACGCGCGAGTTCCGCAGCGCCTGCAGCAGGCGGCGGGCGGCGAAGACGTGGTACAGCCCTTGGATGCGCTCCACTGCCTCGGCTTCATCGCCATCGTTGTCGGCACGGATGTTTGCCTCAAGACGCTTGAGGTTCGCCAGTCGCAAATCGGCCAGCCGGCGTCGAGCCACCACTTGGCGCAGGAACGAGCTGATCTTCTTTGCCGCCTCGTTTGCCATGCGGCCGTGCGACGGCCCCTCCTCCGTACTACCGCGGCTCGGCGGCATGGTGCACGGCGTGCTCGTACAACGGTTCGTCCTGTTGTCGTCTTCATTCCCAGCAGCAGCAGCAGCAGCAGCAGCGGCCTCTCCTCCTCCTCCTCCTCCTCCTCCTCTGGCGCTGCAGCCGCTGGTATTCCTCTGTCTTGCGCCGGGCGGATGCCTTGGGGGTGAGAGCGTCGTACATCGTCGCGGCATCCACATCGAAATCATTTTCAGCCAAAATAAGGGAAGAGGCCGCCTCGAAGGGATCCTCCTCCAGAAGAATCGGGGGGCCTTCATCATCGCCTTCCTCTTCTATATCCTCCATCATATCCTTCTGGACACGCAATTGAATATAGTCCTGAACGTCGTACCAGCGGCGCTGCACAGCACGCTTCGCTACGAGCCCACGGAAGAAGTACGCAATCTTGCGGGCAGCGCGGTCCTCCGTCTCCGCAGGGTCGCGCTGGATCGCCTCGTAGGCTTGCACGCCACCGATCGGCGAGGACGCCGGGGTGATGCACCCGGCGCCTTCAGAGTCCATGGGCCCAGCAGAGCTCATCGCAGATGCCTCTGGTACCTCTTCCACTCTGGCATCGCTGGCGGACACTTCGTCCTCCTCGTGCGCCGGCGCTTCAGACTCCACAGAAGCGAAGGGGCCTTCTCCTCAACGATCCCAGCCGTGATGTACTTCTGGCTGTCGGGCGTCAACTTATCCTCGTCAATAACCTGGTCGATGCGGTCCTGCACAGTGTCCCAGGCCCGCTGCACCTTCTTCTTGGCCAACACCATGCGCATGAAGTTTGTGATCTTGCGGGCAGCGCGGTCCTCCGTCTCCCCAGGGTCGCGCGGGATCGCCTCGTAGGCTTGCACGCCACCGATCGGCGAGGACGCCGGGGTGATGCACCCGGCGCCTTCAGAGTCTAGGGGGGTCTTGGTGGCCGGCGCCACCTCTTGCTCCTCGGCATCGCTCTCGGTGGGCTCTTCCTCCGCGGCAGCAGGCGCTGCGAACGGGTCGCCGGCTGCGAACGGGCTCTCCTCCGCAGCAGCAGCAGGCGCCTCTTCCTCTACCATGGTGTCCTTCTCCCACTGCACACGGGCATCAATCGCATCCTGGACGTCGTACCAGCGGCGCTGCACAGCACGCTTACCCTTGATCGACCGGAAGAAGTTCGTGATCTTGCGGGCAGCGCGGTCCTCCGTCTCCGCAGGGTCGCGCTGGATCGCCTCGTAGGCTTGCACGCCACCGATCGGCGAGGACGCCGGGGTGATGCACCCGGCGCCTTCAGAGTCCATGGGCCCAGCGGAGCTCATCGCAGATGCCTCTGGTACCTCTTCCACTCTGGCATCGCTGGCGGACACTTCGTCCTCCTCGTGCGCCGGCGCTTCAGACTCCACAGAAGCGAAGGGGCCCTTCTCCTCAACGATCCCAGCCGTGATGTACTTCTGGCTGTCGGGCGTCAACTTATCCTCGTCAATAACCTGGTCGATGCGGTCCTGCACAGTGTCCCAGGCCCGCTGCACCTTCTTCTTGGCCAACACCATGCGCATGAAGTTTGTGATCTTGCGGGCAGCGCGGTCCTCCGTCTCCCCAGGGTCGCGCGGGATCGCCTCGTAGGCTTGCACGCCACCGATCGGCGAGGACGCCGGGGTGATGCACCCGGCGCCTTCAGAGTCTAGGGGGGTCTTGGTGGCCGGCGCCACCTCTTGCTCCTCGGCATCGCTCTCGGTGGGCTCTTCCTCCGCGGCAGCAGGCGCTGCGAACGGGTCGCCGGCTGCGAACGGGCTCTCCTCCGCAGCAGCAGCAGGCGCCTCTTCCTCTACCATGGTGTCCTTCTCCCACTGCACACGGGCATCAATCGCATCCTGGACGTCGTTCCAACAGCGTTGAACCTTCTTCTTGGCCGCAACGCCTCGCATAAAGTTTGTGATCTTGCGGGCAGCGCGGTCCTCCGTCTCCAGAGGGTCACGCTGGATCGCCTCGTAGGCCTGCACGCCACCGATCGGCGAGGACGCCGGGGTGATGCACCCGGCGCCTTCAGAGTCTAGGGGGGTCCTGGTGGCCGGCGCCACCTCTTGCTCCTCGCATTTGCTGTCGCTCTCGGATAGCAGCTGCTGCTCATCCTCCTCACTGGAACGCACCTCCTCCACCTTGGCGTCGCTCTCCGACGGCGGCTCGGTCCCATCCTTTGGCTCTTCCTTTTCGAACGCCGTCGCAGCAGCCGAGGCAAATGGGCCTTCATGTGTGAGGGCCGAGGCAAATGGGCCTTCATGTGTGGGGGCCGAGGCAAATGGGGTCTGCCCTTCTTCTGCTTCTTCTTCCTCCTCCTCCCCGTTCGCCGCTGCCGCTCCCACGTCGTCGTCATCATTATCCTCGGTGGGTGGAGTCATGGCCTTCTCCTCCGTCGTGCGTGTATCGATGTCATCTTGTACGACGTTCCAACGGCGGTTTACCGTCTTCTTGGCCAACACCATGCGCATGAAGTTTGTGATCTTGCGGGCAGCGCGGTCCTCCGTCTCCCCAGGGTCGCGCTGGATCGCCTCGTAGGCCTGCACGCCACCGATCGGCGAGGACGCCGGGGTGATGCACCCGGCGCCTTCAGAGTCTAGGGGGGTCCTGGTGGCCGGCGCCACCTCTTGCTCCTCGGCATCGCTCTCGGTGGGCTCTTCCTCCGCGGCAGCAGGCGCTGCGAACGGGTCGCCGGCTGCAAACGGGCTCTCCTCCGCACCCTCCGCCTCTTCCGCCTCGTCGTCTTCTTCTTCATCCTGGCCAGCGGCACGTTCGTCCTCGACGCGGGCGTCCATGTAGTCCTGTACGACGTTCCACAGCCGCTGCACTACCTTCTTGGCCAGCACCATACGCATGAACTGCGTGATGATAAACGCCGCCAGATCGAGGTCTGGAGTCTGTCCGGTACGCGGCATGGTGCAGCTCAGGTGCGGCAGGTCCGAGGCCGAGCAGGTCGTCTGCCGGCCCCACACACCCACAGCCAGCGGCGCCGACTCGCTGTCGGGGGGGAGGCGGCTGCTGTTGTCGGACCCACGTAAGGCCTCCGCTGCGGCAAGGTCGTGCAGCACATCGGCCGCCGCGGCATCGTCCAGGGACTGCAGCTGGCGCAGCGCCTCTGCCTCTCGTCGTATCTCCTCCTGGGTAGGTGGGCGGGAGGCGGAGGCGGAGGCGGAGGCGGGAGAGCTGCTGTCCCTGGTCGGTTGTGCTGCCGGTGGTACCTCCGCCGCGGCGAGAGGCGAGGCAGACGTGGATGGGGAGGGGGTCGGCTCGCCGTCTCCGAGCTGCTGGTTGAGCTCCTGCAGCCGCCTCAGCAGCTCGCGCTCCTGGGCGATTTCCTCTTGAGAGCTCCTCGAGGCGGGCGGCGAGTCCGACGCCGCGAGCTGTGCATCCAGCGCCTTGAGGCGGAGGATCATGCTGCGTTCGTGGTGTAACTCGTCCTGCGTGGACGGCCGGGGCTCGGACCCTGCGGGGGAGTCGGTTTGATGCTTCGTGCGCAGCTGCTCGTCAATTTCCCGAAGGCGCAGCAGAAGCTCTCTCTCCCGCTCCACCTCATCGCGGGTCGGTGGCCTGGAGGATACCTGGGAGGAGGGCGAAGGAAGGGGGGTGAGCTCTGCGTGGAGCTTCTGTAGGCGTGTGATCGCCTCGCGCTCCTGTCGCAGCATCTCCTCCAAATGGACCTTCGATTCCGGCGAGGTGGAGGAGGAGGAGGAGGAGGAGGAGGGAGGCTGCTGGGCAGCCACCTCCCGCACCACCTGCTGTAGGCGTGCCAGCGCCGCACGTTCCTGCTCGAGCTGCTCCTGCGTCAGCGGGCGTCGTCGCTCCACAGATGATGAAGTGGAGGCCGTCGACGGCGGGCTCGGGATACGGCCGGGAGTTGGTTTGGCCACCGCTGGGGCGGGGGCTGGAGGAGAAGGGGGCGGCGCCTCGGCGACAGAGCAGGTCGTCGCCGGCGCCGGCGGGGCGGCCTCACCGTAGGGTAAGATAGGGGCGTCCGCGGCAGTTAGTGGGGCCGGCGCCGGCGGGGCGGCCTCGACCACGACAGCCTCGCGCTTCGGGGGCTTCATCTTTGGGTAGAGGGCACCGAAGCGTTGCAGCTTGGTGGTGTCAATGGGGGCGCGCTGCGGCCCCCTCCTTCTCCTTGCGCAGCGCCGCGTACTCGTCCTGCAGAAGGCGAATGCGCCTCACATACTGGCGGGCGAGGAAACCACGCACCAAGCTGGTAATCTTTAGCGCAGCGTCCTCCCGCGCTCGCTCTCGGCTCGACGGGCTGCGGCGACGGAGCTTGTCGTACAGGGATACGTCATCCTCCCGGTGCTTCCAGCGCTTTGCGGTGGCCCCGAAGCCGTGTGTGAAGCCCAGCGGGCGCAACGCTTCCTCGCTCTCGGCGGCGTCGATACGCTGCATGCGGTGTGCATGCATTTCGTCCCGCAGGCGCTCCTTTAGCTTCAGCCCACGGTAGTGCTCAAAGATCTGCTCGTCGCGGTGCTGGCGGGCCTTGGCCATCAGTACCTCAAAAGAGGCTTCATCCTCCTCGTCCTCACCACCAGGAGCTACTACCGCTACTTGTGTTTCATCCGGAATACCAGCACCAGCAGCACCGGCAGCAGCAGCTTCGGCTTCGGCTTCGGCGTCTGCAGCAGCGGCGCTGTCGCCCTGCACGGGCTTGACCTTCTTTGGTGGCCGGGGCCCCTGACGCAGCGGCTTTGGTGGTGGAGGGCATTGCTCCACCTCGAAGGTGGGTGCAGGGGCGATGTCCAAGGCCGATTCCAGGTACTTGCTTGTCACAGGGTGCTTGGGGCCTGACACGAGAGGCGCTGGGTCCTTCTTCTTCATCGTGGTCGTGGTGGTGGTGGTGGTGGTAGTAGTGATCTTCTCTGTGAGCGTGATGGTGGCTGTCACGCCAGCGGCGTTTGCTTCGTCTAGCATAATCTCTTCTGGTATTTCTTCGTCGCCCTCGACGATCTCCTCCACCACAATCTCGTAGCTGGTCCCGCTGTCCAACTCCTCGTCGCACTCGATCTCTTCCACGACTTCCTCGTACTGCGCGGAGCTATCGCCCGTCGGTGGCTTGCTGCCACCGGCCGCAGCCGCGGCTTGCGTTCTTGTTCGTTCCTCCTCCTCCTCCTTCTGCTGTTGGATCTCAAGCTGTCGCTGCTGGTAGAACTGCCCTGGGTAGTCCTCTCCCTCTTCGAGTACGCCGCCATCGCACTCATCGGGGATGTTGTCTTCCTCCACATCATCATCATCGTCATCATTGCTGTCCTCCTTGTGATTCGCACCACGTGGACCCTGGCCACCGGGGTGCGAGGGATCGTCACTGTTGCTGCTGCTGCTGCCCTCGTTCTCCTCCGGCGAGCTGGGCAGCTCCTCTGGTATCTCTTCTTCTTCGTCGTCGTCGTCGTCTTCTCGAGTCGCAGGTACGTAGGCATCCGGGTGCGGCTTTGATTCCTTTTCAGTTTGTTTCGCCACTGCCTCGGTGAGCTCTCGCTGGTAGGTGCGCCGCCAGCGCAGCTCCGACAGCTCCACCTCCTGCCGCACATCGTCCTCCTCCTCCTCGAGGCAAGCGATCAGGCCCGCGGCCGCCTGCAGCAGCTCCTTCATGGCACGCGACGCCTCGTCCTTCCGGGCCAGCTCCGCCAGGCGCTCCTGGTAACGTCTCGCCTCCTCGTCGAGCCGATGGATCTCCATCCCGACACGGCGCCGCACCACGTAGCCGCGGCCGACGCGCTGCACCATGGAGGCTAAGAAGTGCTCGCGCTGGTCTCGCAGCGCACGGCGCGCTCTATCCTTGAGGATCAGCAGCTCGCGGCGAGCAACAAACCCGCGCCATGCAGTTTGAATCGTCGTGGCACAACGGAACTCCTCCGTCCCCCCCACAACATTCTTTGCCGCACGGAGACGGGCGTTGGTCAGCTCGGGTAGGTATTGCTGCCGCTCCATCAGCATTCGGCCGAAGGACTGCATCTTCACCGTGGCGTTGCGCTGCTGTACGTAGAACTTGCGGAGTTCGTCTCGAGCGATCTTGGCGGTCCGGCGGCGATGCACCTCCATGCGTGCGGCACAGCAGCGCCAGGCGCACTGGATGCAGCGAGCGGCGTGATAGCGTTCCTCCCGCTCCTTCCGTACGCGCTCGAGGCGCCGCCGGGCCAGCTCCTTCTCCACTCGGGTCTTCTGCAAGTGTCCTCGCCAGATGCTCTGGATTTTGGTCGCGGCGTACACGGCCTGCTCGCGCTGCTGGTGGCTCAGCTCCCGCAAGAACTTCTCTTCGCGCAGATGGATTAATTTCTTCTGGGCGAGCATGCGGCGGACCCACCGCTGCAGGGTGTGGGCTGCACGCCGGCAGTCCTCTTGGTACCGGCGGAGTCTTCTGTACGCCCGCCGTGTGAGCCAGCCGCGAGCGATGCGCTGGATCTTTGTGGCCCAAGTATCGTCGGACCCGGCGGCGTAGCTGGCCTTGGCGTTGGACAGGGGGCCCTTGCGTTCACCGAGGCGAGAAGGAATGTGCAGATGACGATAGACAGCCAGCTGAATGATGCGGGCGGCGATGCTCCGCTTGATGTGCCGCAGGCTCTCGGTACGCAGGCGGTTCTCTCGCTCCTGCGCAACGAGGCGGCGAGCGTAGTGGCCGCGATAGTTCTTCTGGATGATGGTGGCCTTGACGTACTTGCGTTCAAGCTCCTCCTCGTCGTGAATGAGCATATCGAGTCGATCAATCATGTACTGCGTTAGATCGCCCCCCGCCAGCTCAAAGAGAGTGACCTCCTGTGCCGTGCCCATCCCTACGTGCCGACCAGACTTGCTTCCACTAGCGTTCTCTGGATTGCTGCTTGCCGCCCCGCCGATGCCGGTCGTGCCGCGGCGGTCCCCGCCGTCCTTCCTCCCGAGCGCATTCGACGAGGGGGATCCATCACCCTCACCGCTCTCGCCGCCGCCGCTGCGGTGCTTGCGGGCCTTCGCCCCCCCTTTCCCGCTGGCGCTGGCGGGGCCATCACCACCGCTGTCGGCCCCGCCGGTCTGCTTGCTGCCCCGCGCCTCCTTCCCGTTCCCGCCCTTACCACCAGCGGGCTTGCTGGACTTGTCAGCGCTCTGCTGCGCACGGGACCGGCCGCCGGCAGCGGGGCTGTCACCGTCCTCACCGTCGGCGCCGCGGCCGCCACTGCTGTGGCGCTCCCGGTTCCCATCGCCAGGTTTTCCAGCCCCCGCCGGCCCGCTCTCGCTCTCCCTCTCGCGGCTGTGCCGCTCCGCAGCCTTCGCGCCACCCTTCCCGCCGGCCGCCTCGGCCGCCTCGCCGCCCTTCACACCCGAGGGGCGATGTTGTTGGCGTTGCTGCTGCTGCTGCTGCTGCTGTTGATCTGCAGCGCTGGTGGAGAGCTTCCCGCTGCGCCGCTGGCCGACCTCACCGCCGCCCTTCTCCCTCTCGCCCTCGCCGCGGGCGCCGGAGCCGGACTTGCGCTGATTCGTAGGGGAGGTGCTGTGCTTCTCCCCTTGCCGCTCGCCGGCCCCTCCGACCTGGCGGCCACCCGCCCGCTCCTCGCCGCCGGAGGCCTTCGCCGCTACTTCCCCAGAGGTGTGTCTGTTCTGTTTCGATGGCGAGCTGTCCTTCTTGGCCCCGCTGCTGCGCGGGCCATCCGCCGCCACCGCCGCCGCCGCCCCGCCGGCCGCCGCTGCAGCGCCGGGTCCTGATCGGCTGTTGGCGCCAGCGCCGGTGCTGCCAGGGCCGCTACGATGACTCGCAGCAGCGCCGCCGGCTGCCGCACCCGGCCCTCCTACCGCGGAAGTGGTGTCCCCTGCGCGCGGCTTGCTCTTGCCGGGCTGACTGGAGGTGGTGGGGCTGCCGCCGCTCCGGGTAGCGCCTGGGATGGCGTTGCGGAGCTGCTGCGGGCCGATCTTTGGCTCCCGTGCGGGGACACTGAGCGGGGCGCCTGGGGCGGTATAGTTACGGCGATCCTCCTTGGTGGTGGAGCTGGTGCCGCTCTGGGTGAAGGGATGGGGGAAGAGCAGCGAAACGTCGTCGGACGGCGGCTGGGGGGGATGTTTGGGGGCCAGCGCATCACTGAGGGACTTGGGCTTCACGCTCTTGCACCGCGCGGCCTGGAAGGCGGGCTGGATAACCTGGTGGGGGCGGTGGCGCTGCTGGTACCGCACCCAGTTGCGCTCAATGGCCTGCGTTGTTGGGTTTTCCGCCCCGAGCGCCTGGCGAGCGACTCGGTAAGCGCTCTCGTACTCCTGCAGGCAGCGGTCCGGGTCGACGGGCTCGAGAGCCATAGCAAGATTGTGGTGTGCCACGGCCAGCAGGGACGGATCCTCGCCGGGCTGGCCGTGCGTCTCCTGGAGCAGCTCAATCGCCCGCTGGCCCATGTTCATTGCATCCTCGCTGAGGCGCAACTGTACAAGGATGGCGCTGATGTTCATGTACGCCACAGCGGACTCCACCCCGGTGACTTCCATGGACTGCTGCATGTAGCTGAGAGCGTCCTTGAAGTGCCCGCGTAGCCGCTCCATACAGCCGAGATTATTCAGCGACACGCCCCGAAGACTGCGGCGGAGCTCCTCCACTTCGTTCAGCGGGTAGGAATCCATGTCCGTGAGCTGCAGGGCGAAGTTGAGAGTTTTCGTGGCGGTCTCGAAGTCGCCGTTCTTGAAGCACTGGACACCAAATGTATTGCACTTCACCACCAGGCGCTCGGCCGCGTCGTAGAGAGCGCGGGCGGCGGCCCGGTACCTTTCCCGGAGGCGCTCATTATCTGGCTGCCGGCTGTGTTGGTCCGAGAGGTTGGTGGCCGCCTGCGTGCGCAGCCGCAGCGCGCTCTCGAGCAGGGTAATGCACTCCTGGTCATCGCCGCTGCGTTCGGCTTGGGCCGCCTGCACTTCAAGCGACTCCGCCTCCTTGTTTTGGTCCCGCTCGCGGGCACTGAGGGGCATCGCACGCGGCGGATCCACCTGGCGTGCGGCAACAGACATTGCTGTGCGCTTGGGTGGGGGGGGGTGTGTCTGTGTACGGAATGTTGCCTAGTTGCAGCGAGACACCCGTATATCTATTTCTGTTTCTGAAGTAATTTGGTTGGTCCAGAGACAGGAGGGGGAGACAAGTATAGATCGGATCCGATGTATATATATATAAAAAAATATATACCTTGGGCACCGTACTGTGTACTCTCTTTTGAATAAATACGTAAAGAGAGACAGAGAAGAACGAAAATCAGCTTTAAAGGTTATACACAAGCAAATAGTAGTCTATATCCTTTTCTAGATCTTGATTTTGATTGTTTTTTTTCTCTCTCTTTCTTTTCTTTTGTTTTCCCGTGTTTTATTTCGATTCTTCGTGTTCCTTCAGAAGAACTGATCCACTCTGTGCTCGGACAATGCAGAGAGAAGATGGGCAAGAAATGAAACGATGAACGGGGAGAAAAGAAGAAAAAAAACAACTTTCGAGCTCTTTTTTGCTTGGGTGCGGAACCTCAAAAAAAAAAAAGCACTGTAAATTCATTAAACAAACAATGGAGAGATCAATGGAGAGAAAAAGACCACAGAAATAAATGAAATGCATCCAGAACGAATTTTCACCACTCCGCACTCAAATGTCTAAACAGAGGAGTTCCCTAGGGAGTTTGAAAAGGAGCAACCTGTGATTGAAGCTGTGCCATCCCAGTCTGGGGTCGCATTGCTGTTGTTTTTCATTCGTATCTTCATCCCGCTGCTGCAACGCAAAATGATTTTTAAATATCAAAAAAAAAAAGACTGTGAGAAGTGTCAGTCAAAGACTTTGCGGGTTTTTTTGTTGCCGTATCTCCATCCCCCCCCCCTTCACGAGGAGGTCACTGGCTGGCGCTTATTGGTCAGTACCCGCACGAGCACCCCGCCCACGGGAAGGACGTCGGTCTTGCGCAGCACCACCGTGCACGCCGCCGCAGCAGCCTCGGAGACCCCGCTGCTGCCTTTTTGCTGCTGTGATTGTTGTTGTTGTTGTTGTTGTTGTTGTTGTTGTTGTTGTTTGTACCGATGCAACGTATTTACCGGAATGGCTTCAAAGCGCACGAGCTTTCCCTCTACAACTCCATTCCGCTCGAGAGAGCCAAAAGCCGATTCTGCCGTTGTCCCGCAGTGAAAACAAAACGCGTGGGGCAGGCGCCAAGACGGCCGCACACGAGCCGCGGTTTCTTGCTCTTCTGCCCCCGGCGTGCAGAAAAAAGGGGAGAAGTCCAGTACAGGGAATAACATTGTCATGGGGCAGGACGCCATGGCAGCCGCCAGCACATCCTGGACCCCAGTGGAGGCCAGCAGGCCGTGCGGCGAGCGTACTCGCCCCACAGGAACGAGCGGGAACCCCACAGCCTCCGCATTGGCAGCTGTTCCGACAGCCTGCGGGTCCGTGTGAGATGGGGGCGGCAGAGGTGTGGTAGATGCGCCACGGAGTCCATGGCCATCAAAAAAAGTCTTCACGCGCTCCAGCTGTTGGCTCGGGCATTCTTGTTGCGTGGAGGCGCTGTGCTTTTGATCTGCGTCCGCCTTGGGCTTTTTGGGCACCTCTGCAGCGCTCGCCGGGGTCTTGTTCTGCCGCTTCCTCCCACCTGCCTTCTCGTGCTGCTGCTGCTCTTGTAGCTCTTTTTCCAGTATCTCCCGCTCCAGCGCCGCTTGGGCCTCGTGCCGCAGCGCGTCCTCCCGCTCGGTGTCGGTCAGCACGGCGTAGTGGTCATCGCCAGAGAGGTAGGTCACGTACTTTTGCTTGCGGAGCTGGAGCAAATCCCACTCCACCCGCGCCGCCATGGGGACGAGCACTTCAGAGGGGTACCGCTCCCGCAGCTGCTGCGCGACGCCCGCGGCGGCGCCAAGGTCCGCCTTGTTCAGCGCCACGACAACAGGGAAGCGCAGTCGAATATACATCGCCACGAGCAGGTGGACCTCCCGAGGTCCCCAGCAGCGCAGCACCTCCCCGGTGGAGTGCAGTTGTAGGCCCATCCGCCCAAGCAGCTGCTCCACGAACCCAGGCCCGCTGCGGTACCCCGAGAACATAGTGAGAAGCTTCTGCGGCTGGCGGAGGATACTGGGCCACTTGGCGACTAGATTATCATAAATCCAAAAATGAACCTCGGCGCGGACCCACGAAATATCCTCCAACGCGCTCCCTTGCCCCTCGGGACAGCTGGTGCCGTCCGCCTCCGTGGCCCCCGCGCCGTCCACCACGTGGACCAGCACATCCGCATCGCGAACATCGTTGAGGAACTGGTTGCCCTTGCCGCGGCCCTGATAGGCGCCCTTCACAAGGCCAGCCACGTCCTTGACGGTGATGGGATGCCGACGGAAGCACCGGCACCCCAACGCCCGCACGTGGCCGTACATCGCCCCGCTGCACGACACTGGGGGAGCCGCAGTCAGGTGGCCAACAGAGGAGGAGGCAGCAGCAGCAGCAGCGCAGGGGCAGGCTGCCCTACAGGGGCAGAACAGCGGCGCATATCCTGTACCAGTGTTCGGTTCAATGGTGGTAAACGGGAACGCCGCCACCCGCGCGGCCTCGCCCTCGGTCTCGGGGTCTGTGATGGCGTTGAAGAAGGTGCTCTTCCCAGCGCTGGGCTTTCCAATAAGACCCAGCGTGAGCCGCCAGCTCCCTTGCTTGCAGCTCTTCACCGTGTTGTTGTCCATGAGCGACGGGGTGATGGTGCTTGCTTTTGCCGGAAGGAACTCCTGCTGCACACGCGTGGCGCCACCACAGCATTCATCGTTGTTGGTGCCATCGTGAGGGGAGGAGAGCAGTAGCTCTAGCGCTGCGGCATCGGCCGCATCCGCTCGCTGCTGTCGGATGTGATCATCGAGCTGTTCCTCCTCAAGGCCGCTGGCTGCCGCCGCCCGGCTGTCCTTCTCGCTCGGCGGCTGCCCTTTTTTATTGCTCTTGGAAGCGGCCGGCCCATATCTCCCATCACACGCCACCTCGTCCTCTTGCTGCTCTGATGCCGTGCCGCCGCCCCCGCGTTTCTGCTTTGCGGCTTGGAGCCACCCGCTGAGGGTCTCGAGCCCGTCTGCCGCGAGCGAGGAGGCGTAGAGCAGGAGCGGCATGATCATCTCCACGTCCCCGTCTTCGGCGGATGCCGACATCACTCCGGACACCATGTCTTCGGCGTATGCCTGAACCTTCCTTGTGGCATCGGCCAACCAGCGGCCCACTGGAACGCAGTGCGGCGGCATTCTGTTGGAGTCCCCCTCCTCCCCCTCCGCATCGCCATCGCCATCGCCGTCGTCGTCGTTAGCACCTGCAGGGTGAAATGTCCTCCGGCTGGTGGTAGCAGAAGAAAGCCGCACGGCGATCTTGCTCACGGGCTCGGCGGGGTATCGAGGGGAGAGATGCAGCTCCAGACAGAGCTTCCCTAGCCATCGCTGTACGGCGCGATCCGCCACGGCATCACAAACCTCCTCGCCAAGCAGTGGTAAGCGCACAAGTGTGGTGTTGCCTGCCTCCCCCTCCTCCTTACTGCTGTTGTGGAGTACAACCGTCTCCTCCCCGTACATGGCAGTAATCATTTCCAGTTCATTTGCACGAGCCTGGGCGAGTTCGTCATTGAGCGGTGGTTCGACGACGGTGACGGCGGTGGCATCCGCCCGCTTCCGCTGAGACGTCGCTGTCTTTCTTTCCGTCTTCATGGCAGACGATCCCATTTTGTTCTCGTTCTCGCGATGTTTGGCAGCGGCAGCAACAAGGCGCATGTCCCGCCTCAACTTTATCTTCCCGGATCCGCTGGCGTTCGTCGTATTGCCGTTCACCTCCTCCTTCTTCTTCTTCTTCTTCCCCCGCACATCTTCTTTTCCCTCCTGAGGCGACGACACAGTTTTCGCGGCGGCGGCCGCATAGAGAAAGGTGGCGATATCCTTCAGGGCCACCTTGGTCTGCGGCACTGCGTGGGCGTGTCGGTGGTGCAGCTCCTTCGCAGCGCGACCGCAGGCGCAACAAAAAGCCGCACTCTCCGCGGCAGGGACGATGGAGTCCTTGTCGCCCATCACGTGCAGCGAAGCGAGATCGTCTGGTAGAAAACTATATTCCTTGCTCCGGCTCAGCACCGGATCTACTCCGTCCTTGCTGGGCGGTGCGGTGTGGGCCTGCAGATAGGCACGGATGGCCGCTTCGTGTGCTCCTTGGTGTCGCTGTTCACTTGGTGGCTCGCCCGCTCGGCCCGCCTCCTCCTCGCCACCCCCTACATCCGTGTTGTAGTACCGAAGTATGTTGGGGGTCCCAATAAAAACCAGACCGCGTACATGGGTGATCTCACGCTCCTTCTCCTCCCCTGCGGAGGCGGAAGCCGCAGTCCCGGTTGGAATGCGGCCGTTGTGGCGGGCCGCGCACCGAGCGATCATCAAGCCACCTTGCGAGAAGCCCAACAGCAGCGCGTATGGCTTCTCTTTCAGTTTCTCATCCAGACGTCGATCGCCTTCGGTGTAGTCCCAGCACTCGTCCTCCACCATCATGTTGGCGGCGGGGCAGCACCACGACCGGCCGGCGACGGCATCGTCCACATTTCTTTTCGGCATCTCATGCGGCGCCTCCAGAAAGTCCAACACGACTGCTGGAGGAGGGGATGAGGAGGGCGACGTGGATAGAGTGGGCTGCACCTTGAGAAGCATTTGCTCCAGCGCACTCAACTGGTGGCTGAAGATCTCCTCCGTCTGACGGGTGCCGTGAAGGCACAGGCACCGAAACATCGAGAGGGAGTCGTTTGTGGTGTGTGCGGGGGCCTGTGGCCGGTCAATGCCTGCGTACGTTGGAGCGCGGAAGACTCCGGTTCCCAGAGATGAAAGAGTTTGTTGTTGTTGTTGTTTTGTTTGGTTTTCTTTTGAGTGGGTGAGCTCACACAAGTAGCAGTATTGATTGATGGTTGCTTGTTTCTCTTGTTCCTTTGCTGGTTGGGTTTGCCAAAGATGTGCGGATTTGTTGGTGTTGTCTTATTATTATTCTTATTATTATTATTATTTCTAAGTTTCAATTTGTGTGTGTTTTCTCTCATCGGGCAGCATTGTTAGGAAACAATTTCAAACGAGATGGGAGACGAAGCAGCAGAAAGCAAAGAAACAGATGAGATGCATATAAATATATATATATATATCATCTTCCAGCCCTCGAACAGAAGGCTGATGAGTCTCGAACCCCCAGAGCCCTACTCAGCTGAGCTGCCAAGTTCGAAACGGTATCTATCTCGTCTAGTCTTGTTCTATATCTATCTATATATTTTCCCCCTTTGGATTCGATTCCATTCGGTCGCTCTTCTCTGACGCCTCTCCATCTCCCCCATCCATCAATTTTAGTTCGCCCCACTAAGGATCGCAGCCAAGTGACTAAAGTGACGAGCTCGTGAGCTGCACCTGTCGATACAAGAAGGCGAGCCACACCTCCGCCATGTGCCGGCACGCCTTATTCCCATCCGGCCCCTTCGGTACGCGTTCGTGTGGGCGCGGAGTGCAGCTGCAGGATCGCAGCCGGAACACCGCATCTGGTGTCCATTTAGCGAAGCAGAGCTGCGGGTCTTGAAGGGCTTCCCAGTAGAGGGAGAGGGATGAGGAGAGAGATGTCGTGGGGGGCATCCTCCTCTGTAGGTCTGGAAGAAGTTCATCTCCTAGGAGTTGGCGTCGCGCGGCGCACCAAGCGGATGTCACGCTGCGATCTCCTAGTGTTGCTCGTGGTGGTGGTGGTGGTGGCGCGGCGGCGTGCAGAGAAGTGGAGCTAGGAGTAGAGCCGGGGGGGAGGTTGACAGGTGCACCCGATCGGGGCCCACAGCCGCGCTCCTCCTCCCACAAGGCCACCAGGCTCTTGTTCTCATTAGCCTCCTCGCATCCGACAACGCCGCTGCTGCTTGTCTGCCCCTCCTTCTCCTTCTTGCGGTGCTGCTCCTCCTCCTCCCACAGGGCCACCAGGCTCTTGTTCTCATTAGCCTCCTCGCATCCGACAACGCCGCTGCTGCTTGTCTGCCCCTCCTTCTCCTTCTTGCGGTGCTGCTCCTCCTCCTCCCACAGGGCCACCAGGCTCTTGTTCTCATTAGCCTCCTCGCATCCGACAACGCCGCTGCTGCTTGTCTGCCCCTCCTTCTCCTTCTTGCGGTGCTGCTCCTCCTCCTCCCACAGGGCCACCAGGCTCTTGTTCTCATTAGCCTCCTCGCATCCCACAACGCCGCTGCTGCTTGTCTGCTCCTCCTTCTCCTTCTTGCGGTGCTGCTCCTCCTCCTTCTCCTTCTTGCGGTGCTGCTCCTCCTCCTCCCACAGGGCCATCAGGCTCTTCTCTTCATTCTGCTGGGAAACAGCAGCCCAAGGCGGCGCGTCTTCGCCCTTCTTTTTCTTCTTTTCTGCATGTTGGGAATGCATGCAAGTCCTTGAGGATACGGCCGCAGTGGTGGTGGTGGTCGTGGTGGTGGGGCGCCCCGTCTCTGGCCGTATCTCTGGAGCCGGCCCATGACCGTCCTCCTCGGGTCCACCAGCCTTTCGACTGCCCCCTCGAGCACGATGGCCGCATTCTTCTAGTGTGTGGCCCTGCGTCGTCTGTTGCATATGTTGCTGGTACCGCCGACGCCGTCGCTGCCACTGCACCAGGGGCAGTAGATCCACAACGAGCGTCACGAGCACGCAGCTGCGCACGACACACGAGATGCGGAACTGCAAGTACCCGTCGGCGCTGCAGTTGTAGTGGGTGAAGTAGGGCGGCACCTCTCCGACCAACTTCATTCCCGAGTTATCTCGACGCAAACGCGAAGGAGTTCGGGTGGCAGGCGGCGGCGGCGGCGGGGGCGGTCTCGCAGCCATCGCCTCTCTGCACTGCTCCTCCAGCTCTGCGAGCCCCGCGCGAGCCATGGCGTGGGCTGTGATATCCGCCGCCGTGTGAAGGGTGTGTTGGCCAAAGAAGAAGGCCCCGTAGTAGCGCAGAGCGGGCCACAGCAGCGTCGCAGGAAGACGCAGCAGCGGGGCGTGTTGGCGGTGCCACCGCACCTCCCGAGGGGCATAGGATGGCACGTGAGCACAGCGCTGCTGCGTTGCAGGCAACACAAGCCCTAGTGTGATCACTGCACCATGGTGCGCTCCCGTCCCTCCTCCTCGGGCTGCGGCTTTGAGTTGGGCGGCGGAGCGACAGCCCGGGGAGGAGGGGGCGGGGAGCAGGCGACACCGCCACGCCTCCATGGCAATGGCGGGGCGCAGGGCCAGCGGAGGATCCGGAAGACGAACGTTCGTCTCCGGCTCGCGCCGCTGCCGCGCCGCCACCACACAGCCGCTGGATGGAGACGAGGGAGGTCGAGTTCGTCCTCGTTCGGGCGCCTGTTGCTGGCTTTTGACAGCTGGGGAGGGTGGCGGCCCAGCAGCCGCTGCCGTAGCTGCATCAGAAGAGGAGGGCAGCAGTAGGCGGGCCGCGAGAGGGATCCAGGCGGCCATGTGGGCCAGCAGGTACGCCTGGCGACGGGTCACGTGTTCGCTGCAGTCTGCCTTGGCGCCGAGGTGAGTGGCGAAATGGCATGCGTGAAGGGAAAAGGACTGCACAATGGCGGCTTGAATGGCGTACACCAGATGTTTCTCTTTCTCTTTCGGTTTCTGTTGTGCGGTGGCGGTGGCGGTGGCGGTGGTCCCCGTCCCTCTGGAGCCTCTGGTCCTCCTTTTCGCTGCTGGTGCTGGTGTAGAGGAGGGGGAGGGAGCTGCTTCTGGATTGGTCTCCATGGTTGAATAGTTCTTTCGCGTGCTAGCGGTGCGGGAGTCCGTTCTTCCTTGTTGTTTCGCCTCTGCAGCTTGCTTCTTCTCCTTCCCCTCCTGATTCATGTTGGGGAGTGGTACTCGAATATTGCGCCGCTGTGTCGTGGAAGCGTTGAATGCAGTGATGGCCGCCCCACAGGTGACCACGCTAGAAAACACTCGATGCGCACCACCACCACCACCACCACCAGCACCACTTGTACTCGATGATTTCTTTTGGGCCCCACCCGCAGTTCTGCTGTCGCCACTCTCCTCACCCCGCTGGTGCTTATTCTGCGCTCCAGATCGCGATAGAAGCTCTGTCAGCAAACCGTGTACCGCTGCGTAGCGGGTAGTGGTAGAAGAAGAGGAGCCCGAACGGCGGCGGGGTGAAGGCGGCGGCGGTGTCTTTCCAGTTCGCGCGGGGCGTATTGTCTCGGCTGCCGCGCCACGCCGCGTAGCGATGTGTCTCGTGCTACCATCTCCTGATCCTGCGGCTGTTTCCTGCGTCGCGTCTGGGGGTACGACAAGGGCGAAGCTGTCGACGCGAGAGACGTGGTGCACTTCAAAGAAGCGGTCCAGGCACTCCCGCAGCACCGTCATGGTCTCGTGGGGTGATGAGGCTTCGCTAGCGGATGCGGTTCGATCGGAGCACCTCGGCGTCTTGGGTGTCTTCTTCGTGCTGCGGTATCTCCCTTCATCCATTGCTTCCGGCATTGAATCGCCGGCGGCATTGGCGGCGCACCTCGTCATTGCGTCACGACGATGACTACTGGCGGTGCTCGTATCGGTGTAGTCCCTGCCGGGAGGGTGGGCGGCGGCGGCGGCTCCCATGATCATGACCGGGAGGAGTAGACTGTGCTGGTAGCACGTCTGCTCCACCCAGGACAAGAGCGACTGCGACACCTCTGCGGGGTCGACCCCTTCCATCACCAGCAGCACCAAGCGTCGAGTAGACGGTACCTTGGGAACGACCCTGACCTGCAGCACGAGGCCGGACCCCGCTGGATCGCTCTGCGCATCTCCTCCCCGCTCTCGTAATTCATCACTCCTCGCTGTTGGCTTCGCCGGCGCCTCAACGCATTCGACATGAGCCGGTGGGGCGGACCACAAGGCAAACAGCCAGCGCAGGCGGGCGTACAACGCGGTGCTGGAGCTCAGGTTCCATTCCGTTTGGCTTCTGCTCCCCGCAGCGCGCATCAAAAAGGAGGTAGGGTAGGGGAGGTACACCAGCAGCAGCGATACGCCTTCCGGCGGCGGTCCTGACAGTGAGAGCGGAGGAGGAGGCGGCGGGGGCAGGCGGGGGTCGCACCACGCAGCTGTGGCGAGCGCGCGCAGGGCCGACGACCACAAGGGCGAGACGGCGTCCTTCGCTAGGTGCACAGAGACACTGAAGCAGCCCGGGAGCGAGTACGGCGGCTCCACAGCTGCTACTGGGGATGATGGTGGTGGGTGTGTAGGGAGGCGGGACGAGCAGGTGTTCGTGGCGCCTCCTTCTTGTGCATCTTCCTCCTTTTTGGCGGGCCGTTTCGTTTGTTCCATCTGCTGCCCGGCATCCGTCATCCCGCCAGTGTCCGCGAGTCCCAGGCGAGACGGCGGCAAGAGAGAAGGCGAGTGGAACGGGAACCCACAGAGAGGCCACCGCTCCTCCTTCTCCACCGCCACCGCAGCGCCTCGGCCTCCCCGACGTGTGCCGCGGCGCTGGGCGAAGACAGGGACGACCACACGCCCTGGCTGTCGCGCCGCGACACAAACGCGGCCCCACAGGGGATCCCACTCCGCCTCCTCGTCGCCGCTGTCGGAGGCAGAGGAAGGCGGGTGGTCACCACTGCGAGACCGCTTGGCTGTGGGGGCTGGCCGCTGCGGTGCCGGGGAAGACGACGGGAGGAGATGCTCCCAAACAAAACGGTGCTCATTCCGCAGCGGCGGTGGCGGTGGTGCGGCAGGATCAGGTTTGTGCCGCCTTGTGGGCCGCGTCCTCGTCCCTTGCTCCGCCTCCTCCTCCTCCGCCTCCTCCTGAGCTGTAGAAGAATCTCGCGATGTCTTTCGCACCGCACGGGACGGGGCTGCACTTCCACCTCCTCCTTCTCCTTCTCCTCCTTCTCCTCCCGCCTTCTCGTCATCATCCCCATCCTGGTGTTGGCTTGCCACGGAACTCGAATCCAGGAGTGCGGGAGAGGCTGGGAGAGGACCCGGGGAGGAGGGCGGGTCTGCTACTTGTCGCCCAGCGGCGTCGAGGCGCTGTGCCGCGAGGATCCACGAGGCCATTCCAACGCTCGCATCACCGTAGAGTGGATGGCGCCAGTGCAGCAGCAGGAGCGGAGGTGCGGGTGCGGGGGGGCCATCATCGGGTGGCTGCTCCACCCCTCCTCCCTGCACCTTCTCCTCCTCCTTTTCCTTTTCCTCCTGTGCTGTCGTTGCAGTTGCACGTGTGGGCCTGCCCCCCTGCAGGAGGGCCGGAGTGGTGCGGCGCTGTGGTCCCCTCGCCGTCAGGTACAGCACTGAAACGCCGCTTAGAAACAGGCCGGGAATGAGCGGAAACGAGGAGGAGGAGGAGGAGGAGGAGGACAGCGATCCGGCTCCGGCGGGACGGCTCCGTGTGCCCACACGCTTCCCGCCCACACGCCGCGCCGTCTGAGAAGAGACTGGAGTGAAGGCAGCGGGGGGCAGCGAAGGCGCCGCATTTTCTTCGTCTTCCCCCCCCCCATGGCCACCTCCTCCTCCTCCTCCTTGCGAGGTCTGCGTGGTGGTGGTGGTGGTGCTGTTTCCTCCTCCTTGAGGCGATACGCCTTCCGCCAGAGCCGGCTTCTCTTCTGGGTGGGTGCTCGCTGGTGCAGCCGCTGAACTCGTATTCGTGGCCGTAGTGGTGCTCGTAGTTGGGTCCGCTGCCGGCTCTGCTGGAGGGGGTGGGGGGAGGGTGGGGGGCACCGTTGGAGCGCAGGGGGCGGGAGAGAGGGGAGGAACACCGGCGCCGCGTTCATTCACCGTCGTGCTGATGGTAGGAGGCGCGCCCGGCGTCGGAGTGCTGGGGGGAGGCGGCGACCGTGGCGGCCGTGGCGGACGGTGGCGCTGGCGGGGGCGGAGAGACAAACAGTACCGACTCGAAGGCCTCGCGCCACTCTCGCAACGCCCAAGGGGTTGCGAGGGCTTTCCCTTCCGCATCCTCCTCCTCCGCCTTCTTCCTCGTGGAGGTCTCCAGCTTCGGTTCCGCTGCGGTTCCCACAGCCGTAACAGCCAGCTGCTCAACGTCGTCATCGCAGTCGATCTCCTCGACATCCAGCCACGCCCGCAGCACCTCGCCACGGTGGCGGCGAGCCAGCAGTCGAGCGGAACTGCTGCTCGTGCTGCTGCTGCTGGTAGGATGTGGACTGAAGCTGCATGGAGGTGATGGCGAGAGTCCTGGCCGCCCACAGCGTGTCGCTGGGGCCGCCGCAGCGTTCCAAAAGGTGGAGCTCCGCCACATCTGCAGGGTAAGTTTGAGGAGATGTGCCAAGAGCGCTGCAGGTGGAGAAGAGAGATCGGGATGGGATGATGGTGGTAAATGACCACGAGGTGTACGTGTAGTGCTCGCGGCGGGTATACCCAATGCGTGTCGGTGCCAGTGGTGATGGCGAGAGACGACCAGCACAGCAAATGGTGCCGCTGCTGCTCTATTCATGTCTTCCCCTTCTTTTTCCACCTCCACCCCCAGATATAAGTTGAGGCCGTAGATTCCGTACGCCTCTAGAAGGTCCCGCATCGAACACTCGACATGGAGCTGCGCATGCGCCTCTTGATCTCCATCGCTCTCCTCGTGGTACAGGCGATTCCGCTGCTCCCCCTGCGAGGCGAGCAGCTTCTCTCCCCATCCCGCCAGCAGCGCGGTACCGCTGGTCGCGTTGATGCCCGCCCAGGGATCCATCCATGGGCTATCTTCCCTTTCGTCGTCGTCGTCGTCCGACGACGCCCTCGTAGCGGCAGCGGCTTGAGCCATTTGAAATGCCTCTATGCAGGCGGCGTCAGCGGCGGCTTCCATCGCTGGAGGTACGTTCCACCGCTGCCGGAGGGCCTCCAGTAGGGCGGGCCGGCGCAGGCGCACCACCCCGGGCCTTCCCAAGCTCTCCTCTCCCTCCTCCTCCTCATTGTTTATCACGCTTTCCAGTATCAAGTCCTGGTAGACGATCACCAGATCTTTTACCGGCACGGCGTCAGCAGGAGGCGTACCGAGGTAAGGCAATGGGATGCCCTGATCCCGTCTAGCGGAGTGTGCGCCGACAGGAATGGGCCGGCCTAATTGGCACACCACCGAGGCGGCGCAGTCCTCTGCAGAAGCGATACGCAGCCGTCGGAAGGCCTCTACCGCCGCCATCTCCGTCGCTTCAGCCTTCTCCTCCTCCCCTGCGGCTACGGCTACGGCTATCGCTGTTGTTGTTGTTGTTGTTCCCACGGTCTCGATGTTTGTGTCCGTCGTATCCATCGCCGCGGCGGCAGCAAGAGCAGCGGAACACGGTGGGCACGAAGCAGCAGATGGCTCCTTCACCCTCACGTCAGGGGGCAAGACGGGAGCCAAGTAGTAGGGCCCGTGGCCCTCTAGAGGGGAGGTGGTGGATCGCTTCTCGGTGTGCAGGGGAAAAAAGCCCAGTCCCGCTGCCGCAGGCAACGGCTTGGGTCGCCACCACAGCAGCCGACCCACAGCTCGTCGTCGACGGTACGTTACGTCTTCATTGTTATTTGCACTGTTCTTTTCCTTGGTCGTGTCTTCCGCAATTATCTCTGCTGCGACGCTGGTGGGGGGAGCGAAGCTGCTGGAGCTGGAGGAGCCCGTGCCGGCGGCGGTAGTACCAGTGGAGAAGACGGGCTCCACGAGGTCCAGGAGGGCCGCCGGGGGATCAGAGAGGTCCAGCATCGGCAGCAAATCCATTCGGCTCGCTGCCGTCCTTGGCCGGGTGGACGGCGAAAGGGAACTGTGAGTCATATCCAGTGAAGACGAGAAGAAATATCTATTTAACTGTAGAGATAGATAGATAGATAAATAAATTTAAAAAGAAAGAATCGGTTGGAAGTTTTTAGCAAGCCAAGAGTACACACGGAGGTGTTTGTAAATGGATGGAGTACAGAGTCGAAGATACAGAGCTAATCGCGGATCGATCCGGGAGTCCTTAAAAGCTGTTATCCTCACGTGAAAGGTATGAGAACACGGGGGATTCTTCAGCGCATGAGAGGAGCCTATTGTGATCTTTTTCTTTTCCTTTTGTGTGTGTGTGTGTGAGTGAGAGAGTGTGAGTGAGACTCACGTACAAAGAAATGAAACGGTAGTGGGAGACCGAACTGGAATACTCTCCAGTGCCGTTGTTGTTGGTTGTTGTTGTCTTGTGACAAAGGATATTTTTTTTCGTTCTTGTTGTTGTTTATCGTACACTGTTCGTCCCTCCGTCGCTGTAGGCGGTTGGGGGGTGACGTATGGATGGATTTTATTTTATATGTATTTTCCTATCGTTTGAGTATGGAGATTAATGTAGTGTGGAAAGGAAGAAACATAGCGTAGGTAAAAGGCGATACATGGTGTGGTAAGAGCTCCGTTACAACAGAGACCAGCACACACAAAAGAGCCTGTTTGTCACCCTTCTAGCTAGCGAGAATGAACACCTGTTGATCACGGTTCGGTTCGGTTCGGTTCGGCTAGATTATTTGTTTGTTTGTTTGTTTGTTTTTGGTAGGCTTGCATTTCATTTATTTTTTCTTCTTTTTCACCGAACACTCACCAAAAAAAAAAGTGGCTCTATATGGGGGAAAAGAATATATCTGTGTGATCTGTGATCAGTGTGTGTGATGCAATAAACAGACGTTATTAAAGATGATTAAAGAAACTCGCCGCGCTGTGTGTCCTTCACCTGCAGTCTTGGCACCACCAGTCTTCCTGCCTCTGGTAGTGTCCATCGCTTCTGCTGGAGGGGTTGGGCATCGTCGCCCGCCCGCCCGCTCCTCCTTGTGGAGGCGCCTGCTAGTTGTCGGTCTTTTTTTCCTCCTCCAGCTGTCGCTGCCACAGCTGCGCGTACAAACCGCCACGGGCCAAAAGTTCCGCGTGTGAGCCGTACTCCGCCACAGAACCGTTGCTGAGCACAAAAATGATATCCGCCTCCTTCACCGTGGTGAGGCGGTGGGCGATGAGCAGCACGGTGCGGCGGCGTCCCGAACGGGTCGGCGCCCGCAGGGCCCGCATCACGCCTGCCTCGGTGGCCGTGTCGAGGGCGGACGTCGCCTCATCGGCCAGCAGAATCGGCCGATCATCCAGCAGCGCACGGGCAATCGCGACGCGCTGCTTCTCCCCCCCAGAAAGTTTGCACCCGCGCTCTCCCACGCTGGTCTCGTAGCCGTCGGCGAGGCCCGTTAAGGTCTCGTGCAGCCGAGCGCGGCGCGCGACGTCCTCCAGTTCTTCCATGGTCGCGTCCGGCCGGCTGTAGCACAAATTGTAGCGCACCGACTCATTGAACAGTATGGGGTCCTGGGGGATGACCCCGATCTTCTTCCGCACGCTGTCGATGAGGAGGGAGTCGAGAGGCTGGCCATCCAGCAGCACCGTCCCGCTGGTCGGGTTGAAGAAGCGGAAGAGGAGGCGGAAGATGGTGCTCTTACCGCTGCCAGAGGCACCGACAAACGCCACAACGGATCCTCCGGGGATCTTCAAGTTTAGTCTGCTGAGCACCGTGTAGCGACGGCGCAGCGCCTCCCCGTCTGCTGCCTTCTCGCCCGCGGGGGCCGGTTGGAGGGAGGATTTGCTGCTGCTTGTGCTCGCGATCTTCGTATCCTTGTCGTTCCGGCTCTTCTCCTTGTTCTTTTCTCCGTCTCCTTCTTCCGTGCCGGGATCACTCTTCGGAAGGGCGACGGAGTACTCAAACCCAACGTCGCGGAACTCAATGGTGCCGTCCTTGTGCTCGTACGGCTTCGCCCCGGGGGTGTCCTTGACGACGCACTGCGTATCCAGCAGTGCGATCATCGCCTGCATGTTCTGTGTGGAGCTCTGGACTTCGCGATAGATCATCCCGAGGTAACTGAGCGGCATGTACAGCTGCAGGAGGAGGCCATCCACCAGAACGAGATCGCCGACCGTCATGGTGCCTGCCATCACCCCACAGGTGGCCATGTACAAACTGCCGACCGCCGCTGCGGCGAAGATGAGTTGCTGGCCCACATTGAGCAGGGCAATGGTCTGGTCCAGAATGACGAGCTGGCGATTCATCTTTCGCACCTCCGTCTCGATTCGGGCGCACTCGTACGCCTCCGAGCCGAAATACTTGACCGTCTCGTAGTTGAGTAAGGAGTCCACGATGCGGCCACCGACGCGACTGTCGTAGCGGTTGTACCGCGCGCGGAACTTGGCGCGCCAGTTGGTGATCGCCAGCGTCCATGCGACGTACGCCGCGACGGCGGTGATGGCGATCCCAATAAACGGCCCGCCACCCTGCATGTAGAGCGCTGTACCCACGAGGCACATCTCAAACGCCGTGGGAACGACCATAAAGAGCAGCAGGTACGCGTAGTTCCAAAAGGCGCGGCTACCGCGGTCCAAGTCTTTGCTGAGTACGCCCGTTTCACGATTCAGATGGAAGGGGAGGTCGAGCGCGTGCATCTTCCGCACCATCTGCATCGCCAGATTCGTCGACCCCGCGCCCCCGACAGGAGCAAAGAAGACGTTCTTGAACTCCTCAGCGAAGGAGCCAGCAACGCGGCAGATACCGTACGCGGCCACAAACCCACAAGCCGTAAGACTCAGTGGGCCGAGGGATGCCACCGCGGAGCCAATCACCCCGCTGCCCGCCGTTGCCGCTACTGTTGCGGCGCTTCCTGTGGTCCCTGCGGCAACGGTAAACGCACCCGCCGCTGCTCCATTCGCGGCGGAGGCGGCGGCAGCGGCGGCGGTGGGTGGGGAGAGCGCGTCGATGATGGCCTTAAACGTGAAGGGAAGCATTACCTTGAGTACTTTTGCGCACAAGACACACGTGACGCTTATCACGACGAGGGCTTTCATCTTCCACTCGCCCTTGGGCCAAATGTGACACAGAACCAGCTTCACCACGCGGCCCATGGGTATCGTGTCCTCGGCCTTCTTCGGCTTCGGCTGCGTGGCCGGCTGTGGGGTGGCGGCTGGAGGGGGCTTCGACTCCTCTGCCGATGCGGTCTTGCCGATGGAGGACGGAGGTGGAGGTGGCGGGTTCGTGCCGCTTGCTGGCATCGTGCGGATGGTGTGGGATGACTTTTGCTCGCCGCCGCTCCGGTGTGTCGCGGCCGCCGGTTCCTCTTCTTCTGGCATCGTGGCAGCAGCAGCAGTTTGGTCCTCTGCCTTCCCATTCTTTTCATCATGGGTTTGCTGTGCAGTGGCAGTGCTCTCACCACGTGTGTTTGGGTTGGCGCTCTCGATGATGATGGACCGCTGCGGTGTCTGCAGGGGCGGGGGGTGAATGGTCTCCCGCGGCGCTGGGAGGCCCGGTGGGGCAACACTATTTGCTGAGGCGCAGTGCTGTTGGGCCGGCTCTGAGCGAAACATGGCCTCCGTCCGCTCCGCTTGCGTCAGTTCTTCCCCTTCCTCCTCCGTGGGGCTAGCAGGAGAGGAAGTCGACCTTGGCGAGGCCTCGGCCGGGCGGCGGCTGCCTGCTGGCGCGGCGCTGGTGGCACTAGCCGACACCGTCGCTTTCTTCTCCCTTCTCCTACTACTACTACTACTGCTGCACGGCGAGCCGCTGCCGCCGTCCCCCGGCGGCGGAACCGTGGCGGGCTGACGCCAGCAGGGTGTGGCGCGCAGCAGCGTACCGGTGGCACTGATGTGTGCACCACCGCCGGCCAAGGATGCAGACAAGAGGGTAGAAGAGGTTGGTGGGTTCGCTCTCAGCTGGAGGGAGAGGCGTAATTCGCCCTCCACACGGCGGCTGCTTTCGCGCTGCACGGCCAGAATTCGCATCCGTGACAGAGAAGAAAAGGCACACCCAGCAGCAGCAGCAGCAGCAGCAGCAGCGCCTCGGCAAGGCCCGTTGTGCGGTCCCCCTCTGCCACAGCGCAGGAGGAGCTGGTCCACTCGAAGTGGAACAGGTCTTTTCATGTGCAGGAGTGAGTGTCTTAATGGAAAAAGAAGATATAATAATGTAGGGATGATAACCTCCCCTGTCTCTTTCTTCTTCCTTTTACTTCCACGCGCGTCTTGCCGTACTTTCCTTTTCTTTTTCCCCAACCCCTCTTCGGCGTCAATCGTATGTATTAACGGATGAAGGAGGCTTGCTGTTGTTGGTATGAGGCGGACTCCTTTCCAGCGTTGTTCGTATGTTTGTTTGTTTGTTTCTTTTAGATTAGTCTAGTTATGTCTAATATTTGTCCAGTCGTCAAGTATGGGGGTAAGCAAAACTATCTCTCTTAGATTTTTAATCTTTTAATGTTTTTTTTTTTTTTGGCACCCAATACGTGTTGTGGTGGCCCGAGTGTCGTGTGTTGTATCGCGTTTGATTGACGCTTCGTCTCACCGTACTTATTCTTTAATAATAATAATAATAATAATAATAATATATAATAAAAGTAATTATAATAATGAAGAAGAAGAGTCTTACGCTGTAAAGGCGGTTCGATCCAGGTTAAATAATGAAAGTAATCTGAGTGGGTGGGTATGGTGTTGTTTGTTTGTTTTTTTGTTTTGTTTTGTTTTTTGTTGTTGTTGTTTTTTTTTTTTTACTCTCTATTCACCACTATCTCGGTCTCGTATTTTGTTCTTCTTTTGTTGCTGCTGCTGCTGTGTGTCCAATTCTTGTCGAAACTTGTTGTTCCGGAGAACTTCCTCTACCACGAACTAATGAAGGCAAAACACACACACACACGCACACACACAAAAGAGAGAGCTAGAGAAAGAGTTTGGTCTTCGATGCGAGTCGCTCCTGTGAATAGGGTGCACAAGTTGAACTACGCTGCTGCATCGATACGGTAAGAAACACACAAAAAAAGAAAAAGAAAAAGAAAAAGAAAAGAAGAGAGAGAGAGAGAGAGTGTGTGTAGCGCCAGCCGGCATCGGCTGCATGGTGCAGAGGGGGGAGAGGTATATATTATGTTTATTTAGTTGTTTTGCGTGAGGGTGTGTGGTAGGTGATGGTGATATGAGCTATATAGCAACAACAGTGCAGTAATAAAGAAGAAGAGACTTCAACAAGCAAACCGATGGGGAGAAGAAAAGGTGCTCCTTCCTTCTTCTTTTCTTCGTCTTCTGTTGGTTTCGAAAAGCACTGAAGGCACCGTGTGTGTGCAGGGATCCTCTAGAACCTACTTGCGATGTTCTTGGTAGTCGTCGGCGGCGGCGGTGTGGGAGCGCCTCGAGGGGCAAAGAAGGCTGCGATCATCTCCTGCGATGGCGTGGCGGAGGAGGGGAAGGGAGCGTTCCATGACCCGCCTCCGCCCCTCCCGCTGTGCCGGGGAGTCGTCGCCGGCGCCGACGTGGTGTGGTGGGGTTGGCCACCGCGTCGGTCGCCAAAGAATGTGGTGGAAGGCGGCGTACTGGGCGGGTAGGCAGAGAGCAAGTGGGAAGTCGCCGCCGCCCCTCCTCCTCCTCCTCCTCCTCCTCCTCCTCCTCCTGACCCGCCGCCACGGCGAAGCGGCGGCAGGCGAAACAGTTGCGGCACCATAAGCCGCTGCGGGCCCTCGACCCGGAACACTTCCATATCCAGCCCTTGTGCAAGCCGCTCGCAGCACGCGACCACGAAGTCGAGTTCCAAGCGGGTGAAGGCGAAGGAGCTGGCCCAGACACCGTTGAAGGCAAAGCGGTTCAACAGGGTCCGCCACCGCCGCCGTCGTCCACCAACTCCCCCCTCCCCCGCTTGCTGCTCTTGTTCATATGATCGCTGCAGCGCCGCACGCAGCGGCGCATCAAAGTACTCTTCCTCCTCAAGAGGGTACATCGCTCCCGCGTCGGTCTCTCTCTCGTCTAGTCCTTCCTCCGCCGCCGCGGTGGGGGCAGGCAGCGGGGCGCTGAAGCCACAGCGATGGAACCCGGCGCGGGTCCAATGCTCCGCGGCTCGGTCGACACCGCGAAGCAGCAGCGTCCCATCTGGTGTCAATTCCATCCCCACCACTGAAGCCTTCTCGCTGCCGTCGTCGTCGTCGTCGACCCGATCGGCCCATCCCGCTAGTGGAGAGGAAGACGTGGCGGTGGAGGGCGGGGAGGGAGGCAGGAGGAGGCGGACCAGGGTGCACTCGGTCCAGCTCGCCCCGCGCCACCCGCACGCTGGGCACACCAGCGCCGACCGAGGACTGGAGGAGAGCAGCCCGTCAGCGCCCGGGAGGCTGGCAGCGGTGTCGTCGTGTGGAGAGGAGGGAAGTCGCAGGGCGTCGTGCTGCTGCAGGCCCGGCGCTGGCGGACGAGGGAGGGAGTGCATGGGAGTGGAGTTGGCACTTTCGTTGGGCCGGGCGAGGTGCGTGCCGCACTGAGGGCAGTGGGTGGCCCACAGCCGCTTCGCCTGCGAGGGTAGCACACGCTCCGGCTTGGGCGCCTCCACCACCACACCCCAATTGGCTGTTGCCCCAATGGAGGGATCATCCAGTGCCGCAGGTTCTGGGGCCCATCCACCCTCTCCCTCTCCTTCTTCTCCTTCTGCCTCTTCCTGCACAGCGGCGTCACCCCATAATTGGCTGTAATGTGGCGGAGAGGGAGGAGGAGGCAGAGGCGGCCCATCCACCCTGCTGTCACTGCCCATTGCGTCGTCATCATCTTCCCTAGCGCCCCACGATTGTCTGAAGGGCTGCCTCTCTCTGCCGCCTCCCTCCTCCTCATAACTATCTTCTTCGACGTGTGGACGACAGTGATCGTCGCGCAGGTCCTCCTCTGCCTCCTCTAGGCCTGGTTCTCGCTTGACGCTCGCCATAAGGTGCGGCGCAACTTGAGAGGCTTGCGTATCGCCGCCGATTTCGACCATTTCCACCTCCCGTTCCCGCTTACGGCGTCGCTCGCAATCGCCGCTGGCGACGTCGCCGCCCGGGGTGAAGATGACGAGGTCCGTCCCTGGCGGCACGCGGTCGCGCAGCACTTGAAGCATCCACAGATCTACCTCCAACGAGGAGGCGGCGACGCGCCTCGTGCAGGTCGGGCAGTGGCCCTGCGGATCCCGCAGCGAGCGAGTGCGCTGCAGCAGCACCAGCCACGATTCCACATCGCAGCACTGCAGGTGGCGGCAATCCTTGCTTCGCACAGGCACCCGGATCGGCTGCCGTGCGTAAGGGCAGTAGAGCGAGAACTCGACAGAGGCAACGCACAGCTCCGTCTGCGAGGGCGACAGGGGGTCCTCCATCCCGCCCTCACTGGTGAACGGCGGCGTCTGCTGCGGCGCCCCGAGCCCCTCCGCCTCCCCCTCCTCTCTACCTCGACTACTTCCACTATGCAGCCGTGAAGCAGAGGCAGAGGCAGAGGCAGAGGCAGCCCTGCCGCTCCCACGGCGATGTGTGGCTGGTGGCGTCCCGTACCCCTCCTCATCCTCCGCAATGACGCTTTCCAACGGCTGCAGCGCGGCGGCGGTGGCGCTGCGCCTCGGGGGGGTCGACGACGGGGCGTCGCCGGCTGGTGCGCCAAACGCGATCTGCAGTGCACGATGGCGATGCGCGGCGAGACGATCCGTAGCAGCAGAAGCCGCCGCCTCGGCCAGCAGGCGATCCCGCAGAGCAGTGAAGACGCTGTTCAGGCCTTCCACAGGCCGCCGCATGCTCTCGGCACCACCCCCGCGCGTGTTCATAAAGAAAAAAGGTCCCTGCTGAGCACTCCCCAGCACTCTCCCAGCGCCAAAGAGTCCGCCAGCGCCTTGGTTAGGGTGGTGCGGCGGCGGCGGCGGCGGCAGCGGCAGCGGCGGCGGCGGGTTCGCCCTGCTGGATGCGGAAAACTGGTACCCACGTCGTTGTGTCGTACTTCCAGCACCACGAGAGCGGCTGCTACCAGCGCTCCTCGGCGGCATGAAGCGAAGGAAATACAAGAGAAACTTAATAAATAGATATTTATTATCTATTGAAGAGTGTGATGGTCTTGTATTTGTATTCCGCTTTTTGCGGCGGTCTAATTCTTGTGTGGGTGGGTGGCCCTCTTCTTTTATATATTTATCAATGTGTGGAATGGGTAGCGTGTGTGAGAGGGGGCCGTGGAAGTGTCTAGAGCCCACATAGTCCAGCTGCCCTCCTCTAAAAAAAAAAAAACGCCGGAAAGGAAAAGAAGTATGTCTAGCGAAGGTATCTATGAGCTCTTAGTGCGCGGCTGGTGACGCCCAAGAGCAATTATTAATATAAGTATAATAGAGGGGCTAACAGGGAAGGAAAGGAGGCTGTTTTTTTGTTTTTTTGTTTAGACAGAGCTTCTCCTTCTCTCCCTCTCTCTCGTTTTGACTACTCGATGGTACCGTGCAGATATCGATCGAGTAGGGTGTATGTATGTGTGTGTGTGTGTGTGTGCTTCTTGCGATTATTATTATTATTTATAAAATTCTTCATGAAAAATGATTCGAAAAAATAATAGAATTCAGATGCTTCTTGTGATGTTTACGCCCACGCAAAGGTTTGAAAGCAGAATCCCTTTTTTCCCCCGCGTACCCTTGAAGGATGCCTTCGTGCTCCTCGTGTGTGTTGTTCGATGAGCCTTTTTTTTTTGCCGTTTTGTTGTTGTGCTGTGTTGTGTTGCGAGAAGAAGGAAGAGAGAGAGGTGGAGACAAACCATAAAAGAGAAAAAAATATATATCCACAAGAGGACTCCGCAACGAAGACAAGAAGATCGAGGGCCTCACTTACGATGCAAGTTGCCGTCGCCGTCGTCATGCGGCCCTCAGATAACGTAGAAGTGTGTATGTATGTGGTGTGTGGTGTGTGTGTGTGTGGTGTGTGTGTGTGTGTGTGTAGAAGAGAGAGAGGGCTTCTCCTTGTCTCGATTTTTTTTGCTTTTTCTTTTTTTTCTTTTTTTTTTTTTGCTATGGCTGGCAGCCGCAGCACCATACCAGAACCCGTAACAGTGCACTACGCCATCCACCACTTGTCCTTCCCCTCACGAGGCAGGCGGTGGCGGCGGCGGCGGTGTCATCCGAAACATCCAGCGACTGATGGCTGCGAAGCGGGTCTGCGTCAGCGCCGCTGGGGAGTCCTCCAGCAGCGCTGACGGGCTCGAGGGGCCTCCGCCGCCACCATCACCATCACCATCACCATCAGCAGTAGCAGTAGCAGTAGCACGGCGGCGTTGCGGGGTGTGTGTCTCCTCCCCGGTGGGGATGATGGCATCCTGTACAACATGAAGATCGTCGTACGGCGGGGACAGATGGTGGTGATCCGCTTCGTCGTCGTCGTCAGGCCTCCCTTCCGTGTTGCTCGAGCTGTTATTGCTGCCGCAGCTTCTTTCCCGCCATCGTTTTGTTCCCGGGCGGCGGGCGCTACCGGATGTGCTCACGAAAAGGGTTTCTCGCTGGAGAGGAGTTGGCACTTCCCCGCAGCCCACCACTACCTCCTCCTCCTCCTCTTCTCCTGGCTTCCTTTCATTACAACCCGGTGCGGGCGGTGGCGTGGCCCCGGAGGGCGGAGACGTTGACGGGCTGCGGCGCAGGATGGTCGCCAGCCGGCCCTTCACGGGCGACCACCCAGGGGAGGAGGTGGTGGAGGCCCGCCACGGCAAGAGCATCTCTTCCTCGGCGAGTCCCGCCTGAATGGAGGCTACCGTCTGTTGCCCCGGGGGGGCAGTGTGTCCATCATTGTCCTCCCCATCGCCTCCTTCTGTGTCGCTCAACGTTGAAGTTGTTGTACCGCTGCGGTACGACTGTTCACCCCCGCTGCTACTCCGGCACTGTCCCTCTTGTTCGATGGGCTCGCCACACATCCCCTCGTCCTGCTCCTCCTGCTCACAGAGGGTGTCGCCGTGGCAAAGGCGCCCCTCTTGTCCGCGCTGGGCTGCGGCATCGACCCCTTCCATCTCCGTCTCGCCTACGGCAGCGGATCCCCGTCCTCCCCCACCGGGCCAGTGTGCTGCAGCAGCCGATGGAGACGTTGGCGTAGGATTCGGCCGTGGCGGCCTTGATGTGGCGTCCACTGAAGCCGAAGCCGAGCTGGCCGTTTGGCTACGGGGCGATCCCTTCCCTCCTTCCTCCTTCCCCGCCGCGGCGGCAGCGCGGCACAGGAGATGGAGCTGCTCTTCTGGCCCTTCTTCCAGCAGCGGCCGCAGTAGGGAGAGGCAGGTCGCGGCCTGGCCATAGTACAGCGGCGTTGCCCCAGCGGCAGCGGTGCAGCTTCCACGGCGAAATGGTGGTGCGTAGGCTGTCACGACGACACGGCAGAGCAGGGCCATTTTTAGAAACAGCGGCCGTAAAAGAAACAGCACGGGACCCTGTTGCGCTTCGACTCCCTCTTCTTCCTCCTCCTCCTCGCGGCCGGTGAAGAAAATGGGGATCAGCCGTGGCGGCCACATCGCTGCAACAGGAGGAAGAGGTGTAGAAGGTGTTGGGGGCGGCGGAGGCTTTGCCGACACCGCCACCCGGCTCCACTGGGGTCGCTCCACACGCCGTTTCCTCTTATGTCTTCTGCGTTTCTTTTCAGGCGCAGGAAGACGAGGAGACGATAGAGATCGGTTCGCCGGGGGCCATCCCACGATTCTTGTGGGTTGCAAGAGCGCCCAGTAGAACCCAGTGGGGGCAGAAGGAACGGCTGATGACGCAGCAAACCGCTCCGTACCAGGCGTGGCTTCGTATTGCTCCCAATTAGACGTCGGCGCGGCCGCCACAGCAGGACCATCGCGAGAGACAACAAGGCTGGGGTATCCCAGTTCATCTCTCTGACAGTCTAATCCCCCTCCTCCAAGGCGTTCCAACGTCATTGGATGTGCCACTGGCGAGCCCGCTGCAGCGGAGCCGCCGCCGAGGAGTTCCGTGCTTCGCAAAGAAGCCCTTACAGCAGCAGCATCTGTAAGCCGGTAGTGCAGCGTCAGCACCTGCGAGACAAAAGTGAAGTATGGCGACAGCTGCTGCACTTCATGGCGCGTGAGAGGCCGGCCAAGACAAGGGAATGGCACAGAGCGACGAACAGCAGCAGAAGTAGTAGCAGCAGCGGTCGGACCTCCGCGCGTAGCGTCGATGCCGTGCGGCCCATGCTGCGTTTGCCCTGCCGTCATACCCCTCACGGTGTCCTTGCTGTCTGCATCATCTTCTTCCGTTACCTCCTGCTTCGGTTCTAGGCCATCCACAGGACGCTCTCCCGCTGCCTCGACGTAGCTCCCACCACCACCATCACCTCCTTCTTCTTGTTGTTGCTCCTTCGCCGCCGTGGTGATGGCACCCATGCAGTGAGTCCGCCGGCAGCCGCAGCGTCTGCTCGGGCCTGCCAGAAGGAGATCTCCCAGCCGGTCTATCCACCGCTGCAGCGGCTTTCGAACCATCTCAACGGCCTCCCCCTCGCGGCCGCTGCACGCGGCAAGGAGCCGCATCACCAGCCCCAGCAGCGGCGCCGCATCTTCCAGCGGGCCAAACGCAAGGGTCTCCCCTTCCTCCTCCTCCTGCCCCACCCATTCCGTCATCGCCATTGCTTCTGCCGTGGCGGGAGGTGGACGTGGCGGGACGCAAGACGGGGAACAAGGTGGCGGCTGTGTCGGGCTCCCGCCCCTCAGCGCCGGCCCAGTCCCGCCCGCCACGGCCGGCGAGCCCTCCTTCGGCCCCCCTGCCGCCCTCCCTGTGCAGGGCGAGCAAGTCGCTACTGTCGGTGAGAACGCACCAGACCCTAGCAAAGACGGGCTCCTCCCTGCCGTGGACCCCCGCTGACTGCCCCCCGCTCCCGCGGGTGACGGGGCGGATCTCGCGTAGAACGAGAGCGGCGGAGTGGGTCGAAGTTGAAGGGTCCCCTCGAAGGCCGCGTCCACCGGGTGAAGGACCATAGAGAGCACTGCAGGGCGGAAAGCAGCGAGTTGGCTGAGGCAGCTGGCGATCGATTCCTCAAGCCCCGCCACCACCGCCCCCACCCCCGCCCTCCACGTGGCCCGGGCGTCTCTTCCTTGGGATGGTGGTTCGCTTGCTGCAGTGCCGACAGTACTTCTCTCCTCCCCCTCTTCCCCCTCCTCCCCCATCCACGCCGGCCCCAACGAAGAAACGCCATCAGCGGACCGGCCATACATCGACATCATCATCGCTCCGGGTGGGCAGGTGGACGTGAGCAGCAGCAGCCACACGAGGCAGTCCAGGATACCTTGCAAAGCAGCGGGCGATCGATGTACCCATGCCGTGGCCTGCAGCGGCGGTAGAGGGAGTAGTCCAACAACGGATCGACTCCCGCCACCAGCAGATGTCGATCTCGGGCTCGTTGAAGCAGTAGGATGGGCGGTGCTCACCCCGACCGGCGGTGGGGCTGCGGAGGCATCCAAACCTCCTCCCCCTCCGTCGATTAGCCCGTTGTCGCTGTGGTCTTGGAGGGTGAGCAACTGCAGGATGTCGAGGCACATGCTGATCGTTCCCCGCAGTGAAGTCGGAGGAAGAAATTGGAATAATAGAGAAGAAGAGAGTCGGGTGGAGGAGGGGGAGCCGCTGGAGGAGGAGGCACTGAGCCCGCTGGCCCTCTTGGGCCGCTCCGGGTATACCACGTCCTTCCCCATTCTATTCCATTCACCACCCTGAAGGGCCTCGCCCTGCAGTGGGTGCCCAGACGTGGAGGTGGAGGTGGTGGTCATCCCGGTGCTGGTGAGACCCGTCACGCCGCTTCCTCCTCCGTCATGTAGCGCATAGCACACGTGAAAGAGAGCTAAATGCAGCCGCTCGACTAGCAGTACCTCGGTGGCCAGCTTATCCAGCAGCCGCACACGCAGTCGAGGTTCAGAAACGTTCGCAAACCGTAGCAGACCACTGAAGCACTGCAGGGCGAACACGGGGGAGGCGGTCGCTGCTGCTGCTGCCGCCGTGGCAGCAGCCTCTTCACTGTCCACGTCCTTGTGCCCAAGAACGACCTCGGGTGGTGGCAGCCAGCCCCCAACTTGTCGGGCACTACTAGCGAGCACATCCGCCACCAGCCGCTGCTTCTTATCTAATAGAACGGACTGAAGCCCCTCGTATCGACCGGAGCAAACCGCTGGGGGCAGCGCGGCGTCCAGAAGGAACTCCAAGAGGTACGTTTCCCGCAGTCCCTCGTCTAATCGCCCCGCAACGTTCAACCCACAGAGCCGCCATAGGCCCATCAGTGCGGCCAGCTCGGGGTCTACCTCCCTGCAGCGACGGCACGGCCCGTGCAGTCCCGTCGCCACCGCCGCGACGGACACAGGCAGGAAGGGGGAGGAGTCCGTGGCAGCTGCACCCGTAGCACTGGTACGGGCCTCCTCTTCTCGTTGTGCGGGGCTCGTGGTGGGTCGGAGGAGGCAGTCTGCCGCCCCCTCAGCGGCCGTTGTATTTACGCTTCTCCCCTCCTCTCGCACACGCTTGCGTCGCTCACCACCCGCAGCAGTGGCTGGGGAGCAGTGTGTGGCGGTTGATCCTGGTGGAGGCGGTGATCCTCCGCGGCGACGTATAGGGGTACTAGTGCAGCGATTGGCCGCTGTGGTCCTGCACTGCTGCGACGGCGGGATGGGGGAGGGTGGCGGCGATCTCGATCTCGATCTTGATCTTGCTGAACCGCGTTGTTGCTCCTGACGTGCCTCCCCCGCCGGTGGTGTTGCGTTCTTCACAGATTCAGGTTCGAGCAGGTCCCTTCCCCCTTCCGCTAGCTCGACATCCCTCATTGCTCGGCACACGGCGCACAGGAGGCGTAGAGTGGGTTCATGTGTCGTGATACGCAGACGCAGGCCCGCCGCTTCGTTGGTGTACACCAGCAGCGTCTGTACGACGTCATCGAGCCACTGCAGCTGCAGGCGGGCGACGGGCGACGCCAACGCGGCAGCGACCAGCGGCGTGCTGCGAGGTGGTGGTGGTACAGATGCAAGTACCACCCCAGGCCGCCCAGTCGTCGTCGTCGCAGCAGCAGAGGCAGCAGCAAAGAAGGTTGAAGGGGAGGGGGGAGGAGAAGGAGATGCAGCGCCGAGACCAGTCGACGGCGGGGACGCTACGGGCTTCGAGGGGAACGTGCTGCCTCCGCCCCCTCCACGGCGCCGCGGGCTCACTGGTCGCTTCGGCTGCTGTGTGGCGGATGGGGCTGCTGCTGGGCCTGGAGGCGTGAGGCGAGACAGGAGCGCCCGAGGGCTCACCGGCCTGGAGGTCGGCCGCTTCCCACCTCCTTTGCCAGTTCCTCCCCCCGCCTGTTGGCTCTTCTGCTGCTGCTCCTGCTGCTGGAAGTCTGCCTCGATGTCCTTGCGGATGATCCAGTAATACGCAGCACGAAGGAGTTTGAGCATCTCCACTCCGATCCTCTTGCTCTTCAAAATGGCAGCCGTATCGAGAACATTGACGGCTGTGGCGAACACCACGGGGGATAGTAGATGGCTGTTGTTCTTGTTGTTGTTGTGATGACTCCCAAGGGAAACAATGCCCCCGCCAGAAGCAGCGGCTGAACCCAGTGGGGTTTGAGAGCCGCAAGGGGAAGCTGCGGCGGATGTTCCTGTTCCATCCATCCCCTGAGATCCGCTGCTGCCCCCCCTCCTCTCTATCCCCTCCACGTTCAACCCTGTCCTTTCCGCCGCACGCGGATTACTGCTGCTGTCTTCGTTCCACTCCGAGATGATGTTGTTGTTGTTGTTGTTGTTGTTGCTGGTCGTTATGACGGTCTCGCTGTCGAGCAGCAGCTGTAGCTCCCGGGCCCGCGAGGTGGCCTCGTCGTACTCTTCCTCTTCTTCCTTCTCCTTCCCTTCGGCTCTTTCCGTGGACGGTGGGGAAACGGAAGTACCGTGCGGGGAGGTGGAGATAGTGGCCGGCTCCACCGTCGCGTCGTCCTCAAAGAAAAAGGGCTGGTGCGCTCGCAATTTATCGTGAAGACGCTGCAGCGCAAGACACATGAGGCGGTCTAGTTCTTCCTCTCTGCTGGTTGGTGTGGTGATTGCTTGTGTGGGATCGGCTGCGGTGCCTGTCATGATGGCCACCGACGAAGCGCTGGACGGAACGAGCGGGCCACGACCAGGGTGTGTACGATACCTCCCCGTCGCGCCTTCTTCACCGCTACTCGAACTCGTGGTCACTGCTGGCATCGGCACTCCTCTGTTCTGCCCTGTTCTCCTCTATATCCAGTTGTGTGGAAGAGATAGAGATAGAAACAAAGGAGGAACTTTTGACAGGGGCTAGTCGTTGCCCAGCGGCAAAAGACAAAGAGGACGAAGAACAAAAAAAAAAAAGAGAAAGAGAGAGAGAGAAACGAACGCCAGTCCGCGTGAATTACGGCGTCGATATGAAAGTAGTGCAGAGGAAAGGGAGGATGGTCAACGTCAAGATGGTGGTCACACAGCGAAGCAAGAATGAAACGATAGCAATGGCAAGACAAAAAAAAAAATTAAAAAAAAAATCCGGGGGGTCAATGGATCTAGGCTGGTCTCGTGGAGTGGGTGAGAGATCTTTATAGAAGTAGTAGGACACACTCTGCGCGGCAACGAGAGAAGGTGAAAAAATAATAACTTTGGATGCTTGCGATGGGGGCGATCAAAGAGGAATATATATAGGAGGGATGGGGGGGAGAGGCGCGAAGGTGGAGGGTGATGGGCACGCCCTTCTTGAGGATGTGCGTGTGTGCTTGCGTTTGATGAAGGAGTTCACCCTTGGCTCCGTGCTGCCCAGCACCTCCTCTCGTAAATATCCCGTAACTAGTAGCAGTAGGTGATGGTGGGCTTCTCTATTCTATTCTCTCTCTCTCTCTCTTTTACAATTCTTCGTTGGTACCCTTCTGGTCTGTTATGATTCTTTCTTTTTTTATTGATGTTTATTTTTTGGGGGGGGGATAGTTGTAGAACGTAAGAAAAGGGGGTAATGAGAAGGTATGTTTGGCGATCGTGATCGTGTGAACACAACAACAAAAAAAAAAGAAGAAGAAGAAGAAAAAAAAAATATGTACGCCAGTGTCCGTTATCTATACTACCAGGCTTTATCTATATATATAGAAAAGGAAGTAGAAAGCACCATGCCAGGTGTGCGTGCAGGAGCTCTCGCCTCAAAAGTGTGCCCAGATACTACGCTGTATATTATTTTTTTTGTTCCTTTTTTTTTTTTAATCGTTTGCGGTCTCTTGCACTCATATGTCAACAACAGTACAGCACGTTCGTCTACTACTTCCGGCTCTATGCCGGAGTCGCAATAAACATAATGTGTTGAATGTGAAATGGAAAGGGGAGCCCAGAGTGTTACCATTCACATACAGAGAGAGAGAGAGAAAGAGAGATATTATATTAGGACCTCTGGAACCTTTTGGTAAGTACGGTCCACTCGTGGTACAGAGCCACCTCCACTACCTTATCTAGAGCAGCTCCAACGGAATCCTCGTGGTCTTCCTGAGCTGTTCCCTGTAGCAGTTCCGTTCCATTGTTGTTCGCGCTTTCTTCGTCGTACAGCTGTAGACCTAGAATCCGGTTCACTTCCCAGCAGGAAGGCAATGGAAGGGTAGACGCAAGGAGCGCCTTGGTCGGTGCCTCATATCTCGCCAGCACTTTGCTGTTCACGTGCCGATCCGGGGCAGGACGTGCAGCGAGGCTATGGCACGGGGTCCCGCAGGTGGGGCACAGCCGCCCCACAATCCTTCCAGCCTTATGGATCACCGGTCCCGGTCCCTTCTCGGACGAAGCCGCTGCTGCTGTGGATGATGGTAGTGGTGGATCTGCCGTAGAGGGGGGGGTCTCTTCACGTGGACGGCGCACCACCTCTCCTCCTGCAGCTGGGGATTGGTGCTGGAACTGGCTGTCGGGCACCCAGTTCTCGCACAGCTCCGCGTTTTCACACCCGGAGGAGCTCGCAACCGTGATCCCAGGGTATTCGGCCAGCAGCCGGTGCACCTCCTGCTCCACCGCCAAGGCCAAGGTCTTGGCGGATTCCCCAGCTTCGCTACTATAAAAGAAGACGTGGCAAGGGTACTGTGCCTGGCGAAAGACAAAGGCCCGTAAGCCCCGGGACCCCCGTGCGGCGTTCGGCCCCGTAATAGATGCGGCGGAAGGCGGGAGCCACAGCCACATCGCATCGCGCCAGCGATTGTGTTCGTCATCGGCCTCACGGGGCCGGTGCTCAAACAAAATATCCTCCTCCATCGCCTGCAGTTCATTCACGGGCGTGGGGTGGTGTAGCGAAACGAGGCGGTAGAGGCGATGCAGCCGGCACTGCAGCCGATGCCAGACACCCCACGGCAGCGCGTTGAAGATGAACCTGCGTCGCAGCCCACGATGGAAAAGCAGTGGAGCGATCTGGCACAGGGTCTCGGGGCAGTCTCGTGGGGCGAAGCTGGGGACGAAGAAGCGGAGTATGCTGGTGGTACTCGGTCGTGCAAGCGGGGGAGGAGAGGGATCGAAGCTCCCGGTGCTATCCCGGCCCTGCTGCAGCGAGGGTGCGCCATCTCCCAGCGTCATCCCTTTCACTCGCATCACCCCCGCGATGCTGTTGTTGTTGGTGGTGGTGGTGGTCTCCAGGTCCTGCCCTTGCCTATTGGATAGTGTTGGTGCCCCAGGTAGGAGGGGCTCCGGATACGGAAGCTCCTCCTGAAAGAGATTGGGATCATCGCACGGCACCTGCACGGGATACAGCAGGTCCATTGCCGCCAGCAGCGAGAGGCACACACCCACATCCGCGTCCGTGAAGTGGTGGCACACTTCTTCGATGCAGCGATAGAAGAGGAGCTGCGCCAAGGGCCAGCGCAGGTAGCCTTTGCGGAGCAGTAGCTGGTCCTTCTCCTCGGCCTTGGAAATAAGATACGGTATGCCGTCGATGGTGCTCCGGAGATGCCGCGGGGTGCTGAGTACGTGGGCGAGGCTAAAAAGGCAGTTCGAAAGACGATAGAGCCAGTTGGGCCGCGACACGACAGAGCACGAACGCCACCATCCTGGCGGCACCGCAGCCGTTGCTGTTGTTGCGGACGCACGAGTCGACGTGGTTACCCCAACAGGCGGTACAGCCGCATGGCGGTCAAACCAAAAGATGGAGCCGCGGTCGTGGAGAAAGCGGATGGAGGCCAGCACCTCCGCATCGTCCGCAGCATCCCACTTCTCATTGGTGGGTCCAGCCTCCGCTGCTTTTTTACGATCCTCGTTGCCACCGCCGTACTTGATGCGGCGGGCAGCAAGACGGAAGGTCTGCAGGGAGAGCAGCACTCGATCCGGGCAAGCCTTTTCGACGCTCTGAAGGAAGGCGTAGAGTTGGATGTGTAGAGAAGGCAAGGCGAACCCTTTGCCGTATCGAGGATCCTTCATGCACTCATGCTTGGCCAGGTGGGTGAGGAACGTGAAGACGGTGCTGAGGTTCGAGGGTGTGGAGCCGCGCTGCCGGCCGGCTGCAACCATCTGCCGCGAGGCGCAGGAGACGGCGAAATTACCACAGATTCGGCTGGCGCGTGTGGTACCGAGAGTGGAGGTGGTGGTGGTGGTGGTGGGGTCCGCGTACAGCAGGGGAGACGCAAAAGACGCCTTCTGCTCCACTCCATCTGCAAGTCTGCTGTCACGGAGAGGGGGGTGGTGCTGCTTGAAGACGGTGCGAATGAACTCCCACATGCGCAGCTCCATTTTGGTCAGAATCTGCTCCACGGCCGCCTTATCCTGATCGCGAAGCTTGTCGAGGTGGGTGGCGACCAGCACGACGGTAGCGTTAGGGAACCGGGCAAGCACATCGGTCGTGTGGGACTGCAGCAGTAGTTCCTCCTGGGCCGTCGCATTCGGTACCCGAAAGTTCACTTCCACCGCAGAAACGTCCCACACAAAGACAAAAATGCTCTGATCTGTGAGGAAGCGGTTGTTCGCTCCCGTGTAGACGGGGTGCCCGGCACAATCGAGGACCCGCAGTACAACGGGATATTGGCAATCCACTGCCCCGAGTTGCTGTTCCTGGGGGTTGGGGGCGTTGCTGTTACCTCTCGCTGGCGCTCCGCTACCACGTTTGCTGCTGTACACGGTAGACGACAGGAAGGCGGTCTCGACCCCAACCGTTCCCGTCACATCTGGCAGCGAGCTGTAGAAAAGGCTCAGCTTTGAACCCGAGCCCCCGCTGCGAAAGCACTGCAATAGGGTGGTCTTCCCTGCGTTTTGGTGCCCCACGAAGGCAATCGTCCGCTCCAGGTGGGGTTGGGAAGGCGAAGGGGAAGCAGAAGCCGGAAGCGCACCACCGCCCCCTCCGCCTCCGCCTCCTAAGGCGGTATTGGCGTTGGACACGGAGGTGTCAGAGAAGAACGCCGCGCGTGCGGTAGCGGGGCCCTGAGGGAACTGCTGTAGCACCCCCATCACCGCCGACGCGGGCGGGACGTAGTCGAGCGGGGCGGGAACAACCAGAGAGAAGGCCTCCTCCCAGGCACGCTCCCAGCTCCCGCCGGGCTGTGTGGGAGCAGGGGCGGAGGGGCGATGGGGCTCCCACCACAGCCCATGGCGGTGATACAGCGAGGGGCACGAGGAGGTGGGGGAGGCAGTGGTTCCGTCGTTTGAGATGATCTCTTCAGGGAACGGCGGCAAGGAGGAGGAGCAGGGGGATCCAGGGGAGGCCCGCCCAATCACCTTGCCTTTTAGCATCCGGAAAGAAATTTCAAAAAAAAAAGGCAAGGCGGGGGGGGGGGGAACTGCTGGGCGAAGGGTAAAAGTGAGTGGCGATGTATGTAAGCACACAATAGAGTGCGTTGATCTTCCTATGCTGCGTTGATTTGTTTGAATGTATTTCTGTGTGTGTCTCTCTGAGTGTGTGTGTTTTATCCTTTTAATGCTTCAGCACAAAGTATCCAAAGCAGCAGGAGATAGGGAGAGAAAGAGGGAAGGAGGAGGAGGGATCGATGCTACTCAGAGCGGTAGAGCCGTCAGGGGTCTGTTTCTTGTCGATGTTGTTGTTTTTGTTTTCTTTCTCTCTCTCTCTCTCTCTCTCTCTCTCTTGAGTGAATGCATGTGGGGCATGTGTGTGCGTGCGTCTTCTACAAGAAGTGCTGTGGCCCAAAGGGGTTGCGCCATCCTCTCTTACTTCCTCGCTGTCTCTTCGTTTTATTTTTTTATTTTTTTTTTTTTTTTTTTTTGAGGGGAGGGGGGAGTTTCTTCACAGATAACACACATCAAAACAGGTGGAAGGGGGGGCCAGCAGGGCCACTGCTCTTCCATTCAATTACTTTCTCCTGCTCATTTCCACGGCCCACCTACCACAACACATCCAATCTACGATCTCAGAAAAAAAAAATACTAGTAGTTATTAAAACAAAAGGAAAGCAAAAAAAAAAGAAGAAAAAAATATTCTCTTCTCTCTTTTTCTTTTCCCCTCTCTCTCTCTCTGTTCTCTCTTGAAGTGAGTGAATGCGTGTGTGGCATGTGTGTGTGTGTGTGTTCGAACGGGGTCCGCGTGTGTGTGTGTGTGTGTGCGTCTTCTACAAGAAGTACTGTGGCACGGGAGTTTTGGTGTTGTTCTCGCACACCTCCTCCGGGGCGCATTCAAAAATCTTAAAATCTTTTTTTAAATGCTCATCCAGCTCTAAGATAGAGGCCACGTTGCCGCAGCGGTAACAATAGTTCGGGGCGGACCACACCGTCACCAGCGTTTCGTTAAACATTGTCTTGTACCCATCCATGACCAGCTGATGCGAGCGACAAATCAGATCGAGGTTGTTTGTCCGATTGAACTGTTCAACTACGTTGCCCCCGAACAGGTAGCCAGCGCCTCGGGGCGAGATCCCCCACCCTTCGATCATTTCAGGGTCCGACCACAGCAGGTCGCACATGGATCCTTCGTGCGGCACCTCAGTACGGCGCTCGAACCCGCTCAGCTGCTGCAGCGTTCGAATGGACGGAGACAGGCCCGCGTGCACACAGAGTATCTTCTCCTCCACCACACTCGCGAGAGGAAGAAAATCGAACACATCGGTGCAGTAGCGCCAAACATTGGGATTCCCGTACTTCCGCAGGCACTCGTCGTAGAAGCCGTACACTTGCGTGATTTGCCGGGACTCGTGGTTGCCGCGGACAAGGGCTACATGTTTGGGATGCTTAATTTTGAGCACCAGGAGGAGCAGGAACGACTCCACGCTGTGGAAACCGCGATCCACAAAGTCCCCCATGAAGACGTAGTTCGTGTCAGGGACGTCACCGCCGACAAGGAAGAGCTCCAGTAAGTCGTAGAACTGGCCATGGATATCCCCGACGATGGTGCACGGGGCGGGCATGCGGTGCACGTTGTCCTCCTGGTCAAAGATGGACTTGGCCAGCTGGCATAGTTCCTTCACTTCGCTCTCCTTGATGGTCTGCCCCTTCTTTAGGGTTGCCAGATATCCGTCGCAGCCTTCCATGATCGTATGTCTGTGCAGATTGGTGGGTGGGTACGCGTGGGTGGGCAGGTCCTAAACGCAACTAGGATCAAGTTTGGATTCTTCTTTCTTTCTTGTTCCTTCTACTTTTTTTTTTTTTTTTTGTGTGTGTGTTGTTGCTGTTGTTGATTTCCTTTCTTCTTTTTCTTCCCCCCAAGAAATGCTATTATTATTATTATTTGTGTGAAGGGAAAAGAAAAAGAGAATGGGAGAGGGAGAGAGATGAGCACCGCGTTTTGTCCAACCGCAAGATCCTTCGTTGTTTGATACTTCCGCGCAGAGAGCAAAAGAGAGAGAGAGAGAGAAGTTGAATGAAATGGTTGAATGAAAGAGAAGAGAGAAGATAGGCCGCACTTCCTTCTCTCTCTCTCTCTGTGTGTGTCTGTCGACTGTAAGTCACACAGGAACGTACATAGAGGAAGGTGCCCGTCTACTGTCGATCCGCGTTGGCTGTTGGGAGGATTGACTGTTGTTGTTGTGTTTGTTGTTGTTGTTGTTGTTGCCTACTCTTCATTGGTATCTTGGGGGTGGAGGCTGTCGAATGCTGTTGTCCGGGGGGGGGGGCCTCCAACCCTCGCAGTTTTCTCTCGATGTTTGTGTCGTGCCCTTTTTTTTTCTCTCTCTCACTCTATTCAAATCCCTCAGCAGAGAAGAGCAAAAAAAAAAAGAGGAGAAGAAAAGTGTACGTACACGAGCAAGTGAGGGGCACCCAAGCCTCGCGCCCGAAACAGAGAGGGAGAGAGAGAGAGGGAGGGAGGGGGAGAGAGCGAGCATTCATCAGCTGCTTGTCTTTGGCGGAAACACGGGGCAAAGAGAAGTATGGTAACGGTGTCGAGAACAAATATATATATATATATAGGAAAATAGGAAAATGCTGTGTGGGGAAGTAGAGGGTAGGGGTAAAAAGCTAAGTGCTGGGGTAAAATAGAGAGAGAGAGAAAGCGAAAGACATGGACGGAAGTATGTCAAGTTCACTCACTAACACAGATTTGTGAATTGTTTCCGTTCTTTGTTTCTTCTTTTATTTATTTTTTTATTTTTCTTCTCTAAAGTCATCGTAATGGTACAAAAGAAAAAAAGGGAAAAGGAAATTGTAGCAGCTGAACAACGTATAGATGTCGAACGAAAGCATGGCACTCGTGTGTAGGTTACTCTTTCTCCGCTCCCTCCTTTTTTTTCTTTTATTTTGCTCTATTCGTTTGTTGTTGTTGTTCTTTTATGATCATCAACTCTCCTCCAGAATATAGATAGGATGATGTAGAAGGGGAGAGAGATGCTTGGGACAATAACAAAAGAAAAAAAAAGGGGGAGGAGAGACGGAAAACATTTGAATGAATTAAATAAAATGAATTAAATGAAGGTTTGTTTGTAGTATTAAATAGCCTGCGCGATGCGATACGATGTTGTTGTTTCAAAAATAATAATAATAATATAGACAATGAAGCCTGGCCTATAAAACAAATAAATAAATGGAGAGAGAGAGATAGTCTGAGGAAGCTTCAGCTACGATTCGATGTTATTGTTGTTGCTTTCCCTCTGTATGCTCATCTACGGGGAAAAAAAAGAAAAGAGCAGGAAGTTTACGTATGTAAAGCAGTGAAAAAGAGAAGAAAGATGTTCTGTTGCATTTGATACTCATTTCTTCCTTCTTCTTCCCCCCCCCCCCTTTTTTTGTATGTCCGTTCGGTGCTCGTCGAGGCGCTGGATTCGAATCCTTCTGCATCACTTCATTGATGGGGTGAGAAGGGAAAGAGGTAAGTCCTCGGAGAGCTGTTGCCAGCCATTTATTATCAACTAAAAGCTACATACATCAATTTGTTGTTTGTTGGGTTTGGTTTTAGGTAGCCATGGGCTACCTCTCTCGATCGGGGAAGGGGGTCTTCCCTTCTCTTCCATATTCCATTCCATTTGATACACAACATCGACAGATAAAATGACGATAATATCCGCTTCCTTCTCTCTCCTTCTTTCGCCTGCAATGCTCATCCCAGGCAACAAGAAAAGGGGCAAGTGCTTCCATTCACGGTTTTCTCTCAGAGATACTAATAAACATCGTTCCGTTCGAATGTTTGGATATTTAGCTTTTTCCAATTCCTTTGGTATACATATATATATATCACACGTGTTAGGGTCTTTTCTCCTTTTCTTCTCTTTTTTGTTGTGTTTTTCCTCATTTTTTCCCCCTTCTTCTTCTTTTTTGTTGTCCTTCCTTTCCTTCCGCCCCTCTTTGCTCTCTCTCTCCGTTGCTCTCAGTCATCAGTTGTTACGGTCGTACTGCGAGAGGGCATCCGCTAGAATGGCCCCGTCCATGGCAACCTTGTCATCCTTTGCCTTCACGACGACATCTAGATAATCATAGTTGGCGAATTTTTCGAGTGTTTCATCCACGTTGGTGCTATAGGCGGAAACCTGCTGGTGTTGATGCTGGCGAACGAAGTCCGGCAGCGTACGGCTCGTGTCCGACGAGCCCGGGGTGCGGGTCAGCGCACGGCTAGCGGTGCTGCTCGCTCCAGGGCTGTCCTTCTCGCTTCGATACCGGCTCATCATGGATTCTTTGATGTTCAACAGTTTCGCCGATCGTTTTGTGGGGGATGCGATGCGCTCTCCCATCATTCGCCGGCGCTCCTCGTCCTGAAGGTCTTTCATCATCTCAGCAGACGTACGGAAGGTCAGGCTAGCCGGCGCAGCGAGCTGATTCGCCTCCCGCTCCTTTGCCGCGCGCGCCTGCTGCGAGGCCGCGCCGTGTTGGCGCAGCGCCCGCTGGCGCTCGTACTCCCGCTTGAATTCTGGATTCTTGGCATCGTACTCTGCGCGGCGCTTCATCTCCTCCTCTCGCCGGGCTTCGAACTCACTGAACTGCTCATTTTTACTGCGCTGCTGCTGCCGCAACTTCTCCACAAAGCGTCGAAGGTCTTCTTGGCTCAACTCCACATTGGGGTCCATCTCCGGGTTGTACTCCCGTGCGCGCCCCTGCAAGTGGTTCTTGAGGGAGCGGTTGTCGTACATTCGGCGCTGCTCTGGGTCGGATAGAATGTTGTACGCGAAGGTGACCTCTTTAAAAATCTCCTCCCCATCCGGGTTCTTATCCGGGTGATACACAACGGCAAGACGGTAGTACGCCTTGCGTATCTCCTTGTCTGGTGCATCCTTCGTCACCCCTAAAACATCATACAGGGCTGTATTGCCCGTCAGCTCAAACACTTCCGACCCCATTTTTCCTTGTCTTCTTCTTCTTTTTTTTGCTTTCCTCCTCTTAGTGCCGTGTGTGAAATAAATAGAGAGGGGTTTTTCAAAGGCTGGTTAGGCGGGGAGTACTCCTCGGCTAAAAGCTCGCTCGCTCTCGCTCTCTGCCACTGCTATTTTAATGTACACACGAGACGCCCAAAGTGCGAGCACACTGCAGAACAACCTTCACCTAATGCACAATATTTACTTTTATTATTATTATTATTTGTGTGTGTGTGTAGTCGCAATAATACCAAGCAAAGAACCGGTATCAGAAGTAGCTTGCCTAACCTTCTCACAGCAAAAATTTTGTTCTCTGCTGGGTTATTATAAAATAATAATAATAATAATAATAATAATAATAATAATAATAATGTCGGCGCGCGCACAAACAGACGCTTCTGTATACTCTATCCAAATCTTCCTTCAGCACTTTGCTCTACAAGATGCTCGTTTTTGCTGCTGTTTATTCCAAGAAAAGTAAAAAATAAATAAATAAATAAATAGGACACAGAGCAGAAGGAAGGCATTGTTTAAGGATACATCGTTGAGGGTTTCTTTTTATTTTTCTTGTTTACGCACGTTGTTGTTGTTGTTGTTGTTGATCTTTTCAACAAATAGAAGCATCATCCATCTGCTGGTGGGCATCTTCAGGAAAATGATGAGCGACGAGCAGCAGGATTAGGTAGATGTTTGTCCTCTTTTCTTCTAAGGTTCTTTTTTTTTTTTTTTTTGTGTGTGTGGGGGGGGGCAGAAAGGAGAAGGCGAAACACAAAAAGGAGTCCCCATCGTTCACGTTGATCTCTGTTTGAAGCAGCTCATGCGGCCCAGAACCCTGTCTTTTTTGTCGCTCGGCCACGGTGCTTCAACGTCTTTGCAGAGTAGCTCTTCCCACCAAACCCAACACGTTTCAGGTCCCGCATGACAGCACCCGATGGCGCTGGTGTCACGCTCCCGTCGCATCCGATCACTGTTCGACGGCGTCCCGCTTCTTCGGTGAGCCAGGGGCACATGAAGCCCTCTGCGGACACATACACGCTCCGTGCGTTGCGGTGGCGGTCCACGTACCGGCGCACCAGTCGATCCATCCGGCGTCGCCGCGCCGATCGCTGCTGGTGCCTCCCTTCCCCCGGTGCCGGGCCTTCGAGCGCCCACACTTCCGGTACTTTGGCGGCCGTGGTGTGCTCCAAAAAGGCGCAGCGCATCGAAGGATCCGACTCCCCGGCGCTTTCGGCATGCAGCAGCGCCTCCAATGCCCCGGCACCGCTGTGAGGAGCGAAGGCAGCGAGCTCGTCCGTGTCGGGTTCCTGGCACCGCTGCGGGGTGCGGCCCACATCGCCTCCCTCGTGTCGCCGGGTCAGGGCCTCGAGAGAAGAGGGGATCATCGTCCACGGAATGCGAACGCCGTTGATGGCGACAGCATCCTTTCGCGGCCCCCACCCTCCGCCCATCGGGGTCGAGAAGTCTGTGGGCCGCTGCAGGGAAGCCGCGGCGTGATGCACGGTCGTGAGGAAGAGGCGCTGGTTGTCGCCCTCCAACGGCGGCTGAGGCTGGGAGCAGCAGCTGGAGGAAGCGGGGGGAAGCCCAATACCGAGCTGGCCCCCCCATGCGAGCACATCCGAGCCGCGAGGTTCATCGGCTCGGTTCTTCTCTGCTCTTGGGTGGCTCAGCTGCACTAGAGCATCCGGTCTCGCGTTGGCCAGCACGAGACCAGGGGCCTCCGCCTCTGCCTCCGTCCGTATTCTGCTGTTTACCATCCCTTGCGCGGAGGTGCGGCTGCAGCTGGCGGGGCCTTCACACAGAGCGTGCTCCACCGTTTCGCCTCCTCTCTGGGGCAGCAGCGACGGCGGCACCATGACCCCGCGGTGGCCCCCGAGGAATCTGTGCTTCGCTGCCTCGTGCTGTCGCACCATTTCCTCCAGAGACACACAGTCGTCCTGCGGCACCACGAAGGCTTGTAGTGGGTACGCCAACTGCACCGCCTGTAGGGCGTCTGCTGTCGGCGGGGCATAGCTCAGGGACCGAAGCGCGTTCAGCGTGAGTCGCTCCGTGTCGGGTATGTCGGTGCAGCAGTAGCGCGTGAGGTCGTACCGCAGTGCATCGATGTTGATGGACTCCTGAGGTCGTGGGCGGTTGGCGCTGACACCGAGGACAGGTACTTGATCCGTGCCGAGGAACTGAAAAATTTCCTTTACATTCTGTTGAATAGCATCCTGGATGTCACTCAGAGCTGCCGTGAGATTCATTGTTCCGGACAAACGATCACGAGCGTCCTCCACCGCGCCACTTCGCCGCAGCACTGGGGTGCCGTCTTTACGAATCTGGAATAAATTTCCAGGCACGCGGCGCAGCCGCCCCAAGACGGGGCCCCAGTGGCGGTCAATTTTAGATAGAATGACCGAGAAGGAAATTTGTTCCCGGCGAAGGAAGCATAGCAGCTCCTCTTCCCGCGGGGTGAAGTCCATTCCTGGGGACCGACACGCTTCCATCACCCAGTACACCCGCTTCAGGCCTTCGCCCCGTGAACGCAGCGCAAGATAGCGGAAGAGCGCCGCGAAGGCGGTGGCACGAGTGTGAACGTTTCGACTCTTGCCCGCATCCCAGCCACCATACCCCGGAGTATCCACCAGCGCGAGGCCATCACCGACATTAAAGAACTTGAGGAGCTGCGTGTTCCCCCTGGAACTACTTGGGCGACCAAGGCGATCATTGTGCAGTAGGCAGGACACCAGCGTGGACTTTCCGACGTTGGGGCGACCAATGAGGCAAATTTCCGGAAAGGAGTGCAGACCCTCCGGCAGCGCGCTCATGCTAACAACGTTCTTCAGGTGTACATTGCCACAACTAAAGAGCTCATCGGAGAGGGCACAGATGCGGCGCTCTCGCTCCATCTCCTTCTCCATCGTCGTTTGCTGCTTCTTCTTCTTCATCTCTGCCTCTGACGAACCGGCAGCAGCGCTCACGGCAGAGCTCGCCGTGGGAACGATGGCTCGCTCGGTCCTCTCTCTCCCCTTCTCGGTGTTTACAGGTGTACCACCTACTCCAGTGGATCCCCGTGGAGCACCACAAGGAACGCAAGAACCAGCCGGACCGACAGCGCTGCTGCTTGCCGCCGTCGTCACCAAGAGGGAAGCACTCGGCGAGCCCGCTGTGCGGATGAAGCTTGCCCGTTGTGTAGCACACGCAGAGCCGCCGCACCGCGACAAGGAGGACCAGTGTATGGAAGACAGGGTGTTGCGGCGGAGGAGGGTTCGGGGTGGCATGGCTTGGTAGGTGGGGTGCCGTCTCGGCAGCCACGGTGCCCGTGCTGTGGTGGGGCAACGCATATCGAAATAAATGAATGTTGATAGGGTGTGTGGTACTTGCTGGGTGGAGTGTTCCGCACAGGAGTCTTCCTTTTTTGGCTTTGCTGTTGTTATTGGGCAGAGACAAGATATCGATGCGATGAGAGTAGGAAGTAGGAGGTGGGAGTGCGTCAGAAATGGCGGCGGCTCAAGGAGTGGATCTGTCGATCTGTGGATGGAGGAGACTGCTGCTGTGCGATGGTCTCCTTCTAGCTTTGTACTATCTATATATATATATATATATATATATATATGCAAACAAGAAGAGGGAGGGAGGGAGGGAGGGGAGAGGAGTGTCCAGTACTGCGACGGGGCGACGCTGTGTTCGGGTTGCCTCAAGCATCGAGGTCTCTGGTGCATTGTACGTGTGCACCTCTCCACCCACGTCACACGCGCCGTCCGACAGGAGAAGGGCTGCGCGTGGCTCTTCGTCTATTTATTTATTTATTTTTTATCATTATTTTTTTTGTCTGTTGTGTCAGTATAACCATCATCATCATCATCACATATATTGTGCATGTTTGTGTGTGGATTAGGGGATTCGCTAGCCTACACAGGTCTGGCGGGGGAGGGGAGGGGAAGAGGAGGCGCTCTCCACTGGTCTAAATACCTGTAGATAGGTGTCATACACACACGCAGCTGCGGCTGACGTATTCGCCTTCATTACTTCTTTCTCTTTCTCTTCTTTCTGCGTTTCTTTCCATTCTATTCTGTTTAGCCTTCTTCCTTCTCATGGTTTGTCTTGGTGTGTTTCTATAGATTCCCTCTCCGATGCATCCAACCGATGGCATCACCATAACTATTTATTATCATTATTATTATTATTGTTGCTTCGTCGTCCCGTTGCAAAGTTGTGTAATGGGATATGAGTGTGAGTCTTCTTTAACACCGAAAATAAACCAATAAAAAATAAAAATGAAAATGAAAACTAGCGATATAGATAGTCTGACGAAGTATGGCGAATACATGTAAGGCACCTGTTGTTTCTTTTTTTTTTCTTCTTCTTCTTGCTGCTTTTTTGTTTGTTTGTTTGTTTGTTTGTTTTTTGTTGTTTTTCTTGGATCAAACAAGAAGCATAAATATAAAAATTATAAATAAAAAAGTAAATCACCGAAGAGCGAGCGCCATCATTTCATTTCCTCAACCACTTTTTTTTGTTCTTGCATATATACTGTCACTCACTTGATGGGCTGTGGTTCCGCTATTGTGAGATGTTAGATTGGCTTCAAAAAGGAGTTGGTCTTACCGCTTATTTTCCCCTTATTTTTTCTCTTGTTGTTGTTTGTTTGGTGTTCTTTCGTTGTTGTTGTTTGTTGTTGTTGTCTTCTTTTCATTTCTTTTTCTGTTCGATTGTGTTTTTGTTTTTTTTTTTTTTTTTTTTTTGCTGTGTGTGTGTGGTTTCTTTCTTGGTATTCTTTTCGCCTTCATGATGTGGAGCTATTACCATCGCTTTCGTTCTTCGGTTGGTTTATTAGCGGTTCTTTTCTTTTGTTTTTCTTCTTGTTTTCTACTGTTGGCGTCGATTGTATATATATATATATATATATATATTACTGATGCATGCTCTCAAAGAAATAAAAAGACGGTGATAGATAGATACAGTACAAACATATAAATATAATAATTTAAATATATATATATATCAGGCGCTTACAGAGGTATCTCGATAGGTGTGGGCATTGGATGTATGGACGGTGTGGGAAGAAACAGCACATGATCACCCAAAGCCGGAGAGAACTCTCTCTGTCCAAAAAATTATCCGCAGGCAAAGGAGGGTGCTATTGCTTCTTTTAAACTTTCTTTTTTTTTTTCTCGTGACTCGCTCGATAGTTCACGAGAAAGAAAAGAAACGAAAGTATGTTGAAGTCCCCTCTCTTTTGCTTTTTTTTTTTTTCACATCTGCGCATCTGTCTATCGTGGAGTTATACTGCCTTCCACCTTCTCCAAGGGTGAGAGACAGTAATATAAAATGCTCATAATTGTCCAAAAGCATCAATCTCCACAACCCGTGCGCTAGGTGAAGACGTGAGAGAGGAGGCGGTGATACAACACTCTTTTCTTTTTTTTTTTTTTAGGTACGGCGGAGGGAGGAAGAAGGAAAAGAAAGAAAGAGGAGCAGAAACAGACGGTTCCGCTCTTTCAATGGAGGGGAACGCCAGAGGGGTAGAGGGCAGTCAGAGCGGTGTGGTGGTTTCAGTATTAAACTCCCTCATAACTTCCCACCTGATCCCTGCCCAAACTTGAATGTCAGTGTAGTAGGATGAAGATGGAATAATAATGATAATAATAATGATTACAACTTCATTTTCTTTTCCGTACAGGAATAGAGGAAGGAAGAGAGAGAGGGAGAGACTGGACTACTGAAAGAGACTTCACGAAAAACAAATAGCTCCCTCTCTCACTATCCCTCTCAATTTTTCTTCTTTTTTTTCACATCAGCATATAAAAAATGGAATCAGCTTATATGATGGATCATATGGCGCCTTCTTGGGAAGCCAACAAAACTCAAGATCTGGTTGCTTCTTCTTCGACCCTACTTTATTTGTTAGTTTGTTTGTTTCTCACGCGCACATATGAAAAGAAAAAGAATTATAATAAAGAAACAAATAATAACAATAATAAGCGCTAAACGGTTTCCCCAACACGCATGTTTAAAACAAGAGGAAATATATATATATAAAGAAACGGGGTAAGCCTACTCCACAGTAGGGTTAGGAGCCCGTCACTAAAGAGCCTCCGACGGAACCTTACTCAGCGGGAGCAGGGGGGTTCTCGGCTACGGGGGCCGGCTCGCCCTCGGCAGGGGGGTTCTCAGCCTGCTCCACCTCGGCTACGGGGGCCGGCTCGCCCTCGGCAGGAGGGTTCTCAGCCTGCTCCACCTCGGCTACGGGGGCCGGCTCGCCCTCGGCAGGGGGGTTCTCAGCCTGCTCCACCTCGGCTACGGGGGCCGGCTCGCCCTCGGCAGCGGAGTTCTCAGCCTGCTCCACCTCGGCAACTTCCTCCTTCTCCGCCTCGGTTTCCTTTGGGGTGGGAGCAGGGGTAGCCACCTTCGGGGTCGGGGTTCGTGGTTTGGGCCGTGCGTACGCCTCGATCTCCACAGTGTTTGTCATTGGGTCCCCTTCGACGCCGTCCTCCCGCACGGGGTTGTACATCACGCGCAGGAACTTGCCGGAGTCCTCCTCTCGCACCACGTAGCAGCGGGTATTCTCCGCCACGGTCACCACGGCGTTGGATTGGGGGTCTTCGGTGGTCCAGTGGATCCTCGAGGAGCCCTCCTTCCCTCCGGTGTACTCAACTTCAATGGAGAGCTCCTGATGAACGGCGGGGTGTCCTACGATGTTGAGCGCCTTAACAGTCGGCACGCCGGGCAGGACTACGGAAGAGGTCTTCGCCAGCACGTTCGAGCCGCGAGCACCGTCGGAGCGAACGGGGATCATGATCACCTCGATAGTGGCCCCTATTTCTGCGCGGGTGAGGGTGAGGGAGGTGGAGTTGTGGGTTCCGATCGGGACGGGCTTCTTGGCGCCGGGGTGGCGGCGGTACCAGTTGATCTGGTGGGTTCCTGCCACGCCGCCAATGTACTCGTATTGAAGGACGAGAACCTCGTTCTCCTGAAGTTCACCGTAGATGCTGATATTGCGGATCTCCGGGGTGGCGGGAGCGATGCGATTATCCAGAACGCAGCGGCACGCCTCGCCCTCCTTGCCCTTGTCATTGATGGGCGTGTACTCCACAGCGAGAGAGTGGCCCACATCCTCGAGAGTGGTATGGTAGGTCGTTTTGGTCTCACCCTCAATGGCCATGTACTGGGAAGAAGAACCCTTACGCAGCCACTGGTACGTGCTCATGCCTTCCGTGCCGCCCGTGTACTGCGCCTTCACCTCCAGCTCGCTGTCCTCAATGAGGTTACCGCTGATCATGATGAACTCGCACTCAGGGTTGCCCTCCACCACGGTCTCTGTCACCGCAGACTTGGGCTCGCCGGGGACCCAGTCGTTGCGGACGGGGGTGAAAGTTGCCTTGAGCGTGCAGCCGATGCACTCCTTCGTGACCTTGAAGGCAAAGGCGTTGAAGGCCTGGCCGCCAGCGGTCTGCGGGGTGATCGGGATTTCCTCTCCAGCGAGGGTCACACGCGACCAGGAGAGGGACGAGGTTCCCTCTTCGCCGCCAAAGTAGTGCGCCTCCACGTAGAGCATCTGGTTCTCCTTGGCCTCACCCTTGATCTCGAGGAAGGTGCAGCTGGGCGGAGCGGGGATAACAGGAGAGGACATGTCAAAGAACAGAAAGCTGAATTGGCCATCCATGTACGCCAGCACTTCGCAGCGCAGGCAGCAGCCAATATCCGCCTTGGTCGGGACGTAGGAGGTCCCGTGCTCCCGCTCAATGAGCTCGAACACCCCATTGGAGGCCTGGCGCATCCAGCGGATGTGGAAGATGGTGTTCTTGTCGGCCAGGTTTGTCTCCTGGGCCTCCACCTCGCGGCGGTTGACGCTGCCCTCGTGGGACTCGGAAGTGTGTGTGCCGGTCTCATCCAGCTTTTCCTCGCCGTCCATGATGAAACGGTACTCGTACGTGTCGGGGGGGAGGTACAGAGTGGTCTGGAACTTGGGAACAGGCTTCGCTGGCGGGGCCGGGGGTGGGGCAACTTCCTCCCCCTCTGCTGGGGGATTCTCGCTCTCCTGCTGGGCGGACTCCTGAGCGGCCAGCTCCTCCTCCGACATCTCCACCTTGGTCATCTTGATTGGCTCCAGCCAGTTGTTGAAGCAGCCGACAAGGAACACCTCCGTGGCGTCGCCAGAGATGGTGAAAGTGGTGGGGAAGAGGTTCGGGGAAGCAAAGGGGTTCTTCTCTACCTCCTCGGGGGCGCGGTTATCCTGCAAGCAGAGGGACAGGTTCACCTTGTTGCCCTCCATGAGAACACTCCTGTCGCCTTCCTCAGAGGTGATGTGGATATTGTGGAGGCGGACGACACTCTGGTCATCACTCTCACGCGGGCGTTGGTTGTGCAGCATGAAGTTCTCGGCAGCGCTGTCGACGGTACTCTCGTCCTCGATGACGAAACCGCTGCGGATGCAGTAGACCACCTTGCCCTTGTACGGCTCCACAGCAGCGCGCTCGTCCTCCTTGACGGGCTTGCCATCAATCGAGACGAGGCTGTTGTTGTTCACGGCGATGGCCATGTTGCGGTACGAGGGGTTTTCCGTAATCGGATTCCCGACCAGGTTTAGGGTGTGTAGGTTGGGCAGGCTGGGGTACTGATCGAAGCTGCTGATGGCGTTGAAGTTGAGCGATAACACACGCAGGTTCGGAAGGTTGGAGAGGCCTTCGAAGCTGGAGATTCGGTTGTCGCTGATGCAAAGGGTCTCCAGGCCCACGAGGCCAGAGAAGCCGTCCAGGGACTCGATCCGGTTCACACTGAGGTACAGGTGATGGATGCGGGGGAGGAACGAAAGGAAGTCCACCTTAGGTCCGATTTGGTTCATGGATAGGTCTAGCACGCGGAGCTTCTCCATGTTCTTCGCAGGGGCGAATTTTCTGATCTCGTTCTCCCGGAGGTACATGAACTCTGCATCGGGATTCTCGTCCAGAACGCGGCCAACCTTACGAAGGTTCTTCCGTTCTGGACAACGCCGCTGAGTTTGGCGCCGGAAAGCGGGCCGACTCCACGCAGCTGCTGCGTACGGTTCACCATTTTTTTTTGTTTGTTTTGGTTTTTGTTTTTCTCTCTTTTTTTTTGAAAAGGAAGAAAAAAAAAAAGGAAAACGGGGTTAGGAGCGGGAGAAGTATGGGATGGAAACAAAGTAGTACACCCGGGGGGAGCGGGGGGTAGAGGTCGAGCGATACTGAAAAGGAGGGGGGAGAGTGTATATCGTTGTATATCGTTGTAGATGGAGTAGTACATAACCAGCAAAAGAAAAAAAGAAAGAAAGAAATAGAAGAAGAAGAAAGGATTCACCTCAGATCAGACAGCCAAAAGGAGCCATGACACGACTACAAATGAGGCGTGGGACGTCCCACGAAGGCCCATAACACCTGCGATGAATGCGATAATGAGATATGTGTACGGCAGCCATGGAAATAACTCCCATTGGTTCTTTCTGTTGTTGTTGTTTTCCTCTCTCGCTCTCCAAGAGGTCACGCCTGTCAAGACTCATTCCGCTTGTCCACGGTTCGTTCGGATTTATTTTTCTTCGTCTTCTCTTTTTATTTATTCATTTATTTATTTTTCAGTTTTCTTTATTTCTTTTTTTTTACTTCTTTACTTCTTTTTTTTTTGAAGAAAAACTGGCTATCAGGGAGCCTAGTGTGTGGGGGGCGGGGCACTTAGGAAATACTCCAACTCTTCTCTCTCGTTACAACAACCTGAACTTTTACTATCTTTCTTTTCTTTTCTTTTCTTTTTTTTTTCCTTCTTCGTTGTTGCTGATATTACATCAGGCCCTGTGAGGTTGTGCTTTGTACAGGGAGACGCGCCAAGGGAGCCGAGGTGCTTTGCTTTTTCTTCTTGGTTCAAGGACCGGGGTCTCGGCAGCTTCCAGGAGGACGCGACATGGCAGAGTAGAGAGATAGGGTATCGGACTCGGCCCGGGGCGACTCCGCCCGGCCCGCCCCCGGTGGCCACGTACCGCTCTGTGTCATGGCAAACAGCCGCATGCTATCCGCCAGGCTGGGGATGACGGTCCCATCTCCGTCTTCGTGTTTGTTGAAGAGCTTCCAGGAGTGCATAATAATCTGCATGGGCGAGTGGTTATGGGGGTCCATCTCGGCCTTGAATGTGGTCTGGTGAATAAGCTCTGTCACGTTGCGCAGCGTGAGGACCCCTGCTGGGGCATTGGTCGCCTCATCCACAATCAGAGCGATGGCGGGAGAGAGCCGCTGCAGGCCAATGAATACTTCGGTGCCAACGGTTTCCCCACTCATACGGCTCAGAGGGCGTAGCTGGAGGTCCTTGACACGGATTAGTTCTTCCTCCCTGCGGTACACCAAGAGCGCAAGGGTGTTGGTAAGAAAGAAGCTCACCACGTTATCTGGATTCCCCGGGTCCTCGTACACGAGAACAAAATTATACCCATTATGAAAAATCGTTTCCACAACCTCTTCCGTGATATACGCCTCAGAGTGAAGCCTATACATATCCGCGATAGGAGTTTGTATCATGTTTTTTGCCCTGCTCTCCGACAGACTCAGCACATTCAGCATGATGGTCATCTCTTCCTTTTCCAGATCATCCTCACCACTGCCTTCGCTCTCCGCTTTGGAGGGATGCGTTCCAGATACGTCCTCCTTCGCAGATCGACGCTTATCCCGCAGTTCATCCTGGTACGCAATGAGCGCTTTTAGTTCACGGCGCTGAAACGGAACGACTTCCTTGTCGCCCACAATATAATCCAGCAGTTTGGCGATGGGCCAGGCCACCGGGCTGCAGACGTACATGAGAATGTGGATCATCGGTGCAAGGAAAGCACACACGGAGAAGGCGTTGTGAATGAACACCGCCTGGGGAATAATTTCGCAGAAGACAAGCGTAACCAGAACAGAGACGACGACGGCGAGAACGGGGTTGAGAAGCGCATCGAGGAGAAGGGGCAGCGTTTCCAGTGCGATATCGTTCCAGATCAGCAGAGTGATGAGGAGCCAGTGTGGCTCGTCGAGAATCTTGAGCAACTTCTCCGCCTTCTTGGCGTCTTTTACGTTCCCGCTCTGTGCAATCCCCCGGAGGCGATTGGGATCCAGAGAGAAGGTGCAAAGGATAAGCCCGGCCATCACTCCCGCGAGCAGAATGAGCGCAAAGATGAGTACAAGGCTCAAGCTCACGGGCACTTGCCCAAGTAAGGACGCCTCTCCCATGATGATGGAAACCTTTTTTTTTTTGGAGGGTAGGCTGTGGTTGGTCTTGTTTTTTTGCTTGTTTGCGCTCGCTCTTTTCTTGTTGCCAAGTTGGCTCGTCTCCGTTATCGATCGATTTCAACAATGATGGGAAAAAAAAAAGGATAGAGAGTAATACCCGTTGTCCCCACGTAAGGCGCAGGCGCTACCCCCTTTAACAATCTTAATGATATGAATAAGAGAACCGAGAGGTATGATATATGTGTGAAAGATGGACGAAGCTTTACTTTTTTTTCCTGTTCTTTTCTTGTGGGGGGATATCTCTCGCTGTGTTTCTGATTCGATTTGATTCGATTTGGCTTCTTCTTCTTTTTTTTTCTTCTTTCTTTCCTTTAAGGAAATGCGCTTGCTAAACAAGATGTAGGTGTGATCTTGTCGTCCAACGGAGATAAAATAAATAATAATAATACTAACGGCACCACTCGGCTATCGCTTTTGCGATACAACCGTTGTGTGTACTCCTATACGGCCAACGTAATAGAAACAGAATAAGTAAACTATTTCTTGACACGTCAAGTTAGTCCGAGAGGGTGAACCGTTTTGCTGTGAGAGGTGGGACGTCTCGCAGACGCATATATAACAGAAACGAACTTTTTTTTTCTGCACAAAAAAAAAAGTAAATAAAAATAAAAATAAAAAATAAAAATAAAAATATTGTTAAAGCGGAGTGGAGCAGAAGGCAGGAGTGCGTGGGCAGGCACCAGAGTTCCAGGCGTCAGATATAGATTGTTCTAAGCCTGTTAACTGCACGCCAAAAAAAGAGAGAGAGACGGGGGGGGGAGGGGGAGAAGCCGCACAAAACTTTTCTTTTATCTTCTATTATTTTTGGTTGTGGGTGTGTTGGATTTTCAAGTCTCTCTCTATCTCTCTGTGCAAGAAGCTTTTTATGTTTGTCGATCGCAGTGGCCACACGCGAGGGGATAAAAAAAGAGAGGAAAAAAAACAGAAGAAAGAAAGAAAGAAAGAAAAGAGTTATTGCTATTAAAATAAAAAAAAAAAACGAAGTCAATAATGAACAAAAAGAAAGTCACCAGCGTTGACGTCCTCCCATTCAAAGCATAATAAATGCTAGTGTTCGTTGCGATCCCTAATAGAGGATGTGTCTATCTATTGGAGGGAGGAGGGGGGAATGCATAAAACAAAACGATCGACGACAATAAAAGAAGTACAAGTTTTACACTTTGAAATGGTTTCAATAGCACGTTAACATCGAGATATCTATAATAATCACTAGCAGAGAACAAATATATACGGAGAAAGACAAGGAGGAGGGGGAGACAGCGGGAGTAGGAAGATGTGCAGCAGCACGCACAGATGAAGTAATGTAGCATAGGGGCCGAGTCATCACTCGCACTCTTGAGGGGAGGTTCCGCTTTTTTTTTCCTTTTTTTTTGAAGCGGAAGGGGGAGGTGAAGAAAGAGAGAGAGAGAAGGCAAGGAAGTTTCGCTGCTGTTTTTGGCCCGGTTGGTCTTAAATATATATATATATATGCTATATTCTTCTTCTGTTCTCGTGACCCCCTGCTCTCTCCCCTCTCTCTCTCTCTCTTTTGTCTCTCTCTCTTTCTGCTTCGTGTTTATTCTCTATCCCTTGTGGAAACGCTTGTGTCGTCAGAATAAATAAATCGCGTCGTAGGCCACCGTCCATGCCAGGATATATGTCATTGCCCCGCTCAAGAACTGCCGAGTGGAGAAAAATTCGCTCTTCCCCGTAGGGATGTATTGCATGACGTCCCCGCTGCAGGCCAGCGTCAGGGTGAGGCCTGCGGTGATGGCCGAGGAGAGAAGCAGAAACAGGAAGCCGTAGATCCCTGTGAGTCCGAGAGCTCCCGCCGCAACGCCACTGACGAGCGCACTCATGACTCGGATCTTCATCAGCTTTTCGAAGTTTCGCTGAATCGTGCCACCGACGTAGCGCGTCTGGGACGTCGTCGACATGTTTTGTTGTTTTTTTTTATGTTTATAGATAAGATTCGGATTCGGAAATTACTTTCTTCTTTTAAGAACAAAGATATGGTAAGTGTGTTTAAAATGTGTTTAGCGCACCAGCAATAGTCATGTAAGGGTGTAGTCAATGGGTGCGTGTGGTACTCACAGTACAACAAGCCTTAACCTTTTTTTTTAGAAGGAGTGAAGGGAGGATGTAAGAGAGAAAGAGAGAGAGAGAGAGGAATCAATAGACATCAAAAACAACGTCAGCAACGCACATTGTTGTTCCTGCTGTAGCTTGCGGGGGGGCTTATTTAATATTAATATTAGTATTATTATCATCACCATTATTATTTGTTTGTATAGTACTTGTACTAGTTGGTTGTTGGTTGTTATTTCGAAGGGCTGGCACACTTCAGCTCTCTCTCTCTCTCTCGCTTACTGGTTCTTCTTCGCATCGGACGACGCCGTCTCTGCAGCCCTACGACACCCTCTTAGGGTTCCTTCGCCCCACCTGCTATCCCTCCTCCTCGCTGACGCCCTCAGGGTCCTCATCGCCCCTGCTTCCGTGACCCACCCCCGCCCTACCACAGCCAGGCTCAAGAGCGCTACGAGAGCAGTGAAGTATTTTCCATGCTGTCGTAGGTACTGCCAGAGCGTAAGGGACTCGTCCGGGATCATACTTATCCTCATCTTTCCGTCTGCCCCACATGGCGTCTCCTCCGTTCCTCCTACACCCTCCAGGAAGAGCGTGAGGGTTTGGTGTGTCGCATCAAAGTAAATGGAAATTGGCGGCTTTCGCGCCTCGGCCTCCGTTGTGTTGTGGGGAAGTGAAGGGGCGCGCAGGAGGAGGCCACCCCCTCTCAGGCGATACGGCAATAGAAGCCCTTCGAAACATTCCGTTCGTTTCTTTTTGTTTTGTGTGGACAGTAGGAAGGAATCCTCGTCCGCATCGAGCAGAAGGTGTAGCGTTGTGTAGCAACCACCACCACCACCAGCAGCAGCAGTACACGTCATGTGGAGCCGTAACTTCTGTTGTTCTCTTCCGTCTCTCCCACCTTCTTCAGCCACGGTATTGGGGTGGGGAAGGGGGATGCGTGTGGGGGAGGCAGCGCGCCAACTCCGTGATACGGCGCGAAGCTCCGCTGCGAGAGAGGTTTGCCGCTCCTGAAACGCAACGAAACTGCAGGCGAGGAGACCCATCAGTAAAGCCCCTAGGCGGATGCAGTTCATCATACGTACCATTCTTCTTTTTTTTTTCCTTTTTTTTGTTTGTTTGTTTGTTCCTTCGGGCACACACCACGTAAACACGCACCCCACACCCTCTTACTCTTCTTTTCCTTTTGTTGTTGTTGTTGGATGTGTGTGTGGTAGGGGGGGACAGAAGGCAGAAGACAGGAGGGTGGGAGGTAGTGAAATCATCCATCATCACAACGCGGCAGAAGAAGAAAACGCAGGCACTTGTGTGGCGGGACTTTTGACGCTGATGGTATAACAGCTCTATGCGAGGAGGGGAGGGCTCAAGCACAGATGCGTACTTCTCATCTCTGCCTCTCTGTCTGTGCTGGACCGAAGAGGTGCGGGGTGCAGGAGGAGGGGGGGGGGGGGGAACTAGTTTGTTCACACACCAGTACACCGCCCCACACACACACGCACACAGCGTAGGGTAGGTGAAGTAGTAGGGTGTAGGGTCTAGGGAGTGGGTGAAATATGCACTCACAGACACCACCGCGACCACCACCCCTCCTCACTCTAGGAAGAGTTCCCTCCTTCCATCAGAAACAAATAATACGCGTGCAAATTGTGGTGGGGGTCTAGGAATCCAAAGCCCTCCTTCCCCCGCAGGGATTTCTCCGCTTGCACACGACCAATGGATTTGGCCAGCGCCACAAACTCTGTAATGGCAGAGTTCTCCATCTGATTTCGAGGCTTTTTCCCTTTGAAGGCGGCCGCCACCGCTGCTTCGTCCCCCTTTGCATCGTTATTGCTGGCGTCGCGCTTCCGCTTCTTCCCCGCCGCAATGCTCGCGTTGTCGCCGTACGTGAGTCCACTACCGCCGGACCCTTTATACCGCATGAAATCCAGCAGCGAGCTATCCGAAGGGAGGAGAGGGTTCCCCTGCATAAACCCATCGAGCCACACTCCGGCGTTGGAAGGCGCCTCTAAAGACAGGATGGACGTCACTACCCGCAGGCGGAGAACATCCAGGGGGAGGGGCATCGGCTTGGCGTCCGCCCCATCCGAGGCGGCCTCTAGCAGAACACCGTTGTTGTGGAACGATATATGCAGCGTGGCCCGCATCACGAGCAGCGGATAGGATATCTCCAGCGGGCACTGGATACTCTTCTCTTCAGCCGAGGAGAGCAGCGAGCCCGCCAGCTCGCAGAAGACGGACGACACGGGGTACGAATAGGTCTGCACGGACGGCGACTCGCCAGGCAGGGTCTCTGTGGGGTACCACCCTCGGCACACGGTAGAAGGCGGATGGATATAGTGGTTCTGCACCATTGTCCGTTTGCCTCGGGGAAGACTCAACAGGTAGTGCAACCGATTCTTTGTCATGTTCGGGCTGTTCCACTTTAATCCATAACTGGAGAGGTGCAACACTAAGCTGTCGTTGTCCAGCTCTGTGTGTTGTTCTAAAGTAATTCTGTGGGATTCACAGAAGGATTCCAGCCACGACGGAACCCATGAATGGAAGAGGTGATTCCGCATGATCAGCCGCAGTGTCAGATGTCTGGACTGCCGCAGAATAAATCCCCAAAGCACGATCTTAGCATCCAGCACTGTGAACCGTTTCTTATACCCGTATCCCTTCGTGTACCGAAACGCGGAAGACAGGAAGCGCCCCACAGCCGTCAGCTCCACTTCGTCTTCACATCCAGCTAGTAGTCTGACGCAGCCCCCCATTTCCAAGTATTTGATAACTATCTGATGCTTTCGGCAGGCAGGGCCGCTGATGAAGAGACTTTCAGGGATCCTTACCCGCGGTTGATGCGTCTCGGGGGAGTACTTCACGAGAAACCGACGAAACAGAAGAAGAACACCATCTGCTAGCTCCACCTCATCTATCGTCAATTCAGGGCTAGAATCTTCCTCCTTATGTTCGAAAAAAATTGGCTCTTGTGGAACAATTGCTATCAGCTGTAAACCTTGTAGAGTTTTAGAGGGTATCAGTGACATCATGCTGACGATCTCTTCTCGGAGGCATTCTCCATACTCAACGTACCCACAGTGAATCACTCGCTTGATTCTCAATTTATGAAGAATTCCATCAACTTTCGTCGTACTTTCATCTGACATCCAGAGAGGTACATGTTACAATAAGTGGGTCATTGCTACTCAATATGGAAAGGTTCTCTTGAAGGTTGTAGAATCGAATAATCCTTGTCGGTACCGATGTATAGCTGTCCAGTACTTTGCTTTGCATCATGCTCTCCTCTTTCCCGTCAGGCAGAACCAGCAGAACAATAGGTGCTTTAAAGTAAAACTCTGAATGATCATCATCATCATCATCATTCAAATCGCAAAGTTCTTCAAAGGAATCCACAACGTAGCTTCTGATTTCCTCTCGCCATTCAGAGCTGCTTGCAGCGTCCACTACGGTAGCGCTTTCCAAGATTCTGTCGTATTCGGCTGTTACCTCCCCATTGTGAACGTCGCTCACGCATAATCTCAGCGAGTTCTCAAGATAAATATGAATGGTGTCCCCAAAAACCTTTCCGTTGGCTGTATTGAGAACATGCAAGCCAATTTCAATAGAATTCAATCTCTCGTTATCAATCCAACTCATTGAGGAAAACGAATGAATCATAGAAGACATTCCCGCCAGCATAATAGAAAATAAATACGCTCCTGAAGAACTTCGGAGAAGGAGATCGCAGTTCAAAAGAATAAATTTCGGAAGAACATCTGTGTCCCCCCAAAGCGTATCTAATTGTCTCCGTCCAGATTTGGTCAATCCCGTTAATATTTAATTGAACTTCTCTCCATGAGTCTCCATTTTCGTTGCGTCTACTTGCACCATAGATGACCGTTACATAATCAGATCCGTCAGGATGGAAAATTGATGCTGCGGATGAGCACGAATGAAACGCGGGGAAACAAGAAAGTTTCCGCTGTTTTTTTTCTATCTCTTGCACTTTAGAATACAATCGGGAATCCCTTTCAGCAAAAAAGCTCAATTCTTGGCAAAAGCACATCATTTTTTTCTTGAAGCTTATGAATGCGGCTGGAATGCAAGAAAGAATAGAGGCTCAGCACTTCTACGGGCCCAAAGTAAGGCAGATCCCCGAAATATCCAGTTGTCCCATCAGTGAAAGGCATGGAAGCGATGATCCCACTTGCCACAACTACTTCTTTCTTTTTTTCTTTTCCTGTAAGAGAAACAAGAAACGAGAAGGAATTTAGTGAGTAAAATACAAGGATCACCACTTTAGATACATCTTCCCAGCGACATACTTCCCAAGAATAGCTAGATGTTTTCAATTTCGCTCTTATTATTATTATTATTTGGTTATTATTATTGTTTGTTTGTTAGTGGGTGGGTGGGTATGTCTTAATGAAAGTGGGTGTTATTGAAGAAGTTACCACATTTTTTACTATTTTTACTTTTTTTTTCTAATGCCGTCCTATACATATAGGGCAACCTGATCAAAATCGGAGATTTCTATGCCCTCTGAATTACCGCCCCAGATCAACGCAATAAGATCTGTGGTTATACCTTGTGCTGTATGAGTAGAAGTAATGATATTTTTCCCGAGCCGTGATCTGGATAATTATACTTAATGTGATCAACACTATTGATACACTGATGATGATGATGTACTTGTCGGGAAAAAAATCTCAGAAATAATAATTATAATAATTATAATTAGTTAATTAATTAATTAATAATAATAATAATAATAATAATAATAATAATAATAGCGAAAAATAATTTGCCGCAGTATAAAAATAATTCGTCGTAATAATAATAACAATTATACTTAAAAGAACAAATTCTTCCCGTAGTAGTAAATATTTACTAACATTTTAATAAACACAACATTAGTAGTTCATTTATTATGATTATGATTCTTAGTATATTCATAATAGAATAATAATAAATATTATCATTATTATTATTATTATTATTATTATTTATTGTTGTTGCTGTAATATAAAACAGCGTAATATAAAACACCAGCTCTCACGATCAACTTTGCAGTGATTCTTTAAGAAAAAAATTGCTGGTTAATATTTCAAGCACGTGGCGTGCAGCGCACATCACACATAAATTAAAAGACAGTTGTTGTTGTTTTAGATGATTTTTTTTTGAAAAATCTCTTCCTTTCAAATGTATATGAAATTAAAAAAAAAAAAAACATGCTTTATTAAATTTACACTCTTTCGAGCATGCTGAAGGCGAATTTTCACTTTAGTTCTCGGTAGGTTTTTTCCAATTGATATAAGTGTACATTTCATAAGATTATCTCCATTGGCTATTTCTCGGTTTCTTCCACTACGCAATAAACAGCATTAATAATTATAAAAATAAAATCAACTTCTAATACATCATATATATGTTAGCCTCTCAACGGTTTATTGTAATAGCTCTTGTAGTTTCCTTCGGAGTAAAAGTTAAACTTTTACTAAATGTTGTATTGTTTAAACGAAGCATATCTATCGATCTACAGAAACAATTGATTTCGAGTTGTTATACCGTCAATTTTGCAATCTTATTTTTTTATTATTTATTTTTGTAAACCCATTTATTTATTTATTTATTTATTGTACAGTTTATCTGCTTCTGCTTGCTCTCCAAAGTACTAGCAATTAGCGAGAAACGAGGAGCTTTTGATTATTTTTTATTCACTTAGTATTAAATGCATTTCGTATTATCATTATTATTACGATTATTATCATTCTTAGATCTGGTGGTGGCGGTTGTGGTAGTTGGATAACTGTTGTTTTGTGGGCAGGAGTATTCTCACTTGAAAAGAAAAGATCTCTTGTTCTATGTATCAGCATTAAGTGATTAAAAAAACAGCTTTAGAATAAATACACATTAAAATAATAATAAAAATAATAATAATAATAATAATCATAATCATAATAACCGGTTATTGAAACTCTAATCCCATCACAATTTCCAGGAACAAAATTAAGAATTAAGAAATTTTAAGATCTCAATGAATGTAAATTATTATTATTATTATTATTATTATTATAACTATAATAGCTATTATCATTTTAATAATATTAGCATTATGAACATCATTATTATGGTGGGTCAGAGAATATAAAAAAAAAGAATAAATAACAAAAATAATAATAATAATAATAATTTCGTTGTTCTAGCGCATTTGACAACCATAGCACATCAACAAAAAATAAATACCAATGTACGGATAGTACAGATGCCAGATGCCACATCAAAAGCCTACAAACGAAAAAAATACCATCAATACACCTGATAATTTAGCCCTTGTCTGCGAGCATAATGCTTCTATGACTTCGTTTTGTTTTTATTTTTTCTCCCCCACGACTAAAATTAGAAAGTAAAATTTATCCTGGGACCAAGAAAGTGCAACACGAAAAAATGAAACTAAAAGACCACAACTACCATAATAGAAAAAACGAGTGCACCGATTACAAATAAGATCCGCTCCGAAGATAAGATAAACGAATGCGATCACCCATTCCTCGGGTGAATCTTTACCACAGAAATTGAATAGAGGTTCTTGCCGTTTCCGGACTCGATTCCTACGGATGCTTGGCTCGGAGAGAAGGCTGGCCCCTTATGTTTTCTTTACTCCTTCTTTCTCCGTTTTCCCAGAGCATACGCAAGTCTAGGCAAGGGGCCATTTCCCAAACACGCTGTGCGCATGCAAAGGCGCTGCCCCATCACACAAGCCCTGCCCCTCCCTACTTCCTAGGTCCCCGAGGCATTCGCCGCCAGCCCCACGGCGCGCACCCCAATGGCACTAGGGGTGCACATAGCCCCCACCCGCCCGTGGCAATTTGTCACTGCTGGGGCCCTCGCTTTTCATCACCTGGCGTCCCGCCAAGCCGCTCCCACACGCCCGCCTTCCCAAAGCCCGTGCGATTTTCGGGAGTCTCCAAAAATCTTTTATTTTCGGAGAGACTCCCCCATTTAAAACAAATGAAGGAAAGGCTATTCAATTTGGCATTTTGGCCAGTTTCCCAGGCATATGTATACCAAACCTTTAAAGAATACCCAAAAAAAAAGGAAAAAAAAAAACAAAGCTGAAACAAAACCCAGAAAGCGCAATGAGGAAAGTGCCACGAAGAAACCAAGGAACGAAGCAACCATGACGCAACGAACTCTCGGAAGTAACGAAGGCACAAGCGCAACTAATCAGGGCCTTTCATGCTTTCTGGAGGGCGTCCTCCCCTTGACTGCGGCCTCGCCACCTATACAACCCACCAAGCTGTTTGGATTATATCCCCATCCAGGCTGACGTGTATATCTTTCCTTTTCTCTTCCTTTACCCTGCGCCATACACCCCACATATACCATCACTGGCGCAGAGGGCCCTTGCCATAGGATGAATCGCAAACAGAAGGCCATGGCCACGAAGTAAGTACCCCGAGGTACCATTCCCACCACACACGCGCTACTTACCTGCACGGTCGCCACCTCGGTCTGCGATCTCCCCCGCACAAAGACAGGGACAAAAAAAAAAAAGACGATAGTGTTGCGGATGATGTGGGAGAGCCCCTCAGAGCCCGCGGAGCCGGTGACCCTGACGCAAATGCAGCGAGGCGGCCCGGTCCCTGAGCCGCAGCAGTCCGAGAGCAGCTCTCTTCTTGGCCATGATGTGGTGTCTGGCAGCGAGAGCCGGGGATGTGGCGTATCTCCGCCAGCGAGACATTCGTCTCGAGAAGGATCCGGGAGAGGACGGGACGTACGGCCTAGTGGTGACCCAGCGCTACGGGAAGGGGAGCGAAGTTCAGAGGAGTCTGCGCGGCCGGCTCAACGCTGCGAGTGGAGCAAGCGAACGGCCTCTCGAGGATTCTGGCGCACGCCCGGAGAAGTTCTTCCCGGACAACGAGGATCTCAGGGACCGGATCAGAGCCGCCCCGCGACGAGAGAACCGAGAGTCAGCGCTGACATCGGTGAGGCGTGGCGCGATCCATCACATAGCGGCGAAGGGAGTGCCCACAGAGGAGCTGATGAGGCCCACGGGACGCAAACGGCTCGACACCCTGGAGATATACTGCCACACCCGGCCCTATGAAAAAGTGGAGGCTTCACCTGAAGCACACCAGTCTCCTCGATATGAACGCCGTCCTTCAAATGGAAACGGCGCGTTCCGCCACAAAGAATTTCCTGCTCGGAGTGCAGAAGTATTTCGATCCGCAGACGTATGAGGGCTTCGGTATGGTATCGCAACGGTATCGAGGTCACCTTCTTCCAGATCAGCGGTCCATTCAATCCGGCTGATACACTATCACGTGTCTTTGGAATCGAAAGGGGGTCAAATCGTATGCAGGCCAGGAGCTACGACTTGTCTTCCCTCTCTTCGTTAGACTTCGTCCCCGGTATGTGAGGACCTCCCTTTCAAGGCGAACAGACACCGCTGAGGCCAGATGTATATAGAGAAATGCTCGCTGTGGGGTGAATCTAGACCACAGAATCTTAATTGAGGTACTTCCAGTTTCCGGACTTGACTCCTACGGATGCTTGACGCAAAGAGAAGGTGAACTCCCTATTTTTTCTTTACTCCTTCATTTTCCTTTTCCCTATGTCTAGGCAAGGAGCTCCATCCCAAATGTGATGCTTTACACGCATACAAAGGCGGTGCCCCATTACATTCGTCTTGTCCCTATCCTACTGTCTCCTAAGGCCCCTAACAGACATTTAGCTTCTTCAGAGGCACGCCTCTCTCGCACCCGCACCGCGGATCAGCAGTGACACAGCCAATGGCCCGCAGCATCATTTCACGGTGCGCTACTGTGGTAGGAGCGCTGGCATGGCATCAGCACCTACAGCCGCTAGATGTGCGTGATCACAGCGATGTGGCCCGGGTCCGAGTGGTGTGGCTTCGAGTTGAGCTGAGTCAATTAGAAATGTGGAGATCCAAATAGTGAACAGGAAAGGGAACAGCAAACGACAAAACAAAAATAAAAATAAAAAACGGCGAACTGAAACTTCTCTGAAAAGAAATAATAATAATAATAATAAAGGATGGAGAACAGAGAGAGAGAGAGAGAGAGAGCTGTAAAAGGCTTTTCGAACAAGCGATGGTGGTGTGCAGCGAGGACCTTGCCGTCCTTTTTGGCAGTGCTCTCCAACTAGAGAGGGAAGAAATTTCATTTATTGATTGATGATTTGATGTGTTATGTTTTATGGTGTCTATGAAACCTCCTCACGACTCTCATTCCTTCCTCATTCCTTCATTTTACAAATAACCGTGTATATACCTTAGGGGAGGGCAAGAGAGAGAGAAGAAAAAAGAGAGACCGAAAAAAAAATGCAAGGGGGGAGGAGGCAGGGAGGGAGGCAACTATGGAAATTTGTACTTTCTCTTTCATTATTATTTCAAATTAAAACATGGAATGGAATTCGAATAAATCTTGCTGGAAGCGCACTATAATCCGTTCCTGGATTCGTATACAACATACTGTTTCACTCAGTAGCGTACAGAGAGGAAAGAAAACAAAAATAAAAAAAAGAGCGAAATAAATGTATAGAAATGAATACAGAGGAAAAAGAAAAAAAAAAAGTAACGAAGAAGGAACTAAAAACCTTTTTGAAGGAGCCTCGTTGTGCGGTATATATATGTTGGTAGGTTTTTTTGTTATCTGTGAGGGTACGTGCATCTGTCTTTCTTTTTTTTGTCGTACATTTTTCCACCCGAGTCAGTTCCTTTGTGGTTGATGAGGATGCGTAGGATGGCTCACATAGATGAATGTATCGTCAGGAGCAACAAGAGTTATTGTACGATAATTAAAAACACAACAAAAAAAAAAAAGTAATAGAATACTAAATTAAATTAAATTAACTCAAGATATGACTTCTAAAAAAAAAAAGAGGGGGGTCAAGACTTAAGGGGGATCGTGATGGTGGTGGGGAAGAACTCGGCTACTGATACAGGTAGGGTGAGGAGGGATAGAGAAAATTATATCTGATGCCGGAAACCTAGCCACACCCTCTTCACTGTACTGCCAAATATCTTTGTGGCGTACCAGCAGCAAAGACTCTCTTTCACTTCCTACCGCCACCCATATAGTTGTGCTTCGCTTTTGGAGGTCGGTAAATGGCAGCGAAACTGGGTACTTTGCTATTGGTGAGTAGACGAAAGTTTTGCTCCTCATACGCCCGCTTCACCACGTCTCGAGCTTCCACAGTTTCGTCTATAATCTTCCGAAGCTGCGGAGGGATGATGTTGTCGACTTGTCGAATATCTGTCACCAGTGCCTCGGTTAGTCCATGGCTCCTCACGGTGCATAAGAACTCGGGGGCGGCAGAGGCGTACTCGTAGCCGCCGAAAATGAAGCTGTGTCCCTTCGTTCCCGGGACCTCTCGGCGCTTCTGTTTCTCTGCTTCGTTCTCTGCCTCACACGCACCCTCCTCTTCCATCTCCTCGGCCACTTCGTTAAAGTTCGCCACCATCCGAAAGGTCTCAATCCCTTGGCGGGAACATATCGTCACATCCACTGCCCCACGGATCACGGTTATCAGAGCCGTAAGCGGGGCCCCCATTTCAGCGAGAGTCTCTCCATGCAAGTACACCGCAGGCTGGGCAACGCCATATATCTTGGACAGGTGGGAAGGCAAAAAACAGAAGGACAAATACGGATCATAACGAAAATACCACGGCATCGCCGGGTCCTTCTTTATTTCTCGCGCCCGTAGGACCTTCGCGGCCTTGCGGCACTCTAGCAGTGCATGCGGTTCCGTCATCCCCACATCCAATAGCAGGTCTCTTGAGAGGCACCAAATATCGCAGTCGTTGAGACTCGTTGCAGAGTACTTCTTCTTCTCGTTAACAGCGCAGGCACACTCAAAGATACCCAGCAGCGCCCCCTTGGAGAGCTCCCGCTCCTCTCCACTTTCGTCACGGATAATGATGTGCCCATCCTGAATAAAGTACGCGTTGGGGTCCACGGACCCTGCCGTAAAGAGAACCTCTCCGCCATGTAGCACGATGGGTTCAATGCACTGTGTCAGCCGCGTCAGGGCGGCATCGCTGAACGCGTTGAAAAATACAAAACGGCGCCGTAAGTTCTTCACTCGAACGGTGAACAGCTTGCGAAGATTCTCCTTTCGCCGGCAGTCTGCAGCGGTACGTTGCTGCATGGCGAGGTCCGGTGTGAGATACTGTGCCACCTGCTCGTAGTCATTCGGTGTGACAACCCACGCCAGAACATCTGTTTCGCAGTAGACAGACGCCGTGCGCGTCTCCTTGCAGACGAGGCCGTACTCCCCTACGTAGCACGGTGTTTCTAAGATCAGCGTTTGAATGCCGTTGTCTCGACGGCGGCGTTTGTCCTTCAGAGACTTGTTCCGGAAGACGATAGACACCGTACCCAACGTAATCATGAACATGGATCTATCATGGTTGTCAGCGTGGATAAGGAATCGACCCTGCTTCATGTACTTCGGTGTCGCCTTCGAGGAGAGTAGCTCCAACAAATGGAATGGCCAGTTGGCGAAGAGACCCTTCATCTGCATAATAACTTCTGGTGTTGGCCGTGGTGCATTCTCGCCCAGCTTCTCCAAAAAGGCCTCCGTCTCCAGTCGCTCTCGCTTCAGTAAGACAATTTTCTTCACGATCGGTCCAAGAAGTTTACGGAGCAGTTGTAGAGCCTCGTGCACCCGCTGTGCCTTAATGATGTCTCGAATAAAAATATGCGCTACTACCAGCACATACCACCGCTGCGCTCGATCTATCAATCGGTTGGCACGCTGCAGCAGCACCGCATTCTGCGAGCGGAAGTGTATTTCATCTCGTCGCCGCTCATCCGCCATCAGGCTGTCTAGTCGATCATTCCGTACTTCATCGGTCATTCGTGCAGATCGCTGTAGCACATTCGTAATATACGTTGCGCTGTTTCTCTCCCGTAGTCTAGACAGGCGCACCTGGCACTCTTCTTCCCCGTGATGCTCCAAGCGCTCCACACGCTCAAGGATGCGTTTTCTCTCCGTCTCTGACATCAACCGCCGAGAGGAGGAGGTGCTCACGTTTTCGATGGCAAACGGGGACCGTCGCGGGGAGGCAGCAGGGGAAGGGGGAGAACTAAACTGGCGAATAGGATTTTTTTTGAACATCACGGACGATCCAGCCCTTGAGGCAGCGGCTCCAGCAGGTGCCGAGGAGGGTCCAGCAGAGTATATCGTTCCGCCTGCATCGAAACGCAGAAAGTCGAGGAAGGTCTCATCGAAGCATTCTGGTGGGATGGCAAGGATACGAGGGTCTAAGGGGAGCAAGTCAGGCTCCCGGTCCAACGTGGATATATCTCTGCTGTTGGACGACTTTATTTCAATTGTTTGACTCTTATTTATTTGCCTTACTTCTTTATTCATATTGTTTTGTTTTGTTTTTTTTCTATTGCGGGTGGGCGGGCTTGTCTCCCGTTCTCTCTTGTCGGCACACGGGTCTGTTGCTACAATTGGTCCTTGGGATAATAGTGATCAGTGGCTGCGGTCTAGTCTAGGTATGTGTGCCACTGTATTCTGGCCTAGACCTAGAAGTGGTTGTACGAACGGCACTCGTTCTCCGTGGAGTTGCGGTGGGGATATGGCGCAACAGAAACAGTAAGGGGGGGGAGGTAGAAAACGTTGTTGTTTTTTAATTGTTTTGGAGGTTGTTGTTTAAGGGCAACCCTTCGTCTCTGTTTCAGGACAGAAAAACAGAAACCTTTTTCGATGTTTTCGTATATAGATCTACAAGAAATAGTAAACGCTGTGCTGAGGGAAAGAGTGAGAGACGGGGTGGAAAGCCACTCGAGCGAAATCCTGTTCCCACCGTCTGATTTAAAAAAAAAAAAAATGAAAACAGAAAAGAATGTAAACAAAGAAGAAGGAAACATACCACAACAGTGGTGCCAACTTTCTTCGGGTGTTTCTCCCTCGTTACCCCTTTAAAACCCGATGAATCAACAGCCTCGCACACACTTGTCTAGTGTTGTTGTTCTGTGTGATTGACGTATTCAGATAGAGATAATTGCGTATAGAAAAAATAAAACAAAACGGAGAAAGAAAAAAGGAATAACACCACCATAGAGAAATTCATAGCACGACGACCCTCAAGAAGTGTTGCACGAAGCACTTTCACATCATTATCTATTTCGTGCGTGTATCTATTTTGTGCCGTCAGTAGGACGACAAATTAATGAAAAATTTGATTTAAGTGAGCGCCGCATCTTCAATGTCGTCGTCGTCATCATCTGTAGATGGTTGCTGAGGCTGTCGGAGAATGCGCGCATCGGATATCCCATCGCTCTCTGCTGGTGCGGTGCGCAGACTCTGCCGTGTCCGGCGGGGGGCCCAGGCCCCAGGACCGCGAGCAAACTCACAGATGAAGCGCAAGACGTGTGGTTCGACGGGGTCCTTGAAGAGGTCTTCCGGAGTAATACCCGGAGGTGGCGTGGTGGCGGGGCATCGAAAGACATGATGCGCTGCCTCCTCGTGGCATACTCCAGGCACTGGCCTGTTGGAGCGGCGGCCGATGAGAGCGCCACACTACCGGCAGGGCTCGGGCTGGTCCGGCCGGTAGCCCGGGATAAAAAGGGCAGGCGGACACCCGCAGCCCAAGTAAAATGCCCTGCGCATATGCCGGATAGGTCATGTGGCGCACAGCGCCCGGGACGACGTGGCCGACGGTGCGGTACTGCAGCGTCCATTGCTCCTGAGAAGAGGCCTCCAACGGGTCGCCTTGCAGTGGATCTCCTGGTGGCGTGGGCGGAGGACGTCTGGACTTCAAAGGGGGCCGCCGGCCGTGCTGGAAAGACGCGCCGCAGCCCTGCGGTCCACATGTTGTAGCACTCTGGCACGTGGGGATCTAGGGGGGAGCAGCTGGCCCTGCGCATCCTGCTCCGGGTGTACGCATGGGAGAAGACCCACTCGATGCGTTCCTGGGGCAGCTGGGCGGCGGCTGCCCAGATGGCCTCCGTGTCCTCCTCGACCTGGTGCAACGGTCCTTGAGCTCCTCCAGTACAGACAGACTGTACATGACAAGTAGTGGGCGTTGAGGCGCTCGCAGCGGTCGGCGAGGGCCGTAATCGCGAGTCGCAGAGAGGCTCGTTCCATGAAGTAGCTGCGTGCGACGCCCCACCAAGGGAGAGCGTCCCCTCCACCGCTATCTGGTTGTACGCCACGAGGGCATCAGCACCGCCAGAAGACTCGCGAGGCTGCACCGGCGCATCCGTCCACACACCTCCAAAGAGCGACACGCTCTCCCGCAGCTGCATCGCATTAAACTGACGGAGGCGCTCCATATTTTTTTCCCCGTCTCTCCACCCGCATCGTCCGCCTGCTTACCCACCGCCTGATTCTCCAACACGATGGCAGTGGGGAAGCGGGAATGGCCCAAGGCGCGCATCCGGTGCGGGAAGGGTTTGCGGCGGAGGGGATCCGAATGCCGAAACTGAACCTCGTACTCCTCCGGGAGCTGTTGAAGGTGTCTCTAGCGCAGCGCTTGAGACGCCCATGGGAGCGCGGCACAAGCTGCGCGAGGTAGGAGAGGCTCATCTCTCGGCCAAGGGTCCGCTGGTGGCGCTGTAGCTACAGCATCACATGTTCCACGTGGACCTCGAGCGGGTAGTGCCCCGACACCGGCACCGCAGCCGTGTGCGACGTGGAGACCCCCGCGCCAGTGATGGTCACACCGGTTCGTGCCCAGCTTTACTTCAGCACAGTTCGCGCCCCGTGGCCTTTCGCTGAGGCCCAGTAAGCGGGCAAGGCACACGTCATGATCTTCTGTGCCGTTGCCTCCAGCACCACTCCACCGTGCGTAAACTGGGGCCATCTGGGGTGCCGGGCACCTCCGTAACCACCTTTCTCCACCTTTCTGGCATGGTCTGCGAACTCCATGCGCTGATCCACGTATGGCGATAGCTTGGGGGATCCGAAGGCAGGTAGGAGTAGTGATGCTCAACTGCCTAAAGAAAGACGCACCGGATAGGCCCAAATACCTGCCTTGGCGCGACTCGCCTGTTGATCGTACCGTCCTAGCCAGCGTGCGGATGTCTTGGGGCTGACCTGAATACCGTTGCAGTCCCCTCTTATCGTTTGTTCGTTTGCTTTCTGTGCCCCTCGGGTGTCACTCGCCTTCTTCCGGTCCTCGTCGGCGTCACTCGCGCCATACGCCAACGACAGAGGGGAGAGAGGGGAGAAGAGATGTGCCAGAGAAGCGGGGGGGATCTGTGGCTACCTCCTGTCTCCAGTCTCTCAAGGCGAAGAAGTTGGCGATGGAGATACAGAACTCTGTTCAATGAATATCTTAATGTATCCGGTGGGGAGGTGCGGCCCCTCCTTGCTGGTGGTTGTGGTTCAGTGTAGGAGGAAGCCTGTTTTTGGGAGCGGAAGCGATAGGAATAAAGAAAGAAACGAGAAAGAAAGTAGAATGGGATTATCATCAAATGAAATGAGGGAACGAGGCGAGGCTTGCCTCGCCTCGCTACCTCATGTGGCAGGAAATATGCATCCGGGTCCACGAAATCATTTGAAGACAAATCCGAATGAGTTGCTGACTTCTTCTCCACTATTTCTTTCTGTTTCTGTCATGGTATATAGAACTGTCACGCTTTGTTTGTGCTCGTCGCAAACATACGTTTTTTTTTTTTTTTTTAAAAAAAAGAAACAAGATTATAAGATTATAGGTCTCAGCTACGCCAGTAGGAAACGGTCCCGCTCCGCCAGCGGGTCCAAGAAGAATGGCCCCGCTTCTGTGGAGGTACACAAGTCCATCGAGCGGTGGTCTTCCATAGGGGAGTTCTTATCTCTGCGGTTGGAGCAGAATAAGGCGTACCCCACCACTTTCTACCGTGGAAAGCAGTCGGTTCCAGTCGTGTGTAACGCAACTTCTGTGGGGGCGATTATTACCTTTGACCGTGTTGCTCGTCCTTGGTTCGACGCTCCGTGGGATGAGATCACCGCATTTGCCCTCGACGATGAGGAGGTGCAAAACGTGCTGGTACAGACATTGTCCAAGTCGAATGGGAAGGACCCATTCATTCAAGAAGATTCCGAAGAAGACTCGGAGATCGAAGAAAAAGATGGCGGAAAGGACGCCATCTCTCGAGCAGTCTCGAGCGAACTAAAAGATGCCATGCACGAGATGGTTAGCGAGATGGCTCTGCTCCGGCAGGCCTTGATGACTCAGCTGTCATCTGCGGCAGGTACGGTGGGTGCTCCCACCCCGGTGTCCACGTCAGCGACGTCTGTGCCGGCTACTGGTGTTGCCTCGGCTGGTAACGCTACGGTGGCGCAGCCGTCTGGGGCGCCGACACCGGATGCTACCCCCCGCCACCGCTACACAGGAATCAGCAGGGTCGGCCGTTCCCTGTTTCGAACTGTTCAACATCGCAACGTGGCCAGCGCACCTGGGCCACTTGTCAAAATATGACCGGAAGGACTTCCTGGAAGAACATTTGCTAGCCGATGAGCAAAGGTACGTCAAGCTACAGAAGACGCCCTTCACAATCCTTCTCTCTTTGGTGGATGCTGCCTGCGAATTCCCACAAAACTGGACTCAACGGTCCATCATCCGTAGCATCCAGTACCAGGTCGCCCCGATATATTTTTTCAAGAACACCCGCTTACGCCAGAGCACTCTGCGGGTACATGATTTCATTGAGGCTTTAGAGCGGGACCAGGCGTTCGACAAGCCTGAGAAGTTCGCCGCTACCGTGAAGGACCTGGAGCCCAAGAAGCAGGTGCACACGGTCACCCTCCCTGACGGACCCCGAAAAAACTTCCACCGCGCGCCCTCCAGGAAGGGTGCATGAAAGGGGGGAGTTGGATCCGGCGGAGTTTCCGGCATTGTTGCCTCCCGGCAGACCGATACTGCTGACACCGGGAGGTCTACAACCATATGTACAGCATCAACCCGAGGCGTACCCGCCAAACCTTATAGAAAAATTGAAGCCGGTTCTGCGCGAACGGTACACCCCGACATCCTGGCCGCAGCGACATGCTATCGTCCGGGGTTTTCTCCATTTCTGCCAACGCAACCGGTACCCCGTGGCGCCGGACACCGTCGCGCTGTACATGGAGAGCAAAAGTTTGAAGACCCGATCAAAAGTACAGTACATGAAAACGCTGTTATCGATACTCGCCAAGAAGGAACCGCTCTACATCACGTATCTGGCGGGTCTTCAGCGACTCCAGGCAGGAGAGCAGCTGGACCAGGCTGTAGCGATGACAGTTCAAGACATGCGGACGTTGATTCAGCAATTTCCGAATTGGACGGACATACTGGTGCTCCGTCTGGCTTGGATGACAGCGAGTCGCTGGGAAGAGATCGAATCGTTGACAACAGCACACTTCCGCGAGCTAGATATTCCCGTTCTCGTATTGGACTGGTGGACCCTCCCAAAGACCTCCAAGGAGCAGCCAAACCGCCCGTATCGGTACCACAAGTTTACAGGGGGAGATGAGACTCCAGATTCGAAAGCTCATCCATCACTTGGGTCCGGATCAGCCCTTGACCAAGATCACGGGAGATCAACTGCGCCGGGTAATGCGGGCTCTGGGGCAGAGGACCAACGATATCCACAAGCAGCGTTACTACACCGCCCACAGCATCAAAAGAGGAGCACTGCGGAGCGCCGCCGAGTTGGCCGCCGCCAAAAAATCTCGATCCGAGGATGGTTCCCACTCTTGGAAAACACCGCGATCTGCACGACGCGCAATCGGCGACAACCATCAGTTATCTGGGGCCTTATGCGGCTTTGTTGAGCAATATCGACAAGCTGACGGCGCTACTCGACGATTTATTGATGAAGTCGTAAAGGAGGTCCCATGGGTGCCGGGTGTGAAGCCACCAGCTTTCAGTGGCCATACCTTTACGCGACGGCCCGTTAGCAGCAAACGCGCTATGACCGACGCGGATTTTAGCATCCCCTTACAACAGACAGACGTTGCGCCGATGAAAGTTGAAGTACTTCGTGAGATGATGAATCACGCAACACGGCGCCGTTTCGACGAGTTGTGGGCGATGATCTCAAAGGCGCCGCTTACCCCGGGTAGGGCTCCTTCTGAACGATTACGGACAGCCGATGCCACGACGCTGTTGCGGAACGGAATCATTCAGCCGGCGGGAGCGCTTCCCACCAAGGGCTGGGTGATTCCCTTCACAGTAATTGAGAAGAAGGGCCAGGGTTACAGGCGTCGCATTATTCTGCATGGCCAAGAGATAAGAACAATCGCGAGCTGTACGAACCGGACGTCCCTTTAGCACATGTTTCCCAGTATGTGTCCGCGGTAAGGAGCTGCGGCGCTGGTCTCTTGGACTTGAAAGCGTCCTTTTATCCAATCCCACTGCCCGAGTCTGCCCGGCCTGGTTTTCGATTGAAGGGAGAAGATGATGTTTGCTATGAGTTGCGGCGCCTTCCCATGGGCTATAAATTGAGCCCGGAACTCATGCAGTTGCTTTGCTCGACGTTGGCCGGGGTACGGTCGTATGTGCTCCCTCAACATTTCGCCCCGGAGTCCTTACGCATTGATGTCTGGATCGATAATATCCGATTGTGTGGAGAGAAGGACGACGTTTTAGCTTGGGGTGGCGTTATCCACGAGAGACAGCATTTGGCCGGGATCACACTGGGTGAAAGTGATTCGTTCACACAGCAGTATACCTTCATCGGTGTGTTTTTTGATTATCATCACCAGACTGTGAGCGTAGGAGAAAAGGCGCTGAACAATGTGAAGGGGTCACCTACATGGTCTGTCATGAGCATACACGACGCTGAAGTTTTTGCTTCTCGCTCATTATTCGCTGCAGCAGTCCTCCGAGTCAAGCTGTTTCAGTACTATTTCTTCTTCAAATGCGTCAGGAAAGCTTTAAGCGATCTCAACCGAGGCATCGCTACGGAATCCGACATGATAGAGTGGAATGACGATGCTTTAAAAGCCGCGACAGACCTGAAGATTCGTCTGTCACAGAACACACCGGTTCCGATTACACCAGCTATCTCTGATTTTGAGACGGTCCTCATGACAGACGCCTCCGACATCGGCTGGGGAGCCGTTCTTTTCATGGGAAACGGCGCGGTCCACGTCACCGGTAGCCGTTGGTTTGAAGAACACCAAGAGGAGTACTTCAACTGGTTTCAAGATGTACATATATCACAGAAAGAAGCTCGGGCTATGCTCTACGGGTTGTTAGCATTTGAGCGGCATTTACCGAAGCAATTATCCATATTGTGTGATAATGTGGCAGTTGTGACGAGCTCTAGAAAAGGGTCTTCCAAATGCGAAGGAGTTGCCATCAACTGCGCCGTTATAGAGCAGTTCCTCTCGTCAAGAGGCATCGAGGCAACCTTCGATTGGATCCAATCCGAACACAACGCAGCAGACCTTCCCTCCCGGGGACAGACCATTCCCCCCCCAACGATCTAGCGAAGTGGAGACAGTGGCGAGGTGGAGACGCAGATCCTTGGAAAAAGGCAAGTGGGTGATTTGGCAAGCACAAACCACCCCCCTCGCTTAGCTAGCAGTTCTTGTGGAATAACCGGAATTCGGAAGAAATAGTCGAGAGGTTTTTTAGCGGTTCTGTGTGATGTTTTTACTTTCGACTAAAAGAACAAAAAAATAGACATTAAAACGAATCAATAGAGTTCAAATGAGTCTGGGGGCTCGGTGATCCCTCGCATGTGAATATTGTATGGCTCATTATGTAGGATAAGTAAATGAGGCTTTCTCTTCCTTCGTTTCTGGCTCTTCTATTCCTCCCCAACACGAAAATAGTTCTCTTTATATTCGTTTGGTAATCCCGCCGCATCTCTTGGATCCACCGGGACGCGGAGCTCCATCGTCCCGGAATCGGCGAAGGGAGAAAGGTGTTCAATGAGCGGCCAGAAAAAGGTGGAGCCGGCCCCGCCGCGCAGCCATGGAAAGGAAATCCAAGCCGTCTGTATCTCGACGCTGCCAGTCTACCCGGTCCGTACCCACGCGCTCCTCCAGTCGTCGTACCACCATGCGCAGCAGCGCCGCAGCAACTTTCAAACGCGGCGCATCGCAAATGTAATGCAGCGCTGTCCAGCCGTAGCTGTAGGCGCGGCTCCAGTCCAGGGGCCGAGGCGTCTTTAAGCACGCCTCCACGCATTCTACCCGCCCTTTGTTGATAAAACCGAAGAGTAGCGGAACGCCTTTTTTCTCGTCCATGTACCACACATCCGCTCCAGCCTGGACATATTCCTCCGCTAGAGAGGCGTCCTCTTTCGATGGCGAGGGGGATACGCTTAGTGCCGCCAGCAGCTTCGTCGAATCCCGAACGCGGGCAGTGCGCTCGAGGGTAGTTTGTATTAGCGAGGAAGGGGGAAGCCGTGCGCCGTAGAGGATCAGCTGCTGAAACTGTGTCCAGCAACGATCGCTGGCATCTCTCGCCAGCATCTCTGTCACGGCAACCAGCAGGTCCGACATGGGGTCCTCGTCGCCGGGCCGGGAGTCCGCCGGCATTCCCCCTCTCTCGTGGGGCCCGAGAGCCGTGGCAGGTCCATCTGCCGAGATATGTACATGTGGGGGTGCACAGAAGCGCGGCTCCTCTAGCCGTGGCGTCTTAAAAGGTATGTAATGCAACTCACGATACACTCTTTCCAGTTCTTCCGGGTCATGGATCCGCTTGCGGTGTGGCGCCTGGTGCCCGTCAAACAGACGTGATGGCAGCATCCAATAGGTAAATCCTCACGTACAATGAACGATGCGTATCAACGAGAGGATGGAAAAGAGAAGCAAAGAGTCCTTCAAGATGCAGATGGTAAACTCAACGACGATGCGTTTGTTCCACGAAAAGGAAAAGTTATATCTATCCTTTCGCTTGTGTTTGTTTGTTTTTAGGTTTGTTGCTGTTGTTGTTGTTCCTTATGGGGTTTTTTCTCCATATATATATATATGACTATTTTTTTGCATATGATTGTGTGTAAAGTGCTATACTTCTCTGAAGCTAAAATAGTTACTGTTTTAGGATAAAAACCCATTATAATCCGGAGGCAGGGGGGGGGGGGTAGCGGATGGGATTCTTCTATTGATAATAGTTTCTAAACATAAACATCAAACAGAAAAAAATGCGGTATTCCAGGGCCTGTTCGTGTGAGGCTGATCTGTGGCGTGTCTACCCTTCAAGCCATCGACTTCATCGCTCTTGAAGGTATCTTGGGCTTCGCGAGATGCTCCTCCCTCTCGCTTTGCTCCCGTGTATCCGTTCCGAGCCCCGAGATTCTTTGAGATGAAAGAGGAGGGGCTTAGCTTCGTATTTATTTATTTTTCGTAAGGTTTCTGTGGGGCCTTGGTGCGAGAAGGGGGTTATAGCGATTGAAGCCGCTCAAGGTGAATGGTCCCCCCAACGGTAACCAGGCAAGCTATCACCACCCATTATTTCACCAAATAAAAGAGGATCTGCAACGGCCAACCCAACACCCCATACAGTGATACTCACTTCTAAGCCGAGGTCCCAGTCCCGCGGCGATGCCTCTACCACCTTCGAACCCCGTCCTTCCAGAATCGTGCAGAGAGATGACGTACGTCAATGCTTACGATCTCTAGAGCACGTGCGGCACTGAGAGCCACGCGTCGTAGCCGTTCCGTCCGCTCTATACAACTCACCACAAAGGCAATCAACACAGGAGCTATCACGAACACGAACCAGACTCTAGCGGCACCCCGCCACTCCCGATCCTTTCCCCTTCTGCACCTTCTACCGCCCACAACGCTCTCGAGGTTTACACAGCCCCACGCCCCCCAGGATCCCCGGCGCAGCAACCCACCCCTACGAGATCCCCCCTCGGCCAACACGACCATCTTCGCCCCTAAACCACACAAGACTCCCGATGAAAGTGGGGCTCCCCCCCGCTCCCCCAAGAATCCCCAAGGGACGACGAAACCGGCAACGTCTTCCAGCACCGCCGACCCTCGCACACACCCCACACAGAAAACGGTGCTAACAACAGGTCACTTTGAAATTCTTTATCCACCTCTCTAGAAGAAATAAGGTGGCTCTCTATCTCTCTGACGGTCTGGGAGGAGGGGGGAGGGGGGTCGTCATCCACCCTCGTACTACTGTGCTAGCACCACCACTTACACAAAGAAGCCCCCCTATAGTCTAAAAAAAAAAAAAAAAACATCGCGGGGGAACAAATGAAAATTAACAATGACAAGTTATAGAACAGAAGGGATGAAGAGAAAGAGAATACGTGGTGCTTGCATTAAGAAAAGCATCAGTAGAGAAGGAGAAGAAAGAGGCCCAGGCAAAGACGAAAAAGAAAACAGCGGCGTGGGCATCACAGCAGCGATCTCTTGCCACATCCGCAGGGTCCGCAGCGCCGTATCACACCAACCTTTCGTGGAGCTTCCGACGCATCGTTTTGAAGGTCTTCCGTTAAATATTGAATATCATATGTTCTAGAAAATAAGGGTTCCTTCAGAATATTTTTTTTTTACTATTTCTTTTACGCTCATTCCTTCTCCCGCCACTAGCGCTTTGGAGAGGACCGGCACCATAAAAACGATATAGAGAAACTCTTTACACACTGCCTGTGTTCATCGGTAAAAAGAAGAAGAAGAAGAAAGTGTTCCGCCACTGTGGCTATTCAGCTTTGTCCCAAATATAGATAAAAAAATACAGATAAAAAAAAAAAAATCTCCCCCTCAGGGCACACGAAGTGCACCCTCTCGGCAATGCACCAGCGACATGACCCCAGCGGCCCGGTGTGGCGAGAGAGCAACAGGTGCTACCCGCGCACCACGCACACTCCACGGTACTGCCGAGGAGGCCAGTCAACGACGCATGGGTTCCCCCTCCGACTCAGCCAAGTACGACCCGTCAGTGGCGGCGAAGGCGTCAGGCAGCGGGTGGAGCGTGTGTGTCGATCGCTTCAATTGCTTCACCGGCACGCTCACACCATTCTTTCCGTCCGCCTCGGTCTTCTCAACAACTTTCCGGATAGCCTGCTCCACCTCCAGGCACAGGGCAACGTAGTGGCAGCACGGCACACCCACCGACACGGCACCCTCCGGCCTCTGGAGGCACTTCAGAATGGGGTGCTGCTCAAAGAGCGACATCGACTGGGCATACGACGCCCCCAGCACCTCTCCCAGGTCCTGCTGGCTGTGTCGCGTCTTTGAAGCGCGTTCCACGCTCTCACGCTCTTCCAGTAGAAGACGCTTCAGCTTAAAGAGGTCGCCAGGGGTCCCCCCCCATCTAACGCGCTGCGGACCCGCAGGACGTCCTCCTCCTCGAGAGGCTCCTTCAGAAATAACGGCACCTCGGCGAAGAGGTAGCTCCGCTTCTCTATTTGCTGATCTAAGAAATACTGCAGATCCGGGAGCCGGTCTGCGCCCAAACTCAGCAGGGTGCCACTCCGTACTTCGTCCATCCCCATCAGGCTCACGAACCATTCCTCCATGTTGTCGGTCGTCCACTTCTTCAGGATCTCCTCCACCGTCTTTTTCCCATACGCGGTTGTCCGTAACTTCTCCGTGACGTGCTTCAGTGCTTTCAGCTGAGGGAAGGTAAGGTCGTGGAAAATATCCCCGAACCGGGTGTCGCCGGTCGCCACCCCCGTATGAGAGGAGAGGAGGAAAAAACGTGGGCTGGCACAGATCCGGGGTGATGCTACTCAGTGGCAGCAGCTCCGCAAGCTCCTTTGCGGTCTCCTGCTTCGAGTCCCAACAGTTCTCGGTGCTCTCGGGGCTCTCCCAGTCGTAGTGGAACCCCAGGACCCGGGAAACGGGGCTCTCCAAGCAGAACCAACGGCCGTTCTTCTCGATCACACTTTCCGCAGAGTCCCAGTCCCTCACGCCTTGTGCTCCTTGGGCCATCGTATGGTGGGCATCGACACGTTCATTCAAGTACTTGAGCAGTTCCCTGTTGACACCCAGAGCATCCCTCATCTTTTCCAGACCCACGATCTTCGCGATACCCCGCGGCGACCCACGAAGCGACTTGGTCATCTCGTTGTACGTCGTAATGATGGTGCTCAGCGTCTCGTACAGTGTCCCCCGGTCCTCCTTCCCGTTCAGGAACCGAAAAGAGAGCAGATCCCCCGTGGTGGGCCGTTCGGGCAGCTGGAGCGGCAGGTCGCAGCGCTTCGCGAGTTCCGCCACACCCGCACGCGCCAGCGCCCACTTCGTCTCCACGTCTGGCTCTAGTGGCATCAGGCGCATCAGCCGCAGGTCATCGGGCTTGTTCCGAGCCGCCCAGCTGTACAGTTCCCACAGGGGCTCCAGCACCCACAGGTGGCGCAGCAGCTCCAGTGCCTTCATCTCGTGCGAGAAATCCCTCAGCGCGTCACGGTAGGCACACCCGATACGAAGCGGAACGTTTCGGTCTCCGCCCCCGAGCGAGGTTGCCGTCCTGAACAGAGCCTGCACATCGGGATCAGGGATCTCAGCGGGCTCTCCCGCGCGACGGTGCTCACCGGACCCGAGCTCGTTCCCCAGCACGCGAACCCACAGGCCGCCATCCACTCTGTCGTTCAACTCCGAAATGCACTTCTTCCACTCACTTCTCGTTACTGTGCTGCGTTCCCTCGCGTTCCAACGCTCCTGTGCGATCCTTCGCACTAGCAGCAGCTTCAGCACCGACAGGCCAATGCGAACCTCCGGCTCACGGTGGGTGTTCTCTGCCTCCTCCAAGAAATCCAGCATCTCCCGGACGATTCTGGGTAAACGGCTCTCGGAGTGCCACTCCATCGCCCACCTCCACGCGACGTAGAAGGCCACTCGATCCTTCATGCGCCACGATCCAGCTTCCCCTATGAGCCACACCGGCGGTCTCCACGTCCGCTCCGTATTCTGCGACTCCAGGATGGCTTGGATCCGTCTTCTATGGGCAAAGTAGAAGGAAGTGAAGGAGTCCAGTGCCTTGAAAGCGTTACCGGCCGTGCCGTCCTGGGAGCGGCCCATACCTGCCAATGGGGTCAGGTGCTTGCTCCACACCGTGTCGGGCTGGCGCAGGAGGAACTGGTGGGCCCACTTCGAAACAACTTTCTCCATAGGCAGTCGAATGATGTAGTCTAAGCAGGTCGTAGCATCGTAACTACGCAGCCTCCCATACATCTTCGTCAGCAAATCGTGCATGCTTTCCCGATTCTGGAGACCGTCGCTGAGCTCATCGAGCGCCCTCTCCATCATCTTGACAAACTCTGTATCGTTATGTTTGTCACCCACCAGACGCCGAGTACGCATCAGGGACGCTGCGGTATTCACCACTACAGCCTGTCGAGTGGTAGGGTCTACCTCTCCATCACCGCTCCAGCGAGGATCCTCCTCCCACCCGCTTAGAACCGTGGCGCACGCTTGGGCATTGTGCTTCCCCACCGCATCACACAGCTGGTTGTACGTCTTCTCCACGAAGCATTTGATATCGGGGTCTCCAAGAGCGGCCTTTTCCAGTCTGTCGGTGTCCAACAGAAACCTCAAATGAATCAGCGGAATCGCTCCGCCCATTTCTTCATCCACCTCCCCCAGCAGCTCCGCACGAATCTGTTTTAGCTGCGCCTCGGGGGAGGAAGGGTACCTGTCGGCCGCAAAGTTCAGAGCATAAGACATCACCTCCGGATCCTTCTTCTTTAGCTCCCAAATATCCCTGCCGTGTATGCGGTCTTCTGCGTCCAGTTTAGAGTACCGCCGCAGCCCTTCCTTGACAATCCTTGCCGGGTCTCGCTCCCCCCTCCTCCCACAGCTGGGTTACGATCCTCCCAACGTCTCTTGACACTTCGTAGTAAAAGGGAAATCCGTGCGTATACGGCATTTTAATCTCACGATGACGAATCTGCGCACTACTGATCGTCAAGGTTAAGTCATCCTTCCCTAGACGCGCTAGCGACGCATCGAGAAAAGGGATGCACAGCTTACTCTTCCGAAGCTTCCCCCCGTCACCCCCGTGCCAGTAGGGCATCAGGTCACACATCAGCGTCGCGATGGCGTTCGCTGCAGTGTTGCGAATCTCGAGGTCCATCATCTCCGTCAGAGAGGTGTTGCGATCGTCCTGTAGAAAATCCAGCACGAGCTTCACCCGTGACCCTATTTGGGGTTTTGTCGAGCACTCCAAAGCATTTCCCAAGGCTAGTGCGATCGTCTTCCCTTTACTGTAATTTTGGGGGGGGACTTCATGTTAAGAAGCGCGAGGATCTCCAGCTTCTTCGGATACCACCTCTCCCCTGCACCGAGGGTGTACGGCACGCAGTGGATGGAACCCTCCAGTAGGCTGACGCTGCTCTGGATGCAGCTTATCATCTGCAACCCCTGTCCTTTGGGGTTCTCGATATACGTATTCTGCAGCCACGGCAGCAGCATCTCACTCTCCAGTCCATCCATGAATCGGGTCCCCCACTCTCTGCTGAAGACGGTGTCAAACGTGGTATACCCAACGGACACCGCCACCAAGAAGATAACCCGCCGCTGGTCTCCCTCGACGAAATACTTGTCCACACGGTCACGTGCGTAGACGAGCTGCTCTGTGGATGTGCGGCGAAGATCGAACTTGATCACCACTCGGCTGTCCGGCTCCGCCAGGCAGAGCTCAACGGCCCGTGAGAATACCCCATCCGACAGATAATCGCCGAAGTCCAGCACCGTGTACCCATCAAACGCAGTGCGCGGATCCTTGGGGACGGACCGGAGGAACACTATCAAGCGCTTCTCCCTTCCACCCGCTACGGTGATGGAGAAGAATCTGTCCGTCAAGTACCGGGAAAGAAGCTCCCGTGGAGCACGTAAGACAACTCGCTCAGGAATCCCAGTCTCCAGCAGCATGTCCATCAGCTCTCTCTCTGCGCGGCCTCAAAGAGGAGGCCATGCACCTCTCGGTTCTTTGAGCCGATCCCCTCCTCCCAAGAAATGGAGGACGTCGTCGATGGCTGGCCCGTCGTGTGGCGCTTCCCGCACTCTATCGCCTTAGCTCTGTCCGCCCACTCCCGAAGGAGGAGAAGTACGGCCGACTCCAGGGTTTGGTCCTCCCGGTACCCATAGAACGTATTGGAGCCCACACTCTTCACAAATTCATTTAGAGCGTGGTATAGGGGGCGGTGCAACGCCAAAAGAAACTCACACCAACCCTCGGTTCTTGGCAGCGTCGAGATTTTCTCTATCTCACTATGCAGAACGTCCGCCATTCGAATACGATACTTCTCCAGGCGGTCCAGGAACGGGGCGGGGGCAGCCTGCAGCTCCTTCTCGTTCAGGAATACGATGCACCAAAAAGCTCGGCAATACGTCCGTGACGTTCGATATGGAACCGACGGCGACGTTGGTAACCATTATCCTTTGCGCTGTCGGGGACATAACCAGCATCTCTCGGAAGTGCTGGTTGAAGAGGTCGTACAGGCTTTCATGAAGGTTTTGCAAGTGCACTAGCCCTAGTCCTTGTCCCTGGGACGCGCTCAGACAAACCTCACGCAGGGCGTCCATCTCCTCTTCCTCCGTGTTCGTCGGGAAAGAGCTCAGCCCCACAGTCTGGGGCCTCGCCCGTAAACTGACCTGGGTCTCCCACGACTTCATCACCTCGCGAGTGATTGCCCCGCTGGTCGTGGTGTCAACCACCAGAAGGTAGCGACCCTCCGGGATCCCTTCGCATTGGCACCCCTCACGGATCGAATCCATCGCAAGGAGGAAGGGATTCAGCGTCTCTCTCTCACCCACGAAATCCCCAAGAAACCATTCCTCCAGGGCACGGACGTGGGGCCCGCTAAGGCCATTAAAGTTCCGGCAAAAGGCCCGTTGGAGGCACTTCAGCGACAGCTTCCCCCTCTCATTCTTTATGAGGCGCCCAAGCAGCTTGAAGAAGTGCATGAAGTCACGAAGGCTAAAGAAGTCCCCACACTCTGCAGGGAGTTTCAGAACAGACTGCTCGCTCACCTGCAGAAACTCTTTGAACTTCTTGCAGAGCTTTTCAACAACGCTGGGGAAGGTGAGAGGGCCCTGTCCTTCCTCCCCTTTCTGATACACCTCCGTCTCGTCCAGCGTGTGTATCCCGCGCCTTAAGTACCCCTCCGCCAGCTGTTGCAGCTCGTTCACTTCGTACTTGTTCCGCAGCAGGATATTGCAACGATTGCTGTTTGCCGCATCCAGCAGCTGGTTGGTGATAGCCACAAACCCGACTCTGTCCACGTCATCCTCCAGGTAGTAATGCATCACCTTGAGGCTCTCACGCTCCTCTTCGGGGAGACCGGCCTCGTCCATGAATACAAAGTGTAGTTTCCCTCCGCCCGATCTCTCCACAGAACCCTGAGAGGCCTTCGCGCGTTCAAAAACCTCACGCACTTCCTTGCTCGAGCTCTTCCGGCTGCATTGGTAGTGCTCCTGGATCATTTGCGGTAGGTGCCGGTACAAATCATTCACACGCCGCCTCGAGTTCTCTGTCAGAATGTGCGCCGCCAGCGTTTTCGACGTCCCAGGAGGGCCCTTAATGATCAGGGGGGTGCGGGAGGCGACGCAAAGCAGAAGAATCGTCACGTTTTCCCCCAGGCTCTTCGTCCACACCGTTCCCTCGTCAACAGTCGTGTTCTCCATTACCATTTCGATGCACTCCTGAAGAGCTTCGTCCACCTGCAGATTCACCTCCGCATTCATCCTTTCGCAGAACGCCTCACGGAACGACATCGAGCGCTCGGGTAAAAGATCATCGCTAAGCCGCGCGTAGTACACCACAGCGATAGCAAGCGCCACGTTCATCTCCAGTTTCCTTCTCTGGGACAAGGGGACCCACGCCGCACTCCACGGGGAGTCCTTGAGGAAATTCGCCATCCGCACAAATCGGAGTATGTCCCGGATAGAAACGGCAGACTCCCCACGCTTTTTCGCAAATGTGTCCGTCCACCCCTCCCGTCGCCTCCCCTGTTGCTTCACGTGTATCGTCGCAAGAGCACGGATCGCAGATTGGGCGGCCAAAATGCACGTCCGAACCCACCGCAGATCCCGCACCCCAGCAAAGGCGGACTCGGAGTTCTCCTGTTCGCGCTCCAGCAGCTTGGTCACGAATTCGTCCTCTCTCACCCCAGAGCCGTAGTCCCACGCGATGCGATCCAGACACTTCGGCAACGGCCGGACATTGTAGTGCCCTGAGATAAAGTCCGTGCTTTGCTCGTTTTTCCGCTCCATTTCGTAGCCTTGCAGCCGCTCGCGGAAGGGGTTGCACGCCGCTATAGGCACCAGGTGCGCCGGAAGCGGAACTCCCATAAGGCTGCGGTCCTGGATGATCTCTTTGAGCAGCCCCATGCACGACGTTGTGTTGAACTCATCGAAGAAAATGCAGATTCGAGCTTCGCGGTGCAGGTGGAAGTCGAAGTCCTTCATTGCCTCCCCCAGCTTCTGGATACGCTCCAACCGATCCCGCGCATCCGTCACCTTCTTCTTGATGTCCTCGGGTTGTAGAGCAGCGTCGACGCACACCGTAGTGAACATCCACTCCTCCTTCTCCCTATTTCGCACCATCGTATCCAACTTCATCAACCACTCGATCGTCTTGACGGCATTCGCCGGCTCCTCCAAGTTCTGTAGAACGGTGATGTCTAGCGACCCTATCGCTCTCTCTCTCGTAGGCTCTAAGGACGGGTCAGCGCGAAATATGTCAAGTAGGTCTTTCGCCAGAGCTGCTTGGATATCGGGCTTTTCCCTTAGATACGTTTCTAAGCAATCACCAGCGTCCCCCACACTGAGTCGCTGCAGTATGTTATTCGGGACCCTTCTGGTCTCAAGGGCACTCTCCACCATCGCAGCCTCGCCTTTCGCAAGCGACACAATAGTGCTGTTCCGCACTTGAAATAACATCTTCGTCACGCGTGTTTTGCTCACACCAGACTCCCCCATCAAGATGCACGGGGCGTTGCAATTCACCCGCTCGTTGATCAGCAGCATCTTCATCAGGTAGTCAACAGTCAGAACGAATTTATTATCCTTCATGATAGGAAGACGTCCCACGGGGAAATCGAAGGTGTCCCCGCTGCTGCTCACCCCCTGTGTCCCGTCTCCGGTTACAGCTGCTCCGGTGGCGTACCCGAGGTACGACTCCAACACATCACTTCTCTCCAAGTCTTTCTTACTCGGCAAGCACATCTTCAGTGAACGAAACTCCTGCAGTAGGTCGCTCTCCTCCCCCGTCTCCGCATCATTCGGTGCCGTCATGATCACGCTCCACTTGTAGTCCAGCTTCGTGTGTTCTTCGGAAGATTTCACGATTTTTTCCTGGTACACCATGTGCTCATGTCGCCGGTCGCCCCACGACACGTGGTCCTCACCAACAGCATGGTGGGCCTCAGCCAACATGATGCGCATCGTCGTACTCCCGTAGTGCCGGATCTCACTGTTGCCGTCGAAGGTTGCTGACCGCTTCAGAAGATGGCACCGCCGCAGCATGTACTGCATCCACAGCGACTTCTGGGCGGGCTCCCACGAATCATCCATATGTTTATTCATCAACTCAAGAGTCTCGTCTTTTGTGATTCCTCTCCCATGGTATTCAATATGTTCATTCACGGTGAGCTTCTTTCCCGCATTCTCAAAGCTTCTTTCGATGCTCGCACAGTCACCAGTAGTTCTGATGAAGTTCTCAGGCTTTTTGCACGCGATTATTATAGGCTTGAAATACGTATCTCGTGTCGATGGATCGGCGATAGTGATGCTGATAATCTCGATGTCTTTCCCGTGAGACTCTAGGTAATCCCGAGTCTCAAGGAACCCATCGTGTAAAGTCCCGCCATCCGTTAGAACTACTATATACTGCGTTGTTCGTCTCTCTGGGCTTTCGATCAGCAGCTTACTTCCTTTTAAAAGTGCATTCCACACCATTGACGTCCCACTCCCTGTCACGTTATTGAGTTTTTCATTCAAATTCTCGAGATTTTCCTGTGTGCAGGCCATCAGATCCATGCAGACTTCGACGGAGTCGCTGAAGACGATGAGCCCGGAACGGTTGTCGGGGTGTTTCCCAAGACTCTCCATAATCCTTTGTATGCTCCTTTTGCACGTGTCGAGCCGGTCGTTCTTCATGCTCTCCGACCGGTCCAGTACGAACATGACGTCGATAGCAGTAGGGGACACGTCGCTGTAAAGGTTGTCGATCGCCCCGGTATCGAACGCTTTGAGGTACTTCCCGAGTGTGTCCCACCCCGGGATCTCCACGTCGAATTTCCGATCCTCACAGTCTATTACTTCCGCCCCAGCACCCACGATCGGGAAGACACTGCCCACACCAACAGGCCCCAGGGCCTCCACACCACTCGTTGCGTTATCTGGGCAGCTCAGCGCCAAGACAAAATCATCGGGCGGCAGCTCCAACAGCACCGTCACCGATACCGTAGACGGAATGCACGCGAAGGCCCCGGTCACCCCATCCTCGATGCACCCCATCTTGAGGACGCCAAAAAGAAGAGAGTTCACTTCGCGAATGCGCCGAGACCAGAGATCCTTCTCTTTAGCCAAGTAGTGCCCCACGCTGAATTGGACGGTTACCAGCAGCTGGCGAGATTGGACAAAGCAATTCTCGGCAGCTGTCATCAGCCTAGTGATGGCGTCCGAGAGGAGAAATGCCTCCGTAACCACGAAAATGATCTCGTAAGCACCATTGCTCACCAGCGCCGAGGAGAGCTTCCGCAGCTCATATGTTTTGCCGCACCCAGACCGGCCACAGAAGCAGATGACGTTCGATATTCCATGCGTCACAGTACCGACAGTCGGCTGCATCTTGACGCGCGTCGGTAGAGCACTGACGATGGAGCTCCCGCACCCGATGAAGTTCACGTTGCACAAGCGGCGGTTATTCAGCACCTGCGCGACAACCTCGCGCTGCAGCGGGTGGGGGAGGAGTTCAGATCGCACGAGGGAGAAGGTGAACCCCGGCAAGCCCTTGGCCCGGGTAAAAAACTCTTCCAGCACAAAACTTTCCGTGCACTCCTCGCACCAAAGCACCTCGAACGGCTGTGGGGCGGTGATCCCTGTCGCGCTCTTGTTGTACACTGACTCAAGGGTGGCCCAGACCTCCCGCTCCGTCGCGCAGCGGAACCCTAAGCACGCATCGCTGCCGTCTTGAACCGGTTCGTCAACGACTTCCCCAAGGTTCAGCTGCATTACTTTTTCCAGTAGGTACTCGATCCACTTCTTGCCCTCAATGCGGTACGGGGGGAACCTCTTTACCTCCAAGCGCGACAGAATCTCGTTCGCCTCCAGGCGGAAGAATAAAGAAAGGATCATCGCGGCCTTCCTCGGCTGGCTGCTGAGCGCCTCCGCGACCTCCAGGGCAAGCGAAGTGGAGAACCGTAGCAGCCATGAATATTTGGATCGTAGTTTAGAAACATGCTTCAACCAGTTTTTCGTGATCTCATCTAACTCCCCATCTTCCTGCCACACCGTGTAGCCCTCGGCAACAGGGGGGGCGTCGGAGCGGTATCGGATCGCAACCCGAGGCGACTCCACTCCAGGGTACCTTGAGCGGTAGAGCGTCTGTAGTGCTACAATCTTAAAGTAGTCCTCTTGCAGTTGCCTCTGAAAATTTTCAATTGTCTTCTTGTCCCCGAGGTTCGCTGGAGCATTTCTCACGGCCATACGCAAGCGCAGTTGAAAGTTTCGGGTCTCCTCACAGCTCAAGTACGTCCGATCCCCCTCCACACGCTCCGTGGTTCTGTGCTTTTCATTCCAAAACGAGATCCTCACCTCGCTCGTTGTAAGGTTGTAGTGGAAGCAGTACCCCTTCTCCGCATTCGTGTACCACTCAACCACCTTGGCGAGCTCATCCAGCTGATCCGTTATAATATTACGGATGGTCTCCATCTGGTCATTTGCGGTAGACAAGATCTGTATAAAAACCTCCCACTTCGACTCCGTCATGTCGACGAAGTTGCTGTCGATACCCATCACAAGATCAGAGAAATTTTCTTTCTGACGCAACCATACCAGCTGTGCAATTAAACGGCTAGTCGAATTGAAGGAGTCAAGGATCACTCGCTTCTGTGGGTCTACCTTGTTCAGAAACCTCTCCAAAGTCTGTTGGAACACCTCACTGTGTCCATCAGGCCCTACATACCCGCTGTTCGCGGGGTCTGTGAAGAAATCCCAGATATTTCGCAGTTCTGAAAGTCTCATCAGTATGCTAAAAACATGCCCTACTGCGCTCCAGGAAAGTGCTCCGCCCCCCTCAGCCATACCTGGAAGAATCTCCGGCAATGACCCTTCAAAGAACGTGTGAGACTTGCTCCCATTCTTCACGTACGACGCTGCGATTGTGCGGAACTTCTGCAGCACGGGGTCATCCTTGCACTGGAAACCGAGAGAATCCAGAGAGAGGATGCCTTCCCGGCTGGGGGATAACAACTCATCCGCAGCAACAAAGAGCGCTTCCATCTTCAATCCCTGTTCTACGATCCTTTCTATGCCACTCAACGCATTCAGATTCAGTGTCAAGCACCCGAGCTTGCACAGCATTCTTACCCCCTGCACGAAGCATTTCTTTGTTGAATCAGACTCCATTCCAATTTCTCTGTTTTTCGTTCCGGACTGCGAATAGTTAAGCATCTTACGAAATCTCGAAACCGGGAGATTCTTCGCGTGGAGAGCATCCAAGTCTTTCCTCAGAGTTGTGACCGTCGTAGCATAGACCTTTGTGATGTATTCTCGAACGCCGTACCTTTTGGGGTCCCTCCCAAACGCTGCATCCCTCAGGTATCCTTCGAACAGTTCCGACTTCCGATCGGTCGTTTCCACTGTGAGGATGTGGCTTCGATTCCGGGCAAGCTTTTGCACTCCAGCAGGAAAATTAGAGTCGTCGAGAAAATCTTTGATCCCGTTCAGCTGCCTTATCACGTCCTCCCCACAGATCGCTTCAGGGTCCCACGTCATCTGGATCCCGAATCCCCTCTCCACGGCTGAGGTATTGACCCCATTCCGCGGAAAGGGAGAGTCGCCATACAGCACAAGGCTTCTAAGAACTTCGATATTCTCCTGCAGCGCCTCCGAGGCGGCAACTATCCGGAGACTGGCCTGCATATCCAACAGGTCGACACCGACACTCTTCAGGTTGTCGATCTTGCCCTTGAGATCCGTCACCACCTCCTTCACCTGCTTAGCCGTCAGCTTCATAGGATCGAAAGGGCGAAAAGGTCTTAACTCTCTGGAAGTAAGCACCTCGGGAAGGAGCTTCTCCTCGCTCCACCGCTTTATGCACTGTGTTAACAAGCAATCAGGTGTCAGGGGCTTCTCTCGCAGGAAATTCATAAACTCTTCAGCTGTTCCCCACGCTTTCGACACATTGAGAACTGCAAAGGAGAAACTTGAAAGCAGTGCGCAGAAGTACGTTTGGTGGGAGTTGAAGTGGTCCCCGCTGTCTTCCGCTTCCGGGAACTTGCTCTGCTCCGCTACGACGTCCCCCGTCGAGAACTTCGCAACCTTCTGAAGGAAAACTTTCGTTCCCTCGGACACCGTACCCTCGATTCCTCTCAGATCATCATGGACCGGGATGCAAGCGTCGCGGCGGAACACAGACCTCTGCGCGAGGAGGCGCTTCACGATGTCGTCGGGGAGCTTCTGAACAAACAAATCAGTGCAGCAGCAAAGGCACGCCCTATAAAAATCACTGAGGGGCTGCGTCTGGTTTGGTCTCCACCACACCTCCTCGAAACGCCTCGACGCCACCGGCGCGACCCTTGTGGCGTATGCTGGGTTAGACAGGAAGAAGTCTAAATGCTCTGCGTCATCCTTCAGGTTCCACCCTCGGAAGCAAGCCTTGCTCCGCTCGATCAGTTCATCTAGTAAAGCTGCCGGTGGATCATTCCTCTTCGCCATCCAGAGCTTCAGATCCGCTATCGGAAGCCCCGCAATACTCTTGTACATACACTTTTGGAGGTTTGGAAAGGCTTCGAAGCGCTCCGGCGCCCAAGTGTTGTCAATAGGGATCCTGTAGTTCTCCGATACGTCACTATCGGAAAGAATACTTCTCAAAACCTGCATGTAGATCTGTCGCTGCTGTGGCTGTTTTACCGTTCCAACCTTCGTCATGGCCCACTCTCGGACATCGGCAATCGACAGCACTTCGAGCTGCCCGTTTCGGAACAAGTATCCTTTCTTTCGCTCACCCTCCCCCCACTTCATCTTCTCTTCCTTCGACAGCTCCGTGCACAACTGCTCCAGAAAACGGAGGAGCTTGCGCATGATGTCACTTTGGTGGCGGTCCTGGAAGTCCCTCTCCCACCGACTGTAAGACTCAAAAGTACAGAGGATCAAAGCAATTTGTGCCCTATCCGGATACGAAACACGGTCATCCTCTAGCAACTGGCAGAGAGCATCTCTCACGGGTAAAATGCTCTGGCTTCTCTCATGGCAGAACTTCTGTACGTCGGATTTCTCCCACCTCTCGAGGCACAAGACGTCCTTGACAGCTCCATCCAGGCCCAATCCCCTTTCGAGTCGCTCCAGCCCATCTCGTAATCGTCGCTCGAAGTCCTTCCCAATGTATTCCCGGCCCCGGCCATTGGGAACATGATTACGTATTTCGTCGCTGAACCACTCGTACGGCTCCCCATCCGGCCCAATAGGGGGGATGCCGCCACCACCCCTCGTAGCCTTGTGGCCGCGCCTCGCTCCGAGCGGTGGCACACCTTCGGCGCCGTCCAAAGAGTCGTCGCTGAACCACTCGTACGGCTCCCCGTCCGGCCCAATAGGGGGGATGCCGCCACCACCCCTCGTAGCCTTGTGGCCGCGCCTCGCTCCGAGCGGTGGCACACCTTCGGCGCCGTCCAAAGAGTCGTCGCTGAACCACTCGTACGGCTCCCCGTCCGGCCCAATAGGGGGGATGCCGCCACCACCCCTCGTAGCCTTGTGGCCGCGCCTTGCTCCCAGCTGAGGTTCTCTAGCAGTGGAGTGGTGCGGTCCGTTGTTGGAGGTCATGTTTAGCGGCTGAGGCGTTCCGTATAGAGTGTCTCTGGAAGTGTTGTTCTGCACCACAATCTTCGGGTCGTCTCCGGGGTTGTTGAAATGGGAATCATCATCGCTAGCGGCTCTAGGGCGGCTCCCTATGTTAGAACCAGGATGGCGGAGGAAGGCGTCGTGCGTGGGATTTCGATGTTCATGACTCTCTGTTCCAGACGTTGGACAGGAGGAGGGAGAACGCTCCTCAGCCCAGTCCCTGGTACCTGAGGCTGGATGAGCAGAGTACGATACGCCTCGAGGTGGTGTAGGGGGCAGGTCAGGGTCGGAGTTCTTCTTTCTCATATAAGACATGAAATTCCATTGAAATTTCATGAGGATTAGAAGGGGAAGTGATGCGGATACTTGTTAGGAAGGCGATGTCACAAGAGAGAAACTATGTCGATTACTCCTAGAATTGAGGGGCAAGAGTAATCGAGGCCGTCGCAAGGAAGTTGGTCCAGCCTCTCTACAAGGGAACTTGGTGGGCGGGTATCGCAGCTGCAGACGAGTCCTTGTTTACTGGCGGCAGCAAGAAAGTAGAATACAAAAGTAGAACGCAACTATACAGAAAAACGTTCCGGCCCAAAGCTCAAGAAGAGCAGCAAGTGTGTGTGTGTGTGGTGAGGGAACAGTCCGAGGCGCTGGCGTGAAATGAGGGTAGCAGTAGTATGCTCACGAGTCACGAGGTAGTGTGGAAATTAAAGAAGAAAGAAATAACGACGTAGGCAGTACGTGTCTAACAAGTGAAAAAAGAAAATAAGGGGAGGGAGAGAAAGAGGATACGTCTTGCCTGTGGAGGGAGAGACAGCTGGTGGAATGTCACAACCAACATCTATGGAGTCAAACGAGTTCATGCATTTTTGCTGTGTGAATAAGTAAACACTAAGGATAAGAACGATGATCAGCAGCAGGGTAACTGAGAAGAATCCATTTCAAAAAACTAACGGGTACAGTGGGACGGTGAAGTCTCTCTCTAGTTTTTTTTTTCTATTCTGTGGCTCGGGATCTAGCGTCTTGGTGTAATATTCGATAGGCCATTTTAGAAAGAAAAACAAGGAGTGCGTAAGATGAGCGATGAATCTTGGGAACAAAAGCTTTGTCCCGGGTTGGTAGCGTCTCTCGCTCAGGTCGATTGTCAGCATTACAATAAGGTCATCTCTCCTTCATAACCGCCAGGCTCCAAACGTTGCTTCTCCCTCTCGTAATAGAGACATTACCTATTCGAGCCTTTCGATTTACTATCTCCATTTCTGTATCATAAAGATAGCGATTTGATGGTTTGCAGGGGAGGACAAAGAAAAACAATTATTTGCTATTAGTTAGATTGTAATGAGTTAAATTTTGTTTGATTGAAAAAATCAGTAGTTAATCTTAATACATTCGAAAAAGTAGTGCAGATCTAATTAAAATAAATGAACCAAAAGGCCAAAAGAAAAAGAAAAACATTATTATTACATTATTATACTCTTTCGTGTTGTTTTTTTTCAACAGAAAAAAAATGGCATCCGTCGTTGTGGACTTTGGGTATTAAGCAAATACTAGTTTTAAGCCAGCTAGCTTAAAAAAACTGAAACAGAAAATTAAAACCCCGTCATCCCCTACGACCTTTTCAGGTGTCATATGATTATGTTTATGTTTAACATGGACCGGGCGGTCCCTTCACAGGAAACGTTGTGGGGATGTGTACAGATTCTTTTTTTTTTAATATATATGTTTGTAGTGCTAGTGTAGATTATGCTTTATTGAGTCAATTGAGACTCCTTCATTTCTTGTGCGTAACTTGCTCGTTAGTAAATACTAACGTTAAATGAGAACCCTTTCTTCTTGAATTAGTGAAGACAACATATTACGGGTGGGGCCTACATTGATTGAAGTTGGCGATTGATCATCCTTTTCCGCTTTTTTGTTTTGTGTACTTCTTTCTTTGAAGCGATACAAAATAAGGGTCAAAAATGACAGCTGGGCTGGCAGAGATATAATCTTCGTGTCCGTTCATTTTTGAACACGAAAATAAGAAGAGGGAATGAACGAAGAGCATAATATCAACAATACTTAGTGTGGATTTATACTTTTCGTGTATTACTATTCGTAATAATTGATTATTTTTTTTCTTTTACTACGAGAAAAACTAATCAGCTTTTATCTATTTCTTTGGACAGAAGTTTTGTGAGATCCTGTTCTGAAGGATACTAGGATTAGGGATGGAGTAGTGTTTACGTGATGAACCTCGAAGACCGATTGACGAGTTTTAACGTTGAAATTATATTAATTGTTATATGTGATAATGAAAAATTAGTTTTGGAAAAGAAAAAACATACTTACATATTCCATTTTTTATGGAAAATTAACTATTAGAAAAAAGAAAAAATAAAAGGGTAAATAATGAGATAGAAAAGTATATAATAGTATTAGTAATAACAAATATAAAAATATATAAAATAAAATACAAACTAAATAAAATTGAATTATGTATATCGAGATGGTAGCATAATAAATCTCCTCTTCTCCGTCCTCCGCAGACTTGGTTTCACACGGAGCCTACGAGACTTTTCATCTTTTTCTTATAACATATATTTTAAAAAATTCTTTGATTGTTTCTTTTTTTTTGCCTGAGGAAAGAAAAAAGGCGGAAGGGGACCCATCACTTTTGCATATTGTGAGAGAGTGGGTTTGTCAGCACGTCAAATGACACGGAGTGGGTAGGATCTGAGTGTTAGTGATTTATTAGCTCTCTGGCAAAGATTAAAAACAACAATTAAAAATAAAAGCAATACGTTAAAAACCTCACCACCTCCAAAGGCTTTAGGGGATGGCGGGAGGGTTTTTGTTTTTCTATATAAATAGTTTTTTTGTTAATTTCTTTTCCTTTTTTCCCTTTAAATCTTTTCTACTTCAAAATTTTGTCGTGTTCCATAGTACTCTTAATTAATTTTCCATCCAATAAACACCATAAAAATCATTTTCACTCTCATGATCTTGGTATCAATATTAAAATTAAAGTACCTATTTTTTACTATAGCATACCAATTTATCCCTAACTCTTTATAAGATTTACAGTGTCAGAAAGGTTTGCGAGTTTATCCTGCGGAGATTGTAGAGATTGAAATGAAATAGGTGTTTCTCAAATGAAATTGTGGTACAATTATACATTTCAACTTTACAAAAAGTTTATATATTGAAATGGAAATTAAATAGGCGTTTATTTTACAAGAAAAATTATACAACATGTATTATAAACATCACATTTATAAATATTATTATGGTGTAAAGGAGGAACATCAAATATAGAACTTGGGAAAATATTTATTATATTTATTATATAAAATGGCAGATGCTATTATTCTATTTCCAGAAAAATTTATTTCACAAAATAAAACCCTCCCACCATCCGCAACTACCTTTTCAGGTGGCGAGGTTGAATATATATGTTGTTGAATATATATTATACCCTTTTTTATATTTTTATACCCTTTTTATACCCTTTATATGTTTGTGTTGTTCAAAAAAGTGTTTTTTTTATCCTCCTGAGATTGTTAGTAAAACTTACCCAATATCCTCGGATTGAAGGTATAACACTACAATCGAGCCTGAATGACATCCTTCAATTATATTGTAGAGCGTGACCATAAAACTCCCCTTTCGTCTTTTCTTGCCGTATCACCTTCATCGTTCCTAGTTTAGCTCAATTGAAACAATAATATAATTTTTGCTCTTCCTTTGTATTTCTTGTGTATGATCCTGAAAATAATAATATAAAAGGAGTGGGATGGGATTAACAACAAGTTTAGGAGAGCAATGCCCCGAAGAGGGTTTAACTTTATCTACCTTCATCTTGGGAAGAAACACCTATTTTCTCGAGAACAGCCGGAGGAAGTTCAATTTTTTTTATCTTGTGGACCCCTGCCTTTGTGCGGGAGAGATCGCACACCAGTTCAACTCGTAGTAGAAGTAAATTTTACGCATAAGGGGCGGCCGTGGGGTGGCGAGCGGCCCACCCCACGCCCCCATTTAACCCACGGAAAAAATCCACGAGTACTCCGCAGCTCCTGTGGCCCCTTCCGCCGCCAAAGAACGCCTAGACCGAAAGCCTCCTAGAGGAAGAACGGCTCGGGAACGCTGGCGCTCGGTTGGCAGGATTCCCGCTTCCAAGTAAACCGCCAAGAGGTTCACGCCCAAGTTGAAATATTCCGGGATGTGTGTTTTCTTTCGTTTAGTCTTTCTCATCCTTCTATGTTGTGTTTCACAAAGAAATGCGGCGGCCGCCGTGGTAAAAGTTTTTTTTCGCAGCTTACTTCAGGGCACGGCTTCGTTGTGGCTTTGTGTTTCTACCTTTTCCAACTCGGGAGTCGGGGCTCCGATGGGGGGTCACTGGGAAGGCGGTGGCTGTGCATAACTGTAAGTGAAAAGCCCTTCTAAAATCTGGGATCACTAAAGAAGAGATTAATAAGTTCAGAAAAAAAAAACTCATAAAACGCTATTTAATTAACAACTCATCTAGGTTATTGATTTTCCCTACCGCTTTCTTTATGCCAAAAAAAGAGATAGCGACAACGCCAGTGGCGACCGCGCAAGTGGTAAGCAACGCAGTGGTGGTAGAAGAAATTTTTTGTGCAAATTCACCATGTCGTACCTTCTTGTACTGGCTTCATGAGCTTGGCCCTCTGCGCTGATCATGGTCGCATGTAGTGAAAGATATATGGGCGCAGGTTAAAAGGAAAACGAAGCAAGAGGCACAGTGTATAAGTTAGTCGGGCTGGAGATCCAACTGATTTGGTGGGTATGTAGGTTTTGGGGTTTTGAGGCCGCCTTGGTATCAATAGAGATAAACCTTCCGGCGTGGGCTTGTGTAGCCCTTAGTTTTTTGTGTGTGCCTATGTTTCTTCCGGGGACGTTTCTCTCCATGCTTTCTTCGAAGCACACTCTTCTTTTCATTACGGGATGGTGTTTCTCGATTCCATTTCGTTTGAGTCAGGTGTTCCGTTTCTGTTGGGTTTCAGGGTCTGAATATGCTTACTCGTCAATAAACTACTCCCAATAGATACAGTGATAGAAACAATAATGCGATGTCTATTCTCTCGATTTTTAATATTGGATCGAGTATTAAAATTAAAACCAAGAGGGTCATTGGTTTATCTAAGGGCCATAGTTTATAACCCTTATCTATTTTTTGTTTTAATCAAGGAAGAATTTATCATTTTAAATTGTTATTTGTGCATTCTAGAGCGCCAGCAAATCGCTAACACGCAGGGTCCCCCCCCAGTTAATCGAAATTCTGAAAGAACCAAATGATAACGGAACCAAAAGGTGATAAGTTGTTTATTATTTCTTCCGTCTTTCTTTATTTCTCTTCTTCTATATCTCATTTTATTTGTTTCAATCGAAAAGAGGGAAAGCAACAGGGTTCGAATGTGGGTGCGGACGGCGTCGTTTTCGATATCAATATCTATTGCCCCGGGTCGACGCCAGAGTGGGCGGCTATAACGGCTCAGCCGAAAGAAAGAACGCCGCTGCACAGTTGACATTAAACGGAATCAAAAGCGGAGCTAAAACAACAATACTACTAATAACGCGTACAATTTTTCATTTTTTCTCCGGAAAGAAACACCTGCAAACATCAGCAAACAGGAACATCAAAAATATAAAATAAGTGTTTTTCTCTATTTTTTTTTCATTTTTTTCTATTTTTTCCTAGCGCAATCATTTTCTATGTACAACTTTGTCTCAATTAATTGAGTGAATGAAAGGAATGTCCGATTCATCATTTTACACTTCTGCTTCTAAACTGTACTTTTTCTCATTTCTTTGTTGACTTCAAAAGAAGAAGCGAAAAGGATGTCAAGAGGACAGGGTGGCGTCCGCATAAGTCCTCTCAGCGTCAATGGGAAAATACGAGGTTAAAGGCTTTTCGGTGCCAGTTTCATCCAACATATTTATAATACCTCAGAACTGAAGTTAAGGAACATTTTTTTCTTTAAAGTATTTTGCCGCTCCGACGAACTGGTTGTAATATAATTCAAAGAAAAAATGAAAGAGGAGGTGGAGGAAAAAATGTCTCAAATTCTAATCATATAGATGTCATTGAGATCGCTCATACTATTTTGATAAAAATATAAGAAACTATTTTGTAATAAAAAAATAATATATATATATATATATTTAACCAAGATGAAGCACAACCATTCGAAATTATGAGATCATGTTTTTTATTTGTTTATCTGCGGGGTTGTATATTCAGCAAACTCAGGGAAGAATCCAAGATATTAAATGAATTAGCTTTCGTTTCTCACTGCAAGCTGACTCGCGCGAAGAAGGCTTCACCTTCAGGAATAAAGGAACTCTCAAAAGAACAACAACTTCTGTTCTCTATTTTTCACACATATACATTTCCTGTTGGAGATCTAATTAATATACCACTATTATGAGTAGTTAGAGTTATTCAGTTCAAGAAAGTTCTCTGAAGTCTGAGGGAGTCCATAATACCCAGTGATGATTCATTCTTTTCAGCGTTTAATGGATGATGAAAATGAATATTACTAAGGGTTATATACAAAAAAATAATTTCTGCATCCATAGAGTATTTTTCATTTTTCGGAACTTTTGTTGTCGTTGCTATTATATGTTTTTTCCCCCGCCTTTTTTTTGTATATATATGCTGTCAGATTATACTGTTCTCGAGAATAAATAAAGCTACATTTGAGAAACCTTCAATAGTCGGATTCACATAGTTACCAGCTTCAAAGAAAAAATAATCATTTATGCACTTACTTTCGACTAATATTCAGTTTTTTTCAAATAAATAAAACAACATACACACACATACAGCAAAAAAAAGAAAAAGAAAACAACAACAACAAGAACAACAAAACAACAACAACAAAAAACTCAAAAGATTTCTATTCAACTATTTTGCCGAACATTTACCGAGTGCAAGAGAAACTGGAGAAAAAATCTGTTCCTTGAATTACTCCATTACGAAAAATGTAAATAAAACAGAAATATATATATTGAAGTAGGAGTGTTTGCAGTTCTGTTTATTCATTATTTAAGCCAATCGTCATCGAGGATAAAAAGGATGAGCAAAGAATATGCTACACTTTTTAAAATGATGTAGCCGTTATCAATATTCTTACGCGTTAAGGAATACCTCCTACCCCTGAATGAAATATGAGTGACTAGTTATTTTTACTTGGATCTCAGCATAAAAAACGAAGGCTTCATTTGATGTAATCTCATAACTACGAACCACGAAAAAAATAAAATAAAAATCAATAAAGAGTAACCTATACAAACCAAATTAAGACCCAAAGAAAGAAGAAAAATAAGGAAGCCGTTTAAAGATCACATCTGAGATTCAAAGAGAATACGTTGGGCTCCAGGTCATTGCCAGACTGATAAAACTATTACTCACTGCCCCAAACATGGAAAGTTAGGATTAGCCGTCAAGAGTAGGTTCAATAGTATCTTTTTTTTTTTACAATGTGACTGAAGAGTGCGGAACGATAATAATAATTTAACGATCCCATTAAATGGAGGATCCCAGTTTAAATAAATACAGCTGTTAAATGTGTCGATAGATGAATATTTGGAGGGAAAAAAAAGGCACCCTACGTAATTTTTTAGAGAACACCCTGAGGTGTACTTCACGAGTTTCGATTGGAATATTTTTTATCACTATTTTTCTCTTATTCTCTTTTGCTCTTTTTTTCCTCTCTTTTTTTTGTTGAAGTTGAGAGAAGCTTTGCGGTTAAACTATTTGCCATCGTAGCTTGAAGTTCCTTATTTTCTTTGCGTCAGCTGAAGGTCTCCCAGGTAGCCCAAAATTTCTAAATGACTTCCTACAGTGTTATTGATAATCCAGAAAATGTGGATTGGGGTTCGAAGTGCTGCTGTAAAACAACCGATGGAGTGTTCTATGAAATACCCAAAGATTACTTCAGAAACAATGCCACTCTGACTAGAAGGAAAATGAGCCTTAATGAGCCTTTTGGGGTACCCCTAAACAAAGAACATTTCGAAAAGTTCCTTGTTCTGCTTGAAAAAGCTGCTCTTCTAGGGTCAGTCAGTGTGGCTGAAGGAGAAGGGCGGAGCGATAATGAGAACTTGAGCTGGATGCGAGATTTGGACAAACGACAAGTGAAATTTGTCCGCCAATGCTTGGACCTATCAACTTGGGATGGGAAGAATGTTCCTTTCTATGAGGAGAAACTTCCGAAGATCAAGGATGTCGTTTGGGTCAAGGTCACCCAAGTCAATGATACATCAGCGGTAGTGCAGCTAATGGAATATGGCCAGTGCGATGGGACTATCCCATATACTGAAGTGACTCGACGCCGAGTTCGTTCAATCGGAAAATTTATCAAAGTTGGGAAAACAGAAGCAGCACAAGTTATTCGAATGGACGAAGCCAAAGGATACATCGATTTGTCCAAAAAGCAAGTCACTCTCTCAGAAGCTCAAGCTTGTGAAGCCAGGTTTCGGAAGGGTAGCGATGTCCGTTCCATCGTATGCCATGTTGCTGAAGAGTGCGGAATAGCCCCACAGGAAGCGATGAAGATGATTGCATATCCGTTGTACCGACGCGAACCTGGAAAACATGCATACAACTGGCTGAAAGAACTAAATGACAGCAAGGATGTGGACGGGATTCTTGGGCCACTAAATCTGACTCCACGAGTTACCGATTGCCTGATGGAGTGCCTACAGAAGACGCTGAGGCTACGCGTCCTCACGTTGGCCGCTCAAGTGGACATTACTTGTACTGCTGCCGACGGTGTAACTCATATTAGAGATGTTCTTTTGGTCGGACGGGATTTCGGAAAAGGTAAGGAGCCTGAAATAGACATTTCTGTTATCATTGTGGGACCTCCCTTGTATGACCTTCGTATTCGTACGGATCTTCGAGAGGACGGGTTGGCTCTCATGCAAAGAGCTATCGATGCAATGAAGATAGCAATGGCCCAACGAGGAGGGACCCTGAAGGTCACAAAAGAGCCGTACGTCATGGGAGAAGAAGATGCTGGACAGAAGGCAGGCGATGAAGAAGATGAAGAAGATGAAACCGATTAGTCCGTGCGTAGTCGGAGCCAGACAGCCATTACTGGGGACAGTATGCCTAAATAAAAGATAACGGTATGCGCTGTCATACCGTCGAACAAGGTCTGCATCATTAACAACGGAGAAAAAATAAAAAAGATTAAATCTAACCAAGAAAAATAAATGAAAGAAATCTCAAAGAATAATTGATTCGATAGTATTTCCGAGACTCTAAATGGCTAAGAATTCTAATTTTAATAACATATCAACTGTAATGCTACTGCGGGACGAGCTACTTAAACGTTACCTGATTCATAAACACCAGATCATCACGAATGATCGGTTTTGGAACAAAAATATTTCGATCAACTCTCTTTCCCCTTGTTTACCATTATTCTTCTTTTGTTCGTAAATTTCAACAGATCAACCAAGGCCCAGGACGCTGTCACAGGTCCGGCCTTCCTCATCACCAACTGGCATGTAAAAGAACGTTTCCCTAACGGGAAGTGAAGTTCGGCTAGTGGTGATAACTATCCCAGAGCAAGAGCGAAACAGCATCAGACTAACAAGTGAGAGCCTACGGAGGAAAGAAACCCCCTCCACAACTAAGAACGAGGCCAAATTACTCGTGACCAACAAGAAAAAGAAAAGATAGAATGTGGAAGGGAAGGTAGAAGAAGATTACCATATCCTGCGAATCTTCTGCTCAAATCCACTGAACGACCTTTACCCCTGCTCGAAAAGTCGTTTTCATTCGGGATCTCCTCAAAAACCGATCTATATATTTCTCTTCCCTTTTAAATTAATTTAATCGATCAAAAGGGAGAGAAGATAAGATACAATTAAATAAAAAGTAACGAAGCAAACAACCGCATGTTAATGATCCCCAAAAACCAAAAGCGATTAGATACGATGGCGAAAGATCCCATCAGCAACATATAGGATATATTTGGCAGGAATCCCACCACCGTACAACACACCTTTAATATACCGCCATTATCTAAAAAAAACATTCCGCATGAATCGATACATGTGAAAAATAAAAGGAGTGTACAATAATAATAATAATCGGCGCAAGCTTACAGCAAAAATGACAAAAAAAAGGGTTGCTGTGCTGTAAATCAGGAAAAAGGAAGATCCGAAAAAATACATAATTAGAAGGCACAAATGCTTGCTGCCATGGGATGGTATCAGTATTGTATGGGTGACTCTACTGCTGCGCTCAATAGTGATCCATATTGTTTCTTATCATTAACATTTCTATTTATCTCTCTGGCTTCCAGAAAACCTGTTAAAATAGCCCCACTACTCAAGGCTAAAGAAAGTTCCTGAGGTTCCGCCGCGTAGGAACAGCAGAAAAAAAAGGCGAATAATATGCCTAGGGTAATACAGAAACGCACGATTTTTTCACAACGGTAAAAAAATGGGGAATGGTTTAACTGGGAGAAACGGGTAAACCACTGGAAAAATTCCACAAAAACCGTAGTACTTCATTTGATTGCTTTTTGCCTTGCGGACCACACATGATGCTAACTATAACTCCTTTTTTCCTCTCGACTCTTTTCTCCTAAAAATGGTTTGGATGCAGGATTTTTTCTGTTTTCTCGTGCCACAACTCGACTAGAATAAAGAAAGAATTAAGATTATCATGTCGGAAGAAGAAACGAAGAAGCTGCAAGAGGTGAATACCGAAGAGATAAATGAAGTTACTGGGTTCAAGAGAGCCGAAGAGTTTGTGTGGAATTCGTTTGAAAAAGGGTACCTCAATGCGGGGGAGGATCAGGATCCGGACGTGGATACCTGGGTAGATGGTTTCTGTGAGCAGGCGGAGCAAGACGGGTCTGTATTCGACCGGAACTTTGTCAAATCTGTGTGTGTTCTTGGCATCTATGCAGGCCCTCGGGATGAATTCCAACAGCGCTCTGGAAGTGGAAAAGCAATTTACGCAAACGGAGATCGCTACGAAGGTGAGTTTTTTGAGGGGAAAAAACACGGCAGTGGACAGTACACTTGGGTGAGTAAGGGGAAAAGCGAGGCAGACAAGCTAGTGGAAAAAGAAATGAAGGCTAATTATGAAGGAGGGACCATCGACAAGACAGCAGAGGCAGCAGTACCGGCCATCGCCGCGAAGTTCCAGCTAAGCAAACACATAGTGGCCGGAATCCTTGAGTATGGATATACTCCATGCTACCATGGAGATTATGTTCGAGGAAAGCGGACTGGGCAAGGAATCATGAAGAACAAGGATGCAACCCTTTACAAGGGCGAGTTTCTAGAGAACAAGCGGGAGGGGCAAGGTATGTTCTACTACCTGAATGGGGATATCTACTCCGGAAACTGGAAGGCAGACAAGAAACATGGATATGGAACCTATCACTTTGTCGGTGGAGGAGAGTATCGCGGAGAATGGGTGAACGGGATCTTTTCTCAAGGCCAGTGGATCCTTCCCGACGGGACGTACTACGAAGGAAAGTTCGACAAGAAAAACCGCCCTCTGGACAACAGCGCATCCATGCACTACCCTGCCTCTCGTATGGCTCAAAAGGGCGTTTTCAAAAGAGGTGTCTGGGCTCCCTCTAGTGGGCTCGAAGTCTGTGGTGAAGCTCCGGTGGATTCTATGGCGTGGCAGGATAACTAACCATTTACCTATAGTACCTGTAATCTAGAAGAGCAGCGAGAGATCGACGATGAAAGTCCTACCTTCCTCTCTTTTTCCTTTCCTCATCTTAGTCTTTGGCTAGATGCAGAAAATACGCAATGAAATGGAGAGAGATGTGCCCCTATCTATCTCGGCGATGAAATAATGGTATTTTTCTCTTTCTGTTATAGTGAGAGTTGAAATGACAGCCATTTGGTGGCTGAAACATGTGCCCCTTCAAAAGCAAAAGAAAAAAGACGTATAGATAACCCCAGAGGAGGCAGTGGTGATGTAAATTCAAGTATAGGACTGGATGGGTACAGAAGGGTTTACCGATGAGAAGAAATAAAGCAACAAACAACACCAGAACAAGAAAATATAACCGCGTTCAACTTGAAACCGGGAGGAAAGAGGATTCTATCAGTGCTTCGTCTGACGGATGTCACGCAGCGGGGCCATGCCATATTCAGTTTGCTAGTGATGGGAAGAGGGAGGACGGACACTTAGGGCCCAACACTTCCTTGTCCATTACTTCTAGACACATACGACAATGGACATGATCCCTATCACAGAAGAGTCCTGTGCTGTACCAGGAATAACCGTTGTGCGCTGATTATCCCCCACATCCCAGGCAGCCTCAAAAAAAAAAAAGCAGAAAAAGAATGCGATTCCCCCCGTTGAACTTTTTATCTTCTCATTCCTTATCTCATTACCCTCATATATAATAGTGCTGCTTAGTGTTGCAAGTGCTAGAACATAGAACAACTAAACAACTGTACAATTTAGCTGTCTTGCCGTCTACACAATGATGTCTTTATCCCCACCCTTTTGCCTTCTTCTTCTTGGAATTTGATTTGAATATGTCTCTTGTCATGCCCGACTGCACACCTCATTTCAATCCGATAAGGTCTAACCAACGCGGAAGTCTATCACTTTTGAGAGTCCACCAATTTTCTATATAGATATATTAAAATAGCTATCTTTTTTTCTCCCCCTGCATCACCATCCCAATCATGGTGTACACCCGTTGGAAATGTGACCGCCTCCCTGTGATGCAGTGGAAGCTCTTCACACAGGACTACCCCATTCAAGCAGGAGTAGGACTTCTTTCCATGTACTTTCTATGGAAGCATGCGAACTACTGCTCGGAAGAGACGGAGCGCAAGAAGGGTTGGTGGGCCGGTTACCCCTATTGGCGGGACCCCATCGCACGCCGCAATGAGAACAAATACAAGGCACTGATCAACAACAACAACGTGGACATCACGGAATCCAAGTGGACGGGGTGCTCACAGGAGCAACTTCATCGTCTCGCGAAGATCGTTTAGAAAATTTAAAAATGAAAGAAAGGAACAGATAAAAACACGAAGAAAAGCAGTTACAGACTTCTTTTATTTCCTCTGTGGAGTGAGCTGAGGTGATAATCATGGTGTTTTTCTGTCGGCAGATGTGAAAAAGACCTAGCGGTAGGAGCCTCTGCGAGATCAGTGAACGGTGTTTTTATAAGCAGCTTCTTAGGTATTTCATATGATAAAAAAAATAGTAGCAGAAAGGTAAAACTAGAATTCAGAAGAAAAGAAAAGACGTCTCAGGAGGCATCCATAATGTTTTTCTTTCTTGGCCTCTACACGTGCACGGGTTTAGAGCGGATCGGATCCATATGCGGACTACAGACTCGTGGAGTGACAGAAGAAGAGCGGTTCAGCTAGACGGTGTGGAGAGCTGTCACTCGCTGTGATCCAGATCTTATCGACACGTTTTCATACACAAAGAGAAAAATTTATCAGTCGTTCTTTCTGAGAAAAAAAAATAAATAAACAATACGTCGTTGTTCTGGGATTCATTTGGAGTGCTTCCGATAGCCAGGGTTCCACTCCCCCACGATGAAAGTTGGTGTGGTGAGGGAGGAGATCTACAAAAAAGTTCCTCTAAATATAGGTACTGGGCTCTTTTTCTTCTCAATTTAATGTTCTCTTTCTCTCTTTCTCTCTCTCTTTTGCAAGCGTCATCGGAAGATCTCTGTGTGTGTCAATGCCTAAATCTAATTAACTCCTTTCTGGGGTCATTCGGTGTGAATGTAGAAACGTTCCCAAGTGTCAGTGAAATGGATATATATGATTTTCCTCACACATCCTTCTCCAATGTCGACGCCTAGGTAGGAACTCTAAAGGCTTCTGTTTTGGGTTTCCTATCCATCCGTATACCTCCTTGTATTTATGTATTATCTGATCTTTATGATGCTGTCGCTTTCTTGAGGTCTGGTTCACGAAGTCCTTCCTTGCTTAGACGTGCTGGTTGGCGCACAGAGCGTTTTTTCTGATATAATTTTAAGTCCTTTCTTCGATCAGCAGTTGTACACTTGTGTATTTTTACCTTTAATTTTCCTAAACATTACTTACTTTGCTTACTTTCCAATTGAAATCCATATACGAAATATTTAACATGAATGCACTAGGGGATGACCTCCGGTGTGCTATTCCACTGAGTTTGATTTTAGGCGGTGACTCACTGTAGTCCCCTTTCCGGTGGGGCGCCGTAAGTGCGGGAGACTTGCCCACGACATTAAATGAAACGCATTTGCTGCTGCAGGACTGGAGTACTCGCAGAGCATGAGTCAGCAGAAAAATGTATCCTTCCTTTCGTCTCTCCTCTTCTTATTTGATCCACAATTATTTTCTTAAAATATTTCTCTCCTTTTTTTCCTCGCTTCATGGCTTTGTATGGATGCCAAGAACTCCTTTAACATTTTTTCCTTTCCAATCTTTTGTACCGTTGGAGTGCGGAAGGGGAAAAAGTACGACTGCTCTATTGTGTCATGGGTGTCTCGTTTCTCGCAGGCTGTGCTCCTCCTTGTTGTGCCATGAGGCGACATAACAAAAGGGGGTGGGAAAGCCGTATTATTTCTATCTGTCTTTCTCTGTTTTTTGTGATGTGGTGCTCCAGTATCACCACCTTATGCGCCGCCCACCTGGGAGGAGGAGTACCTGGAATGGAGGGGACTGCGCTGCCGCCTTCGCCCTTTCTTTTGGAGCCACTCGAGATACGCCCCCGGTATGACCGAGGGCTTTCAGCCAACGTAACCGAAGTAACACTTCACGTACGGCTCAAACGCCTGACGGTCCCACTTTTAGCGACGGAGGAGGGGATGGATCGATCCCCGTCCTTTGCGGAACCTTTCCCCCAGAAAGGATCCTTTAGCTATACAGGAAGGGTCTACGAAGTAGAGGAACCTGAAAAGAGTGAGGATGAGGTCGACACGGCGTCGAAGCGACTGCTTCATACCTTCGTTCCAGGCCCGACACTTCGAGTTACTCCCGGGGGGTACATACGGATGAAGCTGATTAATGACCTTGAGCCTATGTCGCCCGCTAGTGAGAAGATGAACCCAGCGGGAAAAAGGAACCCTACCGCCGTAGCGAGTGCACATCCCATAACCACCCAAGGGCCTGCGGATCCTCAGAATAATACCTCAGATATCAACAAGGGCAAGATAAATTCAAGCGTTAAGCATCAGGATACAGCGAGCTTTTCCCCAATGTTCTTCACTATGCATCATCCTAATAGCACGAACGTGCACTTCCACGGTGTGCACTGTGATCCACACATTGACGATCCCTTCATCTCGATTGTCCCACAAGGCAGCGAGACAGGGGCCAGTGAGCACGACTACCTTCTTCCTATTCCACGAGATCATGCCCCTGGGCTGCATTGGTACCACGCCCACAGCCACGGGTCTGTCTATTTCCAGGTCATGGGAGGGTTGTTCGGCGCGCTTGTTGTCGAGGAAGCCCCGCAGCCTTTTTTTCGCCTCCAAGAGGAACATACAAAGAAGGAAGAAAAGAAGAGGGGAAGAGACATTAGGAAAAACAAAAAACACCCAGGTGAGGTGGTGGCTACCGCTGAACACGGAGTAAGATCCCTTGGACGCCCGTGGCTCTCCAGTTCCGTACCCTCTCATGTACTAGTGTTCCACCTCTATCGGTTAGGGAACAAGAAAAACACCCCGGAATCCTCTTGTGATGGGCAAACCATGACACAGTTGGACGAAATGGTAGGTAACACAGTTCAACCAAGCCGGCCAATGATTAGTGGTCGTGAGGACCATAATACTACGCTGAGAGAGGAGGATTCTACGAGAGGAATTAGAGATTCAGATGACGATGTCTATGACACGCAGGAGCCCCTGGAAGTGTCCAATCTTTTTCTGGTGAATGGACAGCATCGCCCCACCCTTTATGTACAGGCAAAACAACCAACGCTGCTAAGAATGCTCTATGCTGCTGGCTCCTGCTATTTGAACCTCACCTTCGATCCGATGACTGTCAGGGTCCAGAGTAATAGCTCCACAGGACCATGCAGGCTCTACCCTGTTGGAACCGATGGAGTTCCACTAGATCTTGGGCACCTCCCCGGACATGACGATGAGGCATGTCATGCTCAAGGGAAGAGGGGGCCTACGATGATGGTATCTCCTGCTCGCCCAACCACGTGGCTGTACTTCACGCCAGCCACTCGATACGAGGTAATCCTCTACTGCACGCGGGTACCGGGCGAAGGGGTCCATCCAGGCAGCCTCCCCGTGGTTAATCAGGCTGGGGAAACGATTTTTTTTATAAAAGTAGAGGAACCGGGGCCTGAGAGTCGTGAGACCGGTGTAAGCAATGCAGTGTGGGAGGGCGAGATGAACTCTTCAAAAGGATGGACAAGGACGCCACGAACCCGCGGGAGCGGGGTCCAAGGAGCAACCGATAGCACCACCAAGAGCAGGAATATGGGAGGAGCCCACAAGGCGGCTGATGGCGACCGGATCGTAGACCAGGTGGTGGAGACACCTGCAGATCTTCGTGCGGCACGAGGTCTTCCCATGTATCTGGACTTGCTTCAATGTGGAGCGAACGGGACAGACGCATCGCCATTTCTATGGGAGCTCTCCTTCTCTCAAGCTCCTGTTCTAGAGTCCTCAGTGTTTCGGCAGTCACCTGCGCGTCCATACTACGTGCTGGGGGAGGGCCCGGACTGCCATAGCTTACTTCAGAACAAGAACGACGCAGGAGGGGTCTCCACGGAGAACGATGACACCAACTTGACTTTTATTTCTCCCCTTTCTCTTGCTTCGCCATTCCCCAACTGCTACTATCATCCCTTCGAGGGCCCTCGCGGTGTTAATACGTCCAACTATCATGGCTTCGTCGTTCCTTTCAACAATTTGGTAGAGGTCCATGTCTTCGGCGATCCGACCGATCTTATGCCGCATCCGCTGCATTTCCACGTCAACCACTTCCAGTTTGTTTCCTTCACCCCCCGTCCAGGGGGCCTGCACACACAGTACAAAGACCTCTCTGACTTCGGGATCTGGCCTGGGCAGTGGCGTGACACCATACCCATATTCGACGGTGAAACTGTGCTGCGATGGCGTGCTGCAACCTTCAGTGGAGAAATACTCTATCACTGCCACATGCTATCCCACGAAGACCGCGGCATGATGACCAGTTACTATATCGAGCCTCCACCGGATGTGAAAGGATCCGGTGAACCCGGGAAAGGCGGTTGGTGGAAGAAAATTATCGGAAGACGTGAGTGGATGCCCTTTTCCGTCACCACACAGATACTTTTGACAGGATTGGCGGGACTTTTATTTTTTTTGCTTTCTCTACTACTATGCCGTCGGTGCTCCTGCTGCGGTGGTCAGATTAGCGATGCCGAGGAACGCGTTCCTCTATACAGCGGCGGTGGGACGAATTACGGGAGTATGCAGGGAGAATCGCATGAGAGAATCATCCTCTAATTTTTTTTTTTTTGCAAATGCGAGTGCCGGCCGACAGAAAGACGAGCTTTGAAGGAACCTTGCAGTGGAGAAAGAAAAAATCGTGGTGTGGCGTCGTCCCTCGTCAACTTCCATATCCTCCCACACCAGATGGGACTAGGAACTAGTTTTTCGCTTCTTATCCCTTCTTTCTTGTACATATGTAATGGAAAAGATCCATGAAAAAGCTCATTTATTGGTAATCGTTGATGGACTACCGATTTCATGAATGTGAAATAACGGGCAGAACGAAGCAGCACTAACTCCACGCCATGCAGCCGGTGAAGGGGTGGCGACACCCCCTCCTACGTCGGCACCTCCCCATTCTATTATAGTACTGCCATCAACTCTATTTCTCTGTTATCGTTGTATTATTGCTGTTTTGTCTTTATCATGGTCTTCTTGGTTGAGATATATTAATTAAAATCCTTTTTCTTATACTCCCTTTAGAGAGTTGAGCCAACCAAGCTTCAGTGTGGTTACCTTTTCTTTCGTTTATTCAGACGATTTGTTGTGCATGAATTTTATGGATACCCGTTTTATTACTGACGACACATATAAAACTCAGAGAATGACAGGACCGGTAACTACAACAAAAAATCGGAGATATGGAGAAAAGGGGATGCGGCGGACAGAATGAACCTTGGGAAGCTTCCCTTGCACTAATGCGGAATCCTGCGCTTTTTCTTTAGTGTTGTCGATGTGCTCCCTCTTTCTCTCTCTTTTTTTTGTCCTCTCTTCCATAAAAAAAAAACAAAACAAAAACCACACGATACCTGAAGATGAAGTGAAGCCCATCTAGTGCTGGGCGAGAGACGGATACCGTAAAGAGTCAAAAAAAGACCAAATACCGCATACAGAAGGATTTTTTTTTTTAAATTTCGTTGTGAGAGCAGGTGGAGATATCGTAGGAGAGTCCATAAAGCATAAACATAGATAAAGGACGCCCTGAACGACCATTGATCCATTCCTATTGATGTTTTTTAGACGACTTTGCCGGAGCCCCACGCAGCCATTAAAGCGGCAGGGAGGGCAGTTTCGGTTCCTCCAGGGGCCTTCCTCTCGTCATGGTGATACCGGGTACTCCCCCTGGCATCAAGAAAAGGAGGAGAGGGAGAGGTGGGGGAGGTCGTCGCCGCTGCTCCCCACCCCTTCCAGGAAAGGCCTCCACACGCAGCTACGGCACCAGGAGGGATGGAAACGTAGACGTTCCGCGGGACGGTGTGGCACCACCGGAGAAAGAGGCTCGCGTTACCCACACTTTCCCTCCTCGGAGAAGTTGAACCCGCCGCCGGTGCGGCCTCCCGACTACACCGAAGACCTAGACCCGGAAACAGGGGAGAGCGCGGTTCAACAGCGGTTTGACCAACTGGTCTTCCGGGCGCTGCTCCGCTTTGGCCCGGCTCTTCCGGTGGAAGTGCTAGAGCGCGCGGCGACTCATCCAGGCCGGCCGTGCCCCGTGGTACTGGCATGTGACGATGCCTACACCGATCTCGAGATGCAGCGGAAGCAATGGGGCCATTGCGAAACGAAGACGGAAGAGAGAAGCCACAGTTTAGGGTGTCGGCCCGAGGAGGAGAGAGTGCGGGGCCGACGAGATGCGGAGCGCAGCGGATTGTGTCCTTCTACCGGTGGTTCCAGGGGAGATGATCAGGGCTTTGTCTTCTTGGACGAGGTACGCGTGAAGCCACACGAGTTGCTCCGGTTAATCCAGATGGAACGCCCTGGATTCAGCATTCGCCGAGATGGAGGAGGGGTACCCTTTTCTTTGCTCATCCGCAACTGCCCTTATCTGCGCTCATTTGGAGGGTACGCAACGTATATGCGACAGGTACGGAAGGAGCCAGGTGTGCCGAGACACGGAGGGTGCGGAACGACGGCGGAAGGAAACGGGGGGAGAGGAAAAGCTCAACGGCGTGCTGCCCAGAGAGAAGGAGATCTGGACGAGCAGAGCTACAGAGCCAGTAGCTACAATGACACGTTCGAAAAAAACAAAAGAAATGGAAACGAAGGTAATGAAGAAGGGTATATCTTGTTTTCTCTTGGGAAGTATAAGTTTCGTGAAATAGGTCCACAGGATGGGATCCGGTGTGGGCCGCAACCGTGGCTCTACTCCGCTAAACTCCTCTAAAGAGGGACACACACGTCGTGATGTGGATTCTCCTCTTTCGACGCGTTGTGAAAGTAAGTGGTGACAAGGAGAAGGAAGAGGTGGTCGTGAGATATCGTAAGGTGGGGTGGAGAGCCTTGGAGTGGATCCAAAGAATAAGACTGACGAAGCCCCTACCCCTCTCGCACGCAAACACACACACACACAACTCGTCATTCCTCTCGCCTGTGCTCCCAGAAACAGACTCGGAGGACTTTCTCAAGATGTGATCGACTCACCAATTCCGTAGACGAGATCGCTAGAACTCCTCCGACATCTACTATCTCTATCTCTATCTCTATCTACTATCTGTATCTATATATCTATCTATATATGCTTCTGCTTAGTTCTCTACTCATAGTTCTCTACTCACCATATTCGTTGCTCGCTTCTCTGGTATGCATCTCTTCTTTCCCACTGCCTTTACTCGCTTTCGATCCCATCAATAGTAAACCGACGTGGAAACAACGCAGCAGCGCATCAGAGGCTTCTCGACACCGCATCATACGACGTATATACATTCGGCTCTTCTCGTCGATCAATCAGCCACCCTGGAAATGAACTTCGATAACTTTTTTAAAGGAGGGAACGCCGGGTCTTCCCCGGATCTTATCGTTCCAACGATGCAAACCACCAGCAGCAACAACAATGGTAGAGGAGTGATAGGTGGGTACTGGGAGAAACTTTCCCGGGATACACGCGGGTTCTTTGGGGTGGAGGTCCCCCCCGAAGACGAGCCCCTTATGGATCTTCCTGATTCTCAGGGATACACGGCGAGTCTAGGTGAGATGTTGGAGTTGACCTACTCCCAGCGCCTCTCGGCCTTCTTCATGGCGTTGGGGATGGGGCTCGTCTTCATTCTGATCGCCCTTTCTGCAGGCACGGCTATGATTCTTGTGGCCCCGAAGAAGTTCGCCTTTTTTCTTACCATTGGAAATCTCTTCTGCCTGTTCTCCACCACATTCCTTGTAGGGGTGTCGTACCAGTTACGGACGATGTTTAGCGCCCACCGCCTGCAGGCCGCCGTGCTGTACATTGGTGCTGTGGTGCTGACCTTCTACTTCTCGGTTGTCCGACCGTTTGGCCTCGCCTGTCTCGTCTTGGCTGTTGTGCAGGTGGGGTGCCTCCTATGGTACTGCCTCAGCTATGTACCCTTTGCGCGCCGCTTTGTGCAAGTCGCAACGACTTCCAGCTGGGCGGCCATGATGCTGCTGCGTCGGGGCTTTCATACTGTGACGTCCTCCTTCTCCTAACCTTCTTCCTGGAGGCCGGCCGGAACCTCTCTGGTAGGGAGGTGCTACACTCGAAATAAGGATCCCTTCACACAAAAGGATACCCCCCCCTCCCTCCTTTTTTTTTCTTTTTTGATAGAGAAGGGGTGTGGGGTCTCTTTGGAGGGAGCTGGGCTTCACTTATTGTTATTGAAATTCTTCTGTGCGGTACTGTGGCCCCATAGACCCCTATATATAAAAGAAAGTAAATTATCGGGAAAAAAATTCTGGAGGGCAGACAGCCATTTAGAAGGAGGAGCACAGCAGAGCAGCATCAAACACTTCGATGTCCGCTTGACGGAAGAGAACCATAGAATACCATCATCGTGGCGAAGGCTCCGAACTGCACGTGTCAAGGCATCATAGCAATCAGCACCCCTCGAGGCAAAGCGGTAAATGAATATATACGATACTAATAGAGACGAATTAAAATTTTGAAAGAGAGAGGTGGCGTAGAGCTCTGGCTGGTTTCCTGTTCCCCCCCTCCTTCCTCATCCTTTCACTCCCTCTCTGAAGCGCACAGAAAAGTTGAATGGGAAAAAGGATATGAGGGGGAGGGAGTGGAGAGGGGTGGTCAACGATACGAAATAGCGGTATGCGGATAGAAGTGGGCCCATAGAGGAAAGCTATACGCGTGAATGAATGGCGACGGGAAAAGCAAAGTAGGGAGACCGAAGAGCTGCAACCGAAGGAAGAGGCTCTGAGCCATGCCATGTGTGTGTGTGTGGGGCGCCTCCCTCAGGTTCCCCCTCCCCTCCCCCCCTAGGATTTGGGATTCATCTAGCCATGAGCTGCTTCAAATAAGCAGGGAAACGAGTGCGTGGGGAATCCGAGCTCCAGCAACGGCGGGTGAAGAGGTGGCGGGCGGAGGAAAGCTGTGATGGGACCTCACGTAAGGTGGGGAACCCTGTGGGGTTCCAATGGAAGTGTATCGGAAGATGAAGTAGCCTCTCCCCGGTGCAGGACGAGGGGAACCAATCGCTGGGAAGGAAGAGACACCTTCCGCTCCTGCAACGATGGTGCGGAGCCACACATGGGGGGGGGGAGGGGATACGCCAAAGACACCTCTAACATTGGCCGTGAGAGGGACAGAGGATCGGGTAGGTAGCTTCTATTTCATGGCCGACACGGAAAGACGCTTCAAATGTCAAAGGGAGAGGGTCTTTGTGCCGGAGGGATCTGGGCTTCCTGTAAACGTTTTTTTTTTTTTGGTCCTTTGTTCTCTCCCGTTATGCCGTTGAGGGAAGGTGAAAGGGAAACGGGAGGGGCGGAGTCGAACAGCGTCTTACACCTCAGCCATCCCCCCCCCTCTTTTTTTTTTTATTATGCTGATGCTGATGATGATGATATTATTGTTTCGTTTTTTTTTTAAAGGTTTGGCTTCTGCAAGAGAGGCCGGTGATCCCCCATTGCTTTCCCCCCTACGCCTTGTTGCACTGCACAGGATGAATGAGAGTCGGATCCTTCGATGCAAGGATACATGGGTAGATCGAAGTTCCCCTTCTTCCCCTTCTTCTCCTCTTCTCACTTTTGTTTGTTTTTCCTTCACACTCTACCGTTCTCGACAACATCGCTAGAAAACAAAACAAAAACAATATATATATAATAGAAATTAGCCATGTGGCGTATCCTCCGTCGTGGAGGACACCGTGGACGGACTGTTATTTCCGCCGCAGCGTGTCGCACTATTCTCACCGCGGAGCAGACGCCCTCCTCCCCGCGCTGTTCGATTGAGGGGTGGATCTACCGAGAGGTCGGGGAAGTGGAAACCAAAGACTGGCGCGGGACCTACTGGAGCGCTTCCGGGGAAACTCGTCTCTCACCCTGGCACAACTTGCCGCGGGACACGCATGACTGGCGCGGCGGATCCTCTACTGGGATGGAGGTCGTTTGCGTGGTGGAGATACCGCAGGGGTCCATCGCCAAGCTGGAAATGGAGAAGGGGTTGCCCTACAATCCAATTGTCCAGGATGTGTACAAGAAAAAGCCAGGTCAGCCGCTGCGCTTCCTTTTGTACGAGCCCGAGAGAGGCGTTCCGTTCCACTACGGCTTTGTCCCTCGGACCTTCGAGGACCCCGGGGAGGTGCACCCCGCCACCGGCTGCGGGGGGGACGGGGACCCCCTGGACACGGTGCTGCTCGACCCCAGAGGCCTCATGGTGCCCCGAGATCATAATGGCCTAGAGGAGGCCGAAAAGTCCTGGAGAAGCCACGCCAAGGACGCCAAGCGGCTCACGCTGCCGGAGGACCAAAAGCGCTTGCGTGGGTCGGTGTGGCGGTGCCGCGTGCTCGGGGTTCTGCCCATGATCGATGACGGGGAAACGGATTGGAAGGTTATTGCGGAGCCGTTCGAGTGCCTACAGGGCGCCTCCCTTTCTACTGCTCCACTCGCGTCTGCAACCTGCGAGACGGCGTACCGAGATACCGACGATATTCCGACAGAGATCCGTGATCACCTTCTTCATTGGTTTCGGTACTACAAGACAGCGGAAAACAAAGGAGAAAACACGTTCGGAATGGACGGAAAGCTGCAAAACGCGCGCCTGGCAGCAGAAGTGGTACGGGAGTGCGGTAGGCAGTACGATCGCTTAGTGGGGACGGAGGAGGGCAGGGCGCTGGCGGCAAAGGGGGCACTACTGGCTGCCAGCCGCACAGTGATCGCCGAAGCTCCCCCCTCCCCCTCCCCCCCAAAAAATAAAATAAAAATAAAAATAAAAAATAGCAGCAAATAAATCTTTACAGTATTTCTTTACATAATAGAAAAGGAAAACAAAAAGGGAAGTAATAAAAATGAGAGTAGGCGCTCAGACAGAGCCTTCATGAAGTGGGAATGATTGTTCAGGTGCCGCGCTTTTGAAGCTGGTATCCTCTGTCATTTTTTTTTCTTCTCTCTCCTTCCTTCTGAATTCTCTCCCCGAACTTCAACCGGTTAGTTATTGCCCATCTTGCTCTACGGTTCGACGCTGTCTTGTGAAGGAGGAAGCCTAACAGACGAGCAGGGCGAATAAATTATAAACACAAAAGAAAAGAATTTAATTCTCTCGCCATCTTCCGCACCCACAACCACCTAACAACGAAGAAGAAAAAAAAAAAAGGAGAGCAAAATGGGGAAGAAGAAGGCCATGCCCGGCTCGTTGGACACCACCGAGGCTGACAAGGCGACGCCCAAATCGATCATTATTTACCGCGGCGAGGTCGCTGCCTCTGTCCGGGGTCTCATGCACGAGTGGCGCCGCGTCCTCCTGCCCTGGAGCAGCAAGCAACTCCACGGTAAAAACAAGTCCCTCAAAGATTTCGTTAGCGTCGCCTCCATCTTCTCCGTGACACACCTCCAGCTCTTCACCTCCCCGTCCCGTGGGACCTCGCTGCGCATCATGCGTTTCTTCAACGGCCCCACACTTTCGTTTCGTGTAGAAAGCTTTGCCCTCCATCAGGACATCATCTCGCAGCAGCGCCGTCCAGCACCCATCACCGCATCGATGTTTGAAGTCGCCCCCATTGTTGTGCTGAACAATTTCTCGCACCCAGACGCCGCCAGCCGCCCCGAGGTGCCGCTGCTGGAGGCCACGTTCCGCGCCATGTTTCCGACGATTAACATTCAAACCATGCAGAACAGCGAGGTGCGGCGGGTGTGCCTGGTGCACTACAACCACGTGGACCACATGATCGAAATACGTCATTACTTTGTCAACGCCCGTACCACAGGGGTGAGTAAGACGATCAAGAAACTGCTGGAGAACCGCCGCCCGACGAAGCTAGGAACGCTGGCGGACGTTGACGAGGTGCTCGAGAAGGAGGATGGGTGGTCGGATACGGATGGAGAGGGCGAAGAAGTTCCCCTCGCGCAGCCCTTCCGGCAGCACCGTGAACAGTGCCGCGTGAAGCTCGTGGAGCTGGGACCGAGGATGACGCTGCGGCTCATGAAGGTGGAAAATGGCTTCGCCAGCGGGGAGGTGCTCTACCATAACGTGGAGAAGAAAACGCTCTCTGAGGTGCAGGAGAACGCGCATCGGGTGCGGTCCAGGGCAGCGGAGAAGATAAAGCGTCGTGCTGAGCAAGAAGAACGCGTGGGGCGGAAGAGAAAAGCCAAGGAGGATAAGCTGGAGCGGAAGCGTCTGCGAAGGGAGAAGGCGATGGAGGAGCAGGCCAAGCACCCCTTTGAGGTGAGCGGTGGGGGGGAGGACGACGGGTACGATGCGGATGGGGAAGAGTAGTCGTACCGACGCCCTTCAACCACCAAACAGACAGATGAAAGAGGAAGACAGCAGCACAGCGTGCCTCGCTCTAGTGGAACTGCTCCTTCTTGTTGTTTTGTTTTGTTTTTGTTTTTGTTTCGGGTCGCTCTCCTCCTCTAAATACTTTCCAGGAGAGGGGGGGCGGGGGTTAGCGCACCAAGTAAAGTATGGTCGGTTAACAGCACACACACACAAAAAAAAATAAAATAAATAAATAATGAAATAGAATTAAGAGGGTGATGGATGAAACTTATTTTCTTTCAGTGTGCTTTTGTGCGAACGGTGAGCGAATGAGTGGTAAGAAGCATCGCTTGTGTGCGCTGGGGATGTATAGGGAATCGCAGCAAAAAAAAATGCCGGACCTCTTTCGACCATTATTTTTATGGACGCTCTCTCTCTCTCTGTCTCTCTTTCTTTCTCTCTGACACAATCTCTATGATACTCCCGGTACAATGGAGCTGTGTGCTTCCCATTTTTTTCCCTCTCTTCGGTAGACGTTCAGATACGAACGCAGTGCTCGGGAGGCTCTGGTGGGGCTCTCTGCACCCCCCCCCCTCAAAAAAAAGAGGAAAAGATCAACAATAAGAAGACACACATACACAAACCGTCTTGTAGAGGTCCGTTGCATATTACGCTGTGAGGATCCACCACCATCCCCATTTCTTGATTAGTTTGATTAGTATCTGACTGTCATACTATCTTATATCTATTACACATAGAGAATTAGTTACCGCTTCTTCTTTTTTTATTTTTTCTCTCTTTCTGCTGTTTCTACGGTGAATACTTATTCCCCTCACGAAGGCACTTTTTTTTTTTGTTTTCCAAGTCTTCTCTGCGAGCTTCAAGAAGGGAAGGTTCGAAAGAGAGGTGGGCGAGAGCAGCTATCTTCTCGACGCCGCCACCTTTCATTCAGCAAGGATACAGAGAAATCGAAGCCCCACCGCTCAGCTCCTCGAGTTCCTGCATCCAGCCGGAAAAGGGAAACAGAAATATCTAAAAGAAAAAAATGCAGGCTCTTCGCAGTTGCTTTCGCCTAGTGTGTTTTTTTTTGTTTCCCTTGGACGTGCTACTTAAAATCGTGTACAACATTTCGAATGTGGTGCTCGAGTATAGCGGCCTCCTGCACTGGTTCGCAGGGGAGGCCACCCGGCGGCGGGACCAGACGAGCAAGCATCCGCACAAACTGAAAGGGAGCCAAGAAAAAGCCACCGCTGACGACGGCGGGCCGACGGCTCGGCGGTCTGAACCCCGTCATACAGACCCGCTCCAGGGCACAAGGGATGGGCTCGCGCAGACGAGAAGGAAACGAAAAATCCTAGTGGTCGATCCTGTGCCGGCCTTGTGCTACATCCGCACCAGTGGGCTCCCCATAGGGCGGGGAGGCGCTGCCGCAGACTGCGGAATACCCCTGGTTGGTAGGACGGACGGCTCGGGCGGGGCTGGTGCGGAGCCCACCACCTCATCGGCCCCCCAAGACTCCCGGATAACGCCCCCTACGTACACGGACGTTGTTCTGGAGGGGGAGATGGGCCGGCCGGTGTATGTGTGGGTACGACCGTACGCTGCGGAACTGCTGCATGCTCTTGCCCGTCGTGTGGAGTTTGAGTCCATTGTTCTGTTCTCGACACTCCCGCCGCCCATTATTCGTGTCGTGCTGCAAGGGATAGACCCGCAGAAGAAGTGCGTCCAGCACCAGATCCGGTGCCCCTTACCGCCTCCGCCGCCTGTCGCCGCAGGTTGGCACGACCGCCGCCAACTGAAAGACACATCGGGGCCGGCATCCTCAATGATGCACTCGCACTCCTCTTCGTCCACCTTCTCCTGCGCCACCCCCCCGGGGGCGGCCGACGGGGCCACCCGCCCCGGCACACCGACCCTCGCGACCGGCGGCAACTCGTGCCAGATTCCTGCCGTCTTCGACCGTCCGGCGGCGGACGAAGACGAGGGCCTGAGCAGTCTCTCGAGTCACGGAGAAGTGCCGGGAGACGGCAGCTCGGCCGCCACCAACAGGACGGATGGGGAGGGCGTGTCGGACTCTCCGCTTGGTGGAAGCGTGTCCACACCAGCGTTTAGCCGCAGCATCGGCGGGGAAGTGCCGCTGGAAGGGAGTCGGCGAGAGAAGACAGTGCGACAGCGCCACATCAAGGGCGGGGTGGGGTCTAGTCGGCATCAAGACCGCCTGTACCGCCACAGGCGCTTTCTCTCCCTGCATGCACTCCGAACACCGCCGGAGCAGGTGGTGATCCTCACGAGCTACCGGGAGGTGTTTGATGATACGGCGTATGCGGACTGTGTGCTGTGCATCGATCCCTATAGCCCATGGAAACCTCAACACGGGAAGGAGGCAGGGGCGGGGATGCCTCCAGATAGAAGGAGTCGTAGCGCTAGTAGTGCGCAGGGAGGGACAGACGAGACGACAAGCCGAGAGAAGAAGAAACGAAGCGATGATCAGCATCACCCGCTGCTGCGCACGGTGGAGCCCATTCTGATCGCCCTCAGCCAGGTAGACGATGTGCGTGAGATTCTTCGATCTAGAGCCTAAAAGTCTAAACATACGCATAAGCGAGAGAGAGGAGCGAGTTGAAGAGGAGAAAAAAGCAAAGGACTAGGGAAGGGAGAGAACCAACTACAGGGTGGGTGGTGGTTGTATAGGTGTCCGTTCAGGCTTTCTTTTATCGGGTGTATGGTAGGACCCTGAAAGAGGTTGAGATGGACGGCGAGGCCAGAGAGACGCGAGACATCCAGGATTTTTTCCGCCTTGCGTTCTGTTGTTGAAGTAGAAGAGGTGTCTTGATGGCAGGATGGATGCCACTTCTGCAGCACATCTCGTGAAAACGACATCGATACGAACTGGGCACAAGGGGGGGGCACGTGCGATCCATACACTGAAAGCTTCCTATTACCACTCCTGTTTTCCTGGGCTTTCTCCTCCCCACTCCCCTCTTAGAAGGGAGGGCACACCTGTGGTGTCCTTGACTTCAGCAACAACAACAACAAAAACAACAACAACAACAAACAATAGCAGCAACACCAACAAAATTTTTTTTCACATACACATCAGAGGAAAAAAACACACATACTCCTCCCCCAACCAAGACAATCAAGAGCCGAGACAGGGAGTACACCGCTCTTTAGGTAAAGCGCCACACACACAAAAAAAAAAAAAAGAAAAAGAGATCTCCCTCTTGGTTCAGATGATGGGGGTGGGAGGGAAATGAGCGAGCCGCAGAGGTCGAAGAGCGGATGATAGAGAAGTTCCGACGCGCGTGTATGGGGGGGTCCTTTGCTTTCACTACCTCCTTCTTCCCTATATTATATTTATTATATTATTATTACTTCATCTTTCGGGGCTATCGAGCTCTTTTTTCTTTTCTTTTGTATGGTATGGATGGAGCGCCCGTGCCTGTTATGCCCCCGTTTTCTTTTGAGCCGCACGCCCAACTCCCTCATCTACGCGACACATATCTGTTCCACGACGAGAGGGAGTGAGGAGCCCATCCCAACCCACACACCACACGGTATATACGCCACACCGTGGATCTATGCTTCAGGGCTGACCACGGTAGGCGTGCTGCGCCGACTGTGGTGTTTGTTCTGCTCGACCTGCATCAACATCACACAACATTAGACAGTACTCTTTTTTTTTTTTTGGGTCCTTTTTCATATCGTAGCTGTTTCATTTCACTTTTTCCCCCCCCATGCGAGAGAAAGAAAAGAGAGAGGCGCTGCTGGACGACTCGGGTGTAGGAATGCCATGAGAAGAATGAAATCGACGAGCGGTGATGGATGTGGGTTTCTCCCACAGCCACACAAGATCAAAACATTAACTCCAGAACAGCAAAATATATATATATATAAACAAACAAAAAAAACCGTTTTGAGTAATTGAAAGTGGCATGGAAAGCACACCATGGGAGAACAGAGGACGATCCTTCCTTCCCACGCATCCAATCGAGAGGGATGAAAAAATTTAGGAATGGAAAATAAAATAAAATAAGAATAAAAACAAAACCGAACAACAGCAAACAAATATATTGAAGAATGGACGTGTCCGAGACTGGTGAATGCTTTACGGATTGCTCCTCTTTCCCTTCTTCTTCAGATTGCTTTCTCCCGTGCGCAAGTTTATTAAAAAAAAATAAATAAATATTTTTATATATATTATTTATATATTATATATTATATATATATATTATATATATATATATATATATATATATATATATATATATATATATATATATATATATAAATATATGAGAATAATAATAATAATAATAAAAAGGCAACCGATACGAGAGACAGAGAAAGTTTCTCTGTCGCTGTTTTTGTTTTATGGCACAACACATATTTCCTTCTCGAACGCTGCACCACAGAGATGCAAAGCTCTCCTCTCTCCTTCTCCTCTCTACTTCTCCTCACGCAGGGCCTTCGGCTGAGTTGGTTGGGTATCCTTCACTCCCTAAAAGGCCTCATCCACTACAGCTACAGCTACAGCTACAGCTACAGCTCTCTCTCTCTCTCTGTTGTTCCACACAATAGGGGGCGGCCACTAAAGAAAAAGGGTGCGGCGAATGGAAATCGAGATGAGGCGCGACGACGAAGGTAGACCAAATGGGAGCTATGAGTCAGACGAGGCGGGACCCCTAGGCGGAGTGAATGTGCGCGGTAGAGCGGCCTCCCCCGCAGGCGTCGACCCCGTCGTATCGCGGCCGCTGCGCCCTTCCTTCACGGTGGTGCTGGGCAGAGAGCTGAGGCGGCAGGGGCTGGCCCCCTCCCAGGCCGTTCAAGAATGGGTCCAGCGGCTTCTTTCTCATATTGCCGTGAGGACCACCCTTACGACACCGCAGCGGACGAAGGAAAGCGGTGTACAGGGAGTCGGGACGAGGGATGTTGATGCTGTGCTGCCGCGGACGGAGGTGCACTTCTGCTTCGCTGCACTGGGCTGCACAGACGTTGTCATCCGAGGCTTTTGCGAGGCGCTCCTGCGGAGTCCGTCTCTCCTTGCCGGACGACATCCTGCGGGCGGCGGTCTCCCTCCATCCTCCTCGGCGTCAGCTGCCGCGCCGCGTCAAGGGGGCGGAGAAGCACGGCGGGAGCGCGAGATGGCGGCAGCGGAACTTGAGTATTGGCGGCTCTGCATTGCCCACAACGGCCTCTCGGATGCGTGCGTGCCGCAGCTGGTGCAGCTCTTGCAGCATGGGCATCGCTGGCATTGGCCTCACAAGGGTATAGGGTTGCACAGGGATCAGAAGGGAGCCGAGGAGGAGGGTGATGCACAGAAGTACGATACCACCCGAGACGGCGGCGCAGCGGCTCGTCTTCGCAGCGACCTTCTTGACGGAAATGATTTCTCCACGGCTTCTGTGGCGGAGCTGATGGCATCGGTGGCGCCGTACCTGACGCGGTCCAAGACGAACGGCGATGAAGGGAACGAAGCCACCGCCACCCGTCGTCGCAGGAGCAGCAGCAGCAGCAGCAGCGGGGAAGGCGGACGGGACCCCGAGGGGAGCGGGAACCATGCCCCAGATCATCAGCAGGATTTGTTGAGAGATGAAGGAGCCCCTGGCAGCGCAGGGGGTTCGGCAAAGGCCAGCCAGGATCCTTGTGGTGACGACCCACCAGCGGATACACGCTCTCCCTCCCCCGCTTCCTCTGCCGCCATGCCGCCGCTGCATGCGGGCGGGCTGGATGGCAGCACCGCTGCGGCGGTTCGGGAGCGGTGGGAGAAACTGATGGGCACCACCACTAGCGCCTCTCCATCTCCAGTCGCCTGCTGTTCCTGTGCGGTGGAGCCGGCGGTGACGAGGCACCACGCTACAGAGGTCCTGGAGCCGGCAGCGACGGACACGACCACGACACCCCCAGCCCTTGGCCTCCACCCTGTTCCCCCTACCGCCAGCGCTGGGGCGGATGCGCGGCTCACGCGTGCCGGGGACAGCAGCGGCAGCAGCCATTCCAGGTACGTAGTCATATCGAAACGGCCATCCAATGCGGCGGTTCGGATTCCACCGCCCCCTCAGGCCACGAGCCCCAGCCCCAGCCCCAGCCCGGATCACCCGGAGGATAAGGAATCCGCTACCGCGGCGCCTGGCGGGGGTAACGATGAAGGAGAGGGGACGGAGGGGGCGGATATCGTTGGCGCATACCTGAGCCCGTGGGAGCGCGGCGGCGTACTGGACCTCTCCTCCCGGTGTGTGGGTGTGGAGCAGACGGAAGAGGGGTGGCTGCCTACCGCCCTCGCCGCCGCGTCCACGGCGACGAGCGGCGCGCCGACCCGCGGATCGCTGGCTGTCCCCGCCGCCTCCCCATCGCTTCGCCCCGGGCTGATCGCCGTTCTAGACCTCTCCCACAACCACCTCCAGGATCTCCCCGATGGGGTGCTACCTGAGACGCTCATACGATTGGACCTGAGCCACAATAAACTTGTTTCCCTCCGTGGTGGGGCGTGGATGGCGCGCTGCGGGATGCTGGCGGTGCTGAACCTGCGGTACAACCAGCTCGGCGCACCCGGGGGCGACCCGGAGCAGCCGAACGATGCAGAAACGACCCGTAGCAGAGACCAGCGCGTGGTACGAACGAGGTTACGGCGCGGTCCTCTTGATGGGGCCTTTGACCACACGCCCCACCTCTCGCATCTGTTCCTGGGGCACAACCAGCTGCGACACCTCCTTGGGATCCGCGGCCCCCTGCTGGTGCTGCTGCACACCCTCGACCTGAGCTTCAACCGCATTGAGAAGCTCGGTGCGCTGCGCGTGCTGTCCTTCTGCGCCTCCCTGCGCCGTCTCCTGCTCAGGGGAAACCCGCTGCAGGTCGGGGCAATGCCCCAACGCGGCAGCAACAGCCGGGCGGAGGCGTCCCGCAGTCTATCGAAGAGTGCTGCCGACACCGAAGATGGTGGCGGCGCTGTGGGGTTGGCCCTTCGACCATTGATGCGGAACTTGTGCCCTCAACTGATCCATCTCGATGGCGCCGACCTCCGTTATTCTCAAGGGCGGTGCTCCGCGGCGGCCTCAAGATCCCACCCCCACCCCACAGGCGCCACCGCTGCTGTTGCTGCTGCAACGGCGCCGCCACGGGACAACGAGGAGAGCGAGGCGTACAGAGTGCATGTGGTTGGCGTGAATTCAGGGGAGAGGCCCGCGTACAGACGGTCCAGCAGCGCTGCTTCTGGGCCGCACGATGCGGGCGGGGGGGCGGGTGGTTCCCCCGCCGCAGCGGGACAGGGAGGAGGAGGATACAGCGAGGCGGGGCATTGCGCTGCTCGCCTCCAGGCAGTGAAGACACACACAAGGGAGACCGTCCGAGCGGCGGATGCCACGCGGCTGCGAAATTTACGAGACCAGCTGAGCAGCAGCAGCAGCACGAGCCTTCTGCGCTACAGCGCCGGGGCCGCGGGACGGAGCGAAGGGCGACAAGAAGACGACTTCTTCTGCACCGCTTTTGGTGTCGCCGGGGTGGAGGCGACGGGGCAGCGGAAGACCGGCCTCAGTGACGTGATGGCGGCGCAGCTGAAGCGAGAGGCCGCTGCGTTCCTGGAGGAAGTCTTCATGGAAGACCAGGAGGCAGCATCGGCGCCGCCGCCGCCCAAAGGTTCGCAGAGCGCTGCTGCTGCTGCTGCTGCTGCTGGGCCGGCGAGGGGAGGAACCCGTTCTTCCTCTCGTACGACGACGGAGTTACCGTTCGATTTCATGGCTGCTGGATCTCGAGACGAGCACCCACCTGCGGACCCGCCCTGCAAGGCGGATACCATGGCGGATAGAACCGGCACGCGGAAGCCGCCGCGACGTCCCTCACTGCGGTTCTCCGGCGGACCTCAGGTGACGAGATCGGGGGGAGCAGCGAATGGCACTGCCTCTATGCCTCTTTCTGCCACGGCGCTGCTGCGCCAGAAGCTGGCGGCAGCCATCCGCCACGACGCCCCGCCACCGGCGACCTCGTCCGCGGTGCACAGCAAGGCGCCCCGCAGCCCAAGCCCTGCACCGCCTCCTCCCGCCTCCTTGGGGCCCCCGACGAATTCCAGTTCCACGCCAGCTGGTGGCCCTCTTCATCCCGCTCCCCACACCACGAGTGAAGCCACGGTCGCCAACTGGGAACGCGGCTTCCTGCTGGAGGCCTTCGCAGCGCAGGAGGCGGTCGTCTCGATCGTGTCTCTAGTGGAACGACAACAAGCGGCGCACTGGGAGACGACGGCCTCGGTGGGGGCTCCCCACCGCGGCAGCGGCGCGCCCGTGCCGGTGCAGCTGCTTCCCGAGAAGGACCGCCGCCTGCTTCGGCGGGAGCGACACGAACTAATGCTGTCCATTACAGCCCAGTTCCGCCGCGACGGCCGGAGCACAATGGGGAAGGGGGAAGGCCCCGCCGAGCTCTGCCGCCTGCTGGGCCCCACGCTTATGCCTCAGGATCTCCTTGCCTTTCTGCAGGCCGACGCCGACGCCGACGCGGACGCCGGTGTTCTGCGTCGCTCCACGTCGAGGACTGCGACGGTTCCTCTCCGCACAGGCCGCCCGTCGTCGACCCAGCCGCTCCTTCGCCTTCTTTTTCTTCGCTACCGGTGGTGGAGATCGATCCTCTTATCCTGTGGCGTTCGCGTCTGCTGCGAGCGGTGGACCTGTGCGAGGATACGAAGCGTTGCCTGCGGTGCCTCCTGCTGGCCCTGCACCGGACCATCGCGTCCCCTCCTTCTGGTACACGGCGTCGTGCTCAGCAACGCGGATTGCCCTCCTCCATGGCGACAGGTCGAGATAACCCCACGGGCCCCGCACCGAGAGAAGACGAGGCCAGGAAGGCGGAGGCGGCCCTCTCGGCCATGGTGGGCGAGGCGCGCGAGGTGCTTGATAGAGGGGAGTGAATAGAAGCCGCGGGACCTTGCCAAATGATCCACCGGGCGCGTCTACACATCCATCCATCTATACGACTGCAATATATATATATATATCTTTATAGACGTGGGGGGTGCGAGGGATATGAAGCTGCCCATGGAGGGAACCAAGGAGTGGGGCGGGGCTCCTCCCCCCCTATCTATACCCCTGCACCCTCTTCTTTGCGAGACGAGAAAGGGTGGCGCACACGGGGACCTGGTCAGATAATCCGATAGGAAGATACACACACGCAAAAGAAAAAAAAAAAGAAAAAAGAAAAAGAAGAGAAAAAGAAACGGACGGTACAAATAATAACTGCCGTGGAAGCAGCATACGATGAAGGGGGGGGCCACTCTTTTCTCTGACTTCCGTATTTTTTTTTTTTCTCTCGTGAAGGCCTTATTATTGTCACAATAGCAACAAACAACAACAACAACAACAACAAAGAACGCTGGTACCACCTACCCGTCTTCTTCTTCTTCTTCTTGCCAGCCGTCTTCACTCGCCGCCGTCACGTCAAACGGGTTTGTGTGAAGACGTGCATATAAATATATAAATATATAATATAATATAATACCTCTCCCTCTTCCTCCTCTTACTTGAATCTCGCTTTCACTTCACTTTACAAACGACATCAAACCGCCTAGGGAAATAAAAGCAGGGGGAGAGAGCTGGCGAAGACCCCGGTGGGAGAACACGCAGTTACAGGAGAAGGTATCCTATTCGTATTCGTACGATCCTCTCTCGATTACGACACCGATCTTCCAGCACAGCAACACCAGAGCGTCCTCCCGGCTTTTAGTTCTACTGCTGGGACACGCGTAGTGCCGGACACACTCGACTCCTCAACAAGAAATTTAGGCATAAATTATCACAACAACCAGCAGCAGAAATCCTCATTTTAAACACTCATAAAAGATACTGACACCAGCTGGATAATCCAATTTCTTTTATTATTATTATTATTTTTTTTTTATTAAAGAATTAGATAAAAATATCGGCGTTGCCGCTTCATTCGATCAGAAGGTTCAGAGGGACCTTTGCAGGAGCACCTTTGCCCACCTCTGTACGCTACCGGCTCCACTAGGCTTCACTAGAGAGAGGTTGCCCCGCCTCTACTCATTTTTTTTTCTTTAACTTATTATTATTTTTAACATTATTTTTTTTTTTTTAAAAAAACAAATAACAAACAAACGTCAAACCACAACGAGGCCCTCTCTGAGACATGACAGACATCTGGTGCCAAGGAATACCAGAGATGACCGAGGCGCCCGCAAATGGCGAAGAAGAAGAAGAAGAAGGGCTGTGGGACCACGTGAGCCAAGAGAGGGCTGAGGCCGAGGCGGCGCAAGGCGATGCGATGGAGGAGGTGGATGGTGTCGCCCAGCAGGGGAACACGTTGCCCCCCCCCTCCTCAACGCTCTCTCCGCCCTTCATGCGGCTGGTCGTCTCGGCAACGTCACCACCTACGGCAAGCGAGCCTCCCCGTTTCTTCATAGCCCTCACGTGCCGGAGGGAGTGGAAGCCCTCGTCCCCACATCCCAGCCGGCGGGCCCGCCGTCTTCCGCGCTCTCGCCGGCAATAATCCGTTGCCCTCAACCGGAGCCAACCGCGTTTGATGTGTATGCGTCGACGCTGCGGCGGGAAGAGGCAGCGCTGGCGCTAGAGGCCGAGGAGGAGGCCATTTTGCTTGGACGCCGCCGCCGTTCTCCCCCGCTATCAGCTTCCCTGACGGCAGGGCGAGGCGGCGATGGCGGCATAAAAAACGAGGAGAGGGAGGCGCACGGGGCTCCGCCGGGTACGCCTCTGCCGCAGTTTTATGTGACACTGAAGAAGGCGAGGGAGAAGGAAGATGCCGTACCCAATCCTTCATCTCCCGCACCGCAGCCGTCGGGGGACGTTAGCGGGTCGGGCCACGCCAAAGACGAAGAAGAAACAGAGGGCAAGGCACCCTATTCTTTCCATGAAGGTGGCGGGGGTCCAATCCCTACTGCTGTCAAGGAAGAGAAACCGGCGGAGGAACTAGAAACAACGTTCGACGACGACGACGACTTCTTTAAGACCCCAGCGGCCATGCGGCCGTGGTGGGATGATTCACAGGCGGACCCTTTACAGCCCGTGCCACTCATAGACACCTCCTCCTCCTCCACGAGGAGTCTTGCTGCGCTCCTGGAGCTCCTCTTGGCGGGGGAGGACGACAACAAAATGGATCCAACAACGGCACACCGAACAGCCGCCAATCACGCTGCTTGTGGTGGCCCTGGGCTGCGCCGTCCTGTCCGCTGGGCGCTGCAGCACGTCCGACGTTCCCTCTACCGGCACTGGCGTGCGGCGCCCTCCCGCTCCGGGGCGGGGGCGGAAGTGAAAGGGCGCGTGAAGCGCTGCCGCACGGATGGGGCGGGCGATGAGAATCACGAAGAAGACGTGCGTCCCGCGTTCGTGTGCGACACGTATCCCCCTCCAGCTCCGGAAGCTCTTCTCGCTGCCATCGAAGCGGAGGCCGAGGCCGCCGCGTCCACTACGCGGGACGCAGAGCAGAGAAAGATGGCGTCAGGCTCCCGAGATCCGTACGAGTACGCGACTGCCGTTGTTTCTGATTACTACTATGGCTGCGTCTATCCGCTGCTGCTCCATTATCTCCTAGAGGGAGTCTCTCGCCGCGCCAAGGAGGAGGAGGCGGAGGCGGAGGAGGAGGAGGAGGAGGAGGCGGAGGCGGAGCCTTCACTCTCCGGAGGGTATGGTCGTGCGCGGCCGGCGGAGACGCGGAAGCGGCCCAGGACACCTCCTCCTGAGGAGCGCGGCAGGCGTACCGATGGCGGAGCCGGTGAAGACGCTGGCATCTCCGTCTCCTCTGTTGCTGCCTTTCGTAAGGGGTCCGCCTTGGTGTTTGGATTTCAAGGCCTGCTGGAGCGGTGGATGGAACGAGTGGCCAGCGCTACGGCTGCGGATGGGGCTGGCGGCCGGGCTACCCGATGTCGATGCCTGCTGCGCCTGGGGCTCCTCTCGGGCCATCTCGCTCACGCAGCCAAGAATTACTTCAGCAACGACAGCCTCCTCTCGTGCCACGCGGAGCCGCCGGCCGAGACCTCAGCAGCAGCCGCATCGCGCCTTCCCGTCCTCCACGCCCTGCAGCCGCTGCCTTCTGTTTCATTGCTCCACAACGGCATGGCCAATATTGTGAAGAGCTTCCTGCTGGCGGTCCGCGGCGCGGCGGCGGCGGCGGCGGAGAGCAGATGCAGCGACAACAACGGATATGACTATCTGGGCGGATCCGCGGTCGTGCCAGAGGTGATCGTGGCTCCGTTGCTGGCCGAGGCGTGGTCCATCCTGGGTATTTATGGAGCCCGGTTCGCTGCACCCCCGGCGCTGTACCATCGAGAAATGGAGCGCGTGAGCAATGCAACGCCGCCAGGCGTCGGTGCAGCCCAGGCGGGGCAGGGCAGCACTTCCCATTTGGTGGTGGAGGCGCTCCGCTTCGCCAAGCAAACTCTCTTGCAGGAACTACAACACTGGGAGCAAATGGAGTCGAAGACGTCTCTCCGGCAGCCCCGTGCATCAAGCCGCGACCGCCCCGGCGCCGTTCCAGGGGATGGGGGGCTCTTTGAAGGGCGGGAGAGTGAAGGTGATGGAGAGAGCCCAAGCGAAGGCAGCAGCTGCAGCAGCAGGTCCGACCAAGAGGCGCCGAGGTTGGACGCCTTGCAGGTGGAAATGGAAACGGAAGTGGATGGCGACGAGTTGCTGGGGAAGGCATCGAAAAGGGCGCAGGAACGAGAGCGAGAGCGCCTGACACGACGGGAAGGGGCAGCCGTTGGCGCTCTGATGCGCGCCCTGTTCCCCGCATCCTGCGCGGCCCTGGAGGCACAGCATACCGAAATAGAGAAGGCGAAGGCGGCGCGCCTGCCGCAGGCGTCGATGGCCCTCACGGTCGCGAAGCGGGAGGAGCTGGCGGCAGAGTTGATGGAGTCGACTGTGCTCGATGTGCAGCTGGCGGAGGGCGCGTGGCTCTTTCTGCGGTCCCTCGTCATGCGCCTACAACTCTCCCTCACCCGTGCTGGCACGTCGCTGGAGATAGATCAAATTTCCTTCAACAGCAAAACAGAGAACGCAGCACACAACAACAACAACAACAACAACAACACAGCGGCGTACGATGCGGGGAGGGATAACAAACGGTTTCCATGGACGCCAGAGGGGACTACGCGTAGCGGTACGGCAGTCGAAGAAAATATTAACATGGGGCCCCCCTACGCCCCAGCGGCGGCGCAGGCCAATCTCCACCGCTGTCCCCCCTCGCGTGGCACCAGCAGCGTAGCGCGCTGCTTGTTTGCCTTTCTCGATGGCCTGCTGCAGCAGTTGGATGCGTACCAGCGGCACCGCCAACTCCTCCTACCGCTGGCCATGGCCCAGGCGCATCGAGAGGTGGAGTTCGCCACGACCTCCTCCACACCCATTTTTACGCCCGCAGTTCCCGTCTCGGATCCTGTGGAAGTGGTGGCGCTGCGAGTGCTGCAGGTGCTGCGGCGGCTGCATCACCCCCAGAGCGTCTCCCGCTGCCTGGTGTGGGAGGACGTCGCGCGGGTGCATAACATGGATATTCACCGGCCGCTCTTCTGGGGCCTCCTCTGCTTGGGGAATGTCTTTGGCGACCTGGATCTAGAGCAGGCGCATCCGGGCGAAGAGGAGGACACCACGAAGGCAACGGAGTTGATATCGCGGTACTGGTCTGAGCTCTCTACCTGCTTGGCACAACTCACAACGCTGCAGGTGACGCAGGAACTGCATCCAGATACGGAGGCGGATGGATCCATCCGGCCGGTCGGCGGACGAAGTACCTGGGGCTTTCTTCTTCCCCGTCCAGACCTCAAGGAAATACTGGCAGGACTGCCACCAAACCTGCAGTCCACCACCGCTGCGGCCGCTGGGGAACCGGGGGGCCATCCCGTGCATCATGCGCTGCAGCTTCTCGCTCTTCAAGACGCCGGTGGAATTCGAAGCGGTGGTGGCGGCGGTAACAACCCCAGCTCCAGCGAGGCGGGTGGACAACTTGCGAGCGGCAGCGGCACCGCTCCCGGTGCCTTCGGCGCCTTGGCGGCGGCGCTGCAGCGGTGGAGCGCACAGACGATGATGTCCGGCCGCGGGCTCGGACTGCAGAGCAACGCGGCGGCGGCGGCCGGGGTGGCGCTGTTTCCGCTCCTTCAGGGGGAGTGCCGAACGCCACCGCCACCGCCACCGATGCTCCGGGACGATGAGGAGGAACAGCGAGACGGCGGCACCAAGCGACACCAAAGCGAAGAAGAAGAAGAAGAAGAAAACGCCGCCGTAATAAGGGAGGTGGGGCTGGCCCTCGAAGAGGAGCCGCAGCGCCTCATGGCCCCGATGGCCGCGTTCTCCCTCGCCTACCTGCCAGATTCACCGGGAAACCCAATGCCGACGCCGAGCTGTTTTCTTGATGGGAACACTCTGTTTGCCTTTGGGGCAGCATCGGGTGATCCCCTCCAGGCCTTTGGCCCCTCGCCGGCCATGGCTGCCTTCTACGCCATGTACCACCCCTCGTGCTTCTCCGCCTTGGGCCAGTTCCTCCGCCAGCCGCACCAGCGCCAACTCGCTCGTGCCCTTACCACCCTGCATGACCTCTTATTGCCCCCAGCAGCCGTGGAGGAGGGGGAGGAGGAGGAACTTCGTGCTCCTCCTCCCCTTCCCCCTGCTACCACTGCACCGGCTGGGAGCAGTTCCAGGGAGGAGAACAGGCAGCGACCACCTCAGCTCGCTGCCGCCGTTGAGAGGACTTGGGTGGAGCGGGCGGTGAAGGCGCACCAAGCCGCACTGGAAGGCAGACTGGCGGCGGACCACATGGAGACGGCGCAGCGACACCACAGCGAGGATCCAAGCGTACTTCGTGTCGGGGCCAAGAGCCCCCCCGCCCCCCCCGAAGAAGAAGAAGACGAAGGAGGTAGAAGCAGCGAAGGCGACCACCCCGCTCCGCTGTCGGGGGAGGACGACGATGAGGTATGGTGGGATCTAGAGAGCGAGGAGGAAACCGCCCCAGCGCTGCACCCCGTAGAGCCGGCGCCGGACACCGGACGAGACGACTGCTGCCCACTCGTCGTCCTTCCCCCACCTGCCGCGGCAGCAGCGCTTCTCGGGCAGGATGCTCGTGTGATTCTTTTTCTGCTGCACAGCTTCGTGTCACTCACGGCGATGTCTCACCGCCGCAACCACAACCACCACCACAACAGCAGCAGTAGTGGTGCCAGGCTAGGAGCTGCCGGATCCGTAGCCGCGCAGGTGGATGATCTTGTGCTGCGGCTGCTGTGTCGAATCAGCACTCCTCCGTCCCAACTGCTGCAGTGCATCCCCGTTCCGACGCCCACAGCTGTTCCAACGGGGGCGCTGGCCGCCTACCGCCCACCCTTCACACTTTGCTTTCTCCTGCTGGCGATGCGGCGCTGCGAGCTCCTGACCCTCCCGTGGAGTGCCGGGGAGCTGCTGCTCGTGCTGCACCGCTTTCAGCGGCTGTGCACGGACTTGCTGCTGGAGGAGGTGCACGCCACCTCCAATGAGGGCGGGGCTGTGCAGGAGCAGCAGCAGCAGCAGTATTCAGCACCATTTGTTCTCTCCCTGTCGAGCCAGGCGAAAATCTTGCGGCGGCTCGGGTTTGAGTCAGAGAGCAATCTCCGCACTCAACCTGCAGCGGAGAAGGAGGAGGCGGCCGGCGACGAGGCGTGTTCCCCACTCCCCCCCGCGTTGAGTGGCGGAATGATCGACGACACGTATATCAGCACCGTGGACACCCAGAATGCGGCCACGCAGCCGCTGCTGCTGGCCGCTCTGACTCGCAAGGAGGAGCAGGCGAAGGGGCTCTACAGCCACACCACTGCTCCTGGTGGAAGCGGTGGCCCTGCACCTGGGCACCACCCCGGCGTCTCCGCACTGCTGCTGGGCGGCGAGTCCGCGACGCCTCTCACCCCCCTCGAGGCCCTCTTCGTCATGCCCAGAGATGTACAGCAACAGCAGCAGCAGCAGCAGCAGACGCCCACATCTCTTATGCCCCCTTCTTCCTCCCCCAACAGCGGGGCGTCTACCCAGAACTGGTGCGCCTTCCCTCCCAGCGACGACACCCCGGACGATACCGGCGCGTCGGCCCTGCTTGCCCTGCTGCAGCACCAGCAGCACCTCCTGCAGGGGCTCGAGAGCGCCAACCCGTCCACCCACTGGCTCCTTGAAGGCGCTCTCCTACTGCACCGTGCGACGAGCGTGACGTGGCTGCCCCCCCCAACCCCTGCGGCCTGGCGCTCCTCCTCAGCTGCTGGTCCACCATTCGAAGGGTGCTGCAGCAACGGCGGCTGGAGTGGGCGGCGCACTGCGATCACCAAGCGGAAGCCGCGGCCTTTGAGGAGGGCCACACCGCCGGGAGCCCCACGGGGTACGCGTACGGGCCTCTGGGCGAGGGAGGGGGTGGCAGCGGGGCTGGGGCTGGTGGGGCGGGCGGAGGGGGCGGCGGCGACACGGAGGGGGACCGCGGACCGTCGACACCGCCCTTTTGCTCTCCGGAGGACGTCACAACCCTACTGCTGCACCTGCGGGCGGTGCAGCGGATGCTCTTTGCCTTCAACCTGCAGAGCTTTGAGGAGGCGGTGTGGGGCCTGGATCGACGGTTGCAGCACCTGGAAAACGAGGAGGAGGAGGAGGGGATGTGGACGACGACGGGCAGCGGGCTCTCGGGCGTCCTGCAAGCGTGCGACGAGTGGTACGATGGGTGGAGGAGGGGGGGGAGCATCCAGAGGACTCCGCAGCCGAAGGCGTAAAGGGCCTGGAGGAAACGAGCTGGCGGGCTCTGTGCTGGCTGCGGCCGGCGCTGTTGGACCGCTACGCCCAAGCAGTACCGCGGCGCTCGCCTCCGCCTGTCGCACCCCATCATTGCAGCGGAAGCCTTTGCGGTACCAACGCCGATGGAAATTTGTCTCTCTGGCATGTGTGGGTGGCGCACCTGACCCATCTCTGCACCGTCCTCCTACCGCCGGCCGATGCCACGGAGGATGTGCGAGTGCTGCGCGTTCTGCCGCTCCGCCTGCGGCCCGACGCCATTCCTACGCCCCTCGCCGCCGCCGCCTTCGTGTCGGCCAATGCAGAGGACCAGGCGCTGCAGCTGGAGAAGGAAGAGCAAGCATACAAACAGGCGCATACGATGGGACGGAAGCAGCCGCCGTCCTCGCAGCCCGTGTATGTGCGGTGCCAAGGCTGGCGAGCGGTGCACTGGCCGCTGCACGGGAGCGGTGGGGGGCCACCGGTACGACGTGGCCGCCCCCCCGACGTCCCTCTTCTCCACCTCCTTGTCGCCACAGACCCAGATACGCATCCTGGTGGGGGAGGCGCTTGCGGATCTCGTCGTGGCAGGGGCAGAGGAAACCGCAGACCCCAGCAGGAACCAGGTGGTGTTCCCCCCCGCCCCCCCTCCGCCTCCGCCTCCGCCTCCAGCGGCGTCCAGCACCCCACCCCCACCGCCACCGGACAGCGGCGCCACCTACCTCACGTGTCTGCGCACGCACCGTATTCGATGCTGCCGCGTGCCGCGCTCTGGTGAAGACGTGTCGTGTTTGGATATCTGCGTGGAACAGCAGGTGGATCTCTCTTCGTATCCCGCCGCACGTCACAGCAAAGGACCCCATGAGGCCGGGGTCGGGAGTCGTCGCTCAGCTGCTGCAGAAGGGGGCGACGAGGAGACGCAAACGCAGCGAGGCGTAGAAGGGCCGGCTCTACGGCGCCACCCCCCCCGCCAACAGCGTCCGCCCAGACGCAGGCAGAGGAGCGGAGGACGGAAGACGCGGCGGAAGCGCGCGACGTGTGCCGCGCCATTCCTCGAGCCGTCCTCTCCTCTTTATGGCACAGCTTCACGGCCCACTCCCCGACGGGACTGCGTGCCTATCTTCTCGCCGAGGAGGTGGCGGAGACGAGTCATCGACGGCCCCCAACCCCAAGCACAGTGTACGAAGAGGGAACAGCAGAGAGGGAGCGGTGCCGCATGGCCCTGTACACCACTAAACCGCCACCGCCACCGCCACCGCCACCGCGGCCGGAGGCTGCTCACCAGCATGCTGGCCCAGCTGGCCCCAATGCCGGTGCGCTGGAGCGCCCTTCCAGAGGACGAGGCCGCGGCGCTGGACGCCGTGGGGGCGAGCGAGCAATGAGTGCGTTGAACTTCCTCCGCTTCAAAGGGATGCGAATGAGCGTGGTGCCTTCTGCTGCCGAGAACGCCAACACACTGAAGGCTCCGCCGGAACAACAACAGCGGAAAGACAAGCCAGCTGGGCCGTCGGTACAGGAGGCGGTCACATCGCTGGTGGGCAGCGGGTGCTGGCTCGGAGCGCATGGACTGATTGCTCTTCTCCATCGCCTCGAGTGCCGCCTTGCACCTGGATCACTCCGAGATGAAACGCTGGGTCTGTATCTCAGCCGGCTGTGGCGACTGGCGGACCTGCTGGTGGCGTAAGAGGAACAGAGATCAGAAGGAAAGCGGAGGCCCGTATGTGTGTGCCGCCGCCGGGGTTGTTGATACATCAGGTGAGAAACGTTCGCACTGGAAAAAACAACAACAACAACAACTTAAATACACACACACAAAAAAAAAAAAAAAAAAAAAAAACAACACACAAAAGTAAAGGAAAGAACCACCTGCATAAACAACAACCAAACACTACTACGAGGTGCATGGAAAAAAAAAAAAACAAAAACAAAAAACAAACTAAATCCGACGGGGTACCTCTCCGTGTGTTGGAATGGTAGATTCTTGGAGTTCAAATAAAAAGAATAAAATAATGTTGAATGTCGTTGCAAATGTCTGGACTGAACGCCTCCCTCTTCCTCTCTCTCTCTCTCTCTCTCTGTCGTGCCCCTTGGGCAGAGTTCAAGGTTCTAAAAGTTGAAAATTTTGGAACTCAAACTCCTGAACCTGTTCGTTGTGGCTCTCCCAAGCTTTAATCGACAGGATTGCAGCGTGTCATGCCTGTTTTGGGGAAATGCGGTTATCTTTTAAAAATTACAAACCAAATTAATAACATTACCTTTATTCCTACTCGATACCAATGCATGTTCAGTTTCCAGTAGTTGTTTTATATCCTGTTCTATATAAATGGGTTTCTCCTTTGTTTACTCCAATTCATCTCTTGGTGTAGGCTATTACAAACTTATTGCTAGGCACGTTCAGGCTATTATAGCTTTACCCAGCTGCTTATATTTTCTTTAGCCCACCCCACCCAAACCCAAGAGATACTTTACTGCAGTAACCCCCACAACATCTAATCAATAATAATAATCAATAATATTATGGGTATGAAAATAAATAAACATCAGCATTCTCCGTATTCAGATATACAATACATATAAGAAAGCTTACCTTGTCAATACAGGGATTTTTATACTATTTTAATCAAGGGTACTCTTGTTTGAGCCTGGAGGTTTGTTTTACCCATCTGGTAGGGTCTTTTATCCTCGCTGGTCTCAGCGTTACCACAAAAATTTCATAAGATGAACTGGTATGTTTTGGCCTGTGACTACATTGCCTGCAAGGTAGGCCAGTGACACAAACCTATCTTTCTCCCTTCCCCCTCTCCTCTTCATAGGTTTTGACAACTATTCTTCTTGCTGTTGTTTCAACCCTCTTCTCCTCTTCTTAGCAGCAATTGTATTTGTTATTCGAATCGGGTACGTGAGCCATACCTTCCCCCTCTCTACCCTGCCCCCCCATACACATACACACTCCTCCTCATGTCTAATGACCTGAGTGACTGGGACCCAAGGAATGATCCGTTCGCCGACGACATCGAAGCTACTCCCGAAGGCGAACTTGGCGCCGCACCGCAGCGGCCGTCATTCGGTGCTATCATCGCGCGCCTCAGCTCTGTCGGGGACAAGATGCAGTATTATCACACCGGCATCTTCCTCGGTAAACCAGATCAATTCGTTCATCTGTTGCCGTCCTGGGCCCTAGAGGAGGGATCAACGGTGGTCTCCCTACCCCTGCAGCCTGACGCCGACTACGTGGTACATTTTACTGGCACACCGGATGCGAACGCTGTGCTGGACGTCACACGCGATGTACTGCGGGCTCTTGGGGGTGAAGACCTTGCGAACACAATTCCCGCTCGAGCTAACAGCGCTCCGCTGGCGACGGTGAAGGTGGAGCCTTTCGCGGCAGAGTTTGGCCCCTCCCAAGGGTGTGGTAACAGTGCATGACTGCTCCTCCGCTGGAAGGACCGCGAGCGAGACCGTGTTCAGCCCCCAGGAGACGGTGCAGCGGGCGTTTCACCTGCTTGGCGAGTCGTTCGGAGAGTACAACCTTCTTAAAAACAACTGCCAGCATTTCGTGATGTACTGCAAGTACGGGAGACGACGTCTGCTCCCAGAGCAGGAGAGGCTCCTGGTGCGTCAGGGGGTGTCCGCCGGAAACTTCGTGGCAAAAATGTTGTCGCAGTTGTCGAACAGGTAAGTGCTGTGTTTTTGTAAAAAGAAAACAGACAAACAAACAACCAAAAAAAAAAAAAAACAACAAAAAACAAAAACAAAGAAGAAACAACAACAATAACAATAACAATAACAATAACAAGCAAGCAAGTAGAAGATATGTGTAAAAGCGTTTGGATAACCTTGAAATAACCTGTTGTGTGCGAAGGACTCCACTCAACAACTTCGGGCTGGGACACAAGTGGGGGGAGTGGAGCGAAAGATAGATGTGGCCCAGCTCCGTTTCTTCCCCAGACGCGATAATATATATGGAGTTACAATTTGTGCATCATTTTTGTTTCTTTTTTTTTCCCGGCTCTCAGTGGAAAGAGGCGAGTGAGAGAACAGAATGCAGTGTCATGGATGGGCTCTGTGAGGCTGTCGATCATGAATTTATTATTAAATTTTATTATTATAATGATAATTGTTATTATAATGATAAAATATTCTCTATTTAATTATTTTGCTACTTCGATGTTTCTTTGGGGAGTTTTTACCTACGAACTACACGTATTATAGCTAGTATTATAGCTGGCTTTCATACGGAGTAGTACACTTTAAACAACATCATCAACGATACACACAGGAAAAAAATAATACTAATAAAGAAGAACTTACAATACATTCTCAGGAACACAATTCTGATGCACCTCTGTAGAGGCTTCGGTCTGTGTTGCAAACGGACTCAAATATGCGTGCCTATAAGATGCACTTATATGTGTGTTTGTGTGTCTTCTAAATTATGGAGAGCTCTGCGCTGAGGAGTGCGCTGGAGCGCGGACTCGAGGATTGCCCTTTATCCCTTTTTTGTTTTTCTCGTGCTTCCTCCACCACTAGCTAAGAAAATCGACGATCTCCCCCCAGCATTACAGAGAAAAAAAAAAGGATCGAAGAGTATGTGTGTGTGTGTGCTAAGATCAACGAACTGTTGTAACGGATAATTTGCAGCTCCCCTCTACACACACACACACACACACACTTACAAAGCATTATCGTTCAGATGTTGCGTGTCATAGGCCGGAACGGACGCCATGAGTATGAGGCTACGGAGGTCAACCGAACGAGTACGTGGTAGGGAGCTTGCTAGCGTCGACACACCGCCTCTCTGATCCTCTTCTCCTTTTCCTTTCTTTACTTTCAGTTTCTTTCCTTTTCCTTCCAGTTCCTCTTTTCCCTTCCTTCATCTGAAGAGCGGTAGCTCGATCGGAGATCCCATATTTTCGATAAATATTTGTAAAACGCCCACCGTCCCACCCTCTCAGCTATGGAATTACCCTCTCTTTCGAACTGTCGCTGTTGGAGCCTGAAGGCCACTGCGGAATCCGAACGCGTCTCTGAGTTCCCCTCGGGCCCAGGTAAACCACAAAGTATATATTTATATATTATGCATAATAATAATAATAATCCCCCGCTCGTGTCCCGCGTTCTTCAGATGGGCGGGAGGACTCTGTCAGCGTCGGGGACATCATTTGAGTTACTCTATCCCGACACCTTGCTCTCCGCCTCCCTCCCCGGGGGTCTGAGGCAGGTGTTCCACCTCTGATAGACTGTCCCTACTACTGTACTATGTTCTGAGGTACTCGAGCCCGTCTTACGGCGAGTGAACCCAACATTTATCTATATCTGCTCTCCCCTCCTCCTTCTACCGTACAGTTGAGTGACATTCACATACAAGTACACATACACACATCTCCTAAAATGGAAGCTGGAACGAACGGCCACCCTTGCCATCCCGGGAACCATCACGTCCAACGTGCACGTGATGTCCACCGTCGTCAGCTATGGTTCGGTTGCGTGATCCTTCGCCGTTCCTTCGGTGGCCCGACACGGCTACAGTATTTCCACGCCGCGCTGTTCCTTGGGAGGCCGGACAAGTTCTCCCACTTGCTGCCGGACTGGGCCACGCGAAAGAACAGAAATCGAAAAATTGTTCCTTCACCGTTGGACCCCAACACCGACTACATCATTCATTTCTCGGGATTGGTCAATATCTTCACCGTCGCGGCCGGGGGACTCGGGGTCGTGCATCGGCTCTTTCTGCCACGCGGCATCCAGATCGACCCTGGCGCGCGCATTTGCATCGAGCCGTTTCATCGCCATTTTGGGCGCTCCAAAGGGGGGTGCCAGATCGCCGGACATATGAACTTCGGTCCAGGGACCACCGTGTTCAGCCCTGAGGACCGGGTTCAGCGAGCGATACACTTGCTGGGCCGCGGGTTTGGGATGTACGACCTCCTGAACAACAACTGCCAACACTTCGTCAACTTCTGTAAATACGGTAAGGCCCGCCTCGTCAAAGAACAGCTGCAGCTCTTGTCCCGACAGATTCCAGGCGGGCGGATGGTGTTAGATCCCATTCGCCTAATTGGTCGCGAGTTCCTAGGGATAAACCGTGACACAACTGGCAATAAACGGCGCAGAGGCCATCCCGCTCAGCGCCATCGTGGCTCTCGTGGAAATAATACACGCCCGCATCGCCAACTGCTACAAAAAAGTGCAGGTAGTAGATGCGTAAAAAAAAAAAAAAAAAAAACGAAGCGGAAGAAAGCCGCGGCAGAAGATGCGAGGAGGACCTATACGGTGACGTTGAGGGGGGGCGATCTATCGTGCATATGTAGCGGCGTAAAGTTCAAATAAATAAATAAATAATATATTTTTGTTTTTATCTCCATCTCCCTCTTAATATACCGATGTACGTCCAGACGGTTACATCTCTATAGTGAAGTGGGAGTCGAAGCAAAAAAAAAAACAACAACCAAAAATCAAGCAAACAAAAAAAACAACGACAACAACAACAACAACAGACGGGAATATGTACTAGCACCACACAAGCACTACCCACTAGGAAAATCATGTTGTATATAGTATGTCAAGTAACCAAGTCATAATTATATAAAGGTACCTGCAACCCTAAACTCTTTCTCTGTACATATGTACATCCATACATACATCATTATAGTCAAGGAGGACCGTGCACAACAGGCTCTTCTCTGCCTCACTTCCCAGTCAACAACAACAAGAAAAAAAAGCCCTACCGGCCCCTCAAACAACAACAAAAACGAAACAACAAACAAATAAAAACAACAACTGAACATACAGGCACTGCATCAACAACCAGTCCAGCCTCTCACTCTTCCTAATTGGGTAGTTGGCTCGTCGCCTGTGGTATGAGCGTTCCCTTTTTTTTTTGTTTTGCACGGATCATCTCCTCCATGCTGCCTCTCTCCCTCTCTCCCTCTCTCTCTCTCTCTCTTGTGCTTTTAATGTCCGCACTAGGCCGCCATTGAAGCCGACATACACGAACGAGGGACCAATTGTGTGTGACACACAGATATTTCCAACGCACGCAGGCAGGAAGTACAACCAGACAGGTGTGCAGAAAACAATAACAACAAAAACAACCAACCGAAAAACAAACAAACAAACAAACAAACAAACACTAAACCCTCTCACCAGCCGGCACACATACTCACATAATTGCTGTTAGTTGTACCCTGGCGCGAGTGGAGAACATATATCTAACAGTATTACAGGCGATCTTGCACACGAAAAGTTTTTCCCACTTATCCATAGCTTTTGGAAGAGATCTACGATTTTAGAGTTTTATTGGGGGTAGGGCACGTTCCTTTAGGTCTTCTCCCCCCTATTAGAGCCAGCGGAGTACCTCTCTCTGTCTGCTTTGCACTTCTATTAATATTATTATTATTACTTTTTTTTTGTTAAGGAGAGAGAGACAGGCAAGGACGGAGATCGATCTGCATGAATTCCCTGGTTTAAATTAATTTCTCTCCCTTGAACTGCTTTTCCTTTCGCCTCCCTTTTGCTGAACCGACTCCCCCCTAACTCATTCTCATTCTACTTGTGTCCTCCGCGTAGCCTATTGCTTTTCTTTTGAAATTTTTCGTTTTTAGAGCTTTTTTTTTTCCTTCCTGTTCGAGTGTCCCCTGCTGGACACACACACACGAGCAGAGCCGCTGTCCCAGTGCTGTTAATCGAGTGCGCACGAGTTCCAATTATCCTAGGCGGAACAACAAGGCGGTTCGTTCTCCTTCTTTCCACGCATCTCTCTCTCTCTCTCTCTCTCTCGCTCCCCTCATTCTTTTTGTGGTGGTCTATCGCGGATGCGTGCCTCCACCCCACCGGACCGGTGCTCGTTGGAACGCGAAGAGGCCTGGCTGGGCATACCGACGAGGGCGTGGGCGGCACCCGCCGCCGTGCGGAGCCCCTCCGCCAGTGACCCCATCACGGAAGAAAACGCAGCCCCCCCGTCCCCCGAGCCGCCGCCGCCGCCGCATCCTCGACCCCCCTTGTCGCACCGCGTGAAGCCCCACGCACCCGTCGTGCCAGCAGGAGGAAGCAACGGAGGCGCCCCCCCCGCTCACCGGCTCCACAGCAGCAGCAGCAGCAGCGCCAGGAGCCCTGGGGTCATCGAATCGGTGACGCAAGCCATAGGGAGCAACCGGCGGTCCTTGTCTAGCCTGGGCAGTGCCGAAATGAGCCAGAACAGCCCAACTTCAGCGTCGTCTACTGGGATGGGTGTCGGAGGGAGGCTGGGCGTCGTGCCTGTGCCGCCGTCTCCGGGCTCCACGGGGTCCACGGGGAGCAGCGGGGCCCCGCCGCAGCACCACGGCGTGGCTGGTCTTGGCGCTGTCACGCACGGCCCTGAGTCCACCAAAGGCGGGCAGGGCAGCCGCCTCCTCCCGGGCAGCAGCGGCCCCTCTCCGACCCGCCACGCAGCGCCTCCGCTCCAGCCTGGAAAGAGAGGGAGTGGAGCGAAGGCGGAGATGGAAATAAGCAGCGGCGGCTCCGGGAGTGGGGGATCCTCCAGCGCCCCCCTCCACCCCGACGCCAACGGGGTGCCGCTCCCGCAGATCACCGCCGCCCCCCCCCGGGGCCTCACTGGCCACAGCACTAGCAGCAGTAGTCCCGTGGTGCCGGTGGGGGGCAGCCGACGGCGGAGTGGGCCACCAGAACGTTCTCTGACCGCCGAGGCCCCAACCCTGCCGCGCTCTCTCCCCGGGCCGGAAGACGGAGGCGCGCACTCCCTTTTTCCCTCAACGCACGTGAATGCACTACGGAGCCCCTCAACCGGGCTGATCCCCGCCTCTCCCCCGGGCCGACTGCCACGGCATCGCCAGCAGACCCCAGTGGACCAGCAGGAGTCGCGGGCGGCGAATGATGCGAGTAGTGAGGAGGGAGCGGGTGCTGCAGGGAGCGGCCCCTTGGGGAAGGACGGAGATGTTCCCACTACGGGGCTGCCATCGCCCCAGCGACCGAGCCAGCTCGCCACCACGGCAGACCCAGCGCCACTGGAGCGCCACCACCGCCCACGACGACGCAAGGAGGAGGCGGAAACAACAGTAGACGCCACGAGAAATATAGACGGACAGAAGCCAGAGGAGCGCCTCGCGTCTACCACTGCAGCGACGGCGTGCCTTCCCCCCCGCCCCCCCGCCTCCGCCTCACTCAAGGGGGCAGAGAAGGACCTCCGCCCCCACTCATCACACACCGAAATCCCTCATCGGAATACCCCTACTAGCACCACGCAGGAGGAGGAGGGAGAGAGGGGAGGAGACCAAGCCGGCGCAGCAGCAGGACAGAGATCATGATACGTCAGCAGCGGCGGCGGCGGTGGCGAGTAGGGGCGTGGAAGCTGGACCGCCAGACCTGGACAGCGATGCTAGCACCGCTGGATCCAGACGGCACCACCGCCGGCATCACCGGCACCATCATCACCACCACCATCACCACGAGAGTTGCAGCAGGTCGCAGGACACGAGATCGACGCATGACCATGACGCTGGACTGCCGCCCCCGCCTGCCCCCGCCGGGGAGGCAGGACGAGAGAGGAAAAAGCGGAGCGGAAGCCCCAGCAGCGACCACGTAAGGCGTCACCACCACCACCATTCCTCCTCTCGAAACCGTGAAGAAAGTGTTGCTGAAGAAAGGGAGCACTCCCGCCGCCACCAGCAGCGAGGGAAGCCGGAGGCGGAAAGTCTGCGGACCGGGCCGGCGCAGAGCAGCGAGACGAGGGACACGACGGATGAGAGAGCCAAAAGAGGAGAGGAGAAGCTAAAAGGATCGAAATCCCCCCGCAACGAAGGGGTCGTCCTCCAGATCGCCTCCTAGAGACACGTTTGAGTACCGTCTAGGGCGGCTCTGTCGTAATCTCTTCCAGGAGCGCTACCCTTGTGCGATGAACTGTTTCCACCGCATTCACCGCAAGGACCGCATCTGGACCTGTCACGGCTGCTGGCACATGTTCCACCTTGGCTGTGTGCAGCGCTGGGGGCAGGAGAGCGAGGAGAAGGGGGTCCTGCGCTGCCCACAGTGCCGAGCCCCACATGTGTATCCGGAGGCGTACAAGTGCTTCTGCGGGAAGGTGGTCAACCCTCCGCTGGTGGAGGCGACGAACCCTCGGTCCTCCCTCCCGCAGCCGGCGCCAGCTGCTGCTGCTGAGGAGGAGGAAGAAAAGAAAAGGGGTGCCGAGGCGCTCGAGAGGGGCGTGAAGCGGGATGACAGGGACAAAGTGGGGCACCGTGGGTCCTCCCCACCGCCACACCCCCCAACGAAGGGCTCGTCGGCCCCTGTGAGGGACGCGTCGTCTGGTTTCTTTGAACCCCCCCGCGGATGTAAAATCCGGGTCTGATGCTGCTGGAGACGGAGATAAAAAACACAAGTCGAGTCATCCTCGTTCTGGTGTCACCGCCATCACGTCGGCAGTTCGCCCCTGTAGTACTTACAGCAGCAGCAGCAGTAGCGCTACTCGCAAGGCACCGCCGTCTCACAGTCCCACGGATGGCGGGGCGGCCGCATCGAACGCCGAGACACCGAGAATAATCCCCCACCCCCCGCCTCCCCCGCCACCGCAGCCCATGGCGCCGCATTGCTGTACCGGCATCTGTGAGCGAACATGCGGGAACTGCCCGCATCCCTGCCAGCTGCCGTGCCACCCCGGACCGTGTCCCACCTGTATGATCGACGCCATTGACCACCATATCACCTGCGCCTGCGGGAAGACCTCCACCGCCTCCAACCCCTTGCTCTCCCTCCCTCTCCCCTGCGGGACAGCGCCACCAAAGTGTGAGGAGCCTTGCCACCTCCCACGGCCGTGCGGGCACGACACGCACCGGATCAAGCCGCACACCTGCCACTTTGGCGCCTGCCCCCCCCTTGTCGTATCTGCAAGGCGGTCCGGAAGGTCCAACAACTGCGGCGGCGATACATGCAGCGCCGGCGGAGCCTCAAGGAGCTCGGGAGCCGGTGGAAGGAGCTGCTGGTGTACAATTCCCCTCCCCAGGACGTTGTTTGGATGCTTGCCTACTTGATTAATAACATTCTGCAGGAGAGGGAGAAGGTGGAGACGTGGAGAGAAATCGTTCAGTACATGCGGCAGAAGGGATTTATGACTAAAATACTCACCTTCCGTCCGTTGAAGCAAAAGATGGCCCGGATGGATCTCTTCACCTTCCTGGAGCGACTGATGGTAAAGGGCCTGTGCGAAAAAATGAAGGTCGTGTGCGTTCCGGCGTACGCCTTGGGGAGGTGGGCACTGGCGGTGATGGACTACATGGAAGGGAGTCTTGCCCTGCAGGAGATGCTGAAGGAAGCAGCGCGGGAGGACGATGACCACACCTCCGAGGATGACGACACGCTCTTGGAGTTGATGCTCGGGATGATGTTCGGCCCTCACCAGGGAAGGGTAGGCGCGCGAGGGATGCGCCGCAGGGATCGCCCAGCTTCGGGGGGGAGTAGCACGGAAAACGGCGCCGTGGCCGATGAGGAGCAGGACCACCATCGCAACAACAACAACAACGGCGCGGGGGGTGGTGGTGGAAGAAGAAGAAGAAGATACCCTTGTCGACGGGGAAGGCGTCTCGAGAGAGCGAGCTGCCAGCCGGGGTGGTGCGCCAGCCAACGACCTTGGCACGGCGGCGACAACGGCGAGGGGGGTGGACACACTACTCGCCGCGGCGGCCGAGGCGGCGCTGGAGGGGCGGGAAGAGGACGTCGACCTCTTGCTCCTTCTGGGTGGCGGTGAGTAATGGACTGCTTCTCGTTTTTATCACATTCGTAGCGGAGCGAGCGTCAACCCCCCCGCACTATAGGAAGAAGCCGCCATCAGACAGTTTTTTTTTTCGAAGACACACACACACACGCACAGAAAGAGAGAGAGAGAGGGCATTACATACATATATATGTATATATATTGAAGAATGCACGTGCCCGAGACTGGTGAATGCTTCACGAATTACTCCTCTTTCCCTTCTTCTTCAGATTGCTTTCTCCCCGTGCGCAAATTTATTTAAAAAAAAAGAAAAAAAAAAGGCAACATATCACTTCTGATGAATCATAATATTGCAAGTTTGCGAGTCCCACCCTTCCATCCCCACAAGTCCCCACGGGAGGTCTTCCACAGGGATGAGAAGTGGTGGACCTTTGCATTGTCGTATGTAATTATATTTAGTCTTGATGGTTTACGCTTTGTTAATAGCCTTCTATGTTTATAATTACGCCTTGGCCTTGTACTTCTCTTTGTCTTGTCTATTGTCTAACATATATCTTATAGCAAGGGAGTTAGTATTTATATTCATATAGTGTTAGGAATGAAAGCAACGAACCGGAAGCCAAGAGATGAAATGATCCTCTGGATTTGCATTTTCTCTCCTCCTCCTCCCCCCTCTCCCTCTCTCCGGAGAGAGTGTGTGTTTCCGCTTCTTTGGATGATGTTTCAAATTATTGTTCTCTACTACATATTGTTTTCTGTTTCTATGCCGTTGATGACACGGAATGGGAATGGTGAGGAGCCAAAGGCCCCCTCTCCCTCCCCCCTTCAAATCCGAACAACAACAACAACAAAAAACACCCATCGCATCGTCGCATGAATGAAATGCTCCTCCCCCTCCTCTCGGAGTCGGACGCAGTACAAACTCCCCCGTTGCACAACGGAAATCTCCACTTTCTGCCAATTTTTTAATTTTTTCTTCTTCTTCCCCCTTTCTTTATTCCCTCTTTGCTTACAATAATAATAATAATAATAACAATAATAATCATAATAACAATAACATTGTAGATAAAGGGAGCCCCCCCAACATACACTTTCACTCATTTGTGTGGAGCTGTGGTGAGGGAAACGAACAAACTAGTAAAGGAAACGAACTAGCAGCTTCCGTCTTCCCCCTCCTCCTCCTCCTCCTCCTCCCTTCACAGAGATCTCACCACCGCATTTCACTCGAGAGAGAGAGAGAGAGTGGGGGCTGCTTCGCTTTCCCTTTTCCCTTTTCCTCTCTCTTTCTTTTTTTTTTTGTGTGTGTTTCTACTCTATGGGTCTTCGCCGACCACCTCGGTATCTCCTTCGCACAACGGCGGCGGCGGTGGCGGTGGCGGCGGCGCGGTACGTGTGCCACAGCACCCAGAACCGACCACCTCCATGCGGTCCCCCGGCAGCAAAAGAAAGGCTAGCTAACAAACACGCCTGCCGAATTTTCAGCAGGGGAATACACAACAGCTTTCGTCGGTACCGAAGAGTTTCTCCGGGTGGAGGAGCGATACGAACCGCAGGGTGGTGCTGCACTGCGTCGTCCGCCTCGTACGCATCTGGTCCTCCACCGCCACCGCCACCGCCACCGCCACCGCCACCGCTCCGCCAGAGCTCCTCGCCAGGGGCGGCGAGAGGGCCACCCGACCGAACGGCTTCCTGGCCTGCATCCGCACGCCCCTCGACGCCGCCGCCCAGAATGATGTCTGGCGATTCTACCGGCACTGGCCCTGCCTTCAGAGGGCGAGGCGGCCCGGGGGTGGCGGCGGCTCCCTCCATCACCTCGCCCACCCAAACGATCCGCCCGGGTGGTGGCCGCTTCACTCCGCCCACGGCACCCCCGCACGCCCCGGCGGTACCGCTCTCCTGGGCTGGCCCTTCGTCCCCTGCGATCGCGTCGGGGCCGCAGATCACCACGACTCCCATCACCGCCAGCGGCATCCCGAGCCGACCGCCGAAGCCTTTCGCGACGCTCTTACGAGAGGCGCAGTCGGAGTCGCTCGCCCGGTTCATGCGGGCGGTGGAGGATGGCGCAGCCGGGCCTTCTTCCCCTTCTTCGGGGGGCCTACTGGTGGCGCTGGACGTTACCGCCTTCTCCCTCGCCATGAGCCCATTACGACAATTCACTACCCACTTAATCCACGCCCTGCTCGCGGATGTGATGCCGCTGTTGCTGCGCCGCAACCACCACGGCAGCCACCCTTACCACGGTATGGATCTCGACGCCCTCCGCATGCAAACTCGCTGGGACCGGCGGCACGGCACACAGCTGGGCGACTTGAAGGATGTCGTGGAGGCGTTCGAACACGTCTTCTTTCGGGTCGAGCGTGAGACGCTGCCCCACAGCTCCGCCACCCAAATGACGGCTGCAGCAGGGAGCGAGACGGCAGCGCGCACTCCCCCAGCGAGGGCAGGCGCCCCGGCATCGGTGCCCGTCGCCGATGCCGGCACAGCCCCCTCCGAGGCGAAAAAAACCGGGGAGGCCCATCCCGGCATGCCTGCCCGGGGGTCTGGTACTGGCTCCCCTGTGGCGCCGCTTCGGGTCTTCGCGCACGCCACCGCCCCGCACCCGCACGTCTTGTACAGCCGTGTGGTGGCGCGCCTCTTCCCGTCCAGCTTTGGGGTCGAGTCCATCACCGTTGACGCCTCGACCCTTGCCGGGCCTCCCCGCGCGGCGCCCGCGCTGGGAGCCCTGCCCGTCGTCTTCCCGCTGGGGTTTGTCGGGGAGGCGCTGGGTTGGGGCAGATTCTTCGCGTCGCTGTGCGGCCCACTGCCCCGGCTGCTGACCCTCTGCGGGCGGCGCACAGAGAAGGCAGCGCTCCTCCCTGTCGTGGCGAGCGGGGCGCGGGACCTGGTGCACTCAACGCCACCGCCCTCGGCAGGTGCTGTGGATCCAAACCGCCGGCACATCCAGTCCGCCGCGAGGAAGGCGTGCGGTCTTTCCCCAGCACCTCCGGCGCACACTGCCATCCGGCTGTGCGCTCGCATTCCACTGGCAGCGAGCCCAACATCTGGGGACCAAGAGGTGCCGCACGACCCGAAGAAGGAGCATGTGAGTTCTTTGATGCTCATGCAGCAAACTGTGGAAGAAGACGTGTATTGGCTGCTGGCATTCGAACGACTGCTGAAAGAGAAAAAAAAGAAAAAAACGAAGGAGGAGGTGGAGCGGGAGCGTGTTGTGCCACCCCCGCAGGATCCACACAACAATGATGGTGAGGAAGAGGTTTGCGTGACCCTCACAGAGCTGCTACAGGCCTTCGCCGCGGAGGAAATCAAGACAAGAAATGTGGGCAGGTGCCATTCCTCGACGGTGGCACCTGCCCACATTCTGTGGGAGCGCAGCGTTCTCATCCTTACAGAAATCTGCGAAGAGCGCAACAACGATAATGGTGGAAAAGCGATAGATCCAATGAGAGGGCGTGGCGTGGGGATGCCTTCATCTACCCGTATCGGGGGTGAAGAACTCCCCTCCCCACATGCCACGGCTTCGAAACGGATCCCCATCAAGGTACCGAAACGAAAGGCCAACCAGCCTCCGCCTCCCTCGCCGAAATCAATTCTGGCCGCCTCGGAGACGGCGATTCCAACGTGGTGCAGCAGTTACGTGTCGAGGGCGGGCGGCGGTGGGGTGGTCGAGACGTCCACGCACCTTCTGCAGTACTTGCTGGACCGCTTCCCCCTTCAGCTTCATCTGGAAGATCACACTCTAGCTACCACCCAATCCCCCCCCGCAGCAGGTGGAGCAGGACCAGCGGCTGCTGCGGTGGGGGGGGAGCTGGGGATGGGGGTTCGGCTGCGGCTAGGCTCTGGAGCAGGACGAGCCACCGCAGGAGGCGCCGTGGCGATGGGAATGAAGTGTCGGTTCTCCGCCTGCCCCCTCGCACCATCTATCGTGCCCTACCTCCCCACCCTTGTATCCCCGCCCCGTTTCCCACAGCAGGAGGGACAAGCAAAGTGTGCCGATGCCGGCGGTCTGCGCCTCTCCGCCCTGCGGCAGGATATCTTGGAGTGGGACCAGTGGACCGCCCACACAGCGCCACCATCACCCTCCACAGCACTCCCGTCGAGCACGGTCCCCGATAGCGCGGCGGCGTCGTCGCGGTCAGCACGATGTGATGACGTGCGGATCGGCTTCTCCTGGTCACCGTTGATCTACTACCACCCGGCACTGCGCGCCCTTCTAGCGTGGCCAAAGACGCGGAAGGTTCCTCCCACGGCGGGGGAGCCGCCTAGTGGGACGGCGGCGGTGGACGGGTCTCTCGTCACCTCCCCCTTACCGCTCCCTACGCAACCAGGAGCAGCAACAGAAGGAGCGCCTCGTGCACCACCTCCCGCAGCGCGAAGCACCATCTCTCTTTTGAGTATCTTGTGGGCTTTCACCGCCCCAACGCTCGCCCCGTCGTGTTCAGCGGCTTTTGCAACGCCGCCGGCGACGTCGTCGGCTGCCCCCCCTGTCGTCAGCACCCCGTTTGTCGCCTGGCGGGCCTCATCGGACGGGCTATTGCTGCGGATTGAAGTGGAGCAGACGCCGCCCCCCGCTGCTGCAGGAGGGGGAGGGGAAGGTGGGACATCCGGAGCAGCGCGGCAGCCGGCGCCGGCCCCAGCGGTGTATCTTCACCGTTTTGTTCCGTCCTCGCCCCCGGCCGCCAGCGACGACTCCACCACCACCACCACCTCTGCGTCAGGGTCTATGGTAGTCGAGGAGGAGGAAGCACCGCCCCTGGCGCCGCGACTGCCCATGAGTGTGATGGACGCGCTACGGCTGGTGGATACCACCGGCGACTAGCGCGACGCGACGGTGAAAAATGAGAATGGAACAGCAAGAAATACAATAACAACACCTAAAGAGGAAAGAGGGGGGAAGGGGAAGTACCACGATAATATATGCTTATGTATGTGTGTATTATCAGATGCAGAACTATGTGTTCTTTGTCTTTTACCGCTAGACCGAAGACTTATCTTCATCGTCGTCTTCATGGCGGATGGTTCTTCCTGAGAGAGAGGGGGATTCCTTGGCATACCCCCCCCCCCCATACACACACACAGACCCGTACCCTCCCACTCTATTCGCATTCCGACCACCACAACCACACATCTTTATTCACACCCTTTTACAATATTTTACACAGGCACACAGTCACACACACACACACTGTCTCATGCGCAGGCTGCGAGAAGGTGCAATAGCAACAATCAATCAAAAAATAAATAAATAAATAATAATGAAATATGCGATGAATATGAATGTTCTGTTTGGAGAGCAACTCCCCTTAACTGACTGTTGTTCTCGAGTAGACAGACAAGAGGAACGGGGTTGCGATGCACCAGCACTCTCCAACTGTTTCTCTCTCTCTCTCTCTCACTCACTTTCTTTTCGTTTCTTTATGTTTTTTTTTTTTCTTATTTTTTTTTCTTGCTACACATCTGTATGGGGGTCACCCCACGGCGCCATACACCAAAGGGAAAGCCATCAAATATAGTTCTAATTACTTTTTGTTTTTGTTTTTGTTGTTGTTATTTTTATTGTTATTGTTGTTGTGATCTTAGTAGAAGTGGAAGAAAAAAGAAAAAGAAAAGGAGCTCAACGCAAGGCGAGTGAGAGGACGAGGAGGGTGAACTTTTCCATTTTCTGCTCTGAGTTGTGAGAGTTATATCTAGTCAATTTCCTTAACAATAGAGAGAGATCCTCTTCTCTATAGTTGCTACATCTCTTTCCTTCGTTCTCTCTTTGGACCCGCTATTGCGCTCCTCCTCCTCCTACTCCTTCTCCGGTTCCAGGTGCATCGGCGCTTCGCGTTTCGTCTCCGGCTGTTGCGGAGTCAAGTATCCTGCCTTCCTTCCTTCCTTCCTTCCTATCCCAACCCACCGCCGCTCCTAGATACATACGAGGGTGTTCGCATACAAACACATACAAACACACACAAACACACATAGATATACAACCGAGGGAGCACACGGTAAGTGTGGAAGAAACAAACAAACAAACAAAAAAAAACAAACAAAACCAAAAACAAAACCAAAAATAAAAACAAAAAAAAAAACGAAACGGAAGAAAGATCGATTGAAAGGAAAAGAAGTAATACGCAATCATTCTTCCCTTCTTCTCTACAAAGTTCCTTAGGATTTAGACAAAAAAAATAATAATATTGTCGAAATCCCCATACATATTGTAGTCAAGGAACAACCAGTCCAGCCTCTCACTCTCACCCTAATTGGGTAGTCTCCTCCTTCCCCTTCACGGCTGAAAGCTCGAAAGCCCACCAGCACCGATACGGTCGAGTTCTCAAAATAGTGATACTGAAGGTACCCCACCACCTTCTCTCGCTCAACTTTTTTTTTCTTTTCCTTTCTTCTTTTATTATTATTATTATTATTATTATTATTATTTTTCATTTGTTGTCTTTCTTCTTATTCTCTCTCGCTTATTCACACGGTTCTTGTCTCCCAGGAGGACCACTTTTTGTACTTAACATTCCTTTTTTTCTTTCTTTTTTTTTTCGCCCAAATAAAAGAAGAGAGAGAGAGAGAGAGAGAGAAAAAAATAATAATTGAGATTCATCAGACACGAAAGAAAACAACCAAACGGAAGAAAAAAAAAGAAATAAAAATAATAATCATCATCAACATAAACAGCGCATCCTTCCGTACGACACTAGGAAACAATCCAACAAAGTGTAGTGAACACATTTACCAAACGAAAGAAAGAGAGCAACAACAAACACATTAGACAAGTACATTGCGCTCCGGCTACCCCCCTCCCCCCACCCAACCACAGAGGTACCGTAAGAGGCACGAAAACAACGCCACCACCAGCGTTCCATTTCCAAAGTTAAATAAGTTGTTTCCCCCCTCTTTTTTTTTTTTTTTGTTCCATATTGCCATCGCCAACGCCTAATGACGCTTCGCAATGATCTTAATGTGCCGCTCAGCGCGGCGGGTGGGCTGCTAGACCCGGGCCCAGGGATGGGCGGGACCTCCCCGTCCTTCGCGCCTCAACACGGCGCCCCCCACCAGAGGCGCCAGCACCGCCACCGGCATGGCAGCCATGGGAGTAGCAGCTTCGTGCATAATGCTGGGGGCGATCGAGGGCGGTACTCGTGCCTGTCGAACTTGAATGCCACCGCGAGCGCGGCGGGGGGCGTCAACTTAGCGGCATGGGTCGATCTGGAGGAGGCGCTTGGGGTTGCCATCACCGCCGCCGTCCGCGGGGCTGCTGTTCTGGTGCAGGCAGAGGAAGAGCAGCGGCAGCGCAACGCCGCGGCACATCTTGCCACACCCGGAGGGTCCGTCGCCAGCACCGCGGTGGCGACGGCGATGCATTTGAACGTGCCCAGCCCCGCCGGAGCAAGCAGCCAGCAGCTTGTTGCCGTGGGCACGGCGGTCCTCCCTCCGCCCTCCTTCGCCGCCAACCCGCCCCCACGGCCAAAGGCGAACAGTATTTCTTCCATCTACACCACGGCATCGACCAGATCGGCGGGGAGCGGTGGCGGCATCTCTAGCGGTGCGGCGGCCCACCACAACACAAGCAACAGCGTCGGCAGCGACCTGGATGGCCTCGGGAACTCCAGCCCGACCCCGCCCTCCCTCGGCTTTCACAACCGTTCCAACACGGGGAACAGCGCCTCTGGCTCCGGGGCAGCAGGGAGCCGGCCGCACGCCCCGCTGCTGTCGCCCCCGGCCGGGTCAGGCGGCGGCGGGAGCCGAGGGGCGAGCCCCCCTATCCACCCATCGTCCTTCGCCGCCCCATCGCCCCCCACCTCCGGCATGACCGCCACGCACACCTCCACGAACCAGGCGAACGTGGCCATCCCGTCCAGCAGCGGCACAGCGCCTCCATCACCACCGCCCCTCGCGATGGGCGGGCCGGAGGACGAACACCCTGTGATGTACCGAGCGCGGGAGATTGTGGCCCGCTACCTACAAGTATATAGCGACCGAGTGGTGCAAGCGGCCGCAGCAGGGGTCCCGCTCACGACGTTGACGGCGGGCCACACCACCACCACCACCACCGCCCCGCCGAGCAATTTAGATCAGATGCTCCTAGGGGCCTCGCGGCGTGCGAGTACGGTGTCCGGCGGGCTGGTGGGACTGCCGAACCTTATTAGCCCAGGGAGCCCGTACCACCACCACCTCGGCACCCGCTCGGCCTCTCCAGGCGTCGCGCCGCCGAGTGTGATAACTAGCACCACCTCTCTGGGCGGCATCTTCCGGCAGCAGCAGCAGCAGCAGCAGCAGACACCTCGCTCGCCCACCTCCCCCTTGGGGCTGCAGCTGGCGCTCACGGGCGGCGGCGGCGGGGCCGGCAGTCGGGCGGCGACACCACCGCCGCCGCCCAGCAACTACGTCACCCCGATGCTGCCGCCACTGCTCTCCGGGGGCAGCAGCGGGTTCAACCACCCCGATGATCTCGCCGCGGGGGGGGAAGACAGGACTCCTTGCCAGCCCCACGCCCTCCCCTCGCCGCGACGGCGGGACCACTCCTCGCCCGCCGCAGGCCCGCCGCAGGGCGGCAGCCTCGGGTCCCGGAACAAATTGAAGATCAGTGGCGAAGGCGCACCGCTGGAGGACGACGACTCGGACCGCCAGCAGCAACTCTGCCGCGCCGCCGAGTCCACCAACCGCGTCTCACTGAAGGAGGGCCTGTGCCCGACGAGCAGCAGCAGCAGCAGCACTCCAACGGCATCCCCAAAGCCCATGATGATCAACGGCTCCGCGGTGGGGGCCACAGGCGGGCTGCACCAGTCCTCGCCCCGCAGTCGACTGCTGCACCACCACCGCGGCAGTTCAGGAAGCGCTGTGAGCGGGAGCGAGACGCCCCCGCGGCGGAACAGCAGTGGGCCTGTGCCGGCCTCCCAGCCACCGCAGGGCAGCCACTCCGCCCCCGTCGCGCCCCCTTCAACATCCGGCTCCCCAGGCGGCGGAGAACCGAGTGGGGGTGCGCCGGGGGCGAGCATTCTGCAGACCCCTGCCACACCCGGCCAGCCCGGGCCTTCAGCGACCACTCGGCCGCAGCTCCGCCCCTCCTCCCCGTCTAACACACACCTGGTACCCCATCCCCCGCCTTCGCCCTCCGCCGGGGCCGCGGCCACCTTCCTCGACATCCACCTGACCAATCCGAGTGCCAACTACCCCGGCAGCAGCATCGCAAGCATCCCCGGCGCCAGCGCCTCGCAGCGCAGCCTCCACCTGACGCAGGCCCCCGTGCCAGCCCCGATCATTCAGATGCGCGTACTCAAGAAGGGCGAGGCGCCACCCTTCGTCGTGCCCTCCCCGCCGTCCTCCCCCACCTCCTCCTCCTCCAGCGCAACGTCTTCGCCGGGATCGATTGCCTCGGACGACGAAGACGACTCCGCATTGTCTTCCGCGACGTGTTCGCGCTCCGCCTCCTCCTCCTCCTCAGACAGCAGCAGCAGTGGAAGTTGCGTCAGATCCACTGACGCGGCGCTGAAGGCCAACACGATCGTCTCGGCCTCTACCTCCTCCTCCTCCTCCTCCGCCCTCTCGTCCCTCACGGCAGAGGAAGAGAACGGCAAGGAGGCGGTGGGCGGAGACGACGGCTCGCCCTCCTCCTTCCTGTGGGGGAGGGCGAGCCGTTCGACAGGACCAAAGAATGTCATCACCGCCGCGTCTGCGGCGGTAGAGAGAAAAGGCCAGCGGCGTTGCAGTTCCCCTTCCTCCGCCTCCTCCTCCTCCTCCTCCTCCTGCTCCACCACCTCACCTGCAGCGAGCCACTCCTCGTCGTCCCTGAAAGGCGTACCCGCGGCGCTCCCCTCCCCGCAGCCGCAGCCGCCGCCGCCCGCCTCTGGGACGCGGCGCCGCCACCGCGGCCGACACCGTTCACAGCGCTGCCCCACTGCTGGCGTCGGCGCTGTGAACGGTGTACAGCCGTCAGGGCCTGTGCCGTTCCCCCGCATCGACCCCCCGGGGCCGCTGCCCGGGCAGATCACCCCGCCAGGCAGCCACCACCACCACCACCACCACCAGCTGATGCACAACGGCGGGGCCATGGTCTCTCCCGGGGCCAGCACCGGCTCCGGGACGGCGTACCACCCGCTGCGGACATTCAACTCCCCCTTGTCGCCCTCTCTCGCAGGGGGCGCCGCGCCAGGGCCGCTCCCCCACGTCGTGCACCTCACTCCGCGGAACTCGGGGTCCCCCCAGCTGCACCACCACGGCCCCACCAGCACTGGCGCGGCGGGGCCGGTGGCGGATTACACCTGGGTGGTGGACTTCAATGAGTGGAGTGCGCTGCGTGGCCTACCGGATGCCTACGTGTCGATCACGCTGCTGCACGACTCACAGCCAGAGGTGGCGGTGCTGTTTTTCCCCTTCACACGAGAGAAGTTTGCGTGGAACCCACACGCCCCGCCCATTCCATCTCCTTCCCGCCTCGGGCACCAGGGTCCGCATCTCATGGGGGGCGGCGGGAGCCACAACGCACCCTTCAGCGCTGCGACGAGCGCCAACGCCCCACCGGCCCCACCCTCCAACCCGCACTACCACCCCGGCGGGCGCAGCGGGAGCGTCGTGAGCACCGGCGGCTTCTCGGGGGGCGCCGGGGCCAGCGGAACCGGCACCCCGCAGCCGCAGCCGCCTGGTGGACCCCCATCGTCATCGCCACGGGAAGGGGCCAGCCGCGGGCTGAACAAGACCCTGGAGTCGCTGACCCCCCTCCCCCACCCCACCAGCGCTGGCGGCGGACCGGGGAACAGCTCTATCTTTCGCGGTGGGTCCTCCTCCACGGGGGGGCGGGTGGGGAGCGCCGGGGCCACCACTGGAAACAACCCGAACCATATTCTCGCCTACGCCACCACGGACTCCCACGATGGGATTTTTCTGCACAGCCCTGGGCACAGCCACACCAACTCCCCTCGAGGAAGGGGTCACACCCCACCACCGCCACCACCGCTGCTACCGCCCAGTTCCTCTCCCACGAGCTCTACCGGGGGTCCAGGGGCCGCCCCGCCGCACCTCGGCAACAGCTGCACCCCCTCACCGTTTATCCTCCCGTTCACGACAAGCTATAACGTATTGGAGCGCTCGCCGTCCCTCCAGCTTCCACCACCCGCCCCGCACTCCCCCAGCTCTCCAGGCCCATGCGGCGGGCACTTGTCGAGTGGCAGCACAGGGTTCGCCTCCGGCACCTACTTACCCTATGCCAGCAGCGCCGCTCACGTGTCCTTCACCCCGTGGTGGACCGGTGGGGAGCTCTTCACCTCCATCGAAGACCGTGGAGCGTACCTCAATGGCGTGCGGCTGATGGGCAGTGCAGAGAGCGGCCCAGGGGCCAGTGTGCACAACCGATCGCAGCGCCTGTGCAGCTCGCCGAACCAAGGGAACGCCCCGGGGACGCTGCCCACCCCTCCTCCGCATCATGCGTACCACCCCATCTCCACTCGCCCTCTCGCCCCCAGCGTCAACACCTTCTTGGAGGCCTCCTCTTCGTCGTCATCGGCCGCCGCGCAGCACCCCAGGAGCCAGCGGCGGCGGCGGCCCGAACAGCACCAGCGGGACCAACACAAACTCCATCAGCGCTGGACATCTCCTCACCCCGCACACCAGCCGCTCCCACCCGCAGCCGATCCTCAGCGGGACGCGTGGGAGCGGCTCGGGCTTACTCCAGCCCCATTCGAGCCATCACCCAACGATACCCGCCGTGGCCCTGAGCGCAACGCTAGAGTCCACCGCACTCGGTGCCGTCCCGCCCTCCCCGCTGAGCGGGGCGCTGGTCTTCCTGCACTCAAGGCAGTCCGCCCCCGCCCCCGCCCCCGCTCCCGCTGCTGCATCCCCAGCTGGAAGCGCCCTCGCCGCGCAGGGACAGGCGGGCGTGGTATTCCCCAGCACCATCCACACCGTATTGAATCCTGGCGGCACTGCTAATGGGAGCAGCAGCGCGCTGCTCGGCGGCACCTCGACACCAGGGCGGCCGACCGCGTCCTTGAGTGTGTTCAGCCCCACAACCCTTCCACGGGATGGCGGCTCGCCCGCGGGGGGTGGCCGGGCCGACCAGCAGCAGCGACATCTTTGTCTTTCCTGGTACCACCGGTGCTGCTGCTGCGTGTGGTGGTGGTGGTGCCGTCGTCCCAATGCGGAGCGATGACGATCGCCGCCTGCTTGCCCTTTTGGAGGATGAGCGGCACCGCGCCAAGGAGCAGCAGCGGGTGATGGAGATCGCTACCGATCTTCTGCTGCACCACGATGTCGAGCAGGTGCAATACGGGTACCACCCCATCGCAGCGCTGGCCTACGTCGCGGCCGGGCGCGGCGACGTTGTTCTCAACACGGGAGTTCGGCACATTGGCTGGCACCATCTCCTCGGCGGTGCGCTGCTGGTGCGGGAGGCGGGCGGGTATGTGAAGGGGATCACTACAACGATAATGCATAAGAGGAATCGGGGGGAGATGAATGGGGCGCTCGCTGCCCCTAGTGGGTCTACAGGCGGGCGTCGACGACACGAGGAGAACGTGGATGATCTGGACGAAGTGGAGCACACGCCGCCTCCCTCCCGGCAGGGGAGCTGGCGGGCGCGGCGGGGGTACTCCGCGACGAGCTCTCATCAAGCAAATCGTGGCGGTTCCGCCGCGTCGGGGCCCAAAGCAACGACGAAGACGAAGACGAAAAAGAAGAGGGAGATCCCATCGTGGAACAGTGGGCTCTGCGCGAGCGGCGAGCAGCTGAAGCCAGCGACAAACAACACTCGTGCCTTCTCTGTGATGGGGGAGGAGGATGGCGGCAGCCCAAAGACGAAGGGCTGCCGCCCCCCCAGTGCGGGCGGCTCGATGGAGACGGACGGCGGACACAAGAGCGAAAAGGCGAAACCGCACGGGATGCCCATCGAGCTGGGCGGCGGGGTTGGCGTTCCCGCCGAGACGCCGTGCTCGACCCCTTCGACGGCCGGCCATGCCGACGCTATACAGCACGAGCGGACACGAACGCTCTCCCCGCTCAGCAGTGTAGGGAACAGCGGCGTGTGTGGCGGCGGTCCGGATGCGCTGGAGGATGTAGTGCAGCAGAGCGCCAGCGCGATGGACGCGGCCGCCACGCCCCGTCCGTGTCTACCGAGAGAGGAGGGAGCCAGGAGCGGTGAGGCGGAAGAGAAGAGAGGGAAGAAGAAGAAGAAGAAGAAGAACAAAAACAGGAGAGGCAACCGCACGATGCCTCCCGCCACGCCCGGTAGCCCTGAAATGATTGCGGTGATGCACACCCTTAGCAGTGCAGACAGCAGCGCTGGGCTCGTGGAGCAAGGGAGCACATTGCTTCCTAGGGCGTTGGAGCCGATGGATGATGAGCGGACCGAGACGCCCGGGAGGAGCAGCCAGAAGCAACGAGAACACCCACAACAATCCGAGCCAGATGGGAAGAGCTGCACGTCCAAGTCGAAGATGATCACTGGTCTAGAGAAGAGCCTGGAGATGGTCACAGGGTCTGCTGGTGCGACGGGCGGGGAGGAGGTGGATCGTATCCCACAGAAGAGCGCCACCGCCGCCCCTGGCGGTCTCACACCGCGGCCACAGGAGATTCCTAGTCGCAGCAGCTACGCCGCGGCCAGGCGGCACCACAGGGCAAACGACAGGCACAACAAGCATTGCCATCGCCATCACAAGCGCCGCCCCGACGCCGGCCCCTCTCCCAGCACCCACGAGGGAGATGGGCCCACGCATCTCCACCCCCCCCACTGCCATGGTCTGCAGCTGCCGCAGAATCAGCTCTCCTCTGGCCGCACCCTTCTCTCAGATGTGCCGTCGAGGCGCCACAACAGCGCTCGCATGGGCTCCCAGCACTCCGCGCTGAGCAATTCCCCACGACTGAGCGTTCGGCGGCACGGGGCACACCAGCGGCCCACATCCTTCTTACGGGACTCCTCTGCCGGCTCGCTGCTGCTGAGCCGCAGCAGCGCCACCGGGGGTGGTGCACACCGGTTGTACCGCTACTCTAGAGCCGCCAGCTGCACCAGCAGCAGCAGCACCACCACCTCCTCTTCCGTCGACTCCTATTCCTCATCACCATCCGGTCTTCGGCGGTGGCGGCGGCACCAAGACCGTCGACGCCGCCGGCGGCGCCGCGAAGCCCCGCCGCGGTCCGCCCTGCATGTGGTCGGTTTGATAGCCGCGCTGGACCAAACGGTGACGGAGGCGATGGCGCAGCTTTGTTTGGAGAAGAAGCTGGGCGTGGTGGACCTCGATGACGACGAGGTGGTGGGGGGGTAGGAAGCAAGCAAGGGAGAAGAGCCATTCCCACACGCCCCCCGCCACAAGTGAGTGAGGGAGGGAGAGACGTACCGGTGAGGAGGAAGGAGGAGGAGGAGGAAGGAAGGAGGGAGGGATGTGATGTCTTTCTGTTGCTCAATGAACTGATAAGAGGCAGCGAAAAGGAATGAAAAAAAATATATCGAAAGGTGGGCCCACTCAGAGACTAATGATGCCCTGCCCATCTGAATGTATCCACATGTACTTTCTTCTTCTTCTTCTTCTTCTTATTATTATTATTATTATTATTTATTTCTTCGTTCTTCACGCTGTAGAGTTCGATGTTTGTGAGACAGAGAAAGCTTTCGCTGGAAGAAGAATACAACAAAAAACTCATTTTTTTTTGATGTTCCCCCTCCCCGGTGGTGCAGCTCAACGACACAAGAACAAGACGGATGAGCAATCCACTTCTTCCCTGGTTCTTCTGCCCCGCACACACATATCATACAGTCCTAAAACAGTGGGATGTAGGCGGTAGTGCGCTGCTCTCCCCTCTGTGGGTCTCTCACCTTCCGGCTGCGGCAAGTGATGCAAGTCATTGGATTCATCTTTTGCCTTGGCTCCCTTCTCTCTCTCTCTCTCTCTCTCTCTCTCTGTCTTTTGTTGTCTATTGCTTCAGGAAGGGAAATTGAAGAAAAAAAAAAAGAGCAGCAAAATAGTAGTCATACACAAAAAAGGGAGTTCAATACGTCTCTCTTCTTTCTTTTTTTTTTGTGTAAATTATTCATCGTTTTAATATCAATAACAACCAGAAGGACTCGGGGAGAGCGTTGTTCCCAATCTCCTTTCATACAGCTCCAATACACACACACACACACACACACATTCCTCCTCCTGTCTTTCTTTTGGCTATTTCGTGTTCTCGATTTTTTTTTTTTTTTCAACAAGCCAACTGGTGTACACACATCCACACTATTTACTTGGACCATCTTTTAGTCCCCTCGTACCACCTTTACTGTACTGTGAAGCTTTATTGTCATCATTATCCTTCTTTCTGTGGAGCTTAAGACCCGTTATTGTGGAGCTCTCTCCTCTCCTTTAGGCATTTTATTTTCGTTTGTGCCACACTTCTTTAGACAGCCCCGTCACACCCCCTTCACCCTATCCCCCCCCCGCCCCCCTCCCTCAAATTATATATCATCCCCTCTCATCTTTCACCCTACAACCTATACATTCACACAGTACTTTTATTACCTTTATTATTATTATTATTATTTTTTATTGTTTTCTTTCTTCACTACAATGCCTTTTACTCCTGTACATACCAGTGCAACAGGAAAGCGCATGGCGCCTGCGGCGGGGGCGACGCCCACCAAGCAGCCCGAGAAGATCAAGCGCGAAGGCAGTTCCACCAGCACCGCCAGCGCACGAACCCATGCACTCTCCTCGGCGCTGCACCGCAGCGGGAGTGAGCGACAACAACGAGAATCAAGTCTCTCGTTTTCCCCAGCGGGGCGGAAGCCCTTGCCCGCCATCTCCACGCCGCGCTCCAAGGCGGCGGCGGCGGCGGCGGCGGCGCGGACAGGGAGCCGCGGGAGCACCCCTCGGGCCCGCAGTGTGTCGTCCTCAGCAGATCTTTCCACGCCCATCACCCTCGAGCCGGTCGCGCATTGGGGCAGCGGCGCCGTTCAGAGGCTCAGCGCCACGGAGGAGACCCACGCCGCGGCGCTGAGCTCCTCCTTTGGGACCACCATCGTCACACACGCGGGGGTCCACACGTTTCAGCCGAGCCACCGCTTCCTTTTAAATGTGGCGCCGCAGCCTCCCGAACGGCGCCGCCAGGCGAGCACCAGCCCCATGCTGCCCACACCCACCGGCAGCGTCGTCGCGGGGCGCCGCTCGGCCACCCCAACCACACCTGTCGAGCAGACCCAGCAGTGGCTGTCACAGCAGGCGAGTCTCCCCAGAGCGGAGTCCATGCCTCGCAGCAGCAGCAGCGCCGGCGCCGTCCCACCCCGAGAGGGAGACGCGGGGCGCGACGGGAGTACGGTGGGGGTCCGTGTTGGGGGCGGGAGCCGCAGCCGCAGCCGGTCCAGCAGTGCGTCGCCGTTGCTTTACTCTCCTTCACCGACCCCGATGAGCACACCTGCCGCCACCCAAGGCGGCGGGTTGGGGGCGACCACCGTCGTGGTATCGTCGAAGCAGCACCCGCCACTGGCTGGCCCTGGGGGTTTGCTCCTCCGGAGCAGCCCCGGCGCGGCACGGCAGGTGGTGTGGCGCGGGGAAACGTGCGGCGTCAGTATCGGGGCGAGGAGCAGCAGCCGGTGTCGCCCGTCGCCAGGGAGAGGGCCAGACAACAGCGCCGATAAGCAAATCGCAACACCACAGCAACAGCAGCAGCAGGAGGCGGTGGAGGATGAGCTGACGGAGGCCTTCCTGGGCCGTGCTGCGCTCTTCCCTCCGTCTCCCGTACGGCAAGACCCCCTTGAAGAGCAGACGGAGAGCAGCGCCAATGCGGCCAACACGCCCTCCCCCCTGCGGCGCCGCTCCTCCGACAGCACTGCGGGACAGATGTTGCAGGCGGACGCCTCCGCATCGCCCCCGCCGGACGTGGCGGCATCGAGGCTGGCGGAGCGGACCGATGCCGAATCCAGCACGTCGCACCTAATGGCCTGTGCCGCCCCGGCGGGCGACCTCGTGGCGCACCCGTCACGCGCTTCGGTTTCCCCCAGAGTTGAGACGGGGGAAATGGAGGAGGAGGGGGTGGTGGTGGCCGCGGCCAAGACTGCTGCTTCGGGGCCGCCTGCCACGCCTCCTTCGCCGGACCGCACTGGCGCTCCCGTTTGTCCACAGCAGCGACATGAAGGCCTTCTCCGTCACGGCAGGGAGAGCGAGGGACGCAGCAGCAGCAGCAGCAGCAGCCCTATAGCAGCTGTAGAGCGAGAGAGTGATCAGCGAGACAGCACGGGGAGCCGGCGCGCCGAGTCCACCCACCGCGCTGCCGTGCTCGCCGCAGCGCTGGAGGAAGATGCGGAAGAAGCCGCCGCCGCCGCCGCCGCTGCGGCTGCCGGAGCCGGAGCCGGCGGGACCTTTTCTCGCTACACTGGATCGTCTACTGAAGCGGTGGAGGTGGAGGGGCTGCCGTACGTTGGAAGCACCACTGAAGCGGTGGAGGTGGAGGGGCTGCCGTACGTTGGAAGCACCACGATCCTGTACAAGAAGGCGGCCGCTGCGCTGATGGATCCCAACATTGGAGCTGCTGCTGCGAACTTTGGTGGGGAATGGAGTGGCGCCATGGTGAGCACCAGCGCGGCCGACGCTGGAGGACCAGATGGCGCGGAAGTGGACCCCGCGGTGGCCCCACGCCCGCCTAGCCCTATGCCGACCATGATGGGCAGTCGAGATGGAGTGGGTCGCGGGGCCATCCCCACCACCAATCAAAGCCAGAGCCAGAGCCAGAGCCGCCAGCCGTCGCCGTGGATGGCGGGAGGGAGCGCCACCTCTGTTGGCCGGCGGAGTGTCACGCCGGTCAGTGAGGGAAGGGGAGGGAAGGACGGCCGGGTCGCGGTGGAGGAAGGCGGATCGGTGCGCCTCGTACAGCCTGTTGTGGTGATGAATTCGCTGCGCCCCTCTTCCCAGCAGCCCGAGCCGGTAGGGGCGAGCAAACCGTTCCTCGATGGGCTTCGAAGAAGCTGCTCCCTGTCCCTTTCGATGTCGGTGAAGGACGAAGAGGGGCGCGGGTCTGTCGCCAGCCCCTCCTCCGTGGAGGCGCCACGGCAGGACAGGGAAATACAGGCGCTGCCTCCAAACGCCGTGCAGGAGAACGACGCACCAACAGCACAGGAGCAGCGGATAAATGAAGACAAAGTGGACCCCATGACAGACCTCCCGCATGGGGTGATGGAGGCCGCGTTACCACCAACGCATAAGGAGGAGGGCAAACCTGTTTGCAGCGCCACCCCCTCACAGGCGCCTCAACCCAGCAATGCCAAAGACGCGGATGCCGACGACCGTTTCGCACGCCCCTTTTGTACGATGTCCCCCCCCAACGAAGCGATGGAAGAGCAGCATCGGGATGACGCGACTGCTACGGCGGAGGAGCAGGGGCTGGGAACATTGGAGTCGGACCCCAGCGTCGTCGATAATAGCAATAACAATTATAATGATGATGATGATGCCCGGCGTCCGCAGGCGCAGCCGTGGCTTCCCTCCTGGTTGGCGGTTCGGGAGTCCCCAACGACGTCGGCGGAGGACGAGAGGAGCAATGGGCTGCCGAACGCCTCGCGCGCCGCCACCCCCGCAGAGGAGCGGCGATCTCCGTCGGAGGAGGACGAGGAGGCCAGCGAAACGAGCTATCGCGCCGCCGCCGCCGCTCGAGACACCCTCCCGCCACAGGCCACGCCAGCGGAACAACACGAGACAGCGACCAAAGAACCCACGGACCACAGTTCAGTGCCCGCAGCGCCCGGCGCAGCGGAGCCGGGGCCCCACGCCCCTTCTGCGCCGCACAGCGCCGTTGGCAGTGAAACACCGCCAGATGAACCGTCAACGACATCGTCTTCGCCCGCCCCTCACGCAGAGCCAGCAGCCTCCTCTTCTGCTGAAGCCTCCTTTGCTGCTGAAGCCTCTGCAGCACCAGCACCAGCAGCAGAAGAAGAGGCTTCAGCGTCGGAGTGGGATGCGGCACCGCATGGATCCAGGCCGATCCACCCGAGAGACGGGGAGGCCTCATCGGAGGAGAACCGCAGCGACCCGCGTCGCGAGAGTCAATCCCCTGCAGCGGTGGCCCCAGCAGGCGAAGGAGCCGAGGCGTCGCGGGAACTGAGCGATGCGCTCGAGGAGAAGGAGGACCTGCCGGGTAAACGGTCAGAAATGGAACGAATCCAAAGTATGCAAACCAAAGCCACGACCACCCTTACTCTAGAAAATGAAGCTGAAACAAAAGAGCACACTGCCCCGGCCGCTGCAACGGATACGACGCACTCTCCCTCAGCGGATGATGGAGCGCAGGATCGGGACACCGCTCCCACAGGCCTCCCGGCTAAGGCTGACGACACCCACGACGAGAGCATGTGCACGACACCACTTCCTGCTCCGTCGAAGGAGCCCGAGCAGCAACGGTCTTTGCCCCAGCCCCACGCCTTGGAGGACACGCTGGCACCGCCGCCCCCCTCTGGAAAGGCTCTCGCCGGAACTTGTCCTTCTCCGTCTCAGCCACAGCGGCTGCATGCTTTGCCGCCGCGCCATCCCGCGGAGCGCGGGGTCTCGCCCGTGTCGCCGTCTGCTCCTCGAGGGGCCTCACAAGAGTTCGACCGCACAGGGAATGCTGCCGCAGCCTCGGCATCGGGCGGTGATACGTGCGGGTCCACGGGACCGTCGCCGCCCACCGGCCCTACCGCAGGGGGCGGTGGAGAGGAACAACTCGGGGAGATCGAATGGCATTCTCTCAGCACTGGGCGGCGCTCGGCTAGCGGGCCGCACGGCCACCAGCGCTCGCGGCCAGGGGTGCGGTCCGAGCGAAGCCTCTCTGTCGCCTCCTCAGTAGGCAGCTCCGCCTCCTCGTCGCAGGCACTGCTGGAGGAGTACCAGGCCGCGGAGGCCTACCCCTACCACTACCGTGGTCAGAGGCGATCTCGGGGGTCGAGCGTCAACCTCGCGGAGCTCTTCACCGATCCGCTGTATACCCCGCCGGCAACAGGCCCTCTCTCGCCGCTGGAGCTGCAGTACAGAGATCGGAGCTTCAAGTTCCACGCCGTTCCCGTGCGGGGCTTGGAGCCCTCAGCATCCCCGCCCCGCACCACACCAACAAGAGAAGGACCGAAGGATGATGATGATGATGATGAGGAGGAGGAGGAAGGGGATACCCCTGAGGAACGTTGCCTGGACAGCAAATCCACCGCCCACTCGTCGAATGCGACGTCGTCTGACCAACCACTGCCGCCGCCACCCGCTGTCGGTGAAGACGACGACGACGACGAGGTGATGCAGGAAGGGGAGGTGGAGACGGCGTTGCGGAAGCCCGGTGAGGCGATAGAGCAGACCGTAACCACCACAACAACGGTGCAACCAACAACAACATCAATTGTTCATGAAACGACGGAGGCGGCCGTCCTTGTACCGGCGCTTCTATCGGATGCTTTCAACACCAACGCCCAGGAGGCGATGGAAACAGGGCTTCCATGCGACGAGGATGATGAAGACCGAGATGAACAAGGAGCTCACCCCCATCAAGAGGAGCACCGCTACTCTAGAATGCTGCCCAGACGATCGGGCTTGGTGCCGCCGCGAGATAGCGAACTGCTGATGGGCCCTCCGACCACCACCGCCAGCGCATTGGGCGACGAGAATGACCTGGAACACGACAACAATGACGACGACGACGAGGATGATGAAGACGATCAGCAGCAACGCACTGATAACCTTCCGCCTCCGCCACCGTTGCTTCAGCTCCACGACGAAAGTGGAGCGAGAGATGCTGCCGCCTCCCACCCCCTGCGCAGTTCTCCTCCGTGCGACGATGACGATGATGATGATGATGATGATGATGATGATGATGAGGTACGACTTCGCTCCTCTGCCCAGGCTCCTCGCGATACAGCTGAACCGCAGCATCAAGAAAACACCTCCAGAGGGCTGGAGGAGGATCGGCAAGAAGGTGCTCCCTCTAGCATGGAATGGGGTCGCTCACCGGTGAATGGCAGCATGGCACCGACTGAAGAGCACTCCAAGGCTGCAGCGGTCACGTCCACGGCGTCTCGGCAAGAGGAGTGGCTGACGAGTGGGGCAGGAGAGGAGCCCCTCGTATCTGCTGCCGCCGTGGGTACACCCACTGCGGAGACGGTCGCTTCCCCGCCACCGCCACCGCCACCGCTGGCAGGGCAGATGAAGGCGGGAGGCGAGCGCATCGGCCCCACACCAGCTCCCGAGCGATCTCAACCTACTCACGAGGATGTACCCCCTTCCGCATGGACCGGCACGCAGGTGCGCCGTGTGGCGACGCCATCGTCGTCCTCTCTCGCCTCCTCCTCGCCTCGAACCTCTACCAGATCCACCTCGGGCGGCTCTGCGACGCCACCATCACCACCCCAGCTGCAGTCGCTCACCGTGGAGGCACACACCGCTGCCGCCAACTCCGTAGTGCACAGCAGCACACTTAGTGCGGGTGGGGCCGCCGCCGGTACAAGAAGAGGGTCGGCGAGCGCTAACGTGGCCCTCTCCAGCATCGGCACCAGCAGCGGACCTGGGATGGATCGCACTGAGCTGGACCAATCCGGGTCTACAGACATCACAGCAGCAGTAGCAGGAGGAGGAGGAGGTGGTCCGCCCCCGCGAGTATCCTCCTCCTCCTCTGTTGTCCCGCAGCTCGACCCACACGTGGTGGGCGGCGGGTTGCCTGCACCCGTGTCGGTGCCGCCGCCGCCTCTCGGTACACCGGCCACGTCATCGTCCGCCAGCGCTGTGGTGCCGCTGTCGATACCTGTGAAGGGGGGCGGTGGAATCGCGTCGCGATCCTCCTCAGCGGGATCGTTTCAGCTCCCGCTCGTGCCGCCCACGACCCCCAAGACCCCGCTGGAGCTCAGTGGGGCCAGCTGCAAGAAGAAGGCCCGCACCGCGGCGCTGCTGCACCTCCAGGCCCGCGAGTGGCAGGCCCGTGAAGCCATCCTCCTCGCCCACACGCTGCAGGCGCACTTCCTCGTTGAGTGTCGCCGGTGCGAACGCGACGCGCTGGAGAGCGTGCGGTACCTGCGGGAGCGGGAGGCGGTTCTGCGCCGGGCGCTCTATCTGGAGTGCGATCAGGACCTCGCCTTTGTGCAGGGAAAAGAAGCGCTCGAGAAGGTCGTCGGCACTCTCTCCGCTGCTGGCTCGCGGCATTCCTTATCTTCCAGCCTCAGGGGTCCCTCCCAGGGCGGGGAGGGTCAGCGGTACCCGCCTCATCCCTCCTCCGGCTCCTCTAACAGCGGCCCGGGTGTGGCAGCGAGCGGGGCGGCGAGGGCAGGTGGGCCGTGCGCCTCGCGGCGCCACGACCGGCCCCCGTCGCACCCGGGATCTTCCTCCTCCGTCTCCCAGCCGGCGTACCCGCACAGCGCGCTACCCACGCCGCACGAAGCCGCGAACATCTCCGCCGCGTGTTTCTCGTCGTCCGATGATGATGATGATGATGAGGCGGAGGACAAGGAGGAGCACCAGGCGGCGGTGGGCAGGGCAGGGAAGGAGCCCCCCAACCGCCTCACTCGATCGCCGTCGCCGCTCGCTGCTCCCGACTCCATCCATCCACGCCCTCATGCGGGCGGCGCAGGCATGCCGACGGCCGGCAGCCGTCGCAGCGGATCCTCTCCGTCGACGGAGCGGAAGCCACTGCCCTCTCCCAGCCCTCACCTCCCGTTTATCACCAAGGCTTCCATGGACGGCAACACGTCCCGCCGCTTGGAGGAAATCGCGGCGGCGGAGTCCAAGGAGCGGCGTGAGCTGGAGGCAGCGGCGCTAGAGGACTGGAAGGAGAGCTGCGTGGCCCTGAAGCACTGGGTCCTGCTCTCGGTGGAGCAGCGTGGGAGAGGGGTGGGCTGCAGCAGCGGGCATCACCAGCGCCGAGGACAGCAGCAGCAGGAGAATGAAGCGCAGGGTCGCTCCCGCCACGCTGTGGAGCCGACCAACACGAACAGCAGTTACGAGGCGTACAGTATCAACGACACCACGGAAGGACCGGAGAGCACGACCGGGGAGGAGAAGGAAGCAGCACGAGGGCCGGCGATGATCCACCCGAAGCAGATCAAGGAGGTCAGCACCACAGGGTATCACCCAAAGCAGAGCACCACACGCGCGGGGGAGATGCCCTCTGTCGATCATCTCTCCGCGCCACAGGCGACACAGAAGAAGCCAAAGGAAAAACGTATGATCAAATCCAAGCGAAGGAGCGCTGCTGGTGCGGCGGCGACGCCGTCCCGTTCGCCTTCCCCGCGGCCTCGGCGCATCAGCCAGCCATTCAAGGCCTATCTGGACCGCAAGTACGGGGATGCGCTGCAGGCCTTTGGAGATGTCATCCGAACAGATAGCACCATCTCTCCCTCTCCCCCGCCGTATGCGTCGAGCCCCTTCCTCGACGAGGAGGAGGACGAGGAGAACCTCGATAGAGACATGGACGGGGGCGATAAAGATAAGAAGAGAGCAGGCCCCGCCTCCCGCGACCAAAGTCGAGTACGTTCCCACCCGCACAAGGCAAATGCTCGCGACCGCACCACGCCGCGCCGCCGCCGCAGCGTATCCTCATACGCGGCATCTCTGCATCTTGTGTGGCACTCCCAGAGCCGGCCGCCGGGACGCCGCACTGCAGCGAGTGTGGGCGGCTCTCACGACGACCTGCGGGCCTTCGGGTCCTCCTCGGCGACCTCCTTCTCCTCCTCCCTGCTGGACGACTGCACGCCGTTCCCCTACCGCAGCATGTACCACGACGAGGAGATGGACGAGCAGGGGGACCGCCTCCCTCGTCGGGGAGAGCGTGGGAGCGGACCTCGGCACCGCCGCGGCCGCTTGCCTCGACGCTGTGCGCAGTCCATGGAGAGCCTCTCTAGGTTTGACCTCGATGAGGTCGATCTTCACAGCAATCTTGCACGCCGGAGCCGCCACCGGGACAGCCGAGCATTGAACTTCTCCTCCTCCTCCTCCTCCTCCTCTTGTGTGTTCGACTCGGAGGCGAACGAGGTATTACGAGATGCGGCCGCCGCCATCGGCCTGCTGGAGCAGCTGCGCGATTGGAGCGCACCGCGCAGCCGAAGCGGGAGAGAAGGCCGACAGGGATCGCAGCAGGCTCCAGCGGGGGAGGCGGGGGAGAGGGATGGGGATGAAACCGATTCAGACGTCTCTTCTATTGCGTCCGCCTCACGCCCCACGCAGTCGTACCAGGGGCAGGCCCGACGACACGGGCCCTCCCACCCCCGCCGAGACGAGAGTAAGCGACGCACGTCGGGCTCCATTTTCTTCTACACTTCGGATGAAGAAGAGGAGGGCGATGCGCCACGCGCGGCCCGGCCACCCCCCCAAGGGATCAAACGCTACTACGACGCAGACATCTTCGCCGTGTCGCGCAATAGGTCTCTCGCAAAAGACCATCATCATCATCAGCAGCAGCAGCAGCGCGATACCTATATGAAACCCGCTTCGGGTAGGCGCGGAGGGGCGCGTGAGGCTGCTCCATCGTCGTCGTCACCGTCGTCAACTGCCGCGGCGCCCAAGGGAGTTCGTCTGCAGAGGAAGGAAACGCCCACTGGCGCGGTGGCAGATCGTTCTCGCCCGGGTTGGTGCGCCAGCACCTCGTTCCTCCCGTTGCCTCCACCGTGTCAGCGCGGGGTGGCGGCCATAGGGAAGCGGAAGCAGCCGCCCCCCAGCACCCCTTTGTTCAGCGATACCGATGGTGGGCGTCGAAGGAGCAACGGTGAGCATGAAGCCACCCCCTCCCGCCTGCATCCGAACGCCCCCAATCATCATCCACAGAACTCCTCCTCCCGATCCGGTCCGCCACTGGAGACCCCAAAGAGGATGCGAAAAGGGAAGTCGATGCGGCGGGACGCAGCGCGGGCGCTTGCTTCATGGGATGTGAACAGCGAGGGGCGGTGGGGCGCGGCGGCGGGGGAGAGATCAAAGCCGTACGAACGCACAGGGGCTGTAAAAACAACGGGAACGCGACCCTCGGTGGAGGAGGCAAAAAAGCATGAGGGGCACCCCACGCCAAGCATGGCAAACGCGACGCGCTCGCCGTGCGCCTCGAGAGGCATGACCCCTGCGACACGGGGTGCGGCGGCTGGAGCAGCAACCGGAACAACCGGGGCGGGTGGATCGCTCACTCGGGTAGCTCGCTCAAGGTCGAAGGCGGGCGAGGCCGCTGTTGCCCCGCTTTCTACTGCTGGGGTTCGAGTGAGCTGGAGGAGGCAGGCGGCGGGCACATCGAGTTCGCCGCGAGAGAGAAGGACTGGACGGAAGCCCCCATCGCCCACCTCCAGTGCCCGGCGGACCACCACCGCTGCTGCTGCTCCGCGGTCGTCTCGCTCTCCTATGGAAAAGAACTCTCGCGGTCGCTGTGAATTAAAGGCACCGCCGCCGCCCCGGGAGGCAGAGCCCCCGACCGTCCTTTCTGGCCCTGCGTTCCTGCGGTACGCTCCCCATCCTATCTCGTATCAACTATTTGACAGCGCTCCGAGCACCACGTACGACGCCGGAGATGGTCTCGAGCGTCGGCCGCGTGAGCTGCACGGCCTCGGGCCGCGGTACGCGTATCCCCGGCCCCCGCCTCTCCCCTCTCCGCTCGAGAACCCCATCGCCCTCTCCGTGTCGTACCCTTCGCCCACCTCCCCGGAGTGCACGGGGGCACAGCCGTGGCACAAGAAGCTGCCGTTCACCGTGCCAGCGTCGATAGCGACGATGGCGAAGACATGCTTCCCAGAAGAATCCTCCTCCGTTGGGCGTGAAGTCGATGCCCTATCCGAGGGTGTTACGGGCACCACCATCACCACCACCACCACCACCGCTGCCACGGGGACGACCACCATACAAGCTGGCGAGAGCCGCGAGATGCGAATGCCACTTGTTGATGTTCCCAACACCTTTAAAACATCGGCGCACACCACCTCCTCCTCCTCTAGCACAACTCCGCCGTATCCAGCCCCCCGTGGCGGAGGAGCTACGGGTGGGGAGCAGAGCAGCGAGCAGGAACGAAGAATACAAGCAAGCAGCGGCAGAGATCCGAGCTTCCATTTCCTTGTCGAGAGTGTCGCGCTTTAGTTCGGGGCTGGAGTACTAAACATCCGCCCCCCCCTCCCCTCCCCCCCTCCTCCTCGTCGCACCTCTCCACGCCAAACTTGGAGGAAGGAAGTGGAGAGACGGACTGGACTGGACTGGAGCGCCCTTTTGCAGATCTTTCTCTCTGTAGGGGTGCTCCACTTTTTTAAATCGTCATGTACCTTTTTTTTTGGAGGGGGGGGGGGGGATCATTTCTACTGTACTGGTATTTTTTATTTACCGCTTTGCTTTCTTTTTTTTTTTTCTGTTCATTCCCCGACGATGACTTCGTCTCCGTCTCTATTTTTAAAAAACTGTTTTACTCCTTTGCTGTCTTTCTCTCTCTCTGTATCTTCACACGACTTTCTTCATCCTTTTGATATATCCCCTTTTCATTCATTCAATATAAATATAAATATATATTTATACATATTTATCTACAAATATTCATTTTAAACGTTTACGAGTAAGAAGAGAGATGCCATTGACGGCAGCACTGTAGTACCACCTGACCAGCTGGGGGGTGGGTGGGGCCCTCCCACCTTCTCCTACCGGTACATCCTCTAGCACCTACTGAAAACAGCAGCAACAAGAACTACTTGGGACTGACACACTCTCTCTATCTTTATCTCTCTGTGTGTCTGCGTGTCTGCGTGTCTGCGTGTCTGCGTGTCTGCGTGTCTGCGAGAGCTGAGGGAGCTTCATGGAGCCTCCTTCACTGCTCTGAGGGGCACACACATACACACAGAGAGAGAGATAGGTATTTATATCTATTTGTACCTGTTTTCTTGTACTAGAGGAGGGGTGTGTTGCGGATATTCATTATGATCGTTCAATCGACGACACTTTTTTTTTACTCTCTCTCTCTCTCTCTCCGCATCTTTGGCAAAGATCTTTCTCACTCCGTCTCGTCTCTCTCCATATCGCTCCCTCCAACTTCTTCAAAAAACAAACAAACGAACAAAAAAAAAAACATCAAAACAAAACAAAAAAGGTATTTGAACCTTATTATTGCTCTAGAACGAAACGATAGTTCCACTCTAACTTACGCTTTAAACAACAACAACAACAAAAAACAAAAGTAGAACAAAAATAGGATTACAGGACTATCATGTTGGCTGCAACGCCCAATCCAGCAGTAGAGGAAGAGGAGCTTCTTCATCAGCGGAAGGAGCTGCTGCGGCAGAAGGAGGCCCTTCTCGCAGACAAGAAGGAGGTCCATGCCAAGAGGACGGAGCTCCAGGTGGAACAGCGGGAGCTGCTGGAAAAGAAAATAGAAATTCAGCGCCGAAAGACCGAACTGGCGGCACAGCGGGCGGCGCTGATCGATAAGATGGAGGAGGAGGAGAAGAACCGTCCAAAGGCGTAAGGAGAGAGAGAGAGAGAGAGAGAGAGAGAGAGTGAACAATTGTGGCGCGATCTGCAGGTCTACCCCGGAAGAATGTTTTAATCCCTGCATGGGGAACAACACCGACAAGGGCGAGCGCAGTCGATTCGACGGACGTCAGAAAGTATTTAGCTTCCCCCCTCCTCCTCCTCCCCCCAATAAATAAATAAATAAATAAATAAATAACTAGAATAGAACAGAATAGAGTATCGCCACCTATTACAAGTGGAAAGAACTAACAAGAACAACGAATAAGAACGTGGCTTGTGTGGGTCGATCGAGGATGGATAGATGTCCACCCTAATCCTAACGTCAAGAGAGCGTTTTTTTTTTTCTCTCTCTCTCTTTATCCTGCTCGACATCCATCTGTACCAAACATTTGTCTCTTACCTTACCTTTTCTTTCCCCACTCTTTTCTCTTCTTAACGCCTCTCTTTTTCTTTTTGATGTTTGTGCGTGAAGACCCCCCCCCCACCTTTTTTTTTTTTTCTTCTTCTTTTTCCTCGACCTCCAACACCCACCACAGCCACAGCTTTAGTAGTAAAGAGAGAGAGAGAGAGAGAGAGAGAGATCGTGTCCAAGCGTACCACAACCAACAAGCCACATACGTCTCTCCCCCCCCCTCTATTTCTATCTCTATCTCTATCTCTATCTCTATCTGTATCTCTATCTCTATCTGTATCTCTATCTCTATCTGTATCTCTATCTCTATCTCTATCTCTATCTGTATCTCTATCTCTATCTGTATCTCTATCTCTATCTGTATCTCTATCTCTATCTCTATCTCTATCTCTATCTCTATCTCTACCTCTCTTTTTTTTTTTTCACCTAGAGAAAAAGGTTCTAATTCATATTAGAGAAGCGGTGAGATGTCCAGTGGTTCCCCGTCCGAAGCGGCGCTGCAGCGCCTGTGTCTCGGCTGCGGGTCGACGATTGACGCCGCCGACTTGTGCCAGTGCCCGTTGTGCCAGGCACTGGAAACCGACGAGGAGGTGCCGTCGCAGCGCACCGGACTCTTCTGCTCCCAGTCCTGCTTCGCCGCCCACTGGCTCGCCCATCGGGACACCTGCCACGCAGACAGCACCGTCGAGCAGCAGCGGAAGCGAAGGAAACACGAGGAGAAGTTGAAGCGTGAGAAGTTGAAGCGGGATGTCGAAGCGCCGAGCGGGAAAGCTAAAAAGGTGCAACAAGAGGAGGAGCGAAAGAAGGCCAGTCGTAAACATCGCCGCGAGGAGGAGGAGCCATCGTCCAGCGACGAGGAGGAGGAGGAGGATCGGGACGGGGATAGCGGTACCATCCCGCCTTGGTCTCTCTTGCCCTCCGCTGCCGCCTGTGCTGCACTTGGCTGCGCGGTGGTGCAGCCGGCCCTGTCGCTGGTGGACACCACCAAAGCCATTATTGCCTGTACACTCACCAAGAACCACAACAAGGAACCTGGGGGTGAAAGCAAAGCAGACGTGAAGCAGAAGGACAAAAAGCGTACTCGCATCGAGTCGGATGATGATGATGATGATGATGATGATGATGATGATGATGAGGATATGACGTTATTATGGTGGTCCGCCGCCACCAGTGCCGCCCATTTCCTTCGCGCCGGACTGGAGGACTACGACAAGGGCGTCGTGTTTCCCTCTCTCGAGGACCCTCGGCGGGGGCTGGTGGTCGCCGTGGTGGTGGTCGGGGATGCGCTCACGGCCCACGCCTTCGCCTGGGCCGCTCGCTGTGCGGGGCTTTCCGGTCACCTGAGGATGATGGTCGTCGAAGAGGAGGAGATGGACGTGCCAAGGGCGGCGGACGACACCGCCGCCGCCGCCGCCGCCGCGACGCCAGCGAATGCTCCCGCCCCCGCGCCGGAGGGTTTCTACGTGGTAATCACCACTGAGGCAGCCTATCGTGCGGCGGAAGCGGCAGCAGCGGTACCCGTCGTTGGAACCCCGCTGCCCTCCTCCTCCCTCTCCGCCGGCGGCTCTGCGGTGGGGGGTCTGCGGCGACGCGATACGTCGGATACGTCGGGTCGAGCGCTGCTCTGCCATTTTGTTTCCAGCGCCTCTGCCAAGACGAAGCAGCAGCCTTCACAGGAGCAGCACCGATTGCTCATCACGCTGCCCGACGTCGCAGCGCCAGAGGAGTTGCAGCGCATCGATCTTCCCGCTTTCTTCTTTGTGGGGAGGGAGAACGACGACGCGAAGGAGAAGGGGGAGGCGGCGGACGACGAGGCCCCGGCCTACACCCACCACCTCCTCTGCTTCCCGCCTACCGCTGCCGTTGGCTGGATGCGGACCAGCTTTCGAATGGGGAATGCACTGCTGGAGCTCACCGAAACTGAACGCGCCGTCCGCCGTGCGTTGAAGGACCGACAAAACATAAATGCCGAAGAGGAGGATGACGAGGAGGAGGAGGAGGAGGAGGAAGATCGTGTGCGTTGGGAGCTGGATGATGACGTCTCGACGTGCCTTGCGAATGGTGATGCCGCTGGGGCGGCGGCACACGTGATTGCACGGTTTCACTGGTTCCACAACCAATCGGCCCAACGCCGGCCACGCAGCGCAAAGATGGTCGAGGACAGCGATCCAGTCGAATCCAACAACAAGAAGCAGCAGCAGCTGCTGCCGCACCACGCTGGTGGCAAGGCAGAGCGGCTGCGCCGGCTGTTGCTCCACACCTACCGCTGCGATTGGGGAGCGCTCGATGTGGCGCATGCACATCACCGCCACATGGACTTCACTCGCTCTCTTCTGCACCACGACGAGGTGTTTACCCGTGCTGTCACCAGTCAGAGCACCGCCACCGCGGCTGCGGCTGCGGCGTCGCTGTCCTCCTCCACCACCTCCTCTGGCCCATTAATGAAGGTAGTTCTCGGCGAGGCCGGCCGCACGCTGGCGGACGTGGCGCTGAAGGCCCTGGTGGCCACGTGCAGCACCCTCCCGCCGCTTCATCACCCCACCACCACCATGGAGATACACGGAGCAAAGGAGGTGCAAACCACTTATCCCAGCAGCAGCAGCAGCAGCAGCAGCAGTTCGCCGAAAGAAATGGAGGCCCTAGCGCAGTGGCACCGTGCTGTGGCGTCGCTGCTGCCCAGTCTGCGCGCCCCCTCCCCCACCGCGGTGGCGCTGCCCCCCGTGGCATATCTCCGCACCGCACCCTACTTGCAGCTGCAGGCCTTTTTGTCCCACGTCTACCCGTATGTGATCCGCACCAGCGGCGTGAGCACCAAGCCACGCAGCAACCCGCTCGGGAACGATGAGGATGGCGATAATGACGATGATGCTCGCCGGCCGCAGCGGCTGCTCGCGATGTCTGGCCGCCAGCTGCTGGATCGACTGGCGGAGGTGTGGGGCGTCGCGCAGGTGCTCCCCGGGTGGAAGGCGGCGGCCAACGCGGTGGAGGCTGCTCGACGGCGCTTTAAACAGGCGCAGGACAAGCAGAAGAGTCTTGCGGCGGCAGTAGAGAGTGCCGCGAGGGAGAGCGACGGGGGAGCCGCCGCCACAGAAATCCCGTCGTCGGTTGTGATTGTGGTTCTCTCTGCTCTGCAGCGCGCTGTGGAGCGGCTGCAGATGCGCCTTGGTGTACGTCAGGACAGCGCCGAGGCGGGATACGTGTGCTGTGTACTGCTGCTGCTGTACGATATGTTGAGTGGCAGTCTCACCCCTCAGGCGGCGGTGGGCGAGCGTGCCACAGAGAGCGAGAAGAAGGCCGAGGCCGCGGAAAGCGGTGCGGGGCAAGCGCCGCAGCAGAAGAAGCCGAAAAAGATGTCCGCCGTTCCGCTGACTCTGCCGCTGGAGGAGGTGCAGCGGCGCCTGCTGTGGAACAAGACGTCCATCGGCGCTCACGTGGGACCGCTGAGGGAGTTCCTAACGCATGTCGAGCTGCTGCACCCCGTGGTGTCGGAGGGGACGAAGACACAGGCGAGCAGCAACACCAAGGGAAATAAAAAGGCTCAAGCCGCTGCCGCGCTGTCGAGCCGGCAGACCGCCGCCATGCGCCGGCGGCAGGCGTCCCAGCAGGAGGCGGCGGAGGTGCTCCTTACACCGCCGCAGCAGGAGGCGCTGAACTACTTGCAGAACTTACCCGTACGCCTGCCGCAGTCGGTCTCCGGCGGCGGCAGCCGCGGCAAGACCGCAGCCCCGTGCCTCCTCCCCCTCTCCGGGCTGCTGCCCTTCACCGCCCTTCCCATGGCGGATGTCGAAGTGAAGCGCCGGCAGCGCCTTCGTGAGATGGCGGCGGAGGAGATCTTGTCCGCCATGCCCAAAGCCGTCAAACCCATGTACGTTGGCGACGTCGGAAACCTGATTGGCAAATGGAACCACTTCAACGCCAAGTACGACGGCGCTCTGGGGGTACGCCTGCACGATTTCTTGATTTCCTTTCCAAAGCATTGGCGGGTGGTTGATAATATTGTGGTACGAGCCTCAGCCGGCACCCTGGAGCCGGTGAAGATTCGACACGATGACTTCGACGACGGCAATGATGATGATAGCGACGACGATGGTAGCAAGCGGAAGGCACTCGATCGTGCGGCGCTCACCGGTCTGCCAAGCGGCGGGAAGAAGCAGAACCGGCGCTTCCTGAGCAAGAAGGAGATGGCCGCGAAGCGCGAGGCTCGGGAGTCGGAGAAGAGCTCACGAGCCCGCAAGAAGGGGGATGGTAAAGGCCTTCAACCGCGAGCGCAACAACCGAAACTACAAGCAGATCGACCCCTCTGCCCGTGTGCCGGGGTACACGAAACGCGCGGGGAAGAAGGTGAAGGGCAGAGGCCGCAAGGTGAACATTCGTAACTACAAGAGAGGCGGGAACAATGAATGAAACAAGAAGAGAAGTCGACAGAAAAGAGGAGGAAAGACGCTGGGGAAATAATAATAATAATAATAATAAACAAAAAAAAAAAAACAATAAAAAAAAAGAGCGTAACGCCACCACATGATCGATTAAAGTATCATAAAAGAAAAAAAAAGAAAAAAAAAAATAATAATAATGATCGAAAATAAAACCAAAAAAAAAAAATCAGAAAAAAAGTTAAAGAAAGGCCCACCACGGGGGAGAGACCCTCTCCAAAGCTTTGGCATAACCCCACCACGAGACGAGCACCCGACCCACACTTTTTTTTTTGTTTTAAAAGAATGACAGACTCGCCACCTCTCTTAAAGGTGTGAGCGTGTGTTGTGTACGCACAGGCACTCACTCACCCACCCATCCACACTCGCTCGCTGTTCACGTCTCCCCTTCGATATAAAAAATTGGTATATATATTTACGTATTGGGTCCTCTCTATAAACTCCTCTCTTTTGCTACACCGTCGGGCTTTGCTCTCCTCCTCTGTACGGGGACACACACACACACGCACGTACATACACATGCATATACATATCCCGTATGAGCTTAAACTAAAAGGATTGAAACAGAGATTTCTTTTTTACGAAATAATACGTGGTGAATTCCCTCATTCTATATATTACCGTGTATTACATAAACTATTAAAGTCATCTCTCCTACGCGTTTTCACCTCCCCCCCCTGCATTAACCCTTTCGCTTAAGAGTACCTCCGATCACACAAATAAATAGCAGATGATAAGACGGAAAAAACAAAACAAAACAAACAAAAACAACAAAAAACAAAAAAACAAAAACATATAAACAAACAAACTGAAATGTGGCCAAACGGTGAGGCACGGAGCGCCGCACCGCTCTCGCGCACAAGACAGACAAGGTCCTTCGATGGCTTTAAGAAGCTTTTCATGTTTCTCTCCTCTTTTCTTCTCTTTTTTTTTCTTTTTTTTAAAAAAAAAATATTTATTACGTTTTTATGTTTTATATGCTCGTAACCCTCATACGTCGTTCATACAAAGGAAGAAATCATAATTACACCAAATTCTTTAAAACAACAACAACAAAAAAGAAGTTGCTCATCGCACGCAAAGAAAGGGGGTGGGGTGGTGGGAGGAGACGATCGGTTTATTGCCCTACAGCACGAGTCGCATCATAAAAGAATACGGAGCTAACTTCCCCTTTCGCGCACATAGACCCCCGCTACTCCAGCCCAGGGGGAGGCTTCGATCGCGTACTCTCCATGATTATTTAATTTTCTCTTTTTTTTTTAATAAAAAAAAACAAAGCATTTCTTTATTTCTTTCTTCTTCCTCTTGCTCTCTTCTGTTTTCTGAGAGCAGCAGCGGTAGGAATAGAACTGTCACACAGAGATATATAAACTGTTGCATATATGGAGGAATAATGAAAGCTCTGGCCTTCCGCTGCATCTTGTGTTTCATACAAGATGCAGCACCATAGCATTTGCTCACGACGTTTGTAGCAATCTTACTGTGGCAAGACCTCAGCCCCATAGTTCCCTTTACTGTTGTGCTGGTGTGGGCTTCACACCATAAACGTACTCGTCGCATAGCGATGAGCGTGTGCCCTTGAGAGGCGGCAGGCCCATGTCGTCGGCGTCCTTGACGATAATGGCGTGCGTGTGGACCCCAAAGTTGCGCGAGATCTGGTCGGCGGGGTTCAGCTTCCCGGTGAGGTAGAAGAAGACGACCTGGATGTTTCTTTTGAACATCAGATCGTATGTGTACTCGTACAGCTTGTTCAGCGAGTACCCCCTTCCGATGCCTCCGAAGCCGGTTAGCTTCTTCTGCGCGTGGACAATGGGGAAGTGGTCGGTCACTACCGCTATCTTCCGTCCTGCACGCCTTTCCTTGATCAGCTGCTTGAGGAGTATGTGCACCGCCCGTGGCTCGGCGTGTGCGGAGAACTTGGCACTGAAGTGCTTGCTGCGTTTCACGTGGTCGGGAGCCTGGGCTCCAGGGACAAAGTCCGGGATCCACTTCTGCTGGTACGTCCTCACCCAGCGCTCCTCGGGCGACTGCACAATGGCTCCCCAACCGGCGGCGGACGCGTCGGTGTAGCATATGAGGCCATAGTCGTGGTCCTCGTAGGTTGGGCGTCGCACCTCGGCGATGGCCCACCACGTGTTAGCGCATATCTCACGACCGAGCTGCTGCATGTCGCGTCTGACACCTGGGTCCAGGTATTCCATCGGGGCGTCCCAGTCTTGTCCACGCTCTACGTTCCGGTAGACCCCGCGGTACGCGCGGAGGAGCTTAAATGCGCTCGCCGAGTTGAGCTGCGTGGTGTGCAGCGCGTACATAGTAGCAGGGAGACGGCGGAGGCGAACGCCCCGGTGCGTGTACTGCGGGATCTCAAGACAGAGCAACCGCTTCGCCACGGTCTTCGACGGATTTTTTTCGTACCAGCCGTTCCACGCCGCATATTCTTCGCCGAGGAACACGTTCGACTCCTGTGCTAGCGTGAGCAGTTGGCGGTCGTCCATCGCGAGGAGCTGGTCCCTGTCTGGCGATGTGAACAAGTTGGCCGTTTTGATGCGTTCGAGGATTCGTCGCGTGGCCGACAAGAAGAACTCCCTCTCCATCCCGTCCGGGGGCCCCAATCATGATGTTGTCAATGAGCGTGTGCACTACAACCGGTGTATCGATGTCCACGATAACGTTCGTTATGGCCTGGCCTACCGCCACGCTCCATCGCGCCCCGGTCGGAAGCGTGCACAAGCGCATGTACCTCCCGTCCTTATTAAGGAAGACGAAATTGTCTTGCAGTCCTTCCGGCAGTGGGATGGAGTCGTAGTACGCCTCGAAGTCAATCTGGAGCATCCGTGCGGCTCCACCGTAGTACGGAACCCTTCAGCACTTCCTCCTCTGGGGCAAACATATTCCTGAAGGAGGGGCATCATCCAGAAGCGGCGGCGCCCTGCCTTTGACTCCATCGCAAAGATCCAGGATCTGTGCCTTCACCTCGCGCAACCGGCGGTCGCTCGATGGGAAGAGTGGGACAGTAAGGCTCGCCACCTTCGCGGATGTTCGTTCCCGTGTTTGGCGCCAACGAAAGGACCGACCAATGATGCGTTGTCAAGCGCTCGCTGGCCGGCTGTTTGTAGAAGAACGTCCCTCTTATTTTCCTGGCCGTGGCAGGTGATGCACACCACCATGTCGTACTCGTCGATGAGCACCACGGGCAGCGGTCTCTTCTCCTTTCTGCATTTCTTGGCTATTTGAAAAATAATACGGCGGAACTGCCCAGCGACATCAGGGTCCTTCTCGTTAAACTCCACATTCAGCGTATCCGCAGTCTCTTCCAGCACCTGCCGCAGGCCGGACTCCAGCCTCTCCACCGAGGCTCCGGAGACACTCCCCAGGTCGAGGTAGATGACCGGGTGCTGGGCCCACCGGTCCTCCGCTGGCTTCTTCGTCTCCTCCAGCCTCGCCGCCTCCAGACCTACGATCAGTCCCCTCTTCCCCTCAAAGTACGCCTGCAGCGTCGTGAGGAGCATCAACTTCCCAAAGCGGCGGGGGCGGATAAAGAGGAGGTGCTCGTCTTTGAATGCTTCGTCGTTGGCGATCTGCCACCCGTACGCCGTCTTGTCCACGTACCTCAATTTCTTTTTCTGAATGACCTCGAAGTCACACTCACCAGCCGGCAACCGCCTGGGCTTAGGAGGGCTGGCGCTGCGAAGGGTGTGCTGTCGCCATCATGCCCCCCCGCTGTTGCAGGCCCAGCGCTGCGTTGAGGCAGCGCAGAGCGTACCGCTGCGGCAGAGTGGTGCGTAGGGGCCGCGGCGGACCAGTACACCCTTCGCAGCGGCAGCAATGGCGGTCGCTCGGCGGGGCTGCGGTTGTTGCAGCATGGGGCAAAAGAAAGCAAATACCGCGATCATTTTGGTAGTAGATGAAGTAGAGAACTTTTAGTGGAAGTAGAAACGAGAGAGAGAGAGAGAGGGAGAAAGCGGCACATGCACGGTTCTGGCCACTCTGCAGCAGTTTCACACTAATCAAGCCGCAAACCAAAAAAAAAAAAAATGTAGCGGGTGTGTGGGATAGGTACACACGTTGCGATGTTTCCCTCTCATGCCTTATTAATAAATAAGAATAAAAATTTACAAAAAAAAAATAGAGTTCGAATGAACTATGATTTTCCAGAGGACTTGTCCCTCGCGTGTGGAATTACACTGTCATGCTGCGCCTGAACGGCTGACGTGACGTCTATTCTTCTCCGCTCTTGCTCGCTCTTCTCTATTGCTCTATCCTTTCTGTTCAGATCACGATGCATTCTTCTGCGATGCTGCTGCACATGCGGCCCCTGTCACCCGCCTCCTCCACGCCTCGTATCATCTTTTGCCGCCGCAACGCCTTCCTCCGCCGTCCTACGCCCTCGCCGTCCTCTCGCTGGTTCGCCCACTCCACTGCTGCGGGGATGACTGCACCGACTGCCAGTCTCACGGCACGCTGTGCGCTGCACACCCGGACAGCTGCTCTCCACCGGCCAACCAACGCCGGGACGTCCCCCACAGGCGCGACGGAGGCTGCAGCATCTGGTTCTACGCCTACTGGGCGTCATTCGACGCCGCCGCCGCACTCACTCCTCCGCCACCTGGTACCGCTGCGAGCAGACGGGGAGGGGCCGGCGGCGACGCTGCTGCGCCACGCCTTTCTGGCCCGCGACTCCATCTTCATTCCCGCCTTCCTAGCCTCCCTTTCGAACGCCCCGCAGGTGGACGACCCGTCGCCCAACGCTTCGGACCCCTTGCTGCCGCTGCTACCCCTGGTGGGCCCGCCGCACCAGCGCCTCCACGCTGGGTTTCCGCTCACACAGCGTGTTCTCCTCGCCGAAGCCTTGCAGCTCCTCCTCGAGGGCGACGCACCGCAGCGAGTCGTTCGCGACGCCTTCGAGCAGGCCGAGCTCGCCTGCCGGCGCGCGCTGCTGGACCTCGAGGAGATCCGGGATGAATTTTTTTATCTCCCGCCACCGGCGTTCTCACCCGCCCACGGGGCTGCCGAGGCGGATGGTGCGTATGGCCGGCTGCTGCATCGGCAGTACGCGGCGGAGCGGGCGGGGTGGCTGGCGGTGCAGACCTGCCCACTGTTTCGGCTATGGATGTTCGAGCTGCGGGCCGCCGCTGCGTACTACGGGACGCTCTTCAGTATTCCAGGAAGTGGTGGTACACCGAGCACGCACGTTGCCTCTGTGACGGTTTATTCTATCGTTGCCGCGGATGTTCGCCGTGATGCGCTGCTGAGCGAGACGCTGCTGCGGTGGGAGGCGGACGCGGTGAAGGCCGCGTCGGAGCGCGAGGAGCGGAGAGCAACAGAGAGGCGGCGCGATCAGCTGTCGATGTGGCGCCGACTGCGGCGACGTATGACACAGCAGAACGCCGCACTCGGGGAAGAGGAAGACAAATTTGCGTACTGGCTGCGTCTCAAGACGGGCGAGATCCGTGGGACCGAGACACACCGCCCACACGCACAGCGGGGGGAGGAGACGGAGGGGAGCGCTGCAGAGGGCGGGGTGCACCGGAAACAAATTCCATCGATGGCCGAGGAGAGAGCGGCTCACTGCCCTGCTGGCGGCGCTGCTGTTCCGCCTGCACCGCCATCGTTGGTATATGAATACGGCCGGTCGATGCTTCGCTCGTGTGGGCGTGCAGGGAGCTCCACGGTGTATACCTCTTTGACAGACCTTTTTGTGCACGAGCTGCTGGCGCTGGAGCGGGACTGTTTCGGCGCCTTCCGCTTCGACCCTCGAGGTGACAATCGCCACTTGCTGCACCTTTTCCAGCTCAAAGACGTGGGGAAGACGTGGGAGTCCTTCGCCCTGCTCCTCCATCCCCTCCTTCGACAGAGCGGGAATTATGTGGTCTCCTACCGCCCCATTGCCAATGCTCGCTGGTGGGAGTTTTGTGTGCGCTGCGGGCAGGAGGACCACCGCCTGATCCCAAACACACCGATACCCGTACCCGTAACAGAGGGGGGAAGAGATCCACCCCAACCCCACAGCGCACAGGGCACGACGCAGGGCGATGAAGCCGCCCCCGCCCCCGAGGCGCTGCCCCTTTTTGAGGAGATACGAGTGAGCACTTCGCCGGAGAACGCGGCTTCACCGCTGCAGTCCTCCTCGATGGTTCGATTCATGGCATACTACAACGATCCCATCTGCCACCTGCGGCCGGGTGCCACAGAGAAGGAGAAACGGGGGAACCTGCAGCACACGGAGGTGTTTGAGCTGGCCGTGGAGAGCCCGCGGGATGACGAAGACATGAGGTGGATCTCCCTGAACAGGTGGTTCCGAAAGCGGGTCTGAGGGACGAAGGCAGCCCCCCAGGACTCCACAAACAACAAACAACAAATCTAATACAAACAAACGAATAGCTCTACGAGTAGTAAAAAAAAAAAAAAGAAGAAGACAGGCAGACCCCCTCCCCATGAATCTTCTTTCTTAACTCGGGTAAGCATCCATGGGATCATTAGATCATCATGATCGTACGGAAAAGAAAAACAACAACAAAGAAAAAAATGAGTTCAACAACGAAGAGGACAGAACAACAATTACGGATTATGCTTGGTCACAACTTGGTGACAACTCCCCCCCCCCCCTTCCCCTCTTTCCCCCCCTTTCTTTCTCTCGTTCGTTCTTTTGGTTTTATTTGGAAACTATGTTAAACTAGAGTGGAGCTCCACACGTCTGCTCTCCCTTCCGTTTGTATAGATACTTGTCGATTGATTCACACACTACTTCCCTGCAGAACAGCTTACCTACTCGTGCGGCGTTCACAACTACACTACTTACACTTCTTTGATGTGTTACAGAAGAAGAGCTCTATAGACCTTGTTCTTGTCAGTCTACCGCACATAAACACACACACACACACACACATATAGACACACACACACACACAGACACATATTTTTCTCCACCCCTAGCAGCATATCCCCCCTCCCCCTCCCCCCGACTTCGCTTTTGCTACACACAAGCAAACAAACACGACCACCTTAATAGTTACCGTCCCTTCCGTTGCTGCTGCTGCTCTTCTTCTTCTTCTTTTCTTTTCTTTTTTGTTGTCGGCCAGCTGTTTCTCTTACGCACCGCCTTCCATTCCCATTTTCTCTCACCTCTTTTTTTTTTTTTTTTTTGTTGTTTAATCAAAAAAGCAACAAACAAACAAACAAACAATAATCCGTCAACTCTTTTTTTGGACTTGTTGTTTTACTTCGGCGAAGGAGGGGAAGACACCTACAGTAAACGATCCTCTATACAACGAGGAACAAAATCCACGCGAAGGTAAAACAAGTGGAGAACAACAACAGAAAGCCAGCGGGCAACAGAGAGACAGCATAGGGGATATATATATATATATATATTTTCCCGCTTAACTCAGATTAAAATAAAACATTAATTTCGTCGTTTTTTTTTCTTTTTCCGCTCTTATTTCTGTATCTGTTTAACGTAAGAGTCTGTCAAACTGGCATCCACCACCCTTCTCATCCTGCCTTCCAGCCATTAACGTGGCCATCCAGCTACAACACACTTGACGGCAGCACAGCAGAGGAGCTGCAGAAGAGACCATCAAAAAGAAAGTTAAGAAGTAAAGAAACGACCCGAATAAATAAATATATATATATATAAATCTATATACATACACACCCAGACGCTCTAATTTTTATTCTCCCCCCATCCTCCTTCCTTCTTTATAATACAACCGTAACAAATGAAGCACCATCAAAGCTTCGGGGGAGCGCCATCTAGCGGGAAACTGCCCCACCCAAGGGGATCCATTTCCTCCAGCCATCCCCATCCCCCTCACCATCACCATCACCACCACCCCGCTCTCTCCCAGCAGCGGCCGTCGCACAGCGGTTGTGCCCTTCGTCGCAATGGTGGTGGAAATGTAGCGCCGTCGCCCACCTCGGAATTCCACTTTGGTGCCGCACCGCAGCCTCACAACACGGTGGGCACCTTGCGCTTCCCAAGCCTCTCCAGGGAGGCCACGGCGGGCGGCGGCGGCGCAGAGGGAGAGGGCTTCACGAGCAAACGGCGCGGCACGCGGCTGTCGGTGATGCAGCGGTCTGGCATCGGCGCCAAGAGGGACAGGAAAGGAGCCGTCGCCGCGTGCGGCGCACGACGCCGCAAGCTGCGGTATCTGCCGCAGAACGCTCAGAAGCCCCTGACCTCCTTCGTGTACAAGGGGCAGGATAGGAGCTACCTATGCAGATACCTTTGGCGGCCGCTCTGCCGCAAGAGTGTGTGCCGCTTACCGTCCTGGCTCTCGGCCAACGCCATTACGGTGATGGCGCTGGTGCAGGGCTGCCTGCCCTTCTTTGGGTACATGAAGTATGCCCACTGTGGCCGAGAGACGTCGCTCAGGGAATGTGCGGTGGGCGCCGCTCGCGGCACCGGGGCCTTCACCTCCCAGACGGCCGCTCCCGCCCTGTTTTACCTTAACATCGTGGCCCTGATTCTCTATCAGTACCTGGACAACCTGGACGGGCATCAGGCGCGCTACCTCAACATGTCGAGCCCTTTGGGCCTGTGGCTGGACCACGGCTGCGATGCGTTCCACTCCGTTGTGATGTCCTGCTGCGTGAGCTCCTGCCTCTGCCTGGGCGCTACCTGGAAGACCCTCGCGATTATGATGTCGGCGCTCGTGACCTTCTTCATGAACACCTGGGAGGAATATCACGTGGGGGAGCTGATCCTTCCGGTGGTTAATGGCCCCAACGAGGGACTGCTCATCCTCATGCTGGTGTACCTCTGGACAGGGATCCAGACGCACCGGCACGGGGTGAATGACTGGTGGCTGCGGGATGTCTCTCTCACCATCCCTCGGAAGTACCTCTACACACTCTCACAGGCGGAGGCGGCGCTTTCGTCTGCCACCCCGGCCTGGGCACCACGCCTCTCGTGGGCATCCACCGCGCTCGCGACGTCCAACGGCGCGGATGACTCGCTGCTGCACTGCCAGTACAACACTATTTTCGTCGCGATTGAACTCATCGCTGCCTTCTTCACCTGTGTTGGGAACCTGTACAATGTGTTTGTCAAGCCCCGCCGACAGCGTCGGCGGCAGTACAAGCTGCAGCTGGCGCTCATTCGAAAGGAGCGGCGGCTGGAGCGACGAGCCCGCCGGGCGAGACGCGTTGCTGCGGCTGCGAGCTACCCGGAACTGCGCAGCGAGGTGATGGAAGAAGACGCGTGCGGCGGGACGGCCTTGTCGAGCCGGTACCACCAGCGGAGCCCTGCCCCGCACACACCTGTGGTACAGTCCGCACAGCCCACGCAGAGGGCGGAGGGTCGTCGCGGTTGCGCCGGCACCGCCTCCCCGCAGCCGCAAGGGCAAATGACGCCTTTTATTACGTCCGAGTCGACGTCGCCTGTTGTCCAACTCCGGTCGACGTCGACGCCTCCCTTGCCTACGGCGGCCGACATCCCGCCATCTGCGGCGAAGCATGCGCAGACAGGTGACATGTGGTGGCGCACGCACGCTGAACGGGAGGACGCGGATGACGCGGGGCTGTCGGTCACCCGATCGCAGAGCTGGCGGACGTACTCCACGCTATCCTCATTCGACAGCGATCGTTCCTCGGACATTGGTGACGAGTCAGACGCAGAAGAAAACCGCCTGCAGGACGGCGATACGAGCAGCAGAAGCGATGTGCTGGGGGAGCTGCAGCGGAACATCGTGCGAGGGATTGAGGGCATGCTAGAGGAATCCGCCGCTGAACTCCACTCCAAAGGGGAAGGAAGGGAGACCATCCATACGAGTAGCAACACGCATACAAATCATACAAATAACAATAATGCAAGCAGCAAGAGCGGGCCGCACGGCAATCCTCCGCCGACCGCCGACGCAGCAACATCATCATCGCTCTCTTCCCCGAAACCGGCGGCACTGGCCAGCACCAGCATGATGCGGGAGATCGTGGATACCATCAACAGTAAAGATGCGCTACGCACGCTCTCCCCCGTAGTGCTGCTGTCTGCCCTCGCTCTCCTCGCGGCCTACCGCAGCACTGTGTTCCGCCGCACCCCGTACCTCTTCTTCTGGACGGTCGGGCTGCTCTACACGTACATCACCATCTCCCTCATGTTAGCACATATGTGCGACATGCGCCTCTCTGATTGTCCGTCGACGAGGCACTGGCACCGACTGCTGGGCCTCTGCGCGCTGGTGACCACGTGGCACTACTTTCAAGTCGACTACCAGCCGCAGCAAGCGGCGCAACAGGTCTCCGCCTCCTCGTGGAGCGGGACGGCGCTCGGGCTGCTACATCTCTACCAGGAGACGGTAGTGATGCTGGGCCTGTTCGTGGTGGTCGTGTTCGCCGTGGTGCACCTCGCGTACGTCTCGGCGAAGGAGATGGCGGGTGCGCTGGCGGTGAGCATCTTCCGCGTGCCCAAAGAGAAGCGACGGGCGATGACGCGGCGCAAGATGGTGCATCGGATCATAACAGCCAAGGAAGCCAGAAGAGAAAATGGCGCAGCGCGGACCGACGCGGAGACGCAGAAGTAGAAGGATTGCCTCTCGCCCCAGGCAAGAAGAAGAAGACAAGCAAGCAAACAAACTAAACACGAGGGGTTCCCTAGTTTGCATCTTCTCGATCCCTAGGCGGGAGGGAGGACGTCCGTCCGTCCTGCACTCGTGCAAGGCCGAATCAACCTGATCGGCGGGAGTGGGGAGGAACGTTGGCCATCTCCTCCCCACTCCCTCGCTCTCCTCAAACCGAATCCGAATTTAAAAGAAAAAAAAATCGAGCGACTGGGATGAACTTTTCTTTGATAGAAGGAGTTGCAACTGGAGTTTTAATTTTGAATGTAGTTTTTTTTTTTAAACTACATTCAAAGAGCAAACCCTACCAACTAATACCCAGTAACACAGACACACATCTGTCTCTTCCTTCTTTTTTTTTTTTCCATTTGGTGTTTCGATTAATTTTTCAATGTCTTCTCTTTTTCTTTCGAAATGAACTGAAAAAAAAATAAAAATAATAAATAATAAATAATAAATAATACGAGCTCTCTTTTTCTCTCGATCGTAGAATTTGATTTTGAAAGAAAAATGACAAATAAATAAATAGTGCTCGCTAGTAATTAACGCTAGGCGGAGAGATCCAAAAAGGGGGCGGACCGAAATCCACAGACAGGCTTCATCTGCTGCACACTCGCACCGACACATATCGTTAAACAAGCAGCAGAAAAAAAGAAAAAAAAGAAAAAAAAGAAAAAGAAAGAAACGAACAGGCGCGAAAGACCGTATTAATATATTTATTTATTTATTTATTTATTTATTTATTATTATTATTATTATCTCTCTCTCTCTCACACACACACACATCGATATATATATATTTTAAATACTATATTATTAGGCTTTGCGCATCTCCCTATCGAGGCGGTGCCGTTCTCCTGTGACCCTGAGAATAAATAATTAAGAGAATACTAATGCTGTATGTACAATAGACTTTGCCTCTCACCTCTTCTATCTTTTATTATTTTTATGTTGTTTTTTTATGTTTTCTTTTTTGATATATATATATATATATATTTAAACATTCGCGTTCTGCTCTCTGGTGGTTGCGGAGAGCAGCGGTTCGTGTGTCTTCTGATACCCGTACGTATAGCAAAGAGAAGAGGTGCCAGTCGCCACCCCTTTCACCGGGAAAAGGCCCAGCCGCACGCACACATACGTAGTTAAAAGTGGGCTGTAGCGGCATATATATATATATATATATTTGTCGAGTGTGGAGCATATCTATAAATAATTTTGTTTACACTTATTCTAGACCCCCCCTTCTTTTTTTTCCCTTTTTTACCTTTTCGCTCCGTTTTTTTTTTTTGTGTGTGTTAGCGGATCAAGAAACAAACCAATATACAAACAAACAACACAGCGGTGGTGTGAGATCGCCGGCTCGATTCTGAGGGGGTGCGGACTACACATATTTCTCGCTCCCCTTCCCCCCACGTGCAACGGTTTCCTATAGAATTAGACGATTATCATTTGCCCCTAGATCAAAGCTCGTCACGCAAGAGTTAAAAAAAAAATTAACGAAGTAAAACAGCAGCAAAAAAAACAAAAACAAACAAACAAACAAAAAGAACATATAGATATAGAGAAGAGCGTCAGCGCGAGTTCAGACTTCCCCACCTCAAATAAAGACGACTGTGCTGTTGTTCCCCACCCCACCTCAAAAAATTCTAGCACACGGCACTACGAGAAGCACATCGTCATCATCATCGCCATCGCCAATATCCATGCCGCCCCCCAGAAGAAGTGGGTCGGGCCGTGGCGCCTCCTCCTCTTCCGCTAGCAAACGACCAGGCGCCGCATGGTCGTCGCCGACGCGGATACAGACAGGCCCGCAGCACCGCAAACTTCCAAAGACGCCGTCGTACTACGTGGCACTGCACCGAACCACAGCCGCCGCGAATGGCAAACCGCCGCCGCGGCGGCCCGCTCCCGCATCCATGCCCTCTCCCCCCCCCTCTTCGGCAGCGAGTCCCCTCCAGCATGACGACGTGGTACCGCCGCTGCGGCTCGCCAGCACTGCCACGACACAAATGGCGAAGGAAGCGCCGCGAGACCGAACGGCTGAGCAGCAGCCCCACGCACAGGCATCACCTGCGCTACTGCGCCGCACCCGCTCCGCCTCCGCCTCCGCTTCGGGTGCATCATCATCATGCGCCACCCCGCGACGAACTGCTGCACCGCTCTCGACTACCTCTTTTGATGCTGAGGGCGGCGCCGCGTCCCCTCCAGGCGGTTCGCCCAGGGCGGCGGCCACCGCCCCCACCGCGCCAGCCACGCCGTTGCCGACCAGCGGCGTAGTACCAGTGATGAACACCACCGCCACCGCCGCTAGTCAGTTGCTGTTCCCTGTTGCGGCGGCGCCCGCCACGCCACACTTGGTCCTAGAGCGGAACGAGGCGCCCATGGCGGAGATCCGGGACGAGGAGCTACAGCGGGAGACACGCCTGCCGAGGAGAGGGCGGGGGAGGGGCGGCCATGGCATGGGATCCGCCCCGCTGCGGCTGTGGCAGAGCGGGTCCCCGCGACGGCAGGCCCGCAGCGCTGGTATGGATCTGGACCACATCGCCGCCGTCGCACCACCGCCGCTGCGGTGCAGCGCGGCATCCCTCTTGGCGCTGGAGGGCACGGACCAAGAGGGCGGGAAGGATGCGCTGCAGGACGACGCGTGCACCGGCGCCTCCGCCCTGGCCGCAGAGAGGCAGCGGCAGATGGATGCGGACGGCCCAGCAGCACTGGACTGGGCGGTAGGGCTAGAGGCCGGCGCTGCGGCGTCGCTGCGACACATTTTGTTTAAGGAGCTACCCACTCTGGAGGCGGCGGCGGCGGCTGGAAATGGTACCACCAAGCAGCAGCAGCAGCGCCGCACTATCCAGATTGCCACGAGACGAAGTGCCCCAAAAAGTCAAACCGCTGCTACTGCGGCGGCCGCAGCTCCTTACCGCAAGAGCCGCAGCAGGGCTCGGGGCAGCGGCCAGGGCCCGTCGGTGCCCCAAACAAGGGGGTGGTCGAGTGGGGCACAAACCGGGAGCAGGTCGACGACCAAGGCAAGCCTATTCGGCCCCTCTGTAGCGCGGCACAAGACGATGTCCCCGCCCCGTCTCGCTTCTGCTGCCGGCCGCTCCCCGCGCCGGCCTGCGATGACGGCCGCATCTTCTCCCCGGCTTAATCTCTCCGCACCGCTGGGCCGCGGTAGCGAGGATCTAATCGAGTTGCTGGAGCACCTGCACGACAGCAACCGCGGTGGCGGACGGGCGTGGCGGGGTGGTGGTGGCGCGGCCGTGCGGTCCGCCTCCTCCTCGCTCTCCTTCCGCTCCGGGTCGTCAACCAACTCTCTGTCGCCCAGCCCTCACGCCCACGCAGCGCGGCGGAAGGGGGGCGGGGGTGCCGCCACATCCACTCCGGGGCCCGCCGGCAGGAGCGCGGGAGCAACGGCCCCGCCGCGAGAGTCCGACGATGAAAGGGAAGAGAAGGTGGAATCCCCTATGAAGATGTTGGACCGCATCAAGCAGCAGCTGGAGCAGGTGGGCAGCAGCAGCCGGCACAGGGCAGCGGAAGCGACCTCTCCCTCCCCCCCAGCCCCCGCTGCAGCACAGGAGGTGGGAGCAAGAAGGAAGGCGATGGCGGCGGGAGGTCTGGAGGACTTCGACCCAGCGCAGTACGCCATGGCCCTCTTCCAGGGTGACAGTGCAGCAGGAAAAGATCACCACCCTCCTCCTCCTCCTCCTCCTCCGTATCATCATCATCACCAGCCCCCCTCCTTGCGACACCCTCGTGTACCGCCTCACCGCCACCAGCCAGAAACCGCCTCCCGCAGCGGTCGTGCCAGCGCTGCTGTGGCGTCACCACCGCAACCCTCGCCGTCCGCTGTTGGGGCAGCACAGAGACCCCCTCAGAGCGACGAGGACCGATCCTTCTCCTCCTCCTCCTCCTCCTCCTCCTCCTCCTCGAGCAGCGGTAGCGTTCAGCAGCAGAGGAAAACGAAAGGAGAGCCCAACGCGTCGACAGCCGTGGAGAAGGCGGAGGCTGAAATAGTGCTCGAGTTCCAGAAAGCGCTGCAGTCGTTTGTGGAAGACACGCTTCTTTCCCCACCCGCCGCCTCGAACGTGTCACAGGAGCCGCAGAAAAAGGCGCGTCGGTCGGCCATGCAGGCAGCGGTCAAATTGCAGGGACTGACGGAGAAGTCTGCCGCGGCACTGCTGCCGTATTCTCTCAGCTTCGGGGCGCGAGAAAAATTTATGGCGGCGGGCCCCTCTGCGGCGGAAGGAGGCCGCGCACCAGAGAGCCAGCGGGCTGGAAAGGACCCGGATGGAGCTGTAGCTGGCGCGGCGGTGGAGGCCTTAGCAGAGCGCACCGTGGCGGCTGTTCAGGTGCAGTTGGTGGCCCAACAGAAGGAAATGATGGAGGCGTTACGACTGCACCAAATCGTACTCCAACAGAGCAAAGGGGACGAGACGTTTGAAGCGGAGGAAGCACACGATGGCGCCGCTCGCGTTGAGGCGGTCGTGACAGCCAGCACTGAAGGGACGCTCTTGAAGGAGTTGCAGCAGCAGCGCCGACTCGTCGAGCATCTGGTGCAGCTGCAGCACGCAGCGGACGATCGAGAAGAACGACTTCAGCAGGAGCTGGCGCGGCCCTGTACGACTCGGACACGGGGGCAAAGGCCAGAGTTCCCCCCCCCTGTTGCCGGCCGGGCTGCCAGGCGCCCATCGCCAAGCCAGGGTGGCGCGTGGCCGTCGCCCCCGCAGGCGCCCGCCTTTTCGATTGGGGATACGACACAGCCGACCGCCTCTGCGTCGATGGCTGGTGCTGGCCATGCGCCCATCTCCCCGACCCGAATCACCCAGCGGTGGACGAATGCCCTTCAACAGGCAGCAGGCGGAGGGAGCTCGCTCTCCAACCGGCCCACGGCCTCTTCCCTGGGAAAGATTCGTGGGATTCCGCCCCCACCGCTGACGGGGGCAGGTGGGTGGGCGCCGGCCTACCCACCCGCACACCCCAGTACCTCCATGCTCGGCTATGACGCCACTGCTGGCGCCGCGACGATGTGTTCGCCGCATGCGACCAACCCCAATGGTATCGACGTCTCCCCACACATCGATGCCGACGGCGCGCCGCCCCCTGCCCCAGAAACGCCTCCACTGACGAGAGCGTGCGACGAGCGAGCGCTCAGTCCCATCACAGCGTTGCTCTCGGCCCAAGTACAGGAGGAGTCCAGCAAGCGGCAGCTGGAGCGCCAGGCGTTTCTGCGCGTGCTGGAGCGGCAGTGGACCTTCTTGCAGCAGCACCACGACGAGTCGATTCGGCTATGGCGTCGAGAGACGCGGCGGCTGATGGAGCAGCAGGCGGCGCAGGTGCAGCAGCTCGTCAGCAAGCACCACGTGGAGACGGAACGCGAGGGACGCCTGCGGGAGAAGAAGGAGGCGGCGCTCATCAAGTCTACCGCGGGCGTCCTTGGGAACCACCTTGAACGTGCGTTAACAAAGGCGGAGGAACAGAAACAAAAAACAACTCGAGCAGCGGAGGGCGTCGAGCGGCCGACGACAGGGAGGAGTGGGTGCTGGCGGCGCCCCTCGACGGGACAACAGGCGGGCGGCGGCTTCGAATTCGGCATCGGCGCAGCGCCGCCGCCGCCACCATTCTTGTGTTACGATTTCACTTTCCTCCGAAGAGGGGGCGAGTGATGGGAGCGACCACGCCCTCCCCCCCACCCACCCCCTCTCCGCAGCGCCGCACACCCGGCTCCCGTCGTAACAGAAAGACCGAGACCCGCTGCGAGGAGGAGGAGGTGAGCGAGGAGGAGGAGGAGGTGCTGCATATTCCATCCCCAGCAGCGAAACGTATGACGCCTTTGACTTCCAGAAGAAGGAACAACCACAAACGGATGACAAACAGGCGCGGCAAAGGAATGCCGGACGGCGGGACGGAGAGTTACGACAGCAGCGCCGGGGAATTGTATCTGCCCTTCCATAGCCGGTGGGATATTCACGGACGCCGCCGCGGGAGGCCAGCTCGAGAGGCTGCTCGACGCCCCAGCTCTGCCGCGGGGATGGTCGACGCGGCCGGGACAGCGGCATCCCGCAGAAGCACTCCCACAAAGAAACAGCAGCAGCAGCAGCAGCAGCAGCAGCATAATAATAATAAGAAGAAGATGATGCGCGCATCTCTTGTAGGGGGACGACGGCCCGTGCCCCATGCCGCCGCGTTGTCTTGTACGGCTCGCCATGGTGGTGGGGATGCGGATATTTCGATGCCGAAGCGGCGAAGACGCCCGAAGCTATCAACCCAGTCGGAGCGAGTGCCGCACTCGCATCGATCCCGTGCGGTGCTGCCAGACGAGTTGGAGGACGAGGAGGAGGAGGAGGAGGAGGACGAGCTGTTGGGGGCGGTGGACCACACAGCAGCCCTGGAGGCCACGCCGTCGCGTGGCGCAGAAACACAAGACGGACTGGCGGCCCGTCCGGAGCGCCGCCGGAGCGGTGCCACCTCGCCCGCCTTGGCCAGAGGGGTGCATGTGTTTCACTCCCGTAAGGAGCAGCGGGCGTTCGAGCGACGGGAGATGCAGCTGCGATCGCTGGGCATCGCGGAGCCGGTAAGCGATGCCCTTTTGGCCGAAACAAAAGCCAATCTTCAGCGACTGCAGGACATGGAGCAGCAGCACCAGCACCAACTGACGGACGACCCAGAGCGCATCGCTCGGCACCGCGGCACCACCAAGCCGGTGGCCAACGCAGGCGGTACGTACCCTAGCAGCAGCACCCGCACGACGTCACTACAACGGCGCGCCGAGGAGTGGACGGAGCGCCCTCCCGACGCCTCTGGATCGGCGTACACGCCACACCCGGCTGTTGATCACCGCCGCTGTCAGCCAGCTGAAGCGGAAAGAACAGTAGGGAGCCGCTCGCCACAGCCGAGCAGCGGGGGCGGCACGCTCAACAGCCCCCGTGAATGGCTGCCGACGCCTCGATCGGTACCCGTGTCCATGCAGAGCGCCGGTGCACTGCCGGGTGCAGCGGCAGCGATGGTCGTGCCGTCGCGCCTGCGCCGCATGTACCTCTTAGAGCAGAGCAGCCGTCTTCACGACGACGATGACTCCGAAGGGAGTGATGAGACGTACGTTGACGACAGCCGCCGCAGCAGCGCCGAGGGCCGACACGGCGCCAGGTCGATAGATGGAGGGCGGAACACGTGGTTCATTGGAGGAGGCAGAACAGAGTCGTCTGCTCGGCCACGCCGCCGCCGGCGACGCGGAGACACGCAGCCGCTCCCCCGCAGCAGCACCTTTCAGGAGGCGGGCTGGCTGCGCGACGCCGAGGAGGAGAAGGAGGAGGAAGCGACAGAAGGACGGCAGCACCGCGACAACGAGGCCCAGCGACGGGGCAGCGGCCGAGAGGGCCCGTTCCACCAGCGCCGCAGCAGATCGCAGCCCTACTGGAAGACCAGCAGCAGCAGCAGGAGCAGCAGCAGCAGCAGCAGCAGGAGCAGCAGGATCGACGGGGGGGAGAGGTCCGCATCGTTCCGAGAGCGAGGAGGAAGGCCGGGCCGCAGACGACGGCATTACGGCAGCGGGTCCGTCTCCGCGGTGGAACCGCCGCAGCGTCTGTTGTTTGGCTTCACGAAAGTGGCAGGGCTCATCGCTCCCAGCGGCGGGGCGGCCACGGGAACTGGGAGTGAGGCGAGACCCGATGGGAACAGCCGTCGCCGGCGCCGCAGCGGACTGGTGCGAGTGCTGCCTGGTGGGTGTGTGGGCCCGCCCCTATTGTACTTTGGTCCTGTGGAGGAGGCGAACGACCGCCGCACGCCCTATTTGAGCGACGCACGGACAAGACCACGGAGCGATACCAACAGAAGTAATAGGAAATCCTCCTCCGCCGGCCTTTTTCCGCCGCTCGATGAGGAGGAGATGGCGGCGGCGCCGCACTGGCAGTGGGGATCTGTGCAGAGCTACGCGTTTTACTTTGAGGAGCGTGAGCACACCCCCTTCTCCCGCTGGTCCGAGCCGCAGTCGACGCTTTTACTGCGGGCCGAGCCACGCCTGCCACCCGCAACGATGTTCCGCAGAGCCGCTGCGGACCCAGAGCCCCATAAAAGCGATGCCCCGGCGATCCCAGCGGCGGATATGGCATACTTTGGCCGCGAAGCCCTTGTGAGCGGCTACCAGTTGCGGACCCACGTGTTCTGGGAGACGGCCATGGCGCTCGGGGCCTCTCTTCGACTGCTGCAGGAGGAAGTCTATGAGGCGCTCCACAGCCCGGCGCTGCAGCCGCTGCTGCACCCCAGGCGGGAGCATACGGCAACTACAGCACGTGAAGAGGAGGACGGAGGGGAGGAGGACCCGGCCCGCGCTGTGTCGCCCCAGCCGGCGCTGCACGGCGCAAAGCTTGCCTCCTGGATGGCGGAACAGGCGAAGTTGGTCGATTCCGTGCACCGCAGGGAGGAGGAGGCAGCCGGGGAGGTGGATAGCGAGGAGGAGGACGAGGAGGAGGGCATTTTATTTCCCACCATCCCACCCGCGGCCCTGCGGCTCTTACCTGCCTCGCCGGAAGGGCTGCTGGATCGTATGCCGCGACGACTGCTCCGCGTGGTGCCGGCGATTCAGAAGCGGTATGACACGGTTCTAGCGCTACAGCGCCGCCTGCAGCTTGTCCTTCAAGGCAGTGATAGCCTTCTTCCTCCTGCCTTTTCGGGGAAGCAGCTGCCCTTGACGATACGCGATACAACGCCGCGGCGAGGGAGCAACAAGGATTCGGCTAGGCTCGCCACACAAAAATGGTACACCCATGGCGCCGCTGCGGCGCCGTCGGCACCGGAGACCTCTCCGGCAGGAGACGTCAGGAACGGGATGGTGCGGGGAGGCGTGCACGTGGCGGAGGCGAAGGCGGCCTTCACCATACGCCACCTTCTCCGGGCGCTGGAGCGCGAGGCCGTATCGGCCTGGCTGGAGACGGCGCTGTGCCGTGGCCCCCCGCCACAACAACAACAGCAACAACAAGAGTCGCTGGAGGTCGAAGCCGCCGCCACCACCGCCACCGCAGCAGCAGCGGGAAGTGCAGAAGCCGAGCTGTTTCATGCGGGAGCAGAGACCGCCACCGTGCGCTCAGAGCCCACACAAGCGCCTGTCACGGACACCGCTGAGGATCAGGGTGCTGCCAGTGCTGCTGTCTGCGCCGCAGTGAAGGAGATGGTGGCGAGGTTGTTGCGGGAGCGGAATGAAAAGGATGCAGCCATCGAAGAGCGTCCGCCCGTTGCCCCCGGAGGGGCCACCCCACAGGAGCTACAGGGAGCGAGCGATGATTCAACGGTGCGGGCCATGGACGGAGGAGGCGCGCCGCCGCCACCGCTGGCTGCAACTCCGGAGGTGGAGGTGGTCACCACACAGTCGGTGGAGCCGCCCGCAGCAGCCGCAGCCGCAGCAGCTGCCGAGCCCCAGACCCAATATCCAGGGCAGGAAGAGCAGCGCACAGCGCCGGCCCCATCGCGCCATACCGAGGAGGGCGGCACCACCGCCCCCGCGACAAACCAAAAAGCGGAAGCGGAGAAGCCTCCCGACACGTGTTCCGATGCAACGGAGACGACCACCACCACCACCACTAGCAGCACCACTAGCAGCAGCAGCAATAGCCGTAGCCATAGCAGCGCCACCCGCACCTCCACTTCCCCTTCGTCGGTGCGGCTCCCACCAGAACCCGCACAGCCACCGCCGCGCATGATGGTGCGAGTGCCCCCGCGGGAGGAGGAGCGGTGGGCGCTGCCGGACATTTGTGAGGCCCCGCCGCCGCAGAGCGGCAATGGAAAGAAGGACGCGGATCTCGTTTCTCCTAGCGCTAGTAAGCGCCGCAAGAGCGAGCAGCTTGCCGACCACGGCGCGGCGCCACAGCAACACGGGGGTGCAAGTGCAGCAGCAGGTGTGGGCAACGCGGCGGATGGCGGGGAAGGGAGCGGCGTTTTGGTGAGCACCACGCGTCGCGGCGAAGCGAATACGTTGCAGGTCGTCGTGGACCTCTCCCCTGCCCTGCGAGACGCACTAGAGCGCCCGCTACGGGCGGCGGCGGCGGCGGCGGCGGAGAAGACAAAAGATTCGCCGTCCACTGCCCCGACTTCTGCGCCCCCTGGCGTACCGAGCGGCCAGCGCACACAGCCCGATCCTCCAGATGCCGATCGTCATCATCATCCGCAGGAGCAGCTGCTGCAGCAGCAGCGGGAGTGGTGGCTGCGTTGGTGCCAGGACGCCGTGGAGCGGGAGGAAACTCGCTACCGCGACGCTCTCCACGAGGCCTACGCGGCCGGCCTGCACGCCCTGGTGACCCTCTACGGCGCCGGGGCCACCTTCCTGCAGCCCCCTGCCCCGGAAGAGCCCCATGCAGGGCCCAGTGGGCGCACCACGATCACTAGCAAACTCAGCAGCCGCCGCAGCATGGCGGCTGGGGAGGAGAACGAGACGCCGGTACAGCCCATCCGCCCGAGCGCGGCGGCCGCCGCCAGAGGCTGCGGCACGCCGAGCGAGACGGACGGTGCACACGATGATGGGTGGGACCCGAGGGCGCCGAACGAGTGGCCGCTGCTGCCCCCTGCGTATGCAGCGCAGGAGGAGGAGGAGGAGGACCCACACGTCGCCGCCGCGCCTCAAGGCGACGTGGCGACGCGGTTTATTTTGGACTGGCTCCACGTCTTTGGGGACGCCGCAGCGGACCCGAGCGGAGAGGCGGAGGAGCTGGCTGAGATGGACGGACAACTCTCGCTGGCCCCTCCGCCGGATTCCAGTGCGGCACGGGGCTCACTGGAGGAGGAGGAGGTGTACCTGCAGCCGCACCCGCCTGCGCTGCGGGGCGCCACAGGGATGAACCCTGCGGACGTCCCTCTCCCGCGGACGCGCTCCCCCACACATCTCGTCAGCTGGGGGCCAGGGGCAGTCGATCGGTACCCCGCAGCGGCATACACTCCGCCGCGGGGTACCCGAGATCTCTTGGAGGGGCGGGGAGCAGCGCCGCAGCCGAGCACTGCCGAGGCCTCCGCGCCAGTAATCCGCATGATAACGCAGCCGCACGCCAAACGTTTCTCCGCGGAGGCGTCGCCACCGCCCAGGGAGCCAGAGCTGGCTCACGCGGGGCCCGGGGCCTACGGCTGGGAGGAGGGGACCCCGTCTCCCCTGCCCGCAGCGGCCGTGCGCTGGTCCCACGGAACACTCCTGCGCGGGGTGCGGTATGCACCAGCAGCGACAGCGACGGCCACGACGAACGCGACGACGATGCACACCACCACCACCAGTACTACCACGTACCCTTCGAGCCAGACGACTCTGTTAACCGTAGGCGGCGGTGGTGGCGGCGGGTGGCACGAAGCCTCACCACCGCCTGTGCCGCCCATGGACCCACAGATCGGAGCAGCGCACTGCACGGCGTGGGAAGGGCCCCGCGCAGATCCTCTTGCCATCGCACCCGCAGCAAGAGGGGCGGGAGATGTGCACGACTGCACCACCGCCACCACCCTTGACTCGACAGCGAAGGACCTCACAGGCCCTCAGCGAGGGGCGCCGCACTCCGCTTCCCTTTCCCGGCCGCCGCTGTGGCCCCGCAGCTCGCCATCGCTGCCTGTCGGTGCCGTCGCCAGCGCTGTGCGCCTGGACAGCGCTGAAGGAGAAGGATGGATCGCGTCAGGCACCACGCGCTACACCATGCGCACCAGCACCAGCACCAGCACCAGCCACCCGAGTACGTCTACCGGAACGACTGTCACCACCTCGGATGGCGGCGTTTCGCAGCGATGTGTGAACATGACTGCGGCTGCGGCTTCTGGGCTGCCCCGGCCCCCCCTACTTCCGACGGACGACGTCCATCGCCCCGCCCCGTCCCCCCTCAGCCGCACCACCGCCACTACCTGCACCTCCAGCGGCACGGCGTGTACCACCGGCTACAGTGGAACCAGCACCAGCACTTCTGTGGGACAGCCGTATAGAGATGATGCCGCTGTGCAGCGCGGCGTTGGCACTTCCACCACCACCGTTATGACGACTGCAGATGACGCCACCGGGGCGACGACGGATCGCCGTCGGGGATTGGATGCGGCACACTCTGCTCACCAGGCTCCGTCTCCTGTGTACAAGGACCATCGCAACAGCAGCAGCAGCAGCAGCAACAGAACAGACTCCGTTGCTGCTGCTGCTGCGCCGCCCCTGGAGTGGAACGTCAACCAGAACGCCTCCGCAACGGCGCCTCCACCTTTATCTGCAGCATTTCGCCTGCCGTGGGCCGTTGCTGCCACTGGGGGCTCGTCCTCTGGATCGTCTTCCGCTGCAGGTCGGCAGCGCATCTCAGCACAGGAGGCACACCGCAAGCTGGTGGATCGGCTCCGGCAGTCCACTACCGTCATGGATTGGATGCGGTGAAAAAACAACAACACACACACACACACACAAGCAACAACACACATTAGTGAACAGCTTCTTCTTTTTGAAACAAACGGAGACACAAAAACACGAAACGATTTGGAAAGATGTTGACCGGTTAGTACCGGGCGCAGTTGGTCTAGTGGTAGAATTCTCGCCTGCCACGCGGGAGGCCCGGGTTCGATTCCCGGACTGCGCAAACTTTTTGCCTTTTCGAAACATAGATCTTAGATCGTGCCAAAAGGCAACCCAAGATGTGAATTTGGTAGACAACAACAACAACAATAACAACAAGAACAACACTTTCCACACTCAAAACAATTCGATTTCTTTCTTTTGAGGATCACTTACATATATCTTTTCTCTCTCTCTCTCTGTCTGTCTGTCTGTCTACCTTTGCTTGTTTTATTTATTTTTATTTCAAACACTTCGCTCTCTTGATTTACGGTACAGACGGACTGGTAGTTCCGTGGTCCCTACACACAGCACAGGAGGTGGAAGACAACCCTCACATCTGAGACAACAGCAGCGCTCAACAACAACAACAAGAAAAAATAAAACAGTCTCCCAGCCCTTACGAACAGCCCTTGACAAGACATAGACATCCTCCCCCCACCTTCCATCCTACAGACCAACATACACCAGGTGGGTGGTGTCATAGAATCCCATACACATAACAAAATAGAAAACTGGACATGAGCGGCTACACCGTCTTCCCACGGCGTACGGCGGTGCCGCCGAAGCGTTTGCCTCTCGACGCCGATGATCCACTGCAGCTTCTTTCGGATCCAGCATTCCAGTTCCACGCCACCAACACGGCGCCCCTCTTCACCTCGGCTTCGGTTTCTGCCCCCGGTGTGGATTTCTCCTCCCAGCGCGACCAGCACGGCCCTGCTCGCACCGCTCGCTCCCAGGCAGATCAGCAGGTAGCAGGGGGTGGCCCCGCTACCCCCTTGCGACCCTCTTCCGCCGTGCCTCGCCGAGGGCCCCCGATGGAAAGCTCCCCCGCGCCTCCACACCCCCCAGGCAGCGGGGCACGTCACGCAACCGAGTCCACCTCCTGGCTCAGTCCGCACACCAACGGCACAGCGACTGGGCTGAACCCCTTTAGCGCCACTCATACCCAGCCCGCCACCGTCTCCGCGCGTCGAAGCCAACACAGCGCGGCAGAGCAGCAGCACCGCCCGCAGCCCATGGACGGCCAGGGACCGGCTCCCGTATCCAGCTCCTCTTCGACCGCCACAGCGACGACGTCCACTACCACCACCGGCAGCAGCAGCAGCGGGGGGAAGAGCTATGAGGGCAGCTCCTCCTTCATGGTGCTGGAGGGCCAGCCGCACGCTGTCGATGAAAAGAAGAAGTCAAAGTCGAACGGTGCTAAGGAGAGGCGGCGAGGGTTGCAGCTGAAGCATCTCAGCGTGGGCGCCCCGCAGGGCCACCGGGCGGTGGCCCTCACTCCCCGCCAAGCGCACGCCAAGGAGCTGCTCTACACGTTGCAGCACCCACCAGAAGCCGTTTCTTCGCACAGCAGTGCGCTGACGGCCGCCTCCTCCTCCCTGTGTCATCACCCCACGGAGAGCAATTACCTGCAACACAAGAACACGACCATCCTGGGCCTTGGGGGCCTCACGGCCGAGCTCGTCGAGGCGCGCGCTAACGAGGCCGCGGCGAGGGCAGGGGGCCACCGGCACCGGCACGCGTCCAACCAACGCACCAAAGAGCTGACGGCGCTGCAGCTCCTCCTCGGCGAGGGCGAAGATGTTGAGAACGTCTTTTTACCGAGGCCGCAGGACGTCGATGGGAGTGGCGGGGTAGTGCCATCGGAGGAGGGAACCGAATCGACACCGGGCCTACAGAAGGGGCGGCGCCGGCGCCACCACCGCCACGTGGATGTGGCTGCCGCCGGGGCGGCCGGGGCGACGTCGTTCAATCTGCTCGACACGCGCCGCTGCGCCACCTTGTACGTGGAGGCGCCGACCCCGAAGCCGAAGCCTTCCCCTCGCGGTGAGTCGCTCTCGCTGACGCACAGCGCGGCGTTGGGGCCCACCACGGCGACGCAGCCCGGAACGTCCGCCACGGGGCTAAATCGCACGCTGCCGACCCGGCTGCCCGACACCGGCGCGGCACCGGCTGGAGATGAGTCTCCGGCCTTCTTCGCCGCCGTTGGGCGGAAGATCCGTGAGAGGATTGGGAAGCACAAGCGCAGCAGCGTTGGAAGGAGTGGCGGTGTGGCAGACGCTGAAGGAGACCAGCTGGAGGATACCGTAGCCTACGCACCGCCCTCCGCCCACACGGTCGGTGCTGCGCCACGGGAGGACAGCCAGCACCATTCCGGCGGGTCCGCTGGCGGCGCCCCCGTTCCCGCCCCGGCCCCCGCGGCGGCCGCAGACGGCCCCGGCGCCCCGCCCTCGGCCCGAGACGGTGCCTCGTCGGCGACCACGCAGAGCACTCCGCGACTAGACGAGGCCCCCCAGACCCACCACCACCCCCGCGTCCTGCACGCCGGCCTGCCCCCGCTGCGGTCGCACCTGTACTTCGAGCGGGACGGCGTGGCCATGACAGAGGCGGCGTTCCGAGAGGCGGAGGCGGCGCAGTCTGCCAAGGACGAGGGCACCGCTGTGTCAGCCACACGCCGCCACCGCCACCGCAGCAGCGTGGGAGGTGGGGCGTCACGCCCCCCCCTGGCGCCTGCAGTGCAGGTGAAGCTGGACCCCAGCACCGGTATCCCACTGCTCGCCCCTGGGCAGCAGATGGCCGGCGGCGGCGGCACGAACTACTATACGGGGGAACAGGGCCTGCAGTGGCGCACGCAGCAGCAGCTGGCTGCTGGTGGGGCGTTTGACCGCCGGCGCTGCCAACACGGTGATCCGTACAGCGTGTGTCTCCTCGCAGAAGAGGATACAGACCTTTTCCTACCCCGCAACCCCCCTGCTCGAGGTGGCGGCGACGGCGACGGCGACGGCGACGGCGACGACCCGCGGCCCCCTGACGGCGCACATCGTCTCGCCAATCCCAAAGCGTATCGGTATTTCTACCACAAGCTGCTGCACAAGCTGCTGCACGTGAGTGTTGTGCTTTCCTTTCTGGCCTGTGGGGCTGCCGCCATCATCTGCCTGGTCGCCTTCTCTCCCATGTGGCGGAAAGGGGTGGATTTCGTAGTCCTGCTATCCCACAATGCAAGCAGCACCGCTACAAAAGGGCCCTCAGACCTCCTCCTCGCCCCACAGCCTGCCGCCCAACATCCAGTAGCATCCGCGATCGTGCCACGAAAAACACAAACCGAAGCAAACCGACGCGCTTCAGCTGATCTTGAGGATATCTCGTCGTCCGCCCCCCTGCGCAGCGCCGCGGAGCGGACGGACAGCTCCAACACCCCCACCACCGATCCGTTGGCGCTGCAGCTGCTTCACCGGCCCAAGGCCTCCCTCCTCTTCTACTTGGTCTCGGATATACAACCGGCTTTCTTTATTTTCTTCTCCATGCTCTGTATTATAACGCACCTGGGAACTATGACGGCCCCGTGGGTGGACACCTACTGGCGGCACCACCGACGGCGCCTCGCCAAGACGCTGCGCTCTGGCCTGCGCAGCGGCATGCCGCCCGTCGGCGAGACGGTCAGCGCCGGCACAGGGGTGGGCAGCGCAGTGACGATGGCGAACGTGGCCTGGAAGCGCCAATTCTTTGATGTCTATCAGCACCAACTCAAAGAGGAGGATAAGGTTCGGCAGCGGGAGGCCCAGCGGGAGGCGCGAAAGAAGCGCCGGCGGGAGAAGGACGCACAGAAGCGTACCACAAAGAAGCGCCAGCTGGTGCAGTTGCTGCGTCGCGGGCGCCGGAAAAAGAAGGATGCAGCCCCCGGTGCAGCTCAAGCGGCGGCCGACGCCGAGCCTCTAGGAGAGGAAATGGACGAGGCGACGCTGCACCGGGAGTTGGAACGGCTGCGTAGAGAGGCAGACGAAGCCGCCTTGTGGGCCGAGGAGGCCCAGAAAAAGGCGGAGGCCGCAGCGGCAGCCGAAGCGGCGCAGCGGGCCGAGGACAAGGCTGCGGCAAGGGCGCTCCTGCGCCACGATTTCAATTTTCTTGCCTTTCAGCGGCGCCACGGGGCGACCAAGGCGGGAGCCGCTAGCCGACGAGCCGCAGCGGCGGCGGCGCGACGCCGTGCGCTGCAGCAGCAGCGGCAGGACACCGCCCCCGCCTTTGGTGGCGCGCCGGCGGCGTCACGCGGCCGTTTGATGATGCGCCGGGCCACCACCGTGCCACTCTTTGGCTTCGATGCGGATCCAGATAGCTCCGTCGGGGGTGGCGCCGTGCTGAGCGCGGCGGCCCAGCAGGGCAGCGGCAGCGGCAGCGGGTTCCACCGCTTCACGAAGGCGCTGCGTCCCATTCGCCAGGCGCTGATGGGGGCGGCGGGGGTCGGCGGCCGCGGTGATGCCGCCACGCCCGAGTCGCCGCTCGGGACGAGCTTCTCTGGGGGAGATCTATGGAGCGGGGAGGGCCCCGGCGATGGCTCGCCGCTGCGCCGCGGCCCCGGTAGCGCGTTCGGCGGTACATCCGACGGCCGGCCGGGAGGCGATGAGTACACAGATAACACGTCCTCGCACATTCATCGCACAGTCGATCCGGACACGCCGTCGTCCCTGCGGATCCCCAGCGGGGGCAAAATCGCCCGGGGGAGCTCGCGCCGCCGCGCCAGCAATGCAACGTATCTCTATCGCGCTGCGGCGGAGGCGAGCGAGCGGGCGTACAGCAGTGCCGCCGACGAGGACTCGATGACACTCCCCGTCGACCCCTTCGCCGTGAACTTTGGGTCGCGCCGGCCGGGCGCCGCGTACAGGGATGACCTCGCGGCATCCACGGAGGACGTCCTGACGGGCGACGGCGGCTCATCGGGGCAGTATTTTGTTGCCGCCCCGTTTGAGGGATCACTGAGCCGGCGTCGTCGTCGCACCTCTGGGGCGAACAGCTCCACGGGGTTCAAGTCCGCGCTCTCGACTTCCATTCCTTTCTCCGCCAGTATGTACGCGGGGGGGATGAGCGACACGGCGGAGTACGGCAGCGGTGGAGCGGGAACACCGCACCGGCCCGCGGGATGTGGTAGTGGGAGTGGGGCGTACTCCTTCGACACGCAGAGCAGCAGTAGCGAGTGGAGCCGAGGCCGGGCCGAGGAGGATGGGCAAACAGCGAGCTTCTTCTCCAACCCGAAGCACTTTTCCCCGCTGTGGCGCCGCCTCTGCGGCAGGTACCTCTCCCTGTATCACAAACACCCCAGCGTCTTCTTCATGCTAGATCGCCTGCTGCGACCGCGGCTCTGGTGTTTGATCCTCGTGCTGGTACTCAGTATGGTCGAGCTGGGCCTGCTGTCGCACCGCCCGGCGTCCTTCACGCTGCAGGGCTCCGGGCAGGGACGCTGGATGACGTGGACGGAGAGCGATGCCTCAGCTCGACCGCCGTCGGTGAACAACACGTACGGCGACGGGAGCCTGGTGCTCCAGACCATCGCAAGCAGCGACACGGAGGCCTACCAACACTTTTATCCGCTCCTTTGTACCATATACGCCTTGCGGCTCGGTCTGCTCATTACGGCTTGCACGCTGGATCTACTCCTGTAAAAACAATATATATATATATATAGAAATAGAAATTACAGCAGCAACCATCCTATAGAGATGCGTGTAAGAGAAAGAGAAGGATACATATTGCAATATATATGTATGTATATGTATATTCCAATAAATGCTTGCTGCTCATAGATGGGTGTGTGTCTCGACACATGTTCCCGGAAGCCTTTATCTTCAACTTTTAGTTTCTACTTAGGTTAGGCTAGTTGTAGGGACGAGACAACTCCAACCCCCCCTTTGTACAAAGGCTATCAGAAAGAAGAAAGAAGAAAAAAGAGAAACACTAAATATTTAATACCAGAACGTATCGCAGCTGTTGATGTTTTTTTTTTTTTTTTGTTGAGCTCTCTCTCTCTCTCTTATAGTTTGTGTCGGTTGGTATTTTTATTTTTATTTTCAGTTTGATGCTGCTGGATGAATCAACTACAACAAGAAACAAACAAACAAACAAACAAACAAACAAGTTCCTTTAAACTCCTTGGTGACGTGTGGAACATCAGAAGTGTGTGTGTTGCGCTCTGCTGAGTGAGGTGCGTGGATATGGCGCCACTTCTAGCTTGACGGAAAGTTTGCTGGGCCTCTCATCATCGATTGTCTTCACTACCCTTCTCTCTCTCACACACATTTTCTTCTATTTCGCGTGTCCTCTCTCTGGGTTTCTCCATGCCACTGGCGATATGCCGTACGGGAATACATTAGCTTCAAGCCTTTTTTGTTTTTCTTTTTTCTTCCCCATCATCTGTTCATCTTGTTCCTTTCCTTTCAATTTGGAACATCAAGCGAACCAACTGTGCCACCACAACATCTACTGTTGAAGAAACGAGAGGAGAGCTCACGGACCACCCCAACCAGGAGCAACTCGAAAGGTCTTCCTCACCACCTTTCCGCTGCTTTTCCTCTGTCAGTTTTTTCCTTTTTTTTTTCTTTTTTTTTTTCCTTAGCCGGCTCTTTCCTTGGTGTATGATAGCCGCGCTGTACCTGCAGCACAGTTTTTAGTTTTTTTTTTTAAAGTTTTTTTTTTTTTGCTCTTTTTTTTCTTGTCTTCTTTCTTGCTCAGGCAATATCTTGTGTCAGCCGTGTCGGGGGAAAACAAAAAAAACAAAAAAACAAAACAAAACCAAAAAAGACATACATATTCTTCTACACCGCGGACGGATAGGGTCAGGGTAGGGTTCTAGATTACCCGGCCGGATCAAAGAGAATTCTAAAGTGAAACGATTTTTCTTTTTGTCCGCCAACCAGCAGCAACACGGCAGACAAGCACATACACTAGAAAAGAAGAGAGATATCCCCACCCACCTCTACCACTAGCAAAAAAAAAAGAAGAAAAATAAAAATAAAAGTAAAGTAAATTAATCTGCAATTTTGTTCATTCGTTTAAGTACAAACGAAGGAAAACCGAAGAGAGAGAGAGAACTACTGGGTATACCGTAGCGAACACCATCAAAGGCTCCAGCTGGTTTCTCCACCGCAAGGACGCGAAAGGCAAAGGAGTTCCAACATCTTCTCTAGAAAGCGGTGCCAACCCCCCCCCACCCACCCCCCCGACCTAAAAAAAAATAGAAATATAACAACAACAGCAACAACCATTAACCTTCTCGATCCAGTCTCTACCGCTGTTCTCGATGAGCCAGCAGCCACCTGTTCGTCCCCACCAGAATGCGGGCAGCGCCAGCCCCAGCAGCGCCAGCCCCAGCCAATCAGATCTCAGTCTGCTCCGCATCCCGGCCCACCTCGAGGGTCCGCTGCCGTACCACCAGCCGCCGCCGCCGCCCGGGGTGTATGCCCACTGCTTCAAGAGCAGTAGCCAAGGGCCCGTTGGCCCGCCGTCCGCCCCCGCCGTCTCCCCTGACGCAACACCTATCTCCAGCGGCAGCGGCAGCGGCGTCGGAGCGGTAGCCCCCCACGCCACGCACCCGTCCCACTCCAGCATCGACGCCCCGGAGTTTGGAAGCACAACGGCGGATCTGCCCGCCGGCGAGGCCGCTCCACACCCTACCCCGCCGGCCAGCGGCGGCAGCCAGCTACACGATATTTCCCACGGCATCGGCGCGCCACCAGGAGCGGCTGGCGGCGCGCCTGTCGCACGCTGGTGGCGGACGTCCCCCGAGACGGACGCCGCCGCGCCGGTGGGTGTCGCATCGGCTCCGGAGCTGGGCCCAGCCGTTGTTGCCGCGGAGGAGCGGCGGGTACAGACCAGCGAAGGGATGTCGAGACGGTCGCAGCCGTACGCCGCGCTGCCGTACGCCGCCTCCGTCGGCAGCTTCTCTTCCCGTGATATCCGCGGCGCCCGCCACACCCCCGGCGCGGCTCTTCTTCACGGCCCGCTGAAGCCGCTCGCCGCCAATCCGCCCCTTTTTACCGCCGCGCACCACAGCCGGCGGCCTCCGTCGCCACATACGCCGAACGAGCAACAGGAGGCCAGCAGCAGCCGGCCAGTGCCCCACCCACCGCGTGGCCCCGCCGTCGCCCAGGCGGAGGGTGCCGGAGGGAGAGCCGACGGCAGCGGACAGCGCCCACATACCCCGCCGCGGCCCGACGGCTCCAGCGGGCCGGTAATGGTGGGCGTTGATGTGATGAAGGCGGTGGCGGGCAAGGGCCCGCTGGGCAGCAGCACCCGGCGGACTCGGAGCAACACCACGACGAACTCCACGAGCGAACGAGGGCCGATGGAGAGTGGCGGGAGCGGTGTCTACGCCACCAAAGGGGGGTACACGCTGCTCCGCAGCGCCACGCAGCCGCCCACCTCCGCCGTGCTTCCTCCTCCCGTAACTCCACCGCGCGGCGATCACCAGTGCCACACTGCCAAGGCCGGCGCCGCCCCGGTGCCGCAGCTGGTGCTCTCTCGATCTCCACCCAGCGGACACGGCCGACCGCCGCCGCCTCTAGTGCCACCACTGGTGGTAACGGCGAAGGACCCGGCGGCGGTGGCGGCGGCCGCGGCGCTCGCGGCGGCGGAGGCGGTCGCGCAGTCAACGCCCCACGCCCACTCCCTTCCGTCCGCCAACGCCGCCCCTGCCGATGCGGGCGTGCTGCCGCCGGTGATGGGCGTGTCGCCCGTGACAATGGCGTACCTCGGCACCGCTGGGGCCGTCAACATTTCGGCCCCCGGGTCGATATCGGGCGGGCCGGTGACCACCGCGACGGACACCGCAGAGCCGATCGTCAATCTGCCGGATCTTCCTCGGCTGCAGCCACAGCCGAGCGATGATGCGTCGCAGGCACATTCTTCAGAGGGAACCGGGCAACAGCAGCAGCAGCAGCAGCAGCAGCAGCAGCAGCAGCGGCAGGACGGCCAGAGCAGCGCGCTCTCTCCCGGGTTTCGGGGGAACACTGCTTCCGCGCTCCTCGGCACGAGCAGCAGCGCGATCAATATCACCGCCCTCATTCACGAGCTCGACCAGCGCCGACAGAAGCTCCGGCAGCGCCTCAACGAGATGGCAAAGGACGTGGCGGACCACAGCATCTTTGCTATTGTGCGGTCCACCAGCACCTCCCAGCTGCACCAGCTGCTGCAGGCGGGGCTGTGCAACGTGAATGAGCAGGACCACAATGGCTGCACGCCGCTGCACATCGCGGCGAGCGAAGGCAACCAGGCAACGGTGCGGCTGCTGCTGTCGTACGGTGCAGATATCTTGAAGAAAGACTTCTTTGGCCGCACGCCGCTGGACTGTGCGGCCGCCAACCGCCAGAGTGTGGGGAGGTACCTGCTGAGTGTGCTGCGGGAGCGCAGGGCAGAGGACGCCGCTGACGGAGCGTGGTCGCACAAGGGTGCTGCTGGGGGAACGGAGCTGGTGCACGACCCACACAAGGCCGCTGGCAGTGGGACGGAGGCAGCGCACAGGGCTGTCAGTTTCGCCAACAAGACCTTCAACGCCGATCTCGACCGTGAGCGCGCCTACGAGAGTGACGCGGGCACCGCGAGGCCGCGCGATATATCTGGGGCTAGTGGCGATGCAGCCCATCACCAGCTCCCCCCCACACAAAACTTCCATAGTCTGCTGCTCAACGTCATGAGCGACACGTACCACTCCCCCGACGGGAGCCCGCAGCAGGACAACGACGGCGACGATGCGAATGAGGAGGACGACGCGGCGAAGGACCAAGGCGCCGGACGCCGCAGCCCGCCCCCACCCCTGCCGCCCCCAACCCCCATGCTCCCCCACCAGGCATCCTCCTATTCACTGATGCAGGGCTTCAAGGTTGGGGCCAGCCCCGAGGAGAGACGGTTGTCCGCCGCGACAGACGATATCGTGCCGGAGTACCCCCATTCGCCGGTGCCCGCTGTCGCCTCCTTCCCGCCTCCGGGCGAGGACGCCGCCACCAGCACCTCCGGGGCGACGATTCAGCCGGAGATCGCGACGCTGGCCTTTGTGCACTCCCCAGTGGCCACCGGTGCGTCGTCCGCCTTCCCGTTCCCGCAAATGCAGGCCTCCCAGCTCAATCTCAACGGCAGCCCAGGAAACAGCGCACTGCTCAACGCGATGAGCCCGGGAAACGCCTTCCACCGTCCTTCTATTCTCCCCGGGGCGGCCGAAGAGCGCTACCGTGCGGCGGCCGCCGCCGCGGCAGCGGCTGCCGCGGCGCAGCACACCTCCATGGGCGTGAGCTCCACCAACGCCACAGCCGAGGACACCATCTACGCGATGCCATCCACCTCCATGTTCCCGTTTGCTCCGCCGGGCAACTTCGATCCAAAAGCCGCCGCCGCCGCCGCCCGTGCGACGGTCGGCCGAAACTCTTTCATCGATGAGAGCAGCATCAAGACGCTGCTCGAGCACGCGGCGGCGCAGGAGCAGCACCGCCGGCAGCCGCAGCGGCACGAGAAGAAGGAATTTTCAACCTTCACCACCGTCAACGACTACATTCCGCTGATTGTTTGTATGAGCGGCCTGCCGGGTCGAGGGAAGTCGTTCATCAGCAAGCGTCTCGTGCGGTACCTCAATTGGAAGGGTGTCCCCTGCTCTGTATTCAACGCAGGGAACTACCGACGGCAGCTGCTGGGCGTGGAGGGAACCGCCGACGCCGCCTTCTTCGACCCGAACAACCCTGTCGGGAAACAGTTGCGGGAGCGCATGGCGGAGCTGGCCTGCGAGGATCTCGTGAAGTTCATTGCGGACCACCAGCCCCTGTCGGTCGGCATTCTCGACGCCACCAACACCACGCGGGCGCGTCGCCGCTGGCTCGAGGGATTCTTCTCTCAAGCGGCCAAGAAGTTTACCCGAGCGGATGGCACGCCGCTCGCCTATCGTATGCTGTTCATCGAGTCCGTCTGCACAGACGAAAACATCATCACAGAGAACATTTTGCGCAGCAAGTGCGACAACGACGATTTCAAAGGGACGACGGACACCAACGCTGTCATCTCCGAGTTCCGCGACCGCATTCGTCAGTACGAAAAAGTGTACGAGCCGCTGCACGCCGAGGAGACGTTTTCGTTCATAAAGATCATCAACGTGAAGCACCACGTTGTGCTGCATCGCGTGGCGGGCGGGCTGGGCAGCCGTATCGCCTTCTTCTTGCTGAATCTTCACCCGGTTGCCTTCCCCGTGTACTTGGCCCTCCCCGGCGAGACCCTCGGTGAATCGCAAGGGGTCTTTGGGGGCGATCAGCGCCTTACAGAACGAGGCACGCAGTACGCCCTCGCGCTGCGGGAGTTCATGGAGGAGCGATTTGTGCCGAACATGCTCGTCATCCATGCAACGAGCAAGGCGGTGGTGAACACCCTGCTGCCCGAGACGATCAGCCCTACCAACAACGTGCTGGCGCCGGGGACGACCACCAGCACCAACGCAATGGTGCCGGAACTTCCTGGGTTCGACGAGTTCGCCTCGCCGACTCACGCGATGGGGTCGTCTCCGAACGACCACGGCAGGCAGCTGGATATACTGCACTGCAGCGGGCGAATGGGCCATGGCCTCTCCCACGGGCTGAACAGCCACGGCGCCAACCCACACTACGCCACCAACTCACACACAGGGCATACCACAGAGCGCAGCGCCTTCCGCGGCAGCGTGAGCTCCAATCCACAGGGTTCCCCTGTGTATCAGACGGGGCTCTACACGCCAAATACTGCAGTCATCAGTACCCCCAACACTGGAGCGCCGGCAGGCCTCACTGCCGGAACCACTCGTGGCGGTGGGCTGCCCCGGGTGGTGAGCCAGGACCGCCTCTTACTGGAGCGGCAGCTGACCAACAAGGCCGCCGTACCCGTCGTGGTGCACCGCCACCACGCCCACCCCACCGCCGCCCCCGGACACCCGAACCACAGCTACACAGGCGCAGCGGAGACCGTTCCGAGTGGGCACAGCCCAAAAGACGCCGGCGGCTCCCACACGAACCTGTACCAGCAACACTTCCAGCACCGCAACAGCAATAATCAAGAAGGCAGTACGAGCAAGCATTGCTTGGCGCCGAGCAGCGTGGGGCAGCGAGGCGGGAGCAGTAGCAGCTTCGCTGCCGCCTCAGCGGGTCGCGGAAACGATATAAGTGAGCCTATCACGTTGCTCTCATCCCCCAATGACAGCGGGGACGGCACGGTGTCGCCGCTCAACCCGCAGCACAACCATAATAACAGGAACATGCGCCTGCCCTTCGCCTCCCTACCAGCGGCACCGCCACTACCGCAGCAGGACGGCTGCCCTATTGAGAAGGCCGATGGTATCCCCGCGACGACAGAGCCAGTCGGCCGCCGCCACCGCTGCCGCCATCGGAAGCGCCACCCCCGCGAGCTCCGGACGGAGGGAACTCACCCAGGTACTCCTCTACCGGCGTTCCCGAGTGGGACACAGCCCATCAGCGAGGGCGAGGACCACCCGCACCACCACCACCACCACCACCACGTCGAGTCGAAGCGGACGGCGGAGGAGCTTCTCAACACGTCCAGGAGTTCCTCCGGCTCTGCACGCAGCAGCTACTCTAGTTGCTCTTCATCGTGTTCATCGTGCGGCTCCTCGGCATCGGGTGCGGCGTCGCGCTCCTCCTCCTCCTCCTCCGTCTCCCTCACCTCCACAGGGGAGGACAAAGACGGCGGCATCGGGCACCGGAGTGCGGTCACCCTCCAGCCCGGGCAGGCCCCCCCCACCATCCCGGGTGGCCTCGGATCGGTGGGGGATGTGAACGCCAACGCAGGGCAGGCGCTGCCCCAGCTCCACAGCAGCCCTGGCGCACACGGCATTTCGCTGCACACCAGCAGCACTGGATCGCCCCACGCTTGCACCGCCGGCGCGTCGACCGGTGGCCACCACCACCGCCACCACCATCACCACCATCGCCACCGCCGCTACAACAGTCACCCCCACAAGCCTCTCTCACGCCACCACTCTGCTTCGTCGCTGACGAAGGTGCGGACCATCGGCGGCATGGGCGGTATCGGGGTGGGCGGCCTCGGCCTGACCGTGGCGAGCGGGCGTTCCACCTCGTCCGGCCCCAACGGCAGCGGCGCCCACCGCAGCAGCAACGAGGACCAGGTCACGGGCGGCCGGCGGACGACTCCCCGGATGCCGCACCCCAGCAGCACGAGCACCCTTGACGTGGCGGGGCACCCGGCGGTGGGAGGCGGGGTGCGGCTGTACGAAGGACAGGAGGAAAACATGGAGGACGGAGAGGAGCTGGAGGAGGTGCTCTGCCCGGTGCCGGGGCTGGACGACATCAACTTTGGCCGGCTGAGCGGCCGCCAGCCGCAGTGGCTGCAGCAGCAGAACCCGCGAATCGCCCAAATTCTTTTCTCCAAGCTGCGCCGAACCAACTCGCTGGCGAGCCTCATCACCGGCGCGGGCAGCGAGGAGGAGGAGGCGGAGGCGGAGGCGGAGGCGTCCTCCAGCGTGTCGGACGAGCCCGATGCGGACCTCGAGCAAGTAAAGGAGCTCGACGAGCATGGGAATCTGAAGCCCTTCGACGAGCCGCCACTGCTCCCGGAGTCGATCCGCGGCGACAGCACCCGCACCGTCATGACAGCGCTGCATCGCTGCTGGCAGCGCTTCGACCGCTACTTCGCCAACGCCCCGCACTCCAGCTCCACCGCACCGACGTACTATCCGACCCTCAACTACACCGCATTGTTCCCCAACGGCGAGTCGTTTCGGCAAGTGGTCTCGCGCTTGGAACCAGCTCTGATGGCGGTGATGCGGGCCCAGAAGCCCGTGTTTGTTGTGGCGCCGGTGATCCCCACGCAGGGGCTGCTCGCCTTCTTTCTCGACATCGTCCCGGAGAAGTCGCCGCTGCTCAAGATACCAAAGAACAGCATTCTTGAGATCACCGTCAAGGGCGATGTGCTGGTCCACCCGCTGCCACCGCCGCAGTGCTTAAATAAGACCGTCAGTGATATAGAAGAAGCCGCAGCATATATGTAGCGTACCAAATCTATATCTATCTCTATATCTCTATGTCTATCTATATCTATATCTATATAGTCTTTTTGATATTGATGTTCTTGTGAGAATGAGGCACCGCACAAAGCAAAATGTACAGGAAAAAAAAAGATGAAACAAACAGACAGCAACATGGACAAGGAGGAAGTGAAAAGATCTTTAGTATTATTCAACATCCGTGATACACCATTTTTTATTATTTATTTATTTATTTATTTATAAAAATCCATCCGATAACAGGGTGAAATACAGCGACATCATTACCGAGAAGACAAACAAACAAACAAACAGAAGGAGAAAGGCAGCAGCAGAGATGTGCAATCCCTGGCAGAGAATTGTACGCGGTGTACACTATCTGGTATGCCACCAGCACCACTCATTCGACGTTCATGCACTTTTGAAATCAGACAGATCTACACGATCTCCCCCCCACCCCCCCCACCCACACACACACATAGATGGGATTTAAAGAAAGAAAAAAGAAAAAGAAAAAAAAAGCATCAGAGGGAGACGCGGAACAACTAAACTAAGAGAGAGAGAGAGAGAGAGAGAGAGAGCGGTCGTCGCACCATGAAGCTCGCTCGGATGTATCATCTGTGATTCAAAAAACAGACACACACACACACACATTTATTATTATTATTATTTTTATTTTGTTTGCGAAATACGTCTCGATAGAACATTCCACATGCTTCCTGTGCAGTATGAAGGAATATAAATTGCACTGGTATACCCCCTTTTTCCTTTCCTTTTCTGTTGCCGTCAAGTTCTCTAGCGGCAGAGCCTGCATCATCACAGCTTACAGAGCTGCGCGTCTGAAGAAGTATCTCCGTTGTCAGCGTCTCAAACGCATCTCCCCCTCCCTTCCCCCCCCTCCTGCACGAGGAGATGGAAATCTTGACGCCGCAGGGTGTCGCTCGCACCAACGGCGAAGTGCTGTCGCTGATCCGCCGCCGTCGCGATGAACGCAGCAGCAAGCAATTACCTCCTTTTGCTATGCAGGTTGGCATCGCAAGCGGATATCCGTTTCTATCCGTTACATCGTCCTTCATCCCCTCCAGTGCCATGTTCCAGATATCTCGCCAGCAACAGCAGCTAAAGAAGGAGCAGCAGCAGAAGGAGGGAGGCGGTCTTTTGCAAGACCAGCTCATTCAGACCTCTGCCCCGCAGATCACGGTGCTCCTGACGGAGGTGCTGGTGCTGCAGTACCTGACCCACCAGGCGGACCTGTGCTCCAAGCCGGCGCCGCCTCCGCCCTCGACGCAGGACACGCCCTCCGCAGCGACGCCGTCCCCGGCGCCGGCGGTGCGCAGCTGTGAGATGGGGGACCTCTACGGCCCGGGGAGTGTGTTCGACCCTCTTTGCTTTCACCACCACCACGACTACGCAAAAGCGCTCGAGGTGCGGCAGGAGATGGAGGATTCCGCAGCGCCGCCGAAGCAGCTTGCGGGCGCGGCACTCAGTGAGGAGCGTGAGGTCTACCTGCGCCAGCTACTGGAGTGCCATCAACTGCTGGAGTCGACCCCCGCCTCCCTGGGCAGCCGGCACGGCCACCGCGCTGGGGAAGTGGGCGCGGCGCCGGCGACGGGCTATCAGGTGCTCTTCAACCCGGACCACGTCTTCGCTGTCGACGCGCTGCTGCGGCTGTATGAAGGCCACGGCAGGGCGCAGGAGCGGCGGTGGGCGGCGGCCATTCGAAAACTTGTTCAGCGTATTTTTTTCCACCTCGCTGCCTCGGCAACCGGTGCAGGGAGCGCCACCACTGTGCCGCACCACCCCACGGAGGCGACGCACTTTTTGTCTCCGCCCACGCCGCTGCATCAAGCTGTTTCCCTCCTGCACGCGGCAGTCCTTCCACTCCCGACACGTGGCCACCAACTGGCTGCCGTCGCGGCAGCAGAAGAGGCGGAGGACGATGAAGAAGCGGAAGACACCAAATCTGCGCCGCCGCCCCCTTTGCTACTGACCTCCCTGGAAGTCCTCCAGCTCGTCAATGGCCGGCCGCACACATCCGTAGACGTCTTCCGACTGCTGGACGACCTCTCCGTGCGGTTTCAGCGCTGGCGCCGTCGCGTGATAGCCCTCGGCCTCGACGCCCTTCCAACAGATCTTCGTGCCGCGGCAACGGCGGCGCAGCAGCAGCAGCAGAGTGTATCTAGTGAGGTCCCTGAAGACGTAGACGCCTTTGCGGCAGCGGTGGTGCGTATTTTCACGCCCGTCGGGGCATAAAAAACAAACAAACAAACAAACAAAAACAAACAAAAAAAGAGTTCTGCCCATCCCATTTCCCCAGCATCGTTTTCTTCTCCTCGGCATGTAGCACCGGTAGGGGGATGTGTGGCTGCCTCGCATATATATAGTTTTAGGTTTGCGTGGTGTATTTCCCCGTCGGTTCGAGGGATCAGCGTCGAGGAGCAGCGAAGAAAAGTGATACTTAAGGGTGATTCACGTCTAACTGCATACAGAAAACAACAACAACAACAACAACAACAACAACAACAACGAAAATTATATCACAGATCCAATGTGGTGGTTTCCTTGTGCTAACAGTAGTGGGATGGTGGGCGAGAGAAGCTGGCCGAGCGCCGACGCATCGGTTTTGTTCTTGTTGTTGGGTACTGCTTGCCTGTTCTTCTTCTCTTTTGGTTTTACTCTTGACCACCACAGTTTGCTACTGAAGTAGGCCTTATCACTCCAAGAGCGGGTAAGCTCGTGACGGACAGACGGCCAGACAGCAGCCCATTTTGCCTCGGCATCGTCTCCACGCCCCCACCGGACATCCCTATTCGACGTCATCGTCCACCGCAGCTACTGCTGCGCGTACCCGTCTCTCTTCCAACTGCGCGGCCATCGTCGCTTCCTACTGTTGCCTGCCGTGGAACGGGACGCAGGCGACCTGGTCGCGCTCGACCTCCTCCCACTCACATAGACGGGCGCCCCGCCTATTGGGGTAGGCAGTGGGGTAGGCCCGGCGGGCAGGCGTACGAGGAGATGTGGGCAGCCGCAGCACCGCACCGCCCTGCAGACGCCCGAGGCGGAGGAGCTCCAGTAGGCCTGGAGAGCGGCTGTGGCGCCTCCTCGCCGAGGCCGATGGGCTGGACGCCCTCGCGCAGGCGGCAGAGCCCGCCCGTGCTCGCCACACGGAGGCACAGGCCATGCCGCCCCAGCAGCAGCTCCAGGAGCGGTTCGCAGCGCTGGAGGGTCGTCTGGTGGAGGACGTGCGGGGCCGCGTGCTGCCTCAGCTCTACTGGCGGATGGAGTGGGAGTTCGGTCAACCACCTGGCGGACGCCTTCACCGAAACCAGGCCGAGGAGCAGCCAGCCCACATCACAATCATTCCTTTTCACCTCTAAGGCTTCATGAGCGACTTTTATCCCTATCACACGAGAGGCTTTGTATTTCGAAAGCATGGGGCGGGAGGTGGAAATGGCGGAGGATTTACAGTAGCTCGACTATTATTAGCTGTAGCTCCTTCTTTGAGAGCACAGGCGAGAGGACTGATGACTTCATCATGTAGGGAGAGAAAACTAGTGGAACATGGAGAGAAGACAATGGAGAAAGCTTGTGATGAATACTAACTAACGCATTAACTGGTTTGGTCCGCCTTCGCCCTCTGTTCGGCTATCCCATTGCTGGGTCTAATGGAAATGCTGCTCTTCGTCTTCCGGTTCTGTTGCTTCTCATGTATTCCCGTATGGAGGATGCGGCGGACTTGTCGTGATATTTGTTTTGTTGGATAGTTAATGCCGACGAAGATCGCATAGATTCTCAAACTTGTGTGCACCACTGCAGAAATACAAAGAGTATACTGAACTCCGGATACATTTGTTTATTATTTTGTAAGTGAGGAAAACATCACACAGCGCATCTCAAAAAACCTCAAAAGAACGTTTGTACAGGGAGAAAGGAAAAAATAGAAGTACAGAAAAAACAATGCACAGCTAGGCTCCACACGTCTCGCGAAGGGGTAGTTTTTGCTGGCCGAAAAGCACCCAGGCTTGGAAAAACTCATTTTTTCGAGGATCCGCGAACTGCCTTCAGAGGCATGATATCTTGCAATTAAGAAAAAATAAAATATATCTTTTAACGAGAAATCGAGTAAAAACTGACAACAATCGTTTTATCTTTAAACAACAATCTTTTTTCAAAACACCAAAAGACAAACTGCAGGCAGTTTGTCGAGGCAAGCGAAACCTAACTGCGCGTTATATATAATAACAGAAAAAAGGAACAGGCAGAGTACAAGCATAATATATGTATTTCTCGCGAACAAGTTGAGAAACCACAAATTGCACATCCACCTATCAACTGGTGGCATACTCTAAGCACTTATCGCTCATTTCATTCCATTTTCTTTCTCCAGTTCTTTCTCAGTATTCCTCTCACAGGCTTCCAAAATCGCGACCAGCGCTTTGGGCCCTTCACAGATGTGGGAATCGTGAAGAAGGGCTCAGCAGACGCCCGGCTTCCAGAAAACAAACTCTGAAGTGTGAATGGGGCCACCACTGCCCCTCATAGTAAGGTGACGAAAAAATAGAAATAGAAAAATAAATTCCAACGAGTGAGTACATAGCGGAACACCGCACCCACAAGGAAAAAGGCAATGAATAAAAAAAACCAAAAAATCTGAAACAAGGAGGGGCCAGACGCTGGGCGGCATCGCGCTGGTACGAGGTCTCGTGCCGTCGGCACAGGCTCTCGCGCCTGCAGCGCACGACGCCGACCCATTCGGCCCTCGCGGCCCCGAAGCCCTCCTGCGCAACGAGGTCGTCCGTCTCGAGGACGGCAGCTCCCCGGCCGGCAATGGCGTCCAACTACGACGCCGCTGCGCGTTACAGGTGAGGCCCGCACTGCTCCGCCCACTGCCGGTGAGCAGCGGCGGCACTCGGCGACGATCTGCTCCACAGAGTCCGGTAGAGCAGGTGCCCGCGCTGCCGGTGCCTCGCAGGGGGCGAGCAGTGATACGGTCCGGGTGAAGAGATGCAGCGCCTGCTTCCCTCTGCTCTTCCGCTGCCTCCAGCGCCTCACCAGCCGTGCCCGCCAGAGAAGAGGCCCCCCGCCTCACCTGGCGGCGAGCCGCCTCGAGCGCGTCCCCCTCCTCTGCCAGGCACGGCAGCCCGCCGCGGAGGGAGCACCAGCTGCGGGCAGCGGCACTCCAGCAGCCCCCGCAGCACCGCAAGGTCCTCCGCCCGCCTCCCCGGCACCGCCACGCTGCCGTCCGCCCACGGCTGCGCCGCCAGCTCGAGGGGAGCCACCCACCCCGCCGAGAAAGGGGCATTCCACTGCCTGCAGCGTGGCGGCGCACTCGTCCACGCTCGGACGCGAATGGGACGCCGGCGCCCCCGTCGCCGCCACGCTGAGACGGCGGCTGCCCTCGCGGAGGCCCTTCAGCGCGAAGCTCGTGGGGGCGAAAGACATGGGCGAAGCATAACAATTCGTCTGGCTACGAAAATGAAAAAAAAAAACTGAATAGAGAAACAGTGTGTGTGGCTGTGTGGGTTTGCACAGAGAGAGAGAGAGAGAGAGAGATGGCTGAGTCGTCGCGGGAGGAGAAGGCGCACAGATCTCCCACTTTGTATTCTGAAGAGCAGGTGAAGAAGAAGGCTTTGGAAATACGAAGCCCTCCGAGTAGTATAGATGAAAAGGGCTCATGAAGACGCCCTATAGGTGAAAATCTAGTGAAGGCTATGGAAGCACGATGACCTCTGTGATTGAAAAAGAACAAAAAAGGAACTAAAAGTAGACAAATATATATAATTTCGCTTCAAATGCTTCAGCGTCTGGTAATGCGAGTTGAAGAGCAAAAGCCTTGTTCCCTTTCCCTCAGCCTCCTCTTCTCCGCCTGCTCCACACGCTGCTTGAGGGAGGCAATGGCAGCGGCCGCCTTGTCCTCCGCCTGCTTCGCGTCGGCAGCGGCCTCTGCCAGCTGCGCCAGGAGCCTCTCTCGCTACCCTCCGAGTAGTAGAGATGAAAAGGGCTCATGAAGGCGCCCTATAGGTGAAATGATGATGATCATGATGCCGTGGGGGAGAGAGCCCAGTTCTCCACTACCAGCGGCAGGGCACACCGCTGACGCGAGTTCCAGAGCCTGGCGCGCCTCTGCCGGCTGCGCCGGGAGCCGCTCCCTTTCGGCGGCAGCAAGCTCCTGCGCCAGCGTCTCCTCCAGGCCGTTGATCTGCTGCCGCAGAGGCGTGCTCTCCCCGGCGGCCCTACCGCGACGTTCCTCGAGGTCGCGGACCTGCAACGCCAACTCCAGGCACCTCGCACTACGCTCCATCGTTTCAGCACGATTTTGTGGAAGCTTGCGAAAGGAATAATGAAATGAAATGTAATGCTCGCAGGGCGGTGGTTTGAGCCTGCCAAGTCGCCCACATGGTATTACCCAAGGATCTGCGTCGTGGTGGGAACCACGGGGGTGGGTGGGATGACGTAGTTATAACACGAGTACCCCCCAAACTGAATGAATGCGTCTGACATCTTATTCTTTCTGTTCGTTTGGGGTATGTTTCTTGTATCGCGATAGTACACCGTATCGCTTACCACGAAAAGCAACGCTACTTCCTTTTCTGAACCCCTCCCTCCCCGCCTGTATACCCGCCACGACGCGGATCCGTGGAACATTGGAGTCCTTTTCAAGGAAGGTGGTTTGGTTTCCAAACGCACCCCGTCGCATGGAGAGCGACTTCCTGCTGTACCGATATATGTTTATTATTTATACTGTACGGATTATGATTTCGGGAGATACGGCGAGAGTTTTTTTTTAGCTGAGCGGTGCGGCGAGTGAAGCCGTTCAGTGCGGTTCCTCCTCGCATTGGGAAAAGTTAATACTCCACAAAAATAACGTCTAACGCAGTAATTGGTTTGGTCCGCCTTCGCCCTCTGTTCGGCTATCCCATTGCTGGGTCCAATGGAAATGCTGCTCTTCTTCTTCCGGTTCTGTTGCTTCTCATGTATTCCCGTATGGAGGATGCGGCGGACTTGTCGTGATATTTATTTTGTTGGATAGTCTATGAGAGCTCTCTCGCTCTCTGTGTTGATTTACAGAACAACAAAGAAAAACAAACTCTGAAGTGTGAATGGGGCCAACACTGCCCCTCATAGTAAGGTGACGAAAAAAATAGAAATAGAAAAATAAATTCCAACGAGTGAGTACATAGCGGACCACCGCACCCAGAAGGAAAAATGCAATGAATAATAATAATGAACAATTAATTAATAATAATAACATTATTATTAATTAATACTAATAATGAATAATTAAAAAAAGAATCGGATTGAGTTAGACAATTGGAGGCAGACGCTGGGCGGCATCGCGCTGGTACGAGGTCTCGTGCCGTCGGCACAGGCTCTCGCGCCTGCAGCGCACGACGCCGACCCATTCGGCCCTCGCGGCGCCGAAGCCCTCCTGCGCCACGAGGTCGTCCGTCATGAGGACGGCGGCTCCCCGGCCGGCGACGGCGTCCAACTACGACGCCTCCAGGCGAGCAGCGATACCGTGCGGGTGAAGAGATGCAGCGCCTGCTTCCCTCTGCTCTTCCGCTGCCTCCAGCGCCTCACCAGCCGAGCCGCCAGCGAAGAGGCCCCCCGCCTCACCTGGCGGCGAGCCGCCTCGAGCGCGTCCCCCTCCTCTGCCAGGCACGGCAGCCCGCCGCGGAGGGAGCACCAGCTGCGGGCAGCGGCACTCCAGCAGCCCCCGCAGCACCGCAAGGTCCTCCGCCCGCCTCCCCGGCACCGCCACGCTGCCGTCCGCCCACGGCTGCGCCGCCAGCTCGAGGGGAGCCACCCACCCGCCGAGAAGGGGCATTCCACTGCCTGCAGCGTGGCGGCGCACTCGTCCACGCTCGGACGCGAATGGGACGCCGGCGCCCCCGTCGCCGCCACGCTGAGACGGCGGCTGCCCTCGCGGAGGCCCTTCAGCGCGAAGCTCGTGGGGGCGAAAGACATGGGCGAAGCGTAACAATTCGTCTGGCTACGAAAATGAAAAAAAAAACTGAATAGAGAAACAGTGTGTGTGGCTGTGTGGGTTTGCACAGGAGAGAGAGAGAGAGAGAGAGAGAGAGAGAGAGATGGCTGAGTCGTCGCGGGAGGAGAAGGCGCACAGATCTCCCACTTTGTATTCTGAAGAGCAGGTGAAGAAGAAGGCTTTGGAAATACGAAGCCCTCCGAGTAGTATAGATGAAAAGGGCTCATGAAGACGCCCTATAGGTGAAAATCTAGTGAAGGCTATGGAAGCACGATGACCTCTGTGATTGAAAAAGAACAAAAAAGGAACTAAAAGTAGACAAATATATTTAATTTCGCTTCAAATGCTTCAGCGTCTGGCAATGCGAGTTGAAGAGCAAAAGCCTTGTTCCCTTTCCCTCAGCCTCCTCTTCTCCGCCTGCTCCACACGCTGCTCGAGGGAGGCAATGGCAGCGGCCGCCTTGTCCTCCGCCTGCTTCGCGTCGGCAGCGGCCTCTGCCAGCTGCGCCAGGAGCCTCTCCCGCTACCCTCCGAGTAGTAGAGATGAAAAGGGCTCATGAAGGCGCCCTATAGGTGAAATGATGATGATCATGATGCCGTGGGGGAGAGAGCCCAGTTCTCCACTACCAGCGGCAGGGCACACCGCTGACGCGAGTTCCAGAGCCTGGCGCGCCTCTGCCGGCTGCGCCGGGAGCCTCTCCCGCTCCCTTTCGGCGGCAGCAAGCTCCTGCGCCAGCGTCTCCTCCAGGCCGTTGATCTGCTGCCGCAGAGGCGTGCTCTCCCGGCGGCCCTACCGCGACGTTCCTCGAGGTCGCGGACCTGCAACGCCAACTCCAGGCACCTCGCACTACGCTCCATCGTTTCAGCACGATTTTGTGGAAGCTTGCGAAAGGAATAATGAAATGAAATGTAATGCTCGCAGGGCGGTGGTTTGAGCCTGCCAAGTCGCCCACATGGTATTACCCAAGGATCTGCGTCGTGGTGGGAACCACGGGGGTGGGTGGGATGACGTAGTTATAACACGAGTACCCCCCAAACTGGATGAATGCGTCTGACATCTTATTCTTTCTGTTCGTTTGGGGTATGTTTCTTGTATCGCGATAGTACACCGTATCGCTTACCACGAGAAGCAACGCTACTTCCTTTTCTGAACCCCCCCCCCCCCGCCTGTATACCCGCCACGACGCGGATCCGTGGAACATTGGAGTCCTTTTCAAGGAAGGTGGTTTGGTTTCCAAACGCACCCCGTCGCGTGGAGAGCGACTTCCTGCTGTACCGATATATGTTTATTATTTATACTGTACGGATTATGATTTCGGGAGATACGGCGAGAGTTTTTTTTTAGCTGAGCGGTGCGGCGAGTGAAGCCGTTCAGTGCGGTTCCTCCTCGCATTGGGAAAAATTGAACACCACAAAAATAACGTCTAACGCATTAACTGGTTTGGTCCGCCTTCGCCCTCTGTTCGGCTATCCCATTGCTGGGTCCAATGGAAATGCTGCTCTTCTTCTTCCGGTTCTGTTGCTTCTCATGTATTCCCGTATGGAGGATGCGGCGGACTTGTCGTGATATTTGTTTTGTTGGATAGTTAATGCCGACGAAGATTGCATAGATTCTCAAACTTGTGTGCACCACGGCAGAAATACAAAGAGTATACTGAACTCCGGATACATTTGTTTATTATTTTGTAAGTGAGGAAAACATCACACAGCACATCTCAAAAAACCTCAAAAGAACGTTTGTACAGGGAGAAAGGAAATAATAGAAGTACAGAAAGAACAATGCACAGCTAGGCTCCACACGTCTCGCGAAGGGGTAGTTTTTGCTGGCCGAAAAACACCCAGGCTTGGAAAAATTCATTTTTTCCAAGGATCCGCGAACTGCCTTTGGAGGCATGATATCTTGCAATTAAGAAAAAATAAAATATATCTTCTAACGAGAAATCGAGTAAAAACTGACAACAATCGTTTTATCTTTAAACAACAATCTTTTTTCAAAACACCAAAAGACAAACTGCAGGCAGTTTGTCGAGGCAAGCGAAACCTAACTGCGCGTAAGAACTAATAACAGAAAAAGGAACAGGCAGAGTACAAGCATAATATATGTATTTCTCGCAAACAAGTTGAGAAACCACAAATTGCACATCCACCTATCAACTGGTGGCATACTCTAAGCACTTATCGCTCATTTCATTCCATTTTCTTTCTCCAGTTCTTTCTCAGTATTCCTCTCACAGGCTTCCAAAATCGCGACCAGCGCTTTGGTCCCTTCACAGATGTGGGAATCGTGAAGAAGAGCTCAGCAGACGCCCGGCTTCCAGAAAACAAACTCTGAAGTGTGAATGGGGCCAACACTGCCCCTCATAGTAAGGTGACGAAAAAAATAGAAATAGAAAAATAAATTCCAACGAGTGAGTACATAGCGGACCACCGCACCCAGAAGGAAAAAGGCAATGAATAAAAAAAAACAAAAAATCTGAAACAAGGAGGGGCCAGACGCTGGGCGGCATCGCGCTGGTACGAGGTCTCGTGCCGTCGGCACAGGCTCTCGCGCCTGCAGCGCACGACGCCGACCCATTCGGCCCTCGCGGCCCCGAAGCCCTCCTGCGCAACGAGGTCGTCCGTCTCGAGGACGGCGGCTCCCCGGCCGGCAATGGCGTCCAACTACGACGCCGCTGCGCGTTACAGGTGAGGCCCGCACTGCTCCGCCCACTGCCGGAGAGCAGCGGCGGCACTCGGCGACGATCTGCTCCACAGAGTCCGGTAGAGCAGGTGCCCGCGCTGCCGGTGCCTCGCAGGGGGCGAGCAGCGATACGGTCCGGGTAAAGAGATGCAGTGCCTGCTTCCCTCTGCTCTTCCGCTGCCTCCAGCGCCTCACCAGCCGTGCCCGCCAGAGAAGAGGCCCCCCGCCTCACCTGGCGGCAAGCCGCCTCCAGCGCGTCCCCCTCCTCTGCCAGGCACGGCAGCCCGCCGCGGAGGGAGCACCAGCTGCGGGCAGCGGCACTCCAGCAGCCCCCGCAGCACCGCAAGGTCCTCCGCCCGCCTCCCCGGCACCGCCACGCTGCCGTCCGCCCACGGCTGCGCCGCCAGCTCGAGGGGAGCCACCCACCCCGCCGAGAAAGGGGCATTCCACTGCCTGCAGCGTGGCGGCGCACTCGTCCACGCTCGGACGCGAATGGGCCGCCGGCGCCCCCGTCGCCGCCACGCTGAGACGGCGGCTGCCCTCGCGGAGGCCCTTCAGCGCGAAGCTCGTGGGGGCGAAAGACATGGGCGAAGCGTAACAATTCGTCTGGCTACGAAAATGAAAAAAAAAAAAACTGAATAGAGAAACTGTGTGTGTGGCTGTGTGGGTTTGCACAGGAGAGAGAGAGAGAGAGAGAGAGATGGCTGAGTCGTCGCGGGAGGAGAAGGCGCACAGATCTCCCACTTTGTATTCTGAAGAGCAGGTGAAGAAGAAGGCTTTGGAAATACGAAGCCCTCCGAGTAGTATAGATGAAAAGGGCTCATGAAGACGCCCTATAGGTGAAAATCTAGTGAAGGCTATGGAAGCACGATGACCTCTGTGATTGAAAAAGAACAAAAAAGGAACTAAAAGTAGACAAATATATATAATTTCGCTTCAAATGCTTCAGCGTCTGGTAATGCGAGTTGAAGAGCAAAAGCCTTGTTCCCTTCCCTCAGCCTCCTCTTCTCCGCCTGCTCCACACGCTGCTCGAGGGAGGCAATGGCAGCGGCCGCCTTGTCCTCCGCCTGCTTCGCGTCGGCAGCGGCCTCTGCCAGCTGCGCCAGGAGCCTCTCCCGCTCCCTTTCGGCGGCAGCAAGCTCCTGCGCCAGCGTCTCCTCCAGGCCGTTGATCTGCTGCCGCAGAGGCGTGCTCCCCGGCGGCCCTACCGCGACGTTCCTCGAGGTCGCGGACCTGCAACGCCAACTCCAGGCACCTCGCACTACGCTCCATCGTTTCAGCACGATTTTGTGGAAGCTTGCGAAAGGAATAATGAAATGAAATGTAATGCTCGCAGGGCGGTGGTTTGAGCCTGCCAAGTCGCCCACATGGTATTACCCAAGGATCTGCGTCGTGGTGGGAACCACGGGGGTGGGTGGGATGACGTAGTTATAACACGAGTACCCCCCAAACTGGATGAATGCGTCTGACATCTTATTCTTTCTGTTCGTTTGGGGTATGTTTCTTGTGTCGCGATAGTACACCGTATCGCTTACCACGAGAAGCAACGCTACTTCCTTTTCTGAACCCCATCCCTTCCCCCCCCCCGCCTGTATACCCGCCACGACGCGGATCCGTGGAACATTGGAGTCCTTTTCAGGGAAGGTGGTTTGGTTTCCAAACGCACCCCTTCGCGTGGAGAGCGACTTCTGCTGTACCGATATATGTTTATTATTTATACTGTACGGATTATGATTTCGGGAGATACGGCGAGAGTTTTTTTTTTAGCTGAGCGGTGCGGCGAGTGAAGCCGTTCAGTGCGGTTCCTCCTCGCATTGGGAAAAATTGAACACCACAAAAATAACGTCTAACGCATTAACTGGTTTGGTCCGCCTTCGCCCTCTGTTCGGCTATCCCATTGCTGGGTCTAATGGAAATGCTGCTCTTCTTCTTCCGGTTCTGTTGCTTCTCATGTATTCCCGTATGGAGGATGCGGCGGACTTGTCGTGATATTTATTTTGTTGGATAGTCTATGAGAGCTCTCTCGCTCTCTGTGTTGATTTATAGAACACCAAAGGAAAACAAACTCTGAAGTGTGAATGGGGCCAACACTGCCCCTCATAGTAAGGTGACGAAAAAAATAGAAATAGAAAAATAAATTCCAACGAGTGAGTACATAGCGGAACACCGCACCCAGAAGGAAAAATGCAATGAATAATAATAATGAACAATTAATTAATAATAATAATATTATTATTAATTAATACTAATAATGAATAATTAAAAAAAAGAATCGGATTGAGTTAGACAATTGGAGGCAGACGCTGGGCGGCATCGCGCTGGTACGAGGTCTCGTGCCTGCAGCGCACGACGCCGACCCATTCGGCCCTCGCGGCGCCGAGGCCCTCCTGCGCCACGAGGACGTCCGTCTCGAGGACGGCAGCTCCCCGGCCGGCAATGGCGTCCAACTACGACGCCTCCAGGCGAGCAGCGATACCGTGCGGGTGAAGAGATGCAGCGCCTGCTTCCCTCTGCTCTTCCGCTGCCTCCAGCGCCTCACCAGCCGAGCCGCCAGAGAAGAGGCCCCCCGCCTCACCTGGCGGCGAGCCGCCTCGAGCGCGTCCCCCTCCTCTGCCAGGCACGGCAGCCCGCCGCGGAGGGAGCACCAGCTGCGGGCAGCGGCACTCCAGCAGCCCCCGCAGCACCGCAAGGTCCTCCGCCCGCCTCCCCGGCACCGCCACGCTGCCGTCCGCCCACGGCTGCGCCGCCAGCTCGAGGGGAGCCACCCACCCCGCCGAGAAAGGGGCATTCCACTGCCTGCAGCGTGGCGGCGCACTCGTCTACGCTCGGACGCGAATGGGCCGCCGGCGCCCCCGTCGCCGCCACGTTGAGACGGCGGCTGCCCTCGCGGAGGCCCTTCAGCGCGAAGCTCGTGGGGGCGAAAGACATGGGCGAAGCGTAACAATTCGTCTGGCTACGAAAATGAAAAAAAAAAACTGAATAGAGAAACAGTGTGTGTGGCTGTGTGGGTTTGCACAGAGAGAGAGAGAGAGAGAGAGAGAGAGAGAGATGGCTGAGTCGTCGCGGGAGGAGAAGGCGCACAGAGCTCCCACTTTGTATTCTGAAGAGCAGGTGAAGAAGAAGGCTTTGGAAATACGAAGCCCTCCGAGTAGTATAGATGAAAAGGGCTCATGAAGACGCCCTATAGGTGAAAATCTAGTGAAGGCTATGGAAGCACGATGACCTCTGTGATTGAAAAAGAACAAAAAAGGAACTAAAAGTAGACAAATATATATATAATTTCGCTTCAAATGCTTCAGCGTCTGGTAATGCGAGTTGAAGAGCAAAAGCCTTGTTCCCTTTCCCTCAGCCTCCTCTTCTCCGCCTGCTCCACACGCTGCTCGAGGGAGGCAATGGCAGCGGCCGCCTTGTCCTCCGCCTGCTTCGCGTCGGCAGCGGCCTCTGCCAGCTGCGCCAGGAGCCTCTCCCGCTACCCTCCGAGTAGTAGAGATGAAAAGGGCTCATGAAGGCGCCCTATAGGTGAAATGATGATGATCATGATGCCGTGGGGGAGAGAGCCCAGTTCTCCACTACCAGCGGCAGGGCACACCGCTGACGCGAGTTCCAGAGCCTGGCGCGCCTCTGCCGGCTGCGCCGGGAGCCTCTCCCGCTCCCTTTCGGCGGCAGCAAGCTCCTGCGCCAGCGTCTCCTCCAGGCCGTTGATCTGCTGCCGCAGAGGCGTGCTCTCCCCGGCGGCCCTACCGCGACGTTCCTCGAGGTCGCGGACCTGCAACGCCAACTCCAGGCACCTCGCACTACGCTCCATCGTTTCAGCACGATTTTGTGGAAGCTTGCGAAAGGAATAATGAAATGAAATGTAATGCTCGCAGGGCGGTGGTTTGAGCCTGCCAAGTCGCCCACATGGTATTACCCAAGGATCTGCGTCGTGGTGGGAACCACGGGGGGTGGGTGGGATGACGTAGTTATAACACGAGTACCCCCCAAACTGGATGAATGCGTCTGACATCTTATTCTTTCTGTTCGTTTGGGGTATGTTTCTTGTATCGCGATAGTACACCGTATCGCTTACCACGAGAAGCAACGCTACCTGCTTTTCTGAACCCCCTCCCCTCCCCCTCCCCCCTCCTGTATACCCGCCACGACGCGGATCCGTGGAATATTGGAGTCCTTTTCAGGGAAGGTGGTTTGGTTTCCAAACGCACCCCGTCGCGTGGAGAGCGACTTTCTGCTGTACCGATATATGTTTATTATTTATACTGTACGGATTATGATTTCGGGAGATACGGCGAGAGTTTTTTTTTTTAGCTGAGCGGTGCGGCGAGTGAAGCCGTTCAGTGCGGTTCCTCCTCGCATTGGGAATAATTGAACACCACAAAAATAACGTCTAACGCATTAACTGGTTTGGTCCGCCTTCGCCCTCTGTTCGGCTATCCCATTGCTGGGTCTAATGGAAATGCTGCTCTTCTTCTTCCGGTTCTGTTGCTTCTCATGTATTCCCGTATGGAGGATGCGGCGGACTTGTCGTGATATTTATTTTGTTGGATAGTCTATGAGAGCTCTCTCGCTCTCTGTGTGGATTTATAGAACACCAAAGGAAAACAAACTCTGAAGTGTGAATGGGGCCAACACTGCCCCTCATAGTAAGGTGACGAAAAAAATAGAAATAGAAAAATAAATTCCAACGAGTGAGTACATAGCGGAACACCGCACCCAGAAGGAAAAATGCAATGAATAATAATAATGAACAATTAATTAATAATAATAATATTATTATTAATTAATACTAATAATGAATAATTAAAAAAAGAATCGGATTGAGTTAGACAATTGGAGGCAGACGCTGGGCGGCATCGCGCTGGTACGAGGTCTCGTGCCGTCGGCACAGGCTCTCGCGCCTGCAGCGCACGACGCCGACCCATTCGGCCCTCGCGGCGCCGAAGCCCTCCTGCGCCACGAGGTCGTCCGTCATGAGGACGGCGGCTCCCCGGCCGGCGACGGCGTCCAACTACGACGCCTCCAGGCGAGCAGCGATACCGTGCGGGTGAAGAGATGCAGTGCCTGCTTCCCTCTGCTCTTCTGCTGCCTTCGCCGCCGCCTTCGCCGCCGCTGCCTCCAGCGCCTCACCAGCCGTGCCCGCCAGAGAAGAGGCCCCCCGCCTCACCTGGCGGCGAGCCGCCTCCAGCGCGTCCCCCTCCTCTGCCAGGCACGGCAGCGCGCCGCGGAGGGAGCACCAGCTGCTGGCAGCGGCACTCCAGCAGCCCCCGCAGCACCGCAAGGTCCTCCGCCCGCCTCCCCGGCACCGCCACGCTGCCGTCCGCCCACGGCTGCGCCGCCAGCTCGAGGGGAGCCACCCACCCCGCCGAGAAAGGGGCATTCCACTGCCTGCAGCGTGGCGGCGCACTCGTCTACGCTCGGACGCGAATGGGCCGCCGGCGCCCCCGTCGCCGCCACGTTGAGACGGCGGCTGCCCTCGCGGAGGCCCTTCAGCGCGAAGCTCGTGGGGGCGAAAGACATGGGCGAAGCGTAACAATTCGTCTGGCTACGAAAAAAAAAAAAACTGAATAGAGAAACAGTGTGTGTGGCTGTGTGGGTTTGCACAGAGAGAGAGAGAGAGAGAGAGAGAGAGAGATGGCTGAGTCGTCGCGGGAGGAGAAGGCGCGCAGAGCTCCCACTTTGTATTCTGAAGAGCAGGTGAAGAAGAAGGCTTTGGAAATACGAAGCCCTCCGAGTAGTATAGATGAAAAGGGCTCATGAAGACGCCCTATAGGTGAAAATCTAGTGAAGGCTATGGAAGCACGATGACCTCTGTGATTGAAAAAGAACAAAAAAGGAACTAAAAGTAGACAAATATATATATAATTTCGCTTCAAATGCTTCAGCGTCTGGTAATGCGAGTTGAAGAGCAAAAGCCTTGTTCCCTTTCCCTCAGCCTCCTCTTCTCCGCCTGCTCCACACGCTGCTCGAGGGAGGCAATGGCAGCGGCCGCCTTGTCCTCCGCCTGCTTCGCGTCGGCAGCGGCCGCTGCCAGCTGCGCCAGGAGCCTCTCCCGCTACCCTCCGAGTAGTAGAGATGAAAAGGGCTCATGAAGGCGCCCTATAGGTGAAATGATGATGATCATGATGCCGTGGGGGAGAGAGCCCAGTTCTCCACTACCAGCGGCAGGGCACACCGCTGACGCGAGTTCCAGAGCCTGGCGCGCCTCTGCCGGCTGCGCCGGGAGCCTCTCCCGCTCCCTTTCGGCGGCAGCAAGCTCCTGCGCCAGCGTCTCCTCCAGGCCGTTGATCTGCTGCCGCAGAGGCGTGCTCTCCCCGGCGGCCCTACCGCGACGTTCCTCGAGGTCGCGGACCTGCAACGCCAACTCCAGGCACCTCGCACTACGCTCCATCGTTTCAGCACGATTTTGTGGAAGCTTGCGAAAGGAATAATGAAATGAAATGTAATGCTCGCAGGGCGGTGGTTTGAGCCTGCCAAGTCGCCCACATGGTATTACCCAAGGATCTGCGTCGTGGTGGGAACCACGGGGGTGGGTGGGATGACGTAGTTATAACACGAGTACCCCCCAAACTGGATGAATGCGTCTGACATCTTATTCTTTCTGTTCGTTTGGGGTATGTTTCTTGTGTCGCGATAGTACACCGTATCGCTTACCACGAGAAGCAACGCTACTTCCTTTTCTGAACCCTCCCTCCCCGCCTGTATACCCGCCACGACGCGGATCCGTGGAACATTTGAGTCCTTTTCAAGGAAGGTGGTTTGGTTTCCAAACGCATCCCTTCGCGTGGAGAGCGACTTCCTGCTGTACCGATATCTGTTTATTATTTATACTGTAAGGATTATTATTTCGGGAGATACGGCGAGAGTTTTTTTTTAGCTGAGCGGTGCGGCGAGTGAAGCCGTTCAGTGCGGTTCCTCCTCGCATTGGGAAAAGTTAAACACCACAAAAATAACGTCTAACGCAGTAATTGGTTTGGTCCGCCTTCGCCCTCTGTTCGGCTATCCCATTTCTGGGTCCAATGGAAATGCTGCTGTTCTTCTTCTTCCGGTTCTGTTGCTTCTCATGTATTCCCGTATGGAGGATGCGGCGGACTTGTCGTGATATTTATTTTGTTGGATAGTCTATGAGAGCTCTCTCGCTCTCTGTGTAGATTTATAGAACACCAAAGGAAAACAAACTCTGAAGTGTGAATGGGGCCAACACTGCCCCTCATAGTAAGGTGACGAAAAAAATAGAAATAGAAAAATAAGTTCCAACGAGTGAGTACATAGCGGACCACCGCACCCAGAAGGAAAAAGGCAATGAATAATAATAATGAACAATTAATTAATAATAATAACATTATTATTAATTAATACTAATAATGAATAATTAAAAAAAGAATCGGATTGAGTTACACAATTGGAGGCAGACGCTGGGCGGCATCGCGCTGGTACGAGGTCTCGTGCCGTCGGCACAGGCTCTCGCGCCTGCAGCGCACGACGCCGACCCATTCGGCCCTCGCGGCGCCGAAGCCCTCCTGCGCCACGAGGTCGTCCGTCATGAGGACGGCGGCTCCCCGGCCGGCGACGGCGTCCAACTACGACGCCTCCAGGCGAGCAGCGATACCGTGCGGGTGAAGAGATGCAGTGCTTCCCTCTGCTCTTCTGCTGCCTTCGCCGCCGCCTTCGCCGCCGCTGCCTCCAGCGCCTCACCAGCCGTGCCCGCCAGAGAAGAGGCCCCCCGCCTCACCTGGCGGCGAGCCGCCTCCAGCGCGTCCCCCTCCTCTGCCAGGCACGGCAGCGCGCCGCGGAGGGAGCACCAGCTGCTGGCAGCGGCACTCCAGCAGCCCCCGCAGCACCGCAAGGTCCTCCGCCCGCCTCCCCGGCACCGCCACGCTGCCGTCCGCCCACGGCTGCGCCGCCAGCTCGAGGGGAGCCACCCACCCCGCCGAGAAAGGGGCATTCCACTGCCTGCAGCGTGGCGGCGCACTCGTCTACGCTCGGACGCGAATGGGCCGCCGGCGCCCCCGTCGCCGCCACGTTGAGACGGCGGCTGCCCTCGCGGAGGCCCTTCAGCGCGAAGCTCGTGGGGGCGAAAGACATGGGCGAAGCGTAACAATTCGTCTGGCTACGAAAATGAAAAAAAAAACTGAATAGAGAAACAGTGTGTGTGGCTGTGTGGGTTTGCACAGGAGAGAGAGAGAGAGAGAGAGAGAGAGAGAGAGATGGCTGAGTCGTCGCGGGAGGAGAAGGCGCGCAGAGCTCCCACTTTGTATTCTGAAGAGCAGGTGAAGAAGAAGGCTTTGGAAATACGAAGCCCTCCGAGTAGTATAGATGAAAAGGGCTCATGAAGACGCCCTATAGGTGAAAATCTAGTGAAGGCTATGGAAGCACGATGACCTCTGTGATTGAAAAAGAACAAAAAAGGAACTAAAAGTAGACAAATATATATATAATTTCGCTTCAAATGCTTCAGCGTCTGGTAATGCGAGTTGAAGAGCAAAAGCCTTGTTCCCTTTCCCTCAGCCTCCTCTTCTCCGCCTGCTCCACACGCTGCTCGAGGGAGGCAATGGCAGCGGCCGCCTTGTCCTCCGCCTGCTTCGCGTCGGCAGCGGCCTCTGCCAGCTGCGCCGGGAGCCTCTCCCGCTCCCTTTCGGCGGCAGCAAGCTCCTGCGCCAGCGTCTCCTCCAGGCCGTTGATCTGCTGCCGCAGAGGCGTGCTCTCCCCGGCGGCCCTACCGCGACGTTCCTCGAGGTCGCGGACCTGCAACGCCAACTCCAGGCACCTCGCACTACGCTCCATCGTTTCAGCACGATTTTGTGGAAGCTTGCGAAAGGAATAATGAAATGAAATGTAATGCTCGCAGGGCGGTGGTTTGAGCCTGCCAAGTCGCCCACATGGTATTACCCAAGGATCTGCGTCGTGGTGGGAACCACGGGGGTGGGTGGGATGACGTAGTTATAACACGAGTACCCCCCAAACTGGATGAATGCGTCTGACATCTTATTCTTTCTGTTCGTTTGGGGTATGTTTCTTGTGTCGCGATAGTACACCGTATCGCTTACCACGAGAAGCAACGCTACTTCCTTTTCTGAACCTCCTCCCCCCCCGCCTGTATACCCGCCACGACGCGGATCCGTGGAACATTGGAGTCCTTTTCAAGGAAGGTGGTTTGGTTTCCAAACGCACCCCGTCGCGTGGAGAGCGACTTCCTGCTGTACCGATATATGTTTATTATTTATACTGTACGGATTATGATTTCGGGAGATACGGCGAGAGTTTTTTTTTAGCTGAGCGGTGCGGCGAGTGAAGCCGTTCAGTGCGGTTCCTCCTCGCATTGGGAATAATTGAACACCACAAAAATAACGTCTAACGCATTAACTGGTTTGGTCCGCCTTCGCCCTCTGTTCGGCTATCCCATTGCTGGGTCTAATGGAAATGCTGCTCTTCTTCTTCCGGTTCTGTTGCTTCTCATGTATTCCCGTATGGAGGATGCGGCGGACGCGTCGTGATATTTGTTTTGTTGGATAGTCTATGAGAGCTCTCTCGCTCTCTGTGTTGATTTACAGAACAACAAAGAAAAACAAACTCTGAAGTGTGAATGGGGCCAACACTGCCCCTCATAGTAAGGTGACGAAAAAAATAGAAATAGAAAAATAAGTTCCAACGAGTGAGTACATAGCGGAACACCGCACCCAGAAGGAAAAAGGCAATGAATAATAATAATGAACAATTAATTAATAATAATAATATTATTATTAATTAATACTAATAATGAATAATTAAAAAAAGAATCGGATTGAGTTAGACAATTGGAGGCAGACGCTGGGCGGCATCGCGCTGGTACGAGGTCTCGTGCTGTCGGCACAGGCTCTCGCGCCTGCAGCGCACGACGCCGACCCATTCGGCCCTCGCGGCGCCGAAGCCCTCCTGCGCCACGAGGTCGTCCGTCATGAGGACGGCGGTTCCCCGGCCGGCGACGGCGTCCAACTACGACGCCTCCAGGCGAGCAGCGATACCGTGCGGGTGAAGAGATGCAGCGCCTGCTTCCCTCTGCTCTTCCGCTGCCTCCAGCGCCTCACCAGCCGAGCCGCCAGAGAAGAGGCCCCCCGCCTCACCTGGCGGCGAGCCGCCTCGAGCGCGTCCCCCTCCTCTACCAGGCACGGCAGCCCGCCGCGGAGGGAGCACCAGCTGCGGGCAGCGGCACTCCAGCAGCCCCCGCAGCACCGCAAGGTCCTCCGCCCGCCTCCCCGGCACCGCCACGCTGCCGTCCGCCCACGGCTGCGCCGCCAGCTCGAGGGGAGCCACCCACCCCGCCGAGAAAGGGGCATTCCACTGCCTGCAGCGTGGCGGCGCACTCGTCCACGCTCGGACGCGAATGGGACGCCGGCGCCCCCGTCGCCGCCACGTTGAGACGGCGGCTGCCCTCGCGGAGGCCCTTCAGCACGAAGCTCGTGGGGGCGAAAGACATGGGCGAAGCGTAACAATTCGTCTGGCTACGAAAATAAATAAATAAAAAAAAAACTGAATAGAGAAACAGTGTGTGTGGCTGTGTGGGTTTGCACAGGAGAGAGAGAGAGAGAGAGAGAGAGAGAGAGAGAGATGGCTGAGTCGTCGCGGGAGGAGAAGGCGCGCAGAGCTCCCACTTTGTATTCTGAAGAGCAGGTGAAGAAGAAGGCTTTGGAAATACGAAGCCCTCCGAGTAGTATAGATGAAAAGGGCTCATGAAGACGCCCTATAGGTGAAAATCTAGTGAAGGCTATGGAAGCACGATGACCTCTGTGATTGAAAAAGAACAAAAAAGGAACTAAAAGTAGACAAATATATATATAATTTCGCTTCAAATGCTTCAGCGTCTGGTAATGCGAGTTGAAGAGCAAAAGCCTTGTTCCCTTTCCCTCAGCCTCCTCTTCTCCGCCTGCTCCACACGCTGCTCGAGGGAGGCAATGGCAGCGGCCGCCTTGTCCTCCGCCTGCTTCGCGTCGGCAGCGGCCTCTGCCAGCTGCGCCAGGAGCCTCTCCCGCTACCCTCCGAGTAGTAGAGATGAAAAGGGCTCATGAAGGCGCCCTATAGGTGAAATGATGATGATCATGATGCCGTGGGGGAGAGAGCCCAGTTCTCCACTACCAGCGGCAGGGCACACCGCTGACGCGAGTTCCAGAGCCTGGCGCGCCTCTGCCGGCTGCGCCGGGAGCCTCCCGCTCCCTTTCGGCGGCAGCAAGCTCCTGCGCCAGCGTCTCCTCCAGGCCGTTGATCTGCTGCCGCAGAGGCGTGCTCTCCCCGGCGGCCCTACCGCGACGTTCCTCGAGGTCGCGGACCTGCAACGCCAACTCCAGGCACCTCGCACTACGCTCCATCGTTTCAGCACGATTTTGTGGAAGCTTGCGAAAGGAATAATGAAATGAAATGTAATGCTCGCAGGGCGGTGGTTTGAGCCTGCCAAGTCGCCCACATGGTATTACCCAAGGATCTGCGTCGTGGTGGGAACCACGGGGGTGGGTGGGATGACGTAGTTATAACACGAGTACCCCCCAAACTGGATGAATGCGTCTGACATCTTATTCTTTCTGTTCGTTTGGGGTATGTTTCTTGTGTCGCGATAGTACACCGTATCGCTTACCACGAGAAGCAACGCTACTTCCTTTTCTGAACCCTCCCTCCCCGCCTGTATACCCGCCACGACGCGGATCCGTGGAACATTGGAGTCCTTTTCAGGGAAGGTGGTTTGGTTTCCAAACGCACCCCTTCGCGTGGAGAGCGACTTCTGCTGTACCGATATATGTTTATTATTTATGCTGTACGCATTATGTTATAGGGAGATACGGCGAGAGTTTTTTTTTTAGCTGAGCGGTGCGGCGAGTGAAGCCGTTCAGTGCGGTTCCTCCTCGCATTGGGAAAAATTGAACACCACAAAAATAACGTCTAACGCATTAACTGGTTTGGTCCGCCTTCGCCCTCTGTTCGGCTATCCCATTGCTGGGTCTAATGGAAATGCTGCTCTTCTTCTTCCGGTTCTGTTGCTTCTCATGTATTCCCGTATGGATGCGGCGGACTTGTCGTGATATTTGTTTTGTTGGATAGTTAATGCCGACGAAGATCGCATAGATTCTCAAACTTGTGTGCACTACTGCAGAAATACAAAGAGTATACTGAACTCCGGATACATTTGTGTATTATTTTGTAAGTGAGGAAAACATCACACAGCACATCTCAAAAACCCTCAAAAGAACGTTTGTACAGGGAGAAAGGAAATAATAGAAGTACAGAAAGAACAATGCACAGCTAGGCTCCACACGTCTCGCGAAGGGGTAGTTTTTGCTGGCCGAAAACCACCCAGGCTTGGAAAAACTCATTTTTTTCGAGGATCCGCGAACTGCCTTCGGAGGCATGATATCTTGCAATTAAGAAAAAAATAAAATATATCTTTTAACGAGAAATCGAGTAAAAACTGACAACAATCGTTTTATCTTTAAACAACAATCTTTTTTCAAAACACCAAAAGACAAACTGCAGGCAGTTTGTCGAGGCAAGCGAAACCTAACTGCACGTTATATATAATAACAGAAAAAGGAACAGGCAGAGTACAAGCATAATATATGTATTTCTCCTAAACAAGTTGAGAAACCACAAATCGCACATCCACCTATCAATTGGTGGCATATTCTAAATACTTATCGCTCATTTCATTCCATTTTCTTTCTCCAGTTCTTTCTCAGTATTCCTCTCACAGGCTTCCAAAATCGCGACCATCGCTTTGGGCCCTTCACAGATGTGGGAATCGTGAAGAAGGGCTCAGCAGACGCCCGGCTTCCAGAAAACAAACTCTGAAGTGTGAATGGGGCCAACACTGCCCCTCATAGTAAGGTGACGAAAAAAATAGAAATAGAAAAATAAGTTCCAACGAGTGAGTACATAGCGGAACACCGCACCCACAAGGAAAAAGGCAATGAATAAAAAAAAAACAAAAAATCTGAAACAAGGAGGGGCCAGACGCTGGGCGGCATCGCGCTGGTACGAGGTCTCGTGCCGTCGGCACAGGCTCTCGCGCCTGCAGCGCACGACGCCGACCCATTCGGCCCTCGCGGCGCCGAAGCCCTCCTGCGCCACGAGGACGTCCGTCTCGAGGACGGCGGCTCCCCGGCCGGCGACGGCGTCCAACTACGACGCCTCCAGGCGAGCAGCGATACCGTGCGGGTGAAGAGATGCAGCGCCTGCTTCCCTCTGCTCTTCCGCTGCCTCCAGCGCCTCACCAGCCGAGCCGCCAGAGAAGAGGCCCCCCGCCTCACCTGGCGGCGAGCCGCCTCGAGCGCGTCCCCCTCCTCTGCCAGGCACGGCACCCCGCCGCGGAGGGAGCACCAGCTGCTGGCAGCGGCACTCCAGCAGCCCCCGCAGCACCGCAAGGTCCTCCGCCCGCCTCCCCGGCACCGCCACGCTGCCGTCCGCCCACGGCTGCGCCGCCAGCTCGAGGGGAGCCGCCCACCCCGCCGAGAAAGGGGCATTCCACTGCCTGCAGCGTGGCGGCGCACTCGTCCACGCTCGGACGCGAATGGGACGCCGGCGCCCCCGTCGCCGCCACGTTGAGACGGCGGCTGCCCTCGCGGAGGCCCTTCAGCGCGAAGCTCGTGGGGGCGAAAGACATGGGCGAAGCGTAACAATTCGTCTGGCTACGAAAATGAAAAAAAAACTGAATAGAGAAACAGTGTGTGTGGCTGTGTGGGTTTGCACAGAGAGAGAGAGAGAGAGAGAGAGAGAGAGATGGCTGAGTCGTCGCGGGAGGAGAAGGCGCGCAGAGCTCCCACTTTGTATTCTGAAGAGCAGGTGAAGAAGAAGGCTTTGGAAATACGAAGCCCTCCGAGTAGTATAGATGAAAAGGGCTCATGAAGACGCCCTATAGGTGAAAATCTAGTGAAGGCTATGGAAGCACGATGACCTCTGTGATTGAAAAAAGAACAAAAAAGGAACTAAAAGTAGACAAATATATATATAATTTCGCTTCAAATGCTTCAGCGTCTGGTAATGCGAGTTGAAGAGCAAAAGCCTTGTTCCCTTTCCCTCAGCCTCCTCTTCTCCGCCTGCTCCACACGCTGCTCGAGGGAGGCAATGGCAGCGGCCGCCTTGTCCTCCGCCTGCTTCGCGTCGGCAGCGGCCTCTGCCAGCTGCGCCGGGAGCCTCTCCCGCTCCCTTTCGGCGGCAGCAAGCTCCTGCGCCAGCGTCTCCTCCAGGCCGTTGATCTGCTGCCGCAGAGGCGTGCTCTCCCCGGCGGCCCTACCGCGACGTTCCTCGAGGTCGCGGACCTGCAACGCCAACTCCAGGCACCTCGCACTACGCTCCATCGTTTCAGCACGATTTTGTGGAAGCTTGCGAAAGGAATAATGAAATGAAATGTAATGCTCGCAGGGCGGTGGTTTGAGCCTGCCAAGTCGCCCACATGGTATTACCCAAGGATCTGCGTCGTGGTGGGAACCACGGGGGGGTGGGTGGGATGACGTAGTTATAACACGAGTACCCCCCAAACTGAATGAATGCGTCTGACATCTTATTCTTTCTGTTCGTTTGGGGTATGTTTCTTGTATCGGGATAGTACACCGTATCGCTTACCACGAGAAGCAACGCTACTTCCTTTTCTGAACCCCCTCCCCTCCCCCCCCCCCGCCTGTATACCCGCCACGACGCGGATCCGTGGAACATTGGAGTCCTTTTCAAGGAAGGTGGTTTGGTTTCCAAACGCACCCCGTCGCGTGGAGAGCGACTTTCTGCTGTACCGATATATGTTTATTATTTATACTGTACGGATTATGATTTCGGGAGATACGGCGAGAGTTTTTTTTTTAGCTGAGCGGTGCGGCGAGTGAAGCCGTTCAGTGCGGTTCCTCCTCGCATTGGGAAAAATTGAACACCACAAAAATAACGTCTAACGCATTAACTGGTTTGGTCCGCCTTCGCCCTCTGTTCGGCTATCCCATTGCTGGGTCTAATGGAAATGCTGCTCTTCTTCTTCTTCCGGTTCTGTTGCTTCTCATGTATTCTGAAAGGAAATGACCGCAATGGCGGATGCCGACGCACCGACGGCAGCCGGGGATGTGGATGAGAACAGTTCTTCCTCGCCGATATGTCTGCTGCGACAGCTGCTGCGACAGAACCGAACGCTGATGGACCGCCTCAGGCCGGAGCGACGACGCCGCAAACGAGAAAAAAAAGAGCAGCGCGAACGCGAGGGCCCCAGCGCCTTCTCCGGGGCCAGTTTGAGCGCCTCCGAAGAAATGCTGGCGAGGCCGAGCCGTGCGTCGCCCATACCCGGGGTGAACACCTTTCCACTCACCGCTGAGGGGAAGGCCTCCACGGAGGGCCCCAGCTCCTGGACGGTGACTGCCGCAAGGGGCGAAGCCGAAGTGTGTTCGCTTGCGGCGGAGTCTGAGCCTGGTTGTATGCCGGCAGCGTCTCCGGGCGATCGTGTTGAAGCACTGGAGGCGCAGCTACTGGCGGAGAGAGAGCTCGTGCAGCAGCTGCGTCGCGACAAGCGGTCGCTGGCCGCCCAGCTGTTCATGCTGGAGTCGCAGCTGACGCTCCTGCAGGAGAAGGAGGCGGCAGAGCTGCGCCGGCGGAGCAGCGCACTGGCGCCCCCAGCGAGGGAGAGCAGCACTCGGCCTGCGACGTTTTACTTTGACGCGCCCCTTTCGTCGCCTGCCTCACCGCTGGGCGGTGGTGGGAATGCGTGGGCTACGGATGGCGGTGAAGGGCATTTTGAGGCGCTCGCTGCGTATTATGAGACGCAGACCGCCGTGCTGCAGGGGGAGCTGGCGCAGCAGTGCGCGGCCGGTGGTGGGAAGGCCGGACGGCAACAGGCGTGGAACTGGAACCGACTTCTGCGGGCTGCGGCTGGTCACGAGCTATCGTTGTCCTCTCTCGATGGGCCCGCCGAGGTCCCGTCGCTGCCGCAGGAGATGGAAGAGAAGGCAACCGCGACGCTGATTGCCCAGCTGCTGCGCCGCCAACACGAGGACTTCAGCCGATATAACCGCGCTGAGCGCGGGAGGACGTCGGCGTGGGGGCAACAGAGCCCGTTCTGCGCCACGCTGGGAGGTGCAACCGCTGCGGGGGAAGCCATCGCCTTTTCTTACGATCCTGAAGTGGAAGACCGGATTTTAGTCGGCTGCGTCAAGGCCGGCGCGGCGCTGGATGTTCGTACGTCCTCTCTTCTCTCTGCTGCCGCGGCGGGTGACGATCCCTCGCTGAGCCTGGACCGACCCGTGCTGCACACGCTCATCGCCGGCGGCTGCGTGTCCGCTGTCGCGGCTGCCATGCGCCGATCGACGCCGCTGCGGCTCACCGACACGGACGACGAGGGCCGCACTGTGCTGCACCTTCTTGCCACGGCGTGCCCCGACAGCATGGACGCCTCGCACATGCTGCAGAGCATAGTGGATCGCGTGGTCGATCCGTCCCGTACGACGGCGGTGAACTGGGGCCAGGAAGACGAGGTGAAGGGCCATAACTTTCTTGACGCCGCCGCCGCCAACGGCCGGCTGGCTCTTTTCTGGGCGAAGGTCCACACGCTGAGGTACTTCCGTGACCGTGTGGAGGAAGGCTTCACCCTGCGGGTGCGGGTGCGGCCGGAGGACTGGCGACGGCTCTCGAGGGAGGATCAGGCGTACTTTCTCTGCATCGCCGAGGAGGCGGAGGCGGAGGCGGCGGCGGAGGCGGCGGCGCTGAGTGAAAAGATGGTTCAAATTGCGACGTCGCAGCTGCTACGCATCTCAAAGGAAATGGCGTTCCGGCCTCGGGTGGAGGATATCAAGGCCGCGGTGATGGGGGGCGCGCGGCTCACTGCAAAAGATCCCGACATGCCGTACCCTTTACTCACGCAGTTTATGTACGATGGACGTATCGAGTTGGTGGAGATGTGTATGCGCAGCCCATACCCGATTGATTTCACGGTAACAGGCAAGTGCGGATGGACACCGCTGCATGCGATGTGCATTCAGAACGGTAGCGAGACGGTGTGCTCGCTGCTGCGGATGGTGATCAACCGACTAGAGAAGAACCCTGAAAAGGATACGCTGGACTGGGGGCAGACCGACGACCACGGAGACACCTGCATCGCCTACGCCGCCTCCTGCGGGCACCTCTCTGTCTGGTGGGAAATTGTCGTGCAGCGAAAGCGAGTGGAGTACTACGTCCGCCGCATCACCGCCGCCGTGCCGCAGCGCATTCGACTGACCTCCTTCGTAAAAAAAACGGACTGGGAAAAACTGAGCCCATGTGAGAAGCGCCACTTTGATGTTGTGCGAGGATTCAAAGAGTAGTAGAGTGCGAGCCACACCATATTCAACACAACAACAACAACAACAATAACACCAACAACAACAAAACAAAAAGGCGTTTCAGAAAGAAAACCTGGAACTAGAAAAAGGAGAAACCGATGAGTTCGTTGCGAGATAATATCAAATGCAAACACACACACACACACCGCACATTGTTGAATTTTTGATACACCTCCTGTGGCGGAGATGTCTACTTTCCGATCCTTTTCATCGCTTCTCTTCGCCCGTTCTTTCTTCATTCTTCTCTTTTTCGCGTATGGTGCGTTTGGGGCGAACCAATAACTGACTTCGTAGTATCAAGGGCCAGCCCACGGAACAAGGCAGTTGTGTGACAGCAGCGCGATAATTCTATTTGTTTCCGTTGTCGGTTGAACAAAATAAAACACACACACACAGGTTTTGCATTTTACCACGTGAATCATTTTTTTTTAAATAAAATAAACAAATTATTATTTATATCTCACTACCCTTGACCATTATTTACTCATTATTATTACACTTTTCTTCTTTTGCGTTGCTGTTGTATAAATATTTATCATTAATTATTTAATCACCATCTACCGGAGCATAGGCAGTGGAAGGCCCAGTTCTTCGCATAGAAAACAGTAATCCTCCATATATATATATATATAACAGGAGCACCAACAATAACAACAACAAAATCTGCATCGACAAAGCGAGACGGAACGATCACCTCTCCCTTGTTGGTTCGGCAGACCGGATCCGATCACAGGCAGACCGTAGACCATACTTGGAGGGACTGCTACGCCATAGCTAGTTATATAGTTGTGTAGTTTCTGTGCGAAGCGGAGGAGCCACTCAGCTGATAACCAACTTCCTCCATCCATATATCTATCTATATATATATATATAGAGAGAGAGAACGAAGCGCCGTACCCGCACGTACGTATAGAGACGTAGCGAACTCCTCGTCTTACGGGTGGAAACGATAACCGACGACACATAGAAATACAAACTACTCCTCGCCACATATATACCCCACTCCCTTCCTTCCTCTTTTTTTTTTTGGACTAAGGCGTAGAGAGAGCCACGGCTCTTGTCTATATCCTTAACATCATCACACTCTGTCTCTCTATCGCTCGTTCCCTATGTCTATGATGAGCGCTTCGACATCCAGCAGGGGGAGCACGACGGGGCTGCTGCAATCTGTTCTTCTGCAGAAGGACCAGCTCATCAACGCTCAGGAAAACCTCATCCACGAAAATAGCTCGCTGCTCAAGCAGAAGGATGAGCTGCTCCAGCAGAAGGATGAGCTGCTCAAGCAGAAGGATGAGCTGCTCCAGCAACTGGTGCAGGAGCGCATCGAGATGGCGGACCACATGACAAATCTTGATTCCCACGTCCAAGACGTGAGGCGCCTTAGCCGTGGAGAGACGCCAGATCGATGGCGCTCCGACCATCCCCAGCGGAGTCTGGGGAGCAGCGATCCGCGTTCCTCCTCCTCCACGGCCCCGCAGACAGAGGTTCCGCCCAGCTCCTCACAGCACAGCCAGGGCCATCCGATGCTGAACCCGCCCGCCTACTCAAACCAGGTCCCCCATCAGTTTCACTCTTCGCTGCCGCCTCTTCAAAACCGTCCTCCGGCGCAAAGTGGCCCGACCCACCAGGCAGGTCTGCCGCCGGGCGGCCTGCCGAACATTGACGGTCGCTCCCCGAGCCGGCCCTTCACCACCCCCCCACCGCACGAGATGAACCTTCGGTTCAGCTCCGTCAGCGCCCCCCCGGACCCCGCGTCCAGTGGGCCGGCGCAGCAGGATACCACCGCATCCCACTCCATCACCTCCTCTGCCCCGCCAATCGAGAGAAGCAGCGGGCGGCATCCAGCAGAGAGGGTCGACCGCGTCGGCACCGCCGAGTTCGAAGTGGAACAGAGGCCCACCTCCACCGCCGCCGTCTCCGCGCCAGCGGATCAGGAGGCCGACGGCGTCGTCAGAGAAACGACGCAGGCCCCAGCGCGCCGCTTGCCCTCCCCGCCGGGTGCGATGCAGGACTCCCCCTTGTCGAGGCCCAGCCGGGCCCACAGGGCGTCCTTCGCCGTGGAGGCCGACGGCTCTGTGCGCACCTTCAGCGGCAAGGAGACCCCCAGGTCGTACCCGACGGCGTCGATCCTCAGCCCCAGTCCGCGGCGCAGCCCCACGGCGCAGACCGCCACAGAGTCGCTCTACCAACTCCTTCTGTTCGGGGACAGATCGACACCACGGGACGGCGCGTGCAGCGCTGCCAGCACCGCATCGCTCCCCCGGGCGGCCATCGCCCAGCTCGTGGCGGACGGCGCCAACGTCAACTTCAGGGCGCCGGACGCGGACTTCCCGCTACTCGCGCTGCTGGTGTGGCGCTGCAAGGTTCGCCTGCTGCGGCTCTGCTTGCGGAGCCCAAACCCAATCGACTTCACCGCGGTGGACCGCAGCGGCCTCACGCCTCTGCACTGGATACCCTCTCCAGCGAGCAAGACAGCCGACCAGGTAGCGACGATCCTGAACCTTTTCATTGATCGCCTCGAGCGCTGCGACGGGGATATGGTCAACTGGGGCCAGAAGAGCTGCAACGGCATGGAGTGCATCTCGTACGCCGCGTGCTATCGACATCTCGCCGTGTGGTGGTCCGTTGTGATGCGGCGCCGCGTTGCCTACTACCAAGTGGACGGCGGCCGGCGCCTGCGGATTACGTGCCCTGTGTGGCGGGCGGACTGGGATCGAGTCCCGGCCTCGGACCGCTCGCGATTTGAACTGGTGGAGGGATTCAGGGACTGACCGCGAGGGGGGCGCCGCCTCTACGTATCATATTTCATATTTCATCGCTACGGCGTTCCATTCTTCTATTTTTTTTTCGTTTTCTTTTCTGTATCAGGCCCACCGGAGGAAAAAATGCTCTACGTTCATCTTTGTCGCTGGCGGCGGGCTCTGCCTCACCTCCTCACGCTCTCAAACGTTCTTCTTCCCCTACTTCCTTGCTCATTATAAGCGGACACCTCCTGGGATCATCAAGACGAATACGCTTCTAAACCGCGATGCGCACGACACGTTCGTTAAATATGAATATTGCTTTACCTTCTCTTTCCGCTCCAATCGAATCCCTCTTTTCTTCTTCCCTAAATCTCCGCCCCCCATCACTGAGCACAAGTCCTCGTGTGGAGTTCGTTTGTTGCTCTCATACATCACACATATAACGTATACACACAACACACACCTCGCTTTCTCTATCTCTATACATACATACACACATACATTCATACATACATACATACATACACACGTAGTATTAGCATTTTTTTTTTAAAGTTTTCCTTCCCACTCTCCTCTTCCCCCCTTCTAACAACACACGCACCGATATACAATAGATCAAGCCCAGTCGGATGACGTCGCAGAGCCCCAAGGTGCGGCGGGACATGGAGCTGCTGGAGCGCCACGTGGAGGAGGAGTCGTCCCGAAAGAAGGAGCGCGGCCAAAAGATCCTCCGCGGCCGCTTCGCTGTCTCGCACGACCCGACGACGGCGCTCCTCACGCTGTGCCAGGAATGGGAGTGGGACCCGGACCCTGGGCTGGTCGCGCAGTGCGTGAGCCAGGACGCTGATGTGTTCTTCTCGGAACCAGATGCGCAGTGGCCTGTGATTCACTGGCTCGCCTTGAACGGGCGGGTGGCGGCGGTGGAGGCGTGCCTCGCCACGAAGCGGCCCCTCGACTTCACGCTGAAGAACGCGGCCGAGTCGACGCTGCTGCACTGCATGGTCTATGACAAGCTCGCCGACGACGAGTCCGTTGGTCTACTCGCTGCTCTGGTGCGCCGTCTGCAGCATCACCGCGAGACAGACCTGGTGGACTGGCTGCAAGAGGACTACGACAAACACCACTTCCTGGCGAAGGCCGCGCAGAACCAGCTGCTCTCCGTGGCGGCGCCTATCGTGATCCAGGGCATCGGCCTCGCTGAGATACTGCGGAGCCACAACGTTCACAAGTCTCCCAACCAATACGTGAGCATCATTCCCCTGGACGAGGTATGGCAGTGGGACTGGAACGCCCTCAGTCCCGAGCTCCGCGCCGCGTTTGAACTCGAGTCGTACGCCACGGTGATCGACAACCCCAAGCCGACGGCGAAGCTGTTCAAGCTGTCGAACCAGCCGCTGCCGAGCGTTCATGATGTGCGGCAGTGCGTGGTGGACGGCGGGGACGTTATGTTCCGAGTCCGGGACTCCCTTCCGCAGCACCATCGCCACGAAGACGCTCCGCTGCTATCCAAACTGCTGTGGAAACGCTTTCACCCACTTTCTCCTCTCGCCGCTGCCGAGGCCGCCGCGGAGGCGTCCGGGGAGCAGAACCACGTGCTGGAGCTGATCGAGGCCTGCATGCAGAGCCCGAACCCGATCCGCTTCACGGAGGCGGACGAGTACGGCAACACCTTTCTTCACTGCCTGACAAACGCCTCCCTGGTGTGGGCCTTTTATTACGACGAGGAGCAGGAGAGAGAGATGCACCGCAAAAATCCCGGCGGCGGCCCCTTCATCGCGGACCCGGCCATCACCCGCCGCAAGGTACTTGTGCTGGTGGAAGCCATCTTGAATCAGATCGTCCAGCGCGTGGAGCGAAGTCCTTCGGACGAACTGAACTGGGAGCAGACAACGCAGCACGGGCACCACGCGCTCTCGTATGCCGCAGAGGCTGGGCTCCTATCGACCTGGGTGCGGGTGCTGCGGCAGCGGCATGTGCCGTACTTCGCCCAGGCGGGCCCCCAGCGCCCGATCGCCCTAACGAAGCGCATCCAAAAGGCTGACTGGGAGGCCCTCAGCCAGGAGGATCAGGCCAAGTTCCGTACCGTCGGCCCCTTCGTCTAGGTAGGTAAGGGTGAGCCGAAGAGCCTAAACACAACCAAGGTGACGACGAGCACACAGGTAGCGACAGCGCGAAAGGAAGAGAACGGAGGCGAGCCAGCGCCACTCGCAAACCGTACGGCAAGCAGGGAGTGTAACAGCTTTCCCTTTATCCCAAACAGCAGCAACAAACAATTTAGAAGAGAGGACAACCTACATGGCCGGGTGAAGAACGTATGGAAGGATACGGAGGAGCGAGAGAGATGCGATGACGAGAGCGGAGCAGCGGGAGCTCTCATTTCTTGCCTCTTTCCTCCGTGGGGACTGCGTACCACACAACGCGCGGAGTATTCGAGTGCGGCTTTGTAGTTGATATTTATTTTAGGTTTAACCCCCCTTTTTTTAAATATATTTTTAGGGTTATTTATTGTAGCTGCCCCTACTATTAGCTGTATGTACGCCTGTATTAGTTGTTTCCAACCTCACGCATATGTATTGATATTTTAATTCTTTGCTTGTTTTTATGCGATTTTTTTTTTGATTATCTTCTCCTCTATTTGACGTTGCGTGGATCACCTTCTACTCCGCCGCCGCCGAATACTGAAAGGAAAGGAACAACGCTACCAGCAAAGAGTGGCCCGCGTGCCCTCTCCTTCTGGAAGTGCACTGGCGTGCACATGTTGTTGTTTGGTTTATTATGAACAAGCCAAACGTAATTACCACTGCACATATATATTATTTTATTTATTATATATTATTTATTTCGAACTCTTTTTCTAGCACGCGAACACCCACGATTTATGTATACCACTTCTGTACTCTGATGGTGGAGGATGGCGATGACACCAACAAAAAGAGCAAAAAAAAAGGGAAGATGTTGAACGACATGCATCCCGTTCTGTTTCCATAGCCCCCCCTCCCTTCTCCCTTCGTTTGCTCTTCCTTGTTGTCGATCTCTCACCCACCCCACCACCATACAACAACCCTAGCTGCCAACAGCATATACACAACAGCCGCAGCCGCAACGACCGCTCTCGCCACTTCATTTTTTTTTTCTTTTGTTTGTTCATGGTATGACCTTTTGTTATACATGCACAGCTGGATTATGATTTTTTTTTTTCATTTCTCTCTCTCTCTCTCTTACAAAGACGAGACATGCGAACGAAAAGAAAAGGAAAGAAACACCTGCCACATTCTTCTCGCCGCTCTTTCAAGTCTCTCTCTCTCTCTCTCTTTATATACAGTTGTATTTTTTTTTGATGATTATTAGCAGCACCAACAACAAAAAAAAGAGGAAAACATGAATAATAATAATAATAATAATAATAAAACAACTGGAGATTCAGTACACACGTGAAGAGTGAGAAAGAAAAACTAAAATAAATAAACAGGAAAATATGTGAGAGAGCAGAGTGGCGAAAGGACGAAAAAGAAGTAAAGGTGTTTGCCTTTGTGCACCTCGTTCTGCCTAGTTTTGCTGTGCACCGCCGCGCCTGCGGGCGTATGGTGCCCTCTCTGTCCATCTTTGCCTTCAATAGCATTAGACTTTCCACACACACACACACAAATACAGATCCACACAGATCTACAGACGGGACTCTTCTGGAGTGAGAGGAGCTGCTGGTCGTTCCAGCCCCTCAAAAATAAAGTAGTTCAATATGAGAGGTGTTCTTTCCTTTAGTCATGACACATTTTATTTTTTGCTGGTTGCCGCTTCCTCTTTTTTTTTTTTTCATTCTTTTCTTCTTCTTTTAATATTTTTTTTTGCTCCGAATTATCCGCTCCGCTTCCTTCAACTTCACATCCGTCGAAGCTTCTGCCAGCAGATCTAAAGAAGGCGGGACCGCTTCGTCTCCTCGACTGGCGGCCCTCCAATTTCATATTTCATATTTCTGTAGGTTATTCCATCCATCATTATATCCATATTTGTTTTACTTTTGACGTTTTGCGTTGTAGTTCTCTCCCTTTTTCAACCTTTTTTTTTGTTTCTTTTGCGTTCTCTCCCTCCCTTTTCTGTGTTTATTGTTATATTGACATTCGATCTTTATCATTTCTTTTTTTCGTTTTTTTTTTCCTTTCTTTTTCTTCCGTGGGCTACTCTCTACGGCTATCATCGACGGACGAAGAAGAGATTATTTGTAGCGAAGAAGGTCTGTTCCTTGGAACCATATACGCTTGCGTGAAGGGCGTTTACTACGAACACCGCATCCGATAGTTCTTCCAGCACCTCCATCACACACATACACACGTTTTTTTTTTTTCCCTCTTGCGGTTGTTGTTCTTTTACAGGGAGGTGTCTAGAGGCTGCCGTCATTCCGTAGTAGAAATAGCGAAGACAAATAGTACTCGTTAACGAGTCCTGTGGGCTCCACACAATATTTATTTATTTATTTATTTATTTATTTATTTATTTATTTATTCATTAAATATATAATTATAAGTGCGTCTCCCGGCTCGAGAAAGACGACGGGAAGGCACATCAACAACAACAATAACAACAACAAAAAAAGAAATTTAGACAGCTAGATGATCGTATCCCGCTTCTTGCATCGAATTTTTTCTTCTTCCCGCGACGCCGGCGTCGGGGAGACGGCGAGCGAGGACCCACCGCCACCCCACCATTCTTCCGCTGCCATAGGGTCCAGGACGCCATCTCCTCCCAGAGGCTCCCCCGTGGCGCATTCGCCTACGGAACGCGACCACCACAACAATTTCGTGCCTGACGGCCCCCATCGCCATCGCCATCGCCATCGCCACTGGCAGTCGCACCCTTCGCGGCGAGGTGACGCGGCCGAGCAGCCGTCCCGGCACCACCGCAGCCGCGAGGATCCCGCTGCATCCAGTCGGCACCAGGACCTGGGTGCCGGCCTTCCCAGCCCCGGCAGCACGCCACGCCGCGGCGTTAGTGAGGCCGCCGCCCAGGTCCATCGAGCCGGGCACAGCAGCCAGCGCGAGCTGTCGGCCCCGCCGGCGCTGCCCGGCCGCCTCGCCGCCACATCCGCCGAAGAATCCTTGAAGTACTTCCAGCTGGTGGCCCACCTCGGCCGCGGCACCTTCGCCGATGTCACGCTCGCGCGGAAGCGCACCACGGGGGAATTGTTTGCCCTCAAGCGCATTGGCAAGCAGAAGCTGGAGCAGGCCAACTTGATCGACCAGACCTTCACGGAGCGGCGCCTGCTCGTCTCCCTGCGCCACCCCTTCCTCGTCCGGCTGTACATTGCCGTGCAGAGCCGAACGCACCTGTACTTCCTCCTCCAATTTGGGCAGGGCGGCGACTTCTTTGCCTTCCAGTCGTCGCGCCGCTGGGTGCGCGCCACGCGGCGGGTGCTGGGCCGGCTGCACTACCCGTACTACGGCCCGCCGACGGCGGCCGAGTGGGAGGCGATGGAGGCGGCGGCGGCAGTGAAACGGCAGATCGAAGAAGAAGAAGAAGAGGGCCAGCGGCTGGCCTCCGCGGCGGGTGACGAGGCCGATGGGCTCTCCCGCTCTTCCCGTCGCCACAAGAAGAAGCACCGAGACGACACCGCGGCGGCGCGCGTCGTGCCGCTGTCGACGATCTCGTCGCCTTTGCTGGAGTGCGCCTACCCCGGTGTGGGGGTGATCGGGAACTGGTGGTGGTGGCTGTGGTGGTGGTTCCTGCAGCGCTGCGCGAAGTGCCTCGACGAGGACCACCGCATGCTGTGTATACCGCTTGAGGAGGCGACGGAGGAAGGGGAAGAGGCCGAGCAGATCGCAAGGGGTGACGACGAGCCGCCGCCCCTCCTTCCTCCGCGACCCCGCACTTGTATTCTTGTCGACGTCACGAGTGGGTTTTGCTTCGCCGACCTGCTGCCGCTGTGGATGAGGGATATGAGGGCGGAGGCGACCCACTTCAGCGCTCTGTCGCCTCGCCGGCCTTCCTGTAGTGAACGCAGCCGCACCAACACCGCTTCGTGTGACACGAAGACCAGCGGAGTGGCGCAGCTCAGTGGGGCCCCCCACGCCTCGGTACCGCGCCAGTGCCCCCTCACCCGCCCAAGCACCTGCCGGTCTTGCTGGTGGAGCCCCCGCCAGCGGCACCACCCCGCGGCGGTTCCGGATATCGCCTACCAAGGCAGCAGCAACACGCAGCGCGTCACCGCTGGCGAAATATCCCATCGCTCGGATGCGGGCGGCGTTCCTCTCCTCTCTCGCCCGTACGTTCGCGCGGATATTGCGCTGGCAGCGCTGCAGCACCGGGCGCTGCGCTTCCACGAGGCCCTCAAGGACTGCCCGCACTACGCCTACCACCCACTGCCGGGCACCGCGGCGGCGGAGGACGATGACTCGGAACAAGGGCAAAGGGGCGACGGGGCCAGCGGGGCGGACGATGAAGAAAAAGAACTCGATTCTTCTGCGGAGGATGACACCGACATGGAGCTGGATGACGTCGAAACCGATAGCGGCGAGACCGACGAGAGCGACGAGAGCGACGAGAAGAAGGAAGCGCCCCTCGTGACACCGGCAGAGCAGCGGCAGCAGGAGGAGGCAACCGCAGCGGTGCGCTACGTTCTCGCTGAAGCGTCCATCCACTCCTTCTTCTCCCCCCCTGTGTGCCGCTCCCTCGCCCCCACCGGGGCGATGGGGTCCCCACCGCAGACCAGCTGCTCCCCCGTCCCGCTCAACGCCAACGAGAACACCGCGGCGGAGGCGAAGGCGAAGCGACGAGCCCGCCGCAAGGAGCGGCGCGTGTGGCAGCGCCGGCGTCGCCACGCTGACTTCGTGCCGCACGGGATGCTCGACACCCGCATCGATGCCCTCCGCCCGCCGACGGCCGATGCCGCGGCGCGCGCCTCACCGCCGAACGCCGTCATAGACGCTGCCACCAACGGCCATTTGCTCGCCAAAGAAGGGCCGCAGCAGCGGAGCCCCACTTCCCCGCCAGCCGCCGCATCCAGCGGCTCGCCCCCTGGTGTGGCGCGCTCTGGAGGCGCCGAGAAGGAGGAGGAGCGAAGTGCTTCGCAGTCCTCCAGCCCCAGCCCCAGCCTCCTTTTCGGGGCCGTGCCGGCTTCCGCGACGTCAGGGCCCCCCTCCCCCTCGTGCCACGAGGTGCCCTTCCGTCGCAGCGACCCCCAGACGCTCATTGCAGAGAACAACGCCCGCATCAATCGTTTCGTCTCGCCGCCCGAGGCGGCTCCCTCTGCGTACTCCTTCGCTGCCGACAACAGCAGCCGCATCCCGCTGCGGATGGTCGCCTTCTATGCGGTGGAGCTCGCGCTGGTGTTGGAGTACATTCACGAGGAGCAGTTTATCTACAGAGACCTGAAACCCGAGAACATCCTGATGCAGAAGGACGGCCACCTGCTCCTTACCGATTTTGGTGTTGCTAAAGACAAGGAGAAAGATACCGCTAACAGAAGGGCCGGCGGGGACCTGGCAGCGGGCGGGTCGCGGGCGAACACCTTCACCGGAACCAAACACTACATGAGCCCAGAGGTGCTGCTGGGCGTCTGCGCAGACCTTGGCGAGGCGGCCGTCCCATCCGCTTCTACCTCGTCGCCTCGCAGCCCCATGAAGAGCACGGAGCACCTTCTCGACTGGTGGAGCTACGGTTGTGTGCTCTTCGAGTGGTGCAACGGACGCCGCGCCTTCGATGCTCGGAATGAGTACTGGATGTTCAAGAGCATCGTTGAAGAGAACGTAAAGGTGGAGAAGGACGACTTCAAACTGACGGCCCTCGAGCTCCACGCCCGTGCGGCGCAAATGGGCTTCCGCTTCGCCATGCAGCAGGCGTGCGTGATTCAGAGCAGCGCCGAGGTGCACGCGGGCATGTTCGAGGACGGGGCCGAGGAGTCGAACGCCGCGCAGGGGGCCTCCGGGGGGCGGCCGAAGGAGGTGGAGAGCGAACGCTCCAGACAGGCGGAGGCGTCGGGGCCGTGTTGGCACCGTGATACGCAGACCCTTCTCTCCCCCTCCCAGCCGTCCGAATGCACGACGCTGCCACACCGCGTCGAGGCCGGGCCGGTGCTCGCTGCTCCACCACCGGAAGCCACAAGGTCGAGTGATGCGGGCAGCGGCGAGCTCGATCCGCCGTGCCAGGCGACCTCCCTTGCCCTTTCTGCCGTACCGCTGCGCTCCAGCTCTCCCACTCTACCTGGCGCTGACGGCGTAGCGCTCGACAGCGCGGGGCCGGGGAGCAGCCAGCGTGCGCCGGCCCCTGCGGGTAACTGTGCGCTGTGGAACCCTCTCGACCGCGATGTGCTGCTGTCTAGCGCGCTGGTGGAGATGCTAGAGGCGATGGAGCTGCTGAAGGATCTCGTGCTCTCCCTCCTGCGCCGCAACCCTCGGGAGCGACTGTTTGGCGGCAGCCGCGTGATGGAGCACCCTTTCTTCTCCTGCGCCTACGTGGTATCGCAGCTGTACTATTTGCCGCTGTTGGACCAGCGCCGGACTCGATTCGAGAGGCGCGCCGCCATGACCGAGTCGAGCGAGCGGAGCCCGAGCGCCAAGGACGTTGTCCGTGCTGCGACGAGCACGTCGGCGGTCGGCGGCACCGCGAGCCGGGACGGAACGGCCGCAGAAGGCGGAGGCAACGAGTTCCGGCTCTTTCCTTCGGCGTCGCCACTCGTAACACCCGAAAGCGCCCCCTTTTGGAACGTCGAACCCGCATTGGTGGCGTCGACGGCCCATTTTGTGCTCGTCATGCGCGCTGCGCTGCACCGCCCGGACAACTGGCGGCAGCTGTTTCTCGAGAAACAGGTGCGGCCGGGGTACACGCCGCGGCTGCGGTCCATCGACGACGTGCGCTACTTCCCCGGGGCGATCACCGCGTTGGGGGAGAATGCGGCAAAGGAGCAGCAGCGGCTGATGCGACGTATGAAGAGGGCACTTCAGCAGCAGCGCCGAGAGAGGAGGCGGCTGGAGAGAGAGCGGCGCCACAACGATCGCGCGCTCATCCGCCAGATGCTAGCCTACCGGGAGGAGCACTGCAGCATGAGGGCCGCCACGGGCAGCCGCCATACGACCTCCTCTACCGATGCGGAGGGCCGGGAAGGGGTGGCGCTCCCTGTGGCGGGGTCTCCGCCTTTGGCATGTTTTGACAGTGCCACCGTCCCGCCCAGCAGCGAGGCGCCGGGGGGTGCTGGCGCGGCACCCGTCCTCCCGGCCAGCGCCGCACCAGTACCCCCCGGCGTCTTGAGCGAGGGTACTGGTGCTATCGGGTCTGCGGAAGTGCAGACGCTCGACAGCGCGTCGAATCCTGCAGCAGTTTCGCTGGCCGAGGAGCAGCTGATCCGCCACTCTGCATCCGCCGGGGCGGACACCCGTCCGACGGCAGGCATGGATGGCCTCACGCCCACTGTGCAGAGCAGCCACGGGTCGGCCGCCACCTCCTCTCCCAGCGCCCGAAGCGCTCCCCTTGTCCCCACTTTCCCGTCCGCCTCCCCCAGCCTGCTGGTGGACCCGCGGGAGAGCAGCAACGCGTGGCTCAAAGGCAGCCAGCAGCGCACCGCCGAGCGACTCCTCTGCTTCGACCGCGAGGACGGCGGCGTCGCACTGCGGCAGCACACCACGCCACTGCCGGGGGTTGCGGGGAGCAAAGGACCGGCACCAACGGCCGCCGCCCGCCCGTCCACCTCCCCGCGGCATCGGCGCGCGGCCACGGTGCGGCTGCTGCACGACGACGGCGAGGCGGACGGGCGGGCGGCGAGCACCACGCCGCCCGCTGCAGCCAGCGTTGCTTCGCCGACGCCGTCGCAGCCGCCAGCGCCTGCGGATACGCTAGCACCAGTGGCCCCGTGCCCGCAGGCGCTGGTGCCGGTGCTGCTGCCACAGGCGCACGGCGGCGCCCCGCCCGGTGTACCGGGTGGGGGCAGCGGCCGCTGGTACCGCCTGCACTTCGTGCCGCACCCCATCGTTCTGCCGTCGTCGGACTCGTCTCCTGGTGGTGAGGTGCCACCGGGGCTGGGGCCCTCGCCTGTGACCCCCAGCCCGCCACACGCTCCCTCATCCTTCACCCCACTGCGGCAGCTCCTGCCCGCTCAGGCGTGGACGCACGAGGCGGGTCTGAGGTTGGACAACGCACCGAGCCCTAGGGGCGGGGAGGACGACGACAGCGCCGGCCGATACGCCACCCGCTATCAGAAGAGCTCCTCCTCCGTCGACGGCTCTGCCCAGCTGCAGCTCTCACCGCTTGCCCCGCCAGCCATCGGCTCCGCAGACCCGTCTTCGATGCGCATGAGCCCGATGCAGTTCGCTACGCCGGAGGCACCCGGCGGAGGACCCAGAAGAGACGAGGGGCTGGGGGGCAGCGAGCTCCTCCACGACCTGCAGACGCATCCGACCCCCCCGCCAAACGCAGCCACCTCGGGCAGCAGCGCGACAGTGAGTCGATCCCTGCAGCAGCTGCCGTCCGGCTCCTCCTGGGGACTGCAGCACCGTGGGATGAGCCCCGACGGCACGCTGACGGCCCCCAGCGGCAGCAGCTTTCTTGTATCTGACGTGCCATCACCGCGAGCCGCCGGCGCGCCCGACCCGCAGTTTGTCGCGCTGCCGCCGAGCACCGCCCCCTCTCCGCTCCTCTTTGATGGTGGCGGCGCTGCACCGGCAACAGCAGCACCGTTCGGCGCGGAGCCGCTGCTGGTGCCGCTGCCCCTCTCCAGCGATGGGCGCTGCCAATGGGAGGCCGCCGCCCACTCCAAACTGGCGCTGTCGTACCTCGCTGCGAGCAATGCCGTCGTTGGACAAGCACCCCCCAAGAGGTTCTTCGTCAAGCGCCGCCGCCAGAAAGTACCCACAGAGGAGGTCGTTCCCACAGGAGGAGCTGCCGGCTCGATGCGGCCGCCGCGGCACCACGGCACTGCTCGCTGCAGTCCGCGCCACGCGCAACAGCTGGAGGACGACAGTCACGGCGTTCGACTCTCCTCCACGCGCCGGCCCGGCGAATGCGACGCCGGCGCCGTGCCGGCCGCTATCGACTCCTCGACCTCCTCGCCGTCGCCGCATCCCCACCCAGACGATGCGGAGGCGGCACCGCAGCGCAACAGATCTAGCGCTCATCGGCACCACTACGGCGGCCTCGGCGCGGCAGTCTTCACCGCCTACGCCAATGCCGCCGGCGTGCAGCCCTGGCGCAGCCGCACCAATAGCCTCGGCAGCACCGCACACCGCGCTGGCTGCCTGTCCTCCGACTCCCGCGATGCGAGCCGCGCGACGTCGCGGCATCTGCGGCGTCGGCGCCGCAAAGGCACGCCAGACCACCGCTGGCTGTCCCGGTCTTCCTCTCTATCATCCGGCGCCACCTCCACGGCTGGCTCCCCTGCCCGGCGCCGTGGGCGTGGCGGCGGTAGCGTGCCGATGGCCCCCTATCACCTACAGCCCACCGCCGGAGACAGGCCGCAGAAGAGGAGTTGGCTTCATATGCCGCGCCGGCGCGCCGTGCCGCTGGAGATCCCCGCCGCGACGGCGGCTGCGGATCCGAGAAGTGCGCAGGGCGGGGCGGCGCCGCTGGAGGACGCGATCACCGCTGTCGCTCGCACGGCAGGGGGCGATCTTGATCTGGCTGCGGTGAGCTCCAGCAGCGACAACTGGAGCAGCGACAGGCCCACGCCGGGCACCGGGGACCGCTCGGGAAGCTTTCCTTCGGCCACGTGGACGTCGTCGCTGATGGGGGTTTCGCGGCTGTCGAGTACCAGCGGCTCTCTGCAGTCGTCCACCCCCATCAGCAGCAGCAGCGAAGACGCGTTGGGCCAACTAAGCAGCAGCAGCAGCGACGCCATATGCTCCCTCGACGGGCTCCAGCTCGTGTCCTCCTCTACCGCCGGCCCCGCGGCGGTGATGCGAGCCTTCCCCTCGCCGCACCGCTCTCCGTCGTACCCCCCGCACACTGGCCAAGTGGCGCAGCGGCTCGGCAGCCCGGGCAGCTGGCCTCTGTCGACGAGGGGGACCCTGCCGCTCGCCCCTGCTCAAACCCCGCTCCAGCCCAGCAGTACCCTACTCCCGCGGGCGGCGCACCAGCGGTCCATGACGTCGCCTTCTTTGCTCCTCCGCGCGCCCGTCGTGCCGCAGCCGTGCGGCACCGGAACGCCACCCTTCCAAAGCATCACGTTTCCGAGCGGAAGCCGCAGCGACGCGCGGCAGATCCACCGCGGCGTGCCGCTCGAGTATTCGATCGCCGCAGGGCGGGACGATGGCGGGACGACCGCCGTCTTGTCCGCCTTTGACTCGGGAGCGGGAGACGTCAGCGCTGCGGCCGACAGCCGCACCGCCAAGCCGTCGGCGGAGGAGGTAGTGCAGCAGTGCGGCAGCAGCGCCCCGAGCGCATCGCAGGAGGACGTCGGCGCCGGCCTCCGCAGCAGCGCCTCCGCAGGGTCGAAGGACTTCTCCACGCCTCTCACGCCGCCGCGCCAGAGCACCGGCGGCGACACCGACGGCGGCGCAGCGTCCTCCTCGGGGTACCTCTTGCGGCACAGCACTGGGAGCGCGGCGGAGGCGGAGGCGGAGGGGCCCAGGGCTGCAATGCGCTCCCCGGCCCCCCTGCCGGTGTATCCACCGCTGCGCGACTCGTGCGAGCGGCAGAAGCAGCAGCTGCTGCAGCAGGCCAATCGTCGCCTAGGCCGTCCGCCGTCTGTGCCAGAGACACACTTTTGTTTCCCCGGGGGCCGCGCCGGTGGCGGGGGCCGCGGCGTGGTGCCGGTCATCGACGGCGCCAGCGCGCCGCGTGCGCCTCCGACCATCATGACTGCTCTCTCGTCGCATATGTCCCCCGTGCAGGACTCCACGCCTGCGCTCGAGGAGGAGGACGAGGTGCTGCACTCCGCCGGCCGGGACTTCAGCACGCACCACCCAGGGTACCCATCGAGCGGAGGCTCCGCCCTCAGCTCCACCGCCATGAACGTGGGGGACGAGTGGCCGTCCAGCCACCCGGCCCCCCAGGGAACGACATGCTGCGCCAGTCTCGCCGCCTCGCCGCCCGACGTCAACCTGCCCTCCTCGGTTGCCACCGATGGCACTGCTGCGCAGGACGGTCAGCACCCAACAGAAGCTGAGGCTGTCGACGCTTCAGCGGTGATAACAGCAGCAGGGGAGCGGCAAAGTGGAGAGACAGGGCCAACACGGCCGGCGGATGCGCTGGAAGAGTCCCACGAGGCGCCGCGCTGCGACCGCGATCATCATCACCCGATGGCGGATCCCTCTGCGGCGCCTCCCGGCAATTTCCCGTCCTCCTCCGCAGCCGAGCGCGCGACACCGCCGTCCAGCGCGTCTCCTGCGCTGCTGTTGGGGCAGACGACGCCCTCCGCGGCGCCGGGCTTCGTTCCGCTGGCAGTTCTGCTCGACACGGAGGAAGGGCTAGAGGTGTGGTGCTACGTGGAGGAGCTGGCGGCACCGCAGCTGGCGGCGGACGGTACCAGCGCGGTCTCTCGCGCGGCGTCGCCAGGCTTGGAAGGGATGCAAGAGGGTAGCAGCCAGTGGACGCCATCCTCCGCTGGTGGCCCGCACGGGGCTCGGCTGGACGGCCCTCAGATGCTATCGCTTGCGGCGTCCCCGCCGCTGCCAGAGTTGGGCCGCTCGCTGCAGGGCGGCTCTGGGGGCTACCAGCAATTACCGCCGCCGGGAGCGCGGGGCTGCAGCTCCAGTCTGAATTGCTCACCGGGCTACGATGGCATGCAGCGCAGTACCAGCGAGGGGGGCGTTGTGGGAAGTCTCGGTTCCAGCCACAACAACAGCGATTTCTTTAGACCTCGTCACAGCAAGGAGGCCAGCGGCGTGGACGGCGAGCCGTTCATGGGCATCGGCAGCAATGCGCCACAGTGGCGCTACGGCGGCGGGGCGGGTCTCGCAGGCGGCTGGCCCATGGCGCCGCTGCCACTGGCCTCCTCGTCGCTCACTTCGTTTCCGTCTGCCGGTCCGAGCGGTGGCGGGTACCCGCCACCAACGAGCTCGCCGGTGGTCTGTTCACCCCGCCAGCCGTATCCCTCCGGCAGCCGTGGCGTCCCACTTGCCTCACCGCCGTATCCGCGCCACGGATGCGCTGTGCGGGATGCAGAGGAGGTGTACGTGCCTCCCGACGGCGACGGCGACGGCGCGGCCTTACCGTATCTCGCCGGATCCGAGCAGAACGCGAACCCCAACAGCCTCAACGCCAGCACCAGCATTGGACGGCCCTCTCGGCATACCAACAGCTTCCGCCCGCTGCACTCCAGCAGCCCCCACACCCCACCGCCGTCTTGCCCTGCCTCCCTCATGGCGCCCAACGCGGCGCAGGGAATGCTTTTGGCGCACACCCTCCCAGGGGTCGATTACGATCTCGTTGCCGAGGGCGGCGGTAGCACCGTGCCAACCCCGCGCGCGGCGCTGGGACTCGTGGCGGCGCCGCACTCCCCCACGGCTCGGCCCACCGGCGGACGCCGCCGCCCCGCGTCACCGCACTTTCACAGCAGCGGGGAGTGGCGGCGTGCCCGCGGCCGACGGGCACACCGCGGGGCCGGAAGCGTGCCGGACGTCGTGCGGCCCGTCGGCCGCCGCGAGGTGTGCGAGGAGTTCGAAACGACGTCGGAGGAGGTGGATGTGGAGGCGGAGGGCTGCCCGCTGTTGTGCCGCGGCGACACAGCTGTCGGACCACCGGAGACAACAGACGTGCGGGGCAGCCACGGGAGCGCGGATCGGCTTGACGGTCCCACTCGGCCGTGTCGCTTCTCTTCACTCAGCGTGCGCCGTCGTGGCTGCCTGGCGCACAGCCCCGTAGCTGGCTCCTCCGCCTCCTTCATCCCACGCCAGCACGACAGGCCGCGCCACCGCCACCGCCATTACTACACACGGCGCCGGCGAGGCGTCGAAGGCGCCGGGATGCACCGCAGTCAGCACCGTGGCCTTCACGCTGAAGAGGGCGACGAGGACGATCCGCCACGAGAGACGCACGAGATGGACAGGTCGATCACACTTTCATTCGCTACCGTCGACCCGCCAGGGGAGCCGGAGCCTGCGGATGAACACCGGGCGGGCGCTGGCGTCCCACAGGCGCCGCCGGCATCCGCAGAGGCCACACCAAAGGCAATTGCGGTAGGCGACCCGCGCACGATGGAAACTGAAACCGCCCCCTCGCTCTCTGCCCCGTCGATCATCCGAGCAAGGCGTGCCAGCGGCGACGGTGTGGCGCCGGCCCTGGCGGTATGGCGTCGGGGAGCGCTTTCCACTTCATCGCTTTCTTCTTCATCGCGATCGTCGGCGGCGGAGCTCTCCCCGACCTCCGCGCCGTCTCGATCATCCGAGGAGTATGAGTACAGCCTCTCCGACACCGAACTGTCCAGCTCGACATCCTTCAGTACGACGTGCTACTCATCGTCGTCTGCGTCCTTCTCAGCCGGCGGCGCTTCGACGGCCTCCTTCCGCTCCTGCCACACAGCCACCCCTGCAGCTACTCGCCCCACACACGCCCGCGGCGCGGACCGCCGGCGCAGCAGCAGCTGCCGCGGTCTCGCAGAGATGGAGCGCGAGCGCAGCAGAAGACGCAGCAGCGCCGCATGCCCTTTCACCTCCACGTTGCGCGGCGCCCGACTCCACCGCGACGCTGCTGCTACCGACGCCCCGCTCCCCACGGCACGAGACGTGTGGAAGAAGCATCGCAGGCGAAACGTCCATCACCTCGCCTGCAGTGGAGACGACGGCGGCCCGGCTCGGGATCTAATGGAGGAGCGCGGCGCCCCACACCGCCGGCACCGGCAGGTCGCCGCCGAGGCCGCCTGGGACAAGGACCCGATACTGCGGGAGCGCCGGCGGGCGTATCAGGAGCAGGAGGCCCAAGAGAGGGCCGCCCGCGGCGCTGAAGGGTCCCCTGTGGAGTCGACCGCCGGGCTGACGACTTATCACCACTATCACTGCGCCCCCCCGCCGGAGGACTGCCACCGCCGACCGGCCTCCGACGATGGCGCGGGAGAGGAGGGAGGGACTGAGGGTGCCGTGCCGCCCAGCAGCGCCACAGACACCGCCACCGCAGGCGGCACCCCTTCCAGCGACCACCCGGCCGATAACGCCCGTCGAGGGAGCCGGTGGACGGGGTGCCCGGCGGCGGGGCACGACGCGCTCGACGCCCGGCGCCGCAGCGGCCTTGCGCAGCACAGCGGTCGGCGCCGGGAGGTAGTGGGGGAGGCCCCGGGCCGTCACGCCGCCACGGTGGGCGTCCACCGCCGCGCCGATGGCACCGACACGCCCAGCGCGAGCATGTCGCCTGTGGTAAATGAGTTCGTGAGCCACTATCCCCTCAGCTCCGCCGCGCATCCAAGGAGGCCGCCCGACAGCTGCTCGGCCGCCCCTGCGATCGAATCCAGCGCGGCGACGTCGACGCGAAAGCGTGGAGTGATATCCGCGTCTTGGAATGCCCTGACATCGTGGAGCGGCTTCAGCAACGGCCCCAGCCCCCCAGCCACGCCGTCCTCACTCTCGCAGGAGGTCACGCCGGTGCGTCAGACACGTGGCTCGTTCCTTTCTCGCCACCTGCCTGTTGCCTTGTCAGGCGCTCGGCGCTCTGCTCCCGTCGCCACGGCGTCCATCGGCCGGACGAGGTGGAGGCACTCGTGGCAGCAGGCGGCGGCCGCGAGCAACGCCGCACCGGCGCGGAAGTGCCAAAGCCGGTGCTGGAGTCGGCCTTTTCAGCCTCGTGCCTCACCGCCGAGGGTAGCGAGCCGCCGGCCGGCCACCCTACGCCTCCGCCAGAGGCCGGCACGTCCACAAATAAACCAGTCGTGAAGAGCCATGTCCAGCGGTTTCTAGAGCGCCAGCAGCACGCCGCGCCCCCCCGCAAACAGGAGCTAGCGGGCGCTGGAGGCGGCGCGCCCGGGGTCGTCGGCGCCGGCCTTCACCGCCAGAAGGCTCGCCCTGCATCCCTCTTTCCCGTCAGCGACACTGTGGAGGAGGCGAATGCGGCACCAGCGCTCCGCGGCTGGGAGTGCGGCAGTGGCGGAACCCCGCGGTCGCAGGGGGCGGCGCTGTACGGCACCACCAGCCCCTACGCGGAGGACGACGAGGACGAATCCTTCTACGCAACGCGTGGCACCGGCACTGGTGTGTCCCGCCCCTTTGCCGAGGCCGGCATGGAGGCCTCGGCGCACACAGGGGCTAGCTACGGGTACGGGGGCTACGGTACAGGCGTGGGGCCGGACGAGAGCTCGGCGTTGGGCGGCTATGGGTCCCACACGCCCACGTACGAGGAGTATCCAGACACCAGCGAGGTGGCGTACGGCGACGCCGGGGAGACGTACCCAACGTATGACGCCGCGTACTACCCCAGCCCCAGTGATCCATTGCCACAGGCCGGTGCCGAGAGCGTCTTCACCGCAACCGACACCACGTCGCGGGGTATGTATCACTACACGAACCTGAACGCCAACACCACAACCCATAACAGCCCGTACGGCGATTACTACCATGGCTTCTCGTTTACGGATCCCTCGTTGACGTTATAGTGGGTGCGCCACTATGGCAGGGGGGAGAAGGGCGCTGGCGAGCTGTAACCCCCTCCCGTACCCCCCCCCCCCCTCCCTACTGTGCATGCAGTGCAACGCGCAACGGGGAGCAGCTGTTTTCTTTTCATTTGACCACCATCACCATTGGCCTTTGATCTCGCTTTCCAAAGCAATGGCACAACATCCTTTATATATATTTGGCTCTTTTTTTTTAAAAAAATATTTTAGAACTGTACATACGAAAGAAAGAACTACACTTGTACTCTCACTTCATCATTTTTTTTTCTAATGTGTTTGACTAACCTTCTCCCTTACGTCCTTATGGGTATCTATACGATTGAAATAATAATAATAGTAGTACAAATAAAGTAAAATAAAAAAACAAACAAACAATCAAACAAACATGAATGAATGAGCAAATAATATCTCTGTCTAGGCTTAAAAAAAAAAAACAAAAAAAAACGTACTTCGTGCGGAGAAAGATAATAAAAGAGAGAACGACACGTGACGAGGGAAAGCATCAAAAAAAAATAATAATAAAAAATACAACAAGAAGTGGTGCCACCCCGTGATCTTGTGGTGCTTACCCCCTCCAGCAGGTGCAGGTACTCTTACACGAGATCTTGGCGTTCACCAGGGCGAGACCGTATCGCGACTAACGCTCTCGATCGCTGCTGAATGAAATGATACGCCACGTTCTCGTTTGGATGATGTACCTGGTGACAATAGAAGAGCATTAAAAAAACGAAAAGAAAAAAGAATTATTATTATTATTATTATTATTGATTCTTTTGATCGCATCTGTTTGTACGCCCTCACTTGGTGGACCTCCTTCCGTATCTTGCGACGCGACTGCCCGATGTGAAGACGTTTGAAGCGGCAATCGAAAAAAAAAGTACGAGAGCAGGCACACACACATATACACACATACACACACATCTATACAGGACTTTAGTACCCTTTAAACCACTTCTGCATGTGCATAAACCAACGAACGCGATGCTGTCTTCGTCTTTCTCGTACAACGATCTCTCCCACCGCTGTTGGGAGTTTTGTTTTGAGGGGCCGAGCCCTTCTCTGCTTCCTCTTCCGTACTATTAAATACATGGAGAGGTGGATAGGCACCCTAGGCCAGGGGCTAGTGGCTCTACATTTATTGTTTTTTCTTTTTTTCTTTTCTTTTCTTTCCCCTTTGTTGCTTGCTTTGAAGGATAATACAAAGGCAGTGGGGCTACGCGCTACGCATTCATTCGCTACCACATCTTGGAGATTTACAAGGCATTCCACCATGGGAAAAAGTTTTCTGGAGGCCCTTAAATGCCGCTACGGCGCGGAGGACGACATCGCGTCCTACGACCCTTCGGCCTTTCTTGTGGGTGACCCGCACACCTTCAAGGGGGGAAAAAATAAATCGTGGGAGCTCGTCGGGATGGAGAAGACCCGCACTCAGCAGTCCCGGTACGACCGCCTCTTTGAGGTCGTGCTGCGCGACGAGGACATCGAGGTGGCGCTCACGGAAGAGGAGGAGAAGAAGACATTGGATTCGTTCCGCCACGTGCCAAAGGCGCGCCAGACAGCCGCCGCGACGCCTGCACCAGATGGCGAGCCCAGGAAGTACAACGCGCTCGAGGCAGAGAACATGTCCAGGCTAGAGGAGCTGGACCTCAGCGCCAACGCACGACTGCCCCTGTCGGAGGTCGGAAAGCTGGTGCCGTACTTCGCGCAGCTTCGGGTTCTGCAGCTGTCGGATAGTAGCGCCCTCTTTCCCCCTGTTCGTGCGGCGCTGCTACCATCGTGTGGGCCCCCCCCCTCCCCGCTGCTGTGCAGCCCACGCCTGGAGAAGCTGGTGCTGAACAACGTCAACCTCAGGTCTTTCGCCCCTCTCCTGCTGTGGATTCAGACGCCGCGCTTACAGGAGCTACACCTCGACCACAACCAGCTTGACGCTCTGCCGCTGCTGCACGACTCGGACCTACAGCTCGGCAGCAGCGAGGGGCCAGATGCGGTGGCTCTTCGGAGCCAACTATCAGATGCTCTTGCCAGTGCTCTAGCCCAACGGCGTGGTGAGGGGCCGGCAACGGATCTCTTCGCCTTTCCATCTGTTCGTGTGCTGAGCCTTTCCGGCAACCAATTTCACTCATGGGATGACGAAGACGCTGGGCGCAGCGGCGAGAAGGAGGGAGCGGCGTCGACACGACCGGGCCAGAGCCTGGGGGAAGTGCTTCACCGCGTGTTCCCAGCGCTGGACTCGCTCTTTCTCACCAACAACCAGCTGCCGGACCTTCCGATCCCTCCACGGTCTCTGTGGCGTACCGCCAGCGCAGACCACACGATGACGGCTGCCGGTGCACCGGAGACCGTTGCAGAGGCAGCGGACCCACGCGCGATGGCGGACGACAGCGAGACGGCGTCGTACTTTGGGCGCCACTACGCGTTCCTGCACAACTTGAAACTTCTCTGTCTCCGGGAGAACGCGACGATCCGGTCGACCGCAACGCTTGATGCTCTCCGACACCTGGCGCCGGGGCTGAAGACCTTCCGCATCTCGTACGCCTCTTTGCTCTCGGAGTGGAACGAAACTCTGGCCCGCATGTACGTTGTGGCTGCCTTGCCATCCATTACAACGCTAAACCGTGGTGCAGTGCGAGAGAAGGAGCGCCTCGACTCTGAGATATTCTATATTCAGCGCGGCCGCCGGCGGCAGGAGTTGGAGAGGGCCGGGTCCGTGCCGTCCGCTGCAGACGCGGGGGTGATGTACCCCAGACTGCCCGTGCTAGAAGAGAAGCACCGTGATCTAATCCTGTCTATCTACCGTGAGGGCGCTTCGGCGATGATGGGCGAGGACGGTGGTGCTGGAGGCCATCTTCTACTGCAGGTCTCGCTCTACCCAGAAAATCTCTACACCAAGAACGCTGCCGCGGAGAGCACGAAGGCGGGCAGCGCTGGAGCAGCACACGCGGTTGAGAAAACGCTACCTAGCAGCCTCACCATCGGTAAGCTCAAGGCGCTCATTCGTGTATTGTTTGCCGTGGAGCCGCAGCACCAGCAGCTGCGGTATCAGCCGGGCGGCGACGGCGGCGTGATGGAAGTACCCATCGCGTTGGACAACGAGCTCGAGACGCTGGGGTACTACGGGGTCACAAACGGGGGAAAGATTGGCGTGACCGATACATCGCTGCGTTGAAAAGGAGCGCAGACACGAGATACCGCTGCTTTAGGTTTAGGGCCGCCATTACACTTCCTCAGAGAAGAAAACAAAAAAGAAAACATACATCAAGAACAAGATCAACACACAAGTAATCGTAGTCCTGTAATCCTTATTGCACTATCATCACTATTATTATTATTATTATTATTATTATGATCATCATAAGGCGATACGTTTTTTTTTTGTGGTCAAGGAGAAGCAGGTGATGACCGTCGCGCCGCCCTGACGGATTGTGGCAGTAGTGGCGTCATGAGCTAGGGTCGCCGAGGGTCGGCGTCGCTATTGCTATAATGAGCTCATGCTAAGGTTCTGATTTATTCTGCGTGGCCTTTATGTTTGTCTTTTTTTTTGCTTTTGGGGTATCACTCTCTTTCTCCTCCTGTCCTCTCTCGTGCTTATTTTCTGCTGTGCGTCGTGCAGAGCTCAGCCCCCGTTACCGCGAAATTTCATTTTTTTGTTATTTTATATTTCGCTGCGAAGGCGCTTCCATCTTACGTTCTCTATTCACATATTATTCTATATATATCTAAGAGTAATCCCTTAGGTACAGACACACTCACACACACACAAACTCTCTCTTCAATTAACTGATGTGGCGCTTGACTCGGACTGCCACACTCTGCGCAGGGTCAGTGCTGCCCTCACGCGGCACCACGCACTCCATCTTGAGCGGCGCCTCGAGGGGATTCAGCAACACCACCTCTCCAGCTGCCGGGTATCATCCTCGAGGAAACGCATCGGAGCCGGGCCGACGGCCGCCGGCGGTCTCCCGCGGCCCAACGAAGGATCGTTTACCCTCTCCGCTGGTCAATCCCAAGGACCCGCGTCGACGCCTCGCGGTCCTGATCGACGCCGGCAACACCCTCTTTCTCGATCCGACGCAGCCCCCCCCATCCGCCCCGGGCGAGGCGGCGAAGGAGCAGGACGACGCCTTTTCCTCAAAGGAGAGAGAGGCGGAAGGGCTGCAGCCGCCGGGGACGGGGAGCGATGGCCGCATCGCGTACCCCTCGCTGTCCCCTGCGGTGCTCGAAGCGATTGAGAAGCTCGGGGCCCCCGTTCTATTCCGCCTCTTCGCCCATGATCTACCGCCTGCGTGGGCTCCTTTTTCACAGCCGTGGATGAATAGGATTTTTGCCAGTGCGGAAGGCGGAGCACAGAGGTACTTTCAGTTCTTTCAAGTGGAACCATTCATCCCGGTGCCGATGCAGATGGAGGCCGACGCGGAGCATCTGTTTCGCTTTCATCAGCACAACGCCGTCGAAGGCGTTTGTTTCCTCGTCAAGGGCGAAGACCAGAAGGAGTGGAAAGAGCGCATTACCTCCGTAGTGTCGCGGTGGGAAGCTGAAAGCCTGCGGCGCGAGCAGCAGCAGCAGGCGTACCACGCAAGGGAAGAGACTCACACCTCGCTGCCATCGGCAAATGCCGGTGCCGGATCCGTTTTCTTTAATCAATACGTGCTGGACGAAATGGGGCTGATCAGCTCCCTGTGCCTGGACGGGCGATCCGAGAACGGAGCTTAGGCGGTCCCCTTTTCAATGTGCACCAGCTACTCCACTGCGCTCCTTTCGCGCTAGGGTATCTTCCACCCGTACATGGTGTGGATATTATCAAATGTTTATCGAGCACTTGAGAGCACAGCTGGAAATATCTCCCTACAGACATATGCCTACGTTACCCTTTCAGATGCCTCTGCTGAGCGCCGCAGCTGGTTCCACGGCGGGCCCAGTAGATGATATTGATGATGGCATTTCTATTCTGCAAAGCTGCTGTCTTTTTCTATCTCTTTTATTTCTCTTCCTTTTTTTTTCGTTTCTCGGCTTCTCTGCCATTTCAGATCACTTCCTTTATTTTAAGTTTAAATTTCTGTTGCGGATCCCCTTCCAATTTCAATTGTATTCGACCGCATCGCACATAAATGGGGTACGTTGACCGCGGAGGTGGACGCGAAGCTAAAGGCGCTAGCCTGCGTCGGTCAAAGAAGAATCCTGGATGCGGCGCCTCGCGGCAGCTGAACAAGGGCAACGCCTCCAATGCAGGTGGTGCGGACCCGTCGCAGCGCGCTGCTGCTGTTCCTCCCCCAATGTTTATACTTCCTCGGCAAGAGGGCGCTGGCGCAGGCGTGGAGCCTTTTTCGCAGCTCATCGCTCCCACACCTACACATGTGATATGCGCTGCCGGGGCCTTGGCGGAGACACTGGCGGCAGCGGCAGCGGGATCCATCGAGGCGGCGGCCCCAGCGGGAGGCACAGCCACCGCGGCCTTTCACCTGGACGGCTCTGTGGCGTTGCTCTCGCGGCGCCTGGCGGAGGAGGATGTGACCCAGGTGCTCTCGCGGGCATTGGCGGAGGGGAACGTCTCGGGCCTCCTCTGTTGGAGCAGTGAAGTCGAGCGGCAGCAGGCACTCGCAGCGCAGTGCGAAGACGCCCTGCAGAGTACGACGTTCATGGCGGCCCGCAGCGTAACGATTTCTGAGCCGGGTGCAGGCTCTGCGCAGCAAAACGACGGGGGAAAAAATGTGGTGGTGCCGGAGGATGTCCAAGAGAAGGACGAGGCGGCGGCGGCGTCGGAGGTCCTGATAGGGGGGATACTAAACAAGCTCCCCACGCAGTCGCCGCACTCCATGAATACCCAGCGGGTAGCACACAAAAAGATACACACCGAGCTCCAGGATGAAAAACGGGTTCGGTTCGATGTTGAAGGAAGTCGAACCACTCTTTTCGCCAAGGACGACCCCCCTTCATCATCCCCTACGGGAAATCGTCCCCCCGAGGCACCTCCGCATCGCAACAGTCTCAAGGCGCAGCATGCCGCCGCACAGCCGGATGTCGTGCCGCCTGGCCCACCGGCAGACGCGCCCCATCCGAGACACAAGGATCCGTGTGGCAGAGCAGACGTACACTTTGCCTCCCTCTCCAGCTCCCTCCCGTACGCCGTCGTCGGCATCCATCCGAACAACATCGACCGCATGAACCAGCCGCTGCAGGAGCAGTGGCTCACCGCTACCGCTGCGCTCGCAATGAAGCACGTTCCTCACGCCCCCGCGCCTGTTCTGCAGCCCGCGCAGCAGTGTGCCAAGGGTGTCGTGGGCGGCCCGGCGGTGGTGGGCGTTCTATCGGGCCTGGACCTCAGTCGCAAGAGCGGCACGCACCACGCCCAGGAGTGGACCCTGCGTCAACTGTATAAAATGGCAGCGGCTCTCGAGCTGCCGCTCGTGCTCCACCTCCGAGTGGATGCGGCGGCGGGCGGCAACCAACCGAGCGCGCTGCACCCCTCAGGTGGCGTCGCGGAGGGTGAGGAGACGGATGCGATAGCCTCCGATGCGCGCGCTCGCCAGGCGATGGCGGACACAGGGGATCGGCTGGCCGAGCTGCTGCAGGAGTGGGCCCATCACCGCCAGCGAAGCGCGACGACCAGAAAGGATCTCGATGGGATGGATGCCGACGCGGATGTTGAGGAGGTGCAGAGCGACAAGGAGGATGACGGCGACGAGGAGGATGCCGGCACTGCGAGCACGAGCGTTCTTTTTGCGAAACAGAAGGTCCGGCCGCGCCATCCCCCGGCTGTCGTACTGCACAACGCATGGGGAACGCTTGCCCTTTCTCCAGCGCTTCAGCAGCTCTTCTGTACCTCCAGGCCAGAGGCTACGGGCTGTGGCAAGAGCGACTCCTGCGGCGCGAAGCCGGTGGCCGTACCCCCTGCGCTGTACCTCAGCGTGAGCGCGGAAGACATGCTCCACCGCTGCTTTCATGGCCGTCTTGCCGTGGCTCTTCACAAACCTGCAGCGGATGGAGCCCACGAAGGGCCCGTGTCGGACCGAGGCCGGCTTCTCTCTGTGCTGCCATCCCTGGCGGGGCCTCCGCGGGGAAATGATACGGTCGCGTTCTCTCAGCTGCTCATCACCACCGGATCACCGTGGCATACACCAGGCAATCTCGAGGACGAATACCTGCGCACACGACCCAACGAACCGGCGAACTACCGCTTTGTCCTGCAGGCTGTCGCACAGGCGCTTCTAGAGAAGCTACTGCGCAGCGAGGCCAATGAATCCGCCAGCGCGCGACAGCTGCTGGAGCGTATCCGCACGGCGCAGCAGAGAGAGGTGGAGATAGCGAGGATCAGCGAGGTGCTGGGAGCCGTATCAACGCTTAATACGCTAGCGGTCTTCTTCGGGAGGTACTGGGCAGCGCGCCACCAGCAGCTGTACCAGGCAGCACGGGAGGCGGGCGAACCACACGTGGCACCGGCAGCCCTCGCAGAGGACTCCAGCCCGCCGCCGGCGGCCACGACGACGCCGGGCGACTTCTTTAACGCCTCTCCCGAGGCTGCTGTTCCATACGTCTGCGCCAACTGCCGCACGAAACTGTTCACTGCCGGGCAGGCGATGTGGCACGAACTGCCGGCGCCATCGGCGGAACACGCCACACATAGAATGCCGATCCACTCCTCTAATGGCAGAGGTGTTAAGGGTGTCCTTCAGTGCAGTGGTGGTGGGTTGCAGCTGCCGCTCCCCCTCCCAGCCGCTGCTCTGGCCGCGGAGCAGCAGCGGCATACACTGATTGAGTGTAAACCAGGTGGCAGCAGCGGTGCGGGTATGCATTTCCGAGGGAACCCTCCGAGTCAGGACGCCGATGATAGCGATGAGGAGACGCAGCGGAAGGGACGCAAGCAGAAGGCACAGAAACAGCGCCGCAAGAAGCAGCACCGCCGGCAACAGGATAGCAGCAGCAGTGAGGACGACAGCGATGATGGCCACGTGGTTGATGATCATCAATTATCTGGGAATGAAGCGAACTGGCGGCTGGATGTTCGATCCCCGACGTTGCAGCCGGCGCTGCGGTCGGCGCTGCTCAATCGCTTTGGAAAGTCTTTTTGGGTGTCTCCGGCGGCTTCTGCGAGCTCCACCATCGCCGTGTCGTGCCACCAGTGCAAGGCGAAGCTAGGTGCGATTCACCCCCTGCCGATGCAGGTGCTGCCGCGCTGGATGGGGGGCAAGGAAGGTACGGAGAGTGCATTGGCGGGACGCGACAACGATGAGGATGGCAGCAGTGAAGATACGGATGAGGATGTGGACAAGTACCTAACGGGGTCTGCGCAGGCAGCAAAGAAGCGGCGACACGACAAGTTGGCCAAGCGCAAGCTTATGAAGCAGTCGCTCCACGAGAAGCACCAGAAGCAGCAGCACCAACACCGCGGCGCGCCGCAGGTCGGAGTAGACGGTACGGAGAGAACGACGCTGGTGTCTACTGCCGTCCCGCCGTGCCAGAGCTGCGGTGAACCGCTTTTGTATGCCGCTGCTGGGAATGTGCTGCCACTGCACATCCGCTTAGACCCACACGCTGTAGCGCCGCTGGAAGGGGACAACAAACTGCTGGAGGAAGAGGCGGGGGACGTGCCAACTCAAGAGGCCGCTCATGAGGAATGCAGTACCACGGCAACGAGGGTGGAAGCTGCTCTGGGCACCGCTGCGGCACCCCACAGGGATGACGAAGATGAGCTGTCGAAGCTGCTCCGCCAAGCGGCTTTGGAGAGAGAGGAGATTGAGCGTGAGCGCGAGCGTGAGGAAGCACAGCGCGCGCAGGATCTGCTGGAGCAGAAGAAACTCATCAAGAGGGTGCCGAAGAAGAATGTGAAGGCCAACAACCGCTCCAACTTCACGCATTTCCGGAACAAAGACTTTGGAAAGAGCGTTCCGGTGACCGCAGGAGATCAACGCAAGCCGGTTCGGCAAGACGGCGGCGACGGCGGCAGCAGCGATGAGGACCAGAACGTCTATTGAGCCGTTTACTTCATGTGCTGGTGCATGTGTCTTCAGCCAACCCTTTATTTCCTCAATTCTAAAACTAATCCCGTACTGAACGAGACGACGAGTACGACACTCATACCTACACACACAAATAATTTCCTGATGCAGCTCGACTGTGTGTGCAGGCGTTTTATAGTTTTGTTTGTCGTTGCCACTTCACGGTCTCGCCACTACTCTCAGCATCAGTCTGCTGCACTGGAAGGAAAAAAAAAACAAAAAAACAACAACAACAACAACGAAAGAGCGATAACGGATTGGATTGCGCTGAGCCGCCCCTCGCCATGACCCTAACTCCTTAAGCCGCTCCATAAAAGAATAAATATCCGAGACCTGAAAAACAATAACCGCAACTCTAAGAGAGAGGGGATGAGGATGGGGGACCTCGCCGATAGTGTGCTGCTTTTCCCCGTGACAGGGCGTTGATGGTGGCCTCGTACATTCCGTACTAACGCATAAAATAATAGTTGAACTGGAGTGTGTCTCCTCGGAGACCACTAGGACTACTGCTGACCTCCTCCCTCCCACTCTCTCTCTCTCTCTCTCTTTACTTTACTTTCTGTTCTGGTGTCCGCCTTTAGAGGTACTATTGTTTGAGGTCTGATAGTTTAGGGTTTACCGCAGTTTAGTCCTCCGAATAAAGTGATCCACCTTCTGTTACGGATTTGCTCTGAACTTCTTTCCGTCGCTCTAGCACACCGCTTAGAAAGGACGGAGAAAAAGAAAAAAAAAGAGGAATTTCTCATAATTGGCCTGTGACGTGCCGTGCTCACCCCACCCCACCCTTTTCAGTCTTACACAACTAAGACTAAAGAAATTTTAAAATTCTTTTCTTTTTTATTTTACTTAGAGGTTGACGCATTTCCTTCTCTTCGCATCCAATCATCTTTTTATGTTTGTATTTATTTATTTATTTATTTGATCGTGCAGTTATTCAAGGTATTTTTACGGAAGTGCATCTTGTACTTCCCATTATTACAAGGCAAACAAACCTTTTTTATTCCTGTATTTCTTAAAAAAAAAAAAAACAACAAAAAAAAACAATACAGCAACTCGTACTAGTGAGAAACGAGCATCGAACACCTTGTGAAGACCAGCACTTTTCCTCGTTCTCTCGACGTTGTACGTGGCAGCGAGAGATTTCGCCCTCCGCACAGACGTCCAACGTTGGGCCATCCTACCCCGGTAGGCTAAACGTAGCTACGACACTAAGACATTGAGATATATTTACGTGTGATCTAACGCAATCGTATTGGGCAATGGCAGAGACGAGCACATTGCCGGTTCTGAGCTCGAGGACGACGTCCCCTTCCAGCGGTGCTCCCGCAGGCGCGGCGGTGAGTGGCACCAACACGAGACGGCGGCGGCGGCTAGGCGGCGAGTCACCGCCGTCCAGCCGCGCAGGGATGTCTGTGGTCGCTTTTGCTGAACACCCGGATCGGCTGCTGTGCGATCCCCACAACGCTCTGTGGCTCTATGCCGTATTCGAGTACCGGTACGGCGTTAGTCCGGAGGACACGCAGGCACAGCTGTTGCGGCTCTTACGAAAGATAGAGCGCATCGCAGCGCACCACTACGAGGCCTCGGTCAAAATGTTTCAGAGCCTTCCGGTGAACATTCAACATTTTCAGATATTGCGAGCGACACCCGCAGGGATGGCCGCCACCATGCTGACGCCCTCCACGCAGTTCTTCAAGCCGCAGCCCCCTCCGGGTACACAGCCAGCAAGCAGTAGCACTAACCCGTTCGGCGCCTCCGCTGGCTCGACACCGCGCCATTCGCGAATCCGTCTGGGCGGCTCGCCTGGGTGCGGCAGTCGGGACGGGGCACCAGCCGCGAATCGACGGCCGAGCGTTGCCAAGAACCTCTTGTCTTCTTCTTCCTTCAACCCAGCCGCTGGGGGTGCTGGCACAGCTGCTGCAGGTGGCAGCGGGAGGGCGCAGCTCATAGATGATCTCGATCCAGGGATAGAAGAAGCGACAGAGGAACTAAACCTTGGCAGTGGTGAAGCACCTCTTCGTGCTCCACAGCCGTTGCGACTGCCAGAAGATCAGGCGGTTCGCCTTCTGGCCCAACAGTGGCCTCCGCTGGAAGGTCGCAGCGAATTGGAGGAGCAGCTCATTCAGCTTCGAAAACACGCCGCTGACCAGCAACAGCAGCAGTCTGCCCTTGCAATGGGGCCTGCCAGCAAACTTTCCGTGCTCCACTTCCCGTCGCCGAGTACAGCTGGGGTAAGCCAGACGCACGAGTCGGGGGGCAACACAGCCCTCGCCGTACCTGGTGCATTCGAGTCGCACACCATTATGTCTGACTTCGCCGAGATGAACAACCGTCACTCCAGTGCAGGCATCGGCTCCAACCATCGAGGCGTGCCCTTCCCAGCAGCCCGTCCAAAAATTAAGGTGGTGCTCGACATCGTCGCCTCGCGTAAGATGCTTGGCCTGACGCCATCGGAAAGCCAGCCGTACAAGCTGGGCCAGTGGGCCTACCAGTACTACGCCATCAACGCCCCCGGAGTGGTGGGCGGCAAGCGCAGTAGCGGGGCAACTACCGCAGCAGCGCTCTCAGCGATGACGTCTGGAGGCCCAGCGTTCGCACAGCACCATAGCGGGCCTAATTCGCCGCGATCGGCTCGCAGTACGAGTCCAGGGAGCAAGCGCCCAAGTCTTGCCTCCCTCTCCGCCGCGGCGATGCCTTCTACGTCCTACACGACCTCACCCGCCTGCTGCCAGGTCTTCGTTGGCATATCCGATAGTGGCGTGAAGATGGTCGGGCGCGACTTCCTCTTCCCCTTTAAGGTTCCGCCAGGTGGCGTCGCCCCAGCAGGCACACCCGGCAGCCCACAGCGACTCCCCACCAGTACGCCGCCGGTACAGCTGCTACTAGCGTCGCTTGGCGCCACTCAAGTGCCCTCGCAGCTCCTTCCTTCTATTGCGCCTGCCCGCCATACCAGCGCTAGTCAGGGGACCGGAGCCGGGAACACCAACACCAACACCGCCAGTGCCGCAACGGCCGCTGCCCGCCTGATGCGCTCCTCCTCCTCCTCCGGTTTTTCCCACCACTCGTCTTCGGGTGCGGATGCCGCCAACACTACCTCCTCCCCAACGAAGCAGGGCGGAGGGCCCCAGGCCAACACGGCGGGCAGCAACAGCAGCGAGACAGTGCTCTTCTGCCCTTCGGGGGAGCTGCCCGTGTGCATCCGGCAGCCCCCAATTCACCTCGAGAACATCGACCAGCGCCGTTTTATTGTTTGCCACCCCAAACTGGATTGCTGAGGAGCGGGTGACGGGGACAATAGATAGCAGAGGGCGATGATTTTGAGGGGAGGTGATGGGGGCAGATCAAAGCGCTTGGCACCATTTTTTTTCTTTTCGCGCTGTTTTTGCTGCACTCTCTTATGCGAGCACAGGCATCGACGTATTTTTCAGCGCCTTCAGATGTAAACAACACCCGACACCCCCCCAAAAAAATAAATATATCTATCTATCTATATATGAACGAACACGTCTTGCAACCGATGGAGTCATGAAAGGTGAAGAGTCGCGCCATTGGCCATCAAAGACTCGAACGTGCGATTGATGATCCGGTTATCGTTATAGAATACCATGCCTTATCTTATCCGCCAGGCAACAAGATGCTTACTCTGGAGGAGTATCTTTTGGGAGCAGGCGGCCTCTAGGATGATGATGATGATCTGGTCCAGGAAGGGGGCGGGGCACATACTTCCATCATTTCTCTTTTGTTTTGTACAAGATAGAACTCCAATTGGTCTTTATTTCACTCCAAACTATTTCTTTTTACCTAACATTCGTTTCGTTCATACATAAACACACCGGCCATAACTATTGTACTAGCAATAACATCAAGCTAAAAAATTGGGAAGAGAAGAAGAGGATTATAATTGAACCTACTTCTTCCAGGTTTTCTTTTAGTGTTAGATATAGACGGAGCAGACGCCATAATAAAAAAATATTAATCGCTTTTCCGAGTATTTGACATTTCGATTTTTTCTTCGTTCGTTCTTTAGATTCTCGGTTCTATTGTTCTTCGCTTTCTGCTACCCCCTCTGCATGACAGCTTGTTCACTGGCGTCTAAGAAACAGAATAGAAGAGAACAAGAGCGGAGAAGAAAGAACCTTCACTTGCCGTTAAAGCGCAGCAGGACAATCAATATGCATAAGCGAGGGACAGTTCTCTGGAAACAGTGTTCATTCGAACTCTATTGTTTTGTCAAATAATTATTGTATTTATCTTTGGTATGAGAGGGAAACATCGCAGTGTGTCAACCCACACACCCGCTACAAACCTCTCTACAGCTATAGAAACATCATGGAAAGGTTGCACACCGTTATCCGCTACGCCCTGCGAAGGGGGGTGGTTTGAGCCTGCCAAATCACCCACTTGGTTTTACCCAAGGATCTGCGTCTCCACCTCGCCAACGCTGCCACTTCGCTAGGTCGTAGGAGGGAATGGTGTGCCCCCTGGACGGAAGGTCTGCTGCATTATGCTCTGATCGAATCCAACCGAATGTTGCTTGAATGCCTCGCGTAGAAAGAAACTCCTCGATGATCGCGCAGTTGCGTGCCACGCCTTCGCATTTTGAAGATCCCTTTCTGGAACTGGCCACCACCGCTATGTTGTCACACAGGATGGATAACTGTTGCGGCAAGTGCCGCTCAAACGCCAGTAACCCATAAAGCATAGCACGAGCTTCTTTTTGCGATATATGGATGTCCTTGAACCACGTATAACATGCATCATCGTATTCCTCAAACCATCGACTCCCCGTAATGTGTACCGCTCCGGAGCCCATAAAGAGGACGGCTCCCCAACCGATGTCGGAAGCATCTGTCATGAGCACGGTCTCGAATCGGCTGCCGAGTGGGGTGATAAGCCGCGGAGTGTTCCGCTCTAGGCGCTCTCTCAGGTCCGTACCAGCGGCGATAGCCTGAGGGGTCCAATACAGCAACGCCGAGTCTTTGACGATGCCTCTGTTGAGATCGCTCAGCGCTTTCCTGACACACTTATAAAAGTGATAATAGCGAAAGAGTTTGACACCGAGAATAGCAGCGGCGTATAAAGTACGGGAAGAAAAGGCTTCGGCTTCTTGGATCGTCATTGAAGTCCACTTCGGGGCGCCTTTCAGATTGCCCAGGGCTTTGTCCCCGACACAAACGCTCTGTTCCACATGATTAAAACACACACCGATGAAGGTATAGAGCTGCGCGAAATGTTCAACTTCCCGAATGTTACCTGTGCCAACTGACGCCGCTGCTGGATAACTCGGCCCCACGTAGACACGCTGTTTTCTGCTCCGCATAATCGGATGTTATCAATCCAAATGTCGATGCGCAAATCATCAGGCGCCCGGAGTGCGGGAGGCACGCAGGATGGTAGGCCAGCCAAGGTAGAGCATAGCAGTTGCATGAGTTCCGGGCTCAGCTTGTAACCCATAGGGAGCCGTAGCAGCTCGTAGATAGTACCATCGTCGGCTATCAAACGAAAGACAGCACGAGCTTCAAACGGAAGAGGGATCTGGTAAAAGGACGCCTTCAAATCGAAAAGACCAGCTCCAGGGAGCGTCACAGCAGAGAGATAGTGTGACACGTGTTCCAGCGGTACCTCCGGCTCATACCCTTCTCTGTTGTTTTTGTCCTTTGGCCAAGCGATGAAACGGCGTCGATACTCCTGTCCCTTCTTCTCGATCACGGTGAACGGTATCACCCAGCCTTTGGTGGGAGTCGCCCCCGCCGGCTGAATAATCTCATTGTCCAACAGAGTCTTCGCATCTGCTGCCCGCAGTCGCTCGGCAGGCGGATTGCCTGGGTTCAGGGGGCTCGCCGATATCATATCCCAAAGCGAATCAAAGCGTTCCCGCGTTTCATCATTCATCATAGCGCGCACTGAATCGACCTTCATAGGGGCAACGTCCGTTTGTTGTAGGGGAATGGCGAAGTCCTTCTCCGTAACAGCTCTTTTGCTGTTCATTGGGCGGCGTGTGATCGTGTGACCCTTAAAAACTGTCGGTTTCTCCGTCGGATACCAGGGAACGTCCCTTACGATGTCATCAATGATTTGTCGAGTAGCGCTGTCAGACGATCCGTAGTGTTCAACAAAGTTGCGTAGGGACCCAGGTAGCTGATTGTGGTGGCAGGGATGTCGTGCAGATCTCTGTGTTTCGCGAGAGAGACCACCGTTCGAGGATCGATGTCGGAGGAGCTTGCTAGCATTGCAGCTGCCCGCAGTGCTCCGCGCTTTATGCTGTGCGCAGAGTAAAACCGAAGGTTGCCTGCATCGTTGACTCTGCGCCCGAGAGGACGCATCATCCGGCACAGTTTCTCTGAAGTGATGGTCGTCAATGGTTTCCCTGGACCTAGGTGACGTAAGAGCTTGATCATCTGATCCCGCATCTCCCCCGTTAGCCTGTGGAATCGATAAGGCCGGTTCGGTTGTTCCTTCGACGTTTTGGGGAGATTCCACCAGTCCAGTATAAGAAACGGGAGACCAATCTGCCGAAAATGGCTGGTCGTCAAAACCTGTATCTCCGCCCAGCGACTGGCGGTGATCCAGGCGAGACGGAGCACTAACTTGTCCGTCCAATGAGGAATGCTGTCTATGAGTTGTTTCATATCTTGCGCCGTCATTGCTACCGCTTGGTCGAGTGGCTCGCCCGCTTGAAGTCTTTTTAGACCCGCCATATAGGTCACATGGAGAGGCTCTTCTTTTGCCAGAACCGACAACAGGGTGTTCAGGTAGACCATTTTTGTTCTGCTCGACACATCTTTGCCTTCGAGATAAATGGGAATGATGTCTGGAGATATCGGATATCTGTTCCGCTGACAATAATGCAGGAACCCGCGTGTGATCGAGAGGCGCTGCGGCCACGATGTCGGCGCGTAACGCATGTGTAAAACATGCTTCAGCTTCTCCATCGACGATGGGATCACCTCGGGGTGACATTTTACATACGGTCGGAGGCTTCCCGGGGTGAGCAGTATCGGGTCGCGCGCCGCCATCAAACCCGGAAACTCCAACGGATCCAACTCCCCTGTTCACGGTCGTTTGTGGGGCTGACGCGGGGGGAAGTTTTTTCGGTTCCCTGCCGGCATAGTGATGGTTTGGATCTGCTTCTTGGGCTCTAGATCCTTCACCGTAGTCGAGAACTTCTCTGGCTTCTCGAACGCCTGGTCACGTTCCAACGCTTCAATGAATTGGTAAACCCTAAGGTTACTACCGCGAAGGGCTGTATTCTTGTAAAAATACAGGTGTGCCACAAGTTGCTGGATGCTGCGAGTCATCGCGTTCATTGACCAAAGATCTGGGGAAGCGCATGCGCATTCCACCATCGCTAAGAGTTGCTGAAAGGGAATTTTTTGAAAATTTGCGAACTTACCGACGTCGGTCATGAGTTGGTCGGACAGGAACTGCCTCCTTTCATAGAAGGACAGGTGGCCCAAATGCGCCTGCCAAGTGGAAATATTGAATATTTCAAAAAACGGAGTGGTGGACTTCGAACCTGTGGCGGCCGCCTCCGACTTCTTGTCTGTGTGGGCGACCTCAGATTTCTTTTCCGTCACCACAGCAACGTGAGCGTCAGCACAGCTCGGGGCTACTGTGGCAAGAGCTAATGGAAGAGCGTTCAACCTTTGGTCGAACAACAGCATCTTCTCCTGTATTGTTGCCACAGCCTCGCTCAGGCTGTGCAGTTGTTCAAAGATGGCGTTCTGTTCGCCACCAATTGTTTCTAGTTCCGATTCTGTTTCGGAACAAATCTCTTCGAATGGTTCTGTTCCATTCGACTTTTTGATGTGATCCAGGAGCTCCTCCTGGATTTCACCGTCCGCTAAGGCGAACGACGTGATCTCGTCCCACGGGGCCTCGTACCAAAAACGCGGAGTGCCCTCGATGTTGATCATGGCCCCTCCGGACGTCCCGAAACAGGCAGTCTTCACCGTACCTGTGGAACGAGACAGGGAGGCCCCGTAGCTCTTGTGCTGCTCCAGTCGCAGCGACAAGAAATCACCAATGTTCCTCCATGCTTCCTGAGATCTATTAACCTCAACTGCGGGCTTTTCTGCCGCCCGTGTTCTATTCACGGAGCGAGCCCGTTTGCGGTTTGCATAACTTAAGGCCATTTTTTGTATACTAAATATCTTTGGTTGCTATCTTTCTATCTATATCCAATAAAGTACAGAAACTGTAACAATAATAGCGTTTTGAAAGTGATTTGTTGAAGGCTCAAACGGGCGAGCGGATAAATATCTCACTTTTAGTTACCATAAAAACAATGTTGGAACGAGAAGGAGCATGAGTCGACAACACCTACCAATCGAAGGAACAATGTTTCCAGATTCATATTGATCGTCCACTCGGACCCGATCCCGTAGTAGCGCTACTGGATCGAATCCGATGACTGCGCTTAGACTTATCGTTCATGTTCTTCCACTCCCTTCCGCTCTTTATTCTTGCCGCGTTGCTCTCAAAAGAACGTACATCACGGCGAGTGTATTTCGAGCCCTCCCAGTTTGTTGTTTAGATTGAATCGATGCAAACTACTCCGATTGCCAGAAGATCCAAACATCTTTTAAAAATATGGAGGTCTCTGCACAGCCGTACACTCCCGCTGCTGGGCGTTTCGCCGTTATCGCAAGCGCCATGTGCCCTCTGTTCTGCTCGCTGCTATCTTTCCTTGACGGATCTGGCCAAGGCTTTTGAAAGTCTCTCGGAATCTACTTCGAATGCAGGCGGAAAAATTGAACACTATACAACAGGTGCCCCGCGTCCAGAACGATCTCTGAGCCGAGGAGGCGCAGTGGAGGGTGATGTGCAGTCCGGACGGCACAACAAACATCTAAAAGAAAATGCTGCTCCACGGAGCAGCACGAACAGTAAAATGCAGTGGAGGGAAGATGAAGCAAGGGAGTATCAACCTTCCCTCCGTTCTTCACATCCCCATCATCATCCATCTAAATCCTGCTACCGAGCCTCAGGGGTGTCAGAGGTTGGCAGCGATACAAGCAGCGCGCTTCCACAGCAGAGCCGCGGCGCTGGGCGGATTGCCCGGAAAGGACTGCTAGGACGTGTGCCAGAAGCGTACGCTCTGAACCTTCGACACACCTACGCCGTACGAGTGCTTTCTGGTCAGGGATGCCACACAGATAAGCGTCCAGAAAATGGGACACCGCCTCGTCCAAGTAGCTTGCTGACACAACAGTTAGAGAACGCTTGTATTCCTGATGCGAGGGCTTCCTTCCAGATTGAGCGTCGATTTCATTCAGAAATCGAGGATAAACTGCGCCAGTTGGACTATGCCTCCTTACTCTTGTGCGTTCTGGAAGTGGTCTCGAGATGGTGCTTCGTGGAGTTGCAGGCAGGCACAGAAGACAATCAACAGCTCACAGGAGAGATGCGTGAGCTGAATGCGTGCATGGCACCATACTCACTAGATTCGATGCGTTCACTGCTCAGCGATCGTATTCTAGAGTCCGTGCTGACCGCCTTGGCCAAGATGCCTGATCTTTGTACCATTGAGGAAGAACTGAATGATTGGATGACCTCAACGAAATCATCCGGCGCTGAAGAAGAATCGACGTCTGAGACACTCTTCCACGACCAACAGGCGAACCTTCTGCCGAACAACATGTGCTTGTCAGCTGTGGGGAAGCTTTACAAACCTCTTCTCGTTCTTTTTGAGAAGGAGCACCTACGCGGACTCGATTCAACATCCTCGAAGGAAGAGGGTGGCGTGGGCACACTTTTTATCCGTGCCACACTGTGGGCTACACTCTCTTGGTTAGCACAACGTGCACCATTCTTCTCTGCCTCGGTCTCTGCCAGACTTCTGCAGCTCCTGGCACAACAACCGTACTTCTCTTCCACCACTGTACTGGCGACACTGGTAGACACCATTCGACGGTGCTGCCAGACTGGATCATGCCCTCCCGTTGCCTCTGCCGCTGAAGGATGCCCTGAGACAAGGCCCCCTGCGTCAGGCCCATCCACGAGGGACTCCCACGCTTCATCTCCAGTTCTTACGGGGTTGTTGACAAAAGTTGCATCCGTAAAGAAGTCGAGGAATACCTTATCGCCTTGCAGCGGGTCTACCCCTACGATGGCGGGAACACCGTTTGTCAAGGGTGGTGATGCCGACCATTGGGAGGATACCGCCACTGTTCTTAGTTCTCCATCTTTTTACGCTGCGTTCCTCGACACGATGCTAAGAGCGCAACATCTGGTAGAGCATACGGCATCGCCGTCGTCGGATGCTTCCTTGCACTCTCCTCCCTATCTCCAACACTCAAGCGCCGGATCCCCCTTTACCTCCGCAAATGACACTCTCACACAGAAAACGAAATTTGGCAACCCAACCGAAATACTTTCGTGGAGTGATGCCCTGAAGCCGTCAGCGGGCGCTTGGTCCTTCGATCCTACCCCCTCTACCGAGGAACAATCTCGAATTGGAATCTCAGAGACATCGACCGGGGAACGTCCACGATACCGCAGCGAGAAGGAGATGGACCGCGTCAGGATGCCCGCAATGAAATCCTTGTCACATCAGCGTGCCGCGGAAAAGGCCGAAGCTGGTGGATCGCTGCAAAATCTACGGGATAGAAATATTGAGAAGAGTCTCGGAGGTGCCGACCCGAGCACTTCCTCTCCGCTTCTGGAAAGACCTCTATACGACGCGGTGATCAAGTGCCTGACATGCCAAATCGTTCAATCGGGAAAAAATCGGGGCTCCACTGGCAATCACAGTGGAGACAAGGCACGAGAGACCCAAGGCTTCACCCTACTGGACATTCCACCGACAACCTTTTTCTTTCTTGTGCGTTCAATAACAAAATTAAATCTGTACACTGGTGCTACTCGAGCGTTTGTTGCGGAGGCGCTCTTGCCAGGAACTCCCGCCTACCTTGACCAGCACCCAGAGCAGTACTTGTCCATTCTTTTTTTACTAGGGCGAAGGGAGAACGGAGTTAGCTCGGTGCCGGCCTGGAGGGCGATTCTGAAACACCTTCGAGAGCGTGTGCGGCAGAGCTGCCTTCTCAAGTTAAAGCAAGCGAAACAATCACATGTCGAAGTTTGTTCAGATTCGAGGGATGCGAACGAACCCAATCCACATCTCTCAATCCCTGCCTCTAGAAATAATGGCGTAGACACCAGTGAAACGGAAATCGATCTCCACACGCTTTTTCTTAGTGAGGGAGAAGATGTGTTGACTGATGAACCCCACCCGCAGCATCTTGGATCCAGCAGGAATGAACCGTTGTCACTAACATGCAAGCAGGGCCAACCCTCACTACGGACCCTTTCAAACAGCACTACCCAGCCCCTCCCGCTCACCAGTACGTCACAGCAGAGATCGAAGGCGAATCCTGCTGTACATGGGGAAGCGTCGGAAGCGCATTCAATATCGGCCAACACAGAAACGGTTGTTCGTTTGTTGTCCAGCGCACCCATTCCCCAAGAGGATTCCCACGATGCTGTGCCGCTCTTTGGTGTCTTCAGCGTGCATCTCCTCCCTAACGTTCTCCGCGCAATGTCCCACGTTAACCGTCTCGTTCTCCCTCTCTGTCACGAAGAGCCCACTGCAAGCAGCAGCGCCGTGGAGGATAAGCTGTCATCTAGCCATGCAGGCAAACAGACGTCTACCAAGGAAGAGGTGAAACGTGAGAGAGCCCATAGGAGTTCTACAGACGACTCTCTGGGCCCTTTACATAATAATTTGGGCCACACCAGCGATAGCGTCTCGCCTGTTGGGTCGTCGAAGCTGGCAGTCGACGTTCACGAGACCATTCTTTTACTTTTCAGTGATGTGTACACGAGTCTTCAGCATCATCTTATCCAGCGGACGGCGCGTGGGAAGACGAGCAGCGCGCGCGAGACAAACGTAAACGACTTGATTGTATTGCATCAAGAGGCTCCTGCTACCTCTAGCATTTCTTCTGAAAGCTATACTTCGCTTCCTTGCTCGAACCATTGGTCTCTTGTGAGAGCTTCCCCCTTGCTCGTCCTGCTACTTCAAGCACATCGTCTGGTAGTTATTGCGGAGCAGCACCGCCGAACTACCTACCCTGGTTCTTCTCTTACACGTGAGATCATTACATTTTTATGTGGCGCTGCTGCAACCCATGAACTGGGGGGAAACCGACAGGAAATTGGGGCGTCCCTGATGTCCCCCAGAGAGGAGACCTCGGTTCCTTTGGCTTTGAAGGACCCGGGCACCGTGCCACCCCACCTTTATTTTTCGGTGAGTAGAAAGGATCACGATAAGGCGGCACTTCTATGCCGCACCGTACAACAGCTGCTATTTCAACTCCTTCTCCGCTGTGAGGAAATGGTTCCACAGGCAACCATTCGCTCTCTCTGCCCCGCCGTGCCTTCAAACGACCCACCCCCATCGCAAAGAACGGCGTCAGAAGACAAAGGTGCGAAAAGGAAACTCTGGGCCACAACGAACGCCGACAGCAGTACGTCTGGGCCTTCTCGGTGGTGGGACCATGCTCTTGTCGTCGAGCTGGCATTGCTGTGGACGCAGCTCCTCCCCTTCTTCCTTCTTTCCCACCGCACCCCCTCATCCTCTCTCACAGTACAACACCTGCTGAAGAAGAAGCGCACCGCTAAATCGCCGTCACAGGAAGTCAAACTTCCAAAAGAGTTCCCTTATATCGCGCTAACGGGTTCTTCTTTACACCAGGTGCACAGCCTCGTAGAGGAACTCATGTCTCTTGGTTTGCTGCGTGCCGATTCAAAAGCCATTGCGCTGGGGGATCCGTCAGAAGAAAAGCTTGGAACATCCCCGGGAGCACCAGCTACTAACGTAATGATTACCGATGCCGAAAAGATAATGTTGAAGAAGAATCATAGCGATAAAGATGGAGCCGTTCTAACATACCAGCGCTATGGTATGCAAGACAATGTGTGGCGTAGCCGCTCTCCTGTGGTTGCCTCTGCGGTGCGAATATTGGAAGCAATCCCCGGGTCCGCTGCAGCTGTAGCGCCGAATCCAGTTTCTACGCAGAAGGAATCTCAAGGCGAAGCACATGAGTGTGCCGAGACGGAATCCACTGATCTTGCTGGACGTGTATCAGAAAGGGACTTCAACACAAAGATCACTTGTGCGTGCCTTCAAACAGGGAATGGTGTATATGACCCGTTCTTTGTTTCCTCTTTACTGATTCGATTTGTCATGGAGAGCTATTGATGCCAACACCACAGAGGTCAACACATCTTATATCTATGTCTATTCGGCGTGCGGGAGGGAGAGCACATGCTCCAACGAGGGATAAAGGATTCCCATATGATTATATAACCCCGTGCATTAACCCTATTGCCTGCATTAACCGTATTGCTTCCTTTTTTTTCGTTCCAATCTATTTGTATCTTTGATGCCTTTTTGTTCAAGAGACTCTGAAGAGGAGTAGCCACCACTCCTAACAGAGAAAGCCTTTAGGCCCCTCCGCTTAGAGAAAGCTTAGAAAACTATAACTAAAGCTGTAGAAAATGCCATTAAAAGAGCCGACGAAACATGCCAAACGCTGCTGGCTAACACCTGACCCGCCTACGGTTCACGATCCACAGGACAATCCAGCTAATCCCATAGCGTTGTCTTCGACTGCCTCAGTATCACGTAACACCAACAGCGCAGAGACTTCTCTAGAACCCGAACCTGCCGATACCTGCTACCCCTCCCAACGCTTGCACCGTCATCGCCACCGGAAGGGCAATCATACAAAAAATCAAACACTTCCCATCCCGATACCCGACGATAACCATACAACGTACACGGGTCCCGGCTCTCCTCTAGTGCCTCGCGGGTTGCGAGGGAGAATTCTGCATCTCAAAAACGAGACACTAGACACCGTTGAAAACAGTGCACGTGCGGTTGGATGCCACCCCAATCAAATTGCCAAGTCGGTGGTGGTGGAACCAATCTATCCTGGTCTCCATCGTGATGGGGTGACGACCCATCAAAAAGTCAGCTCCATGCCAACAACCTCCGAAGTGACAGAAGCGTGCAGTGGAACGGCACCAGATTGCGTTGCGGCGGCAGAAGAGGAGAAGGGCCCAGCGCCTCCGGTTGCCTTTCACGAGAAGGGAATTCCACCTGCATTTCTTTTTGTGCTGGCAGGTGAGTCAAAGATTAACCTAAAGAAGGTGCGGACCACTCTTTCGGCCTTGTACGGGTCCTCTAAGGGCGTTCCTGTGCCGCCTTCTGGATTTCGACTGGTGCCGAGAGAGAAAGTACGGGAGGTGACAGGCTACGAGCCCGGGGCTGTGACGCCTCTGGGCTTGGATAGGACGAAGGTAGCCGTCTACCTCGATGTGTCGCTTCGACACGTGGTAAGAAAAATTAAAGAAGAACAACTAGATAGCGATTGGCATCCTCATCACGTTGAGCAATGCCCTTCCGTATCTGATGGGACGGAGGGCAAGATCACGCAAGAGATAAACCATATATATTCATCAGAATCTCTTCCCTCACATCCCGATGTGCCGTTTGTGTCCGACACGAGAACTGTTACTGGATATGCATCTGGCGCTGTACCTCCACAAGAACGGGAGAAGGGAGTTCCACGTTCCTTCACCCCAGAGAGAAGGAGAGCCTCTAGTGGTAAATTATCAAATGATGACGGCGAAAGGAGCCTGGATAGCCCAACAGCTAGCGGAGAGGCGCTCGATACAACTGCGCATCTTAGCGGAGGCGTGAAGGATATACATCCACGTGAAAGACCTCCGTTGCTGTTCTGTTCTGCAGGCTCCCATGACACGGCAATTGCTTTCACTCTAGAAGAGCTCATCGAATGGTCCAACTTTGTGGAGTGGGTGGACGTGTCGAATGTGGGGCATTGACGTGACTGCAACCAACGAAGATAAACAACAAGAATCTGTCGAAGATCCAGCATCACTGGTTCCGCACCGGAGACGCCCTTTTGGATCGAGTTTTTTTTTGTCATTCATTTTATTGAATGCACCACTATGGCTTGCTGCCCCAGAGCTGTTTCATCATCATCTTCTTCTTTTTTTTTTGCACCATTATAATCTCAAGTATTGCTTTTCCAATTAGCAACTCTTTCACGATTGCAGCAGGTTCAATTGAACTTATCGCGCTCTCAACGTGTCGTACCACAACGGCCGAAGAAGCTGACGACTGGGTCTTTCATATCTCTTCTATTCCAGTTCTGTTGACACAACTTGAGCGATAAGAAAGGTCGAAAGAAATATCGTGACAAGTGCGTGCGTTGTGCTTTTCTTTCTTCACACTGCATATCTTGTAGAACGACAAGTACGAACAGTGGTGTACCAGAAGCTAACGTTTCCTTATTGAAGCATAAATCCGTCTGCTGTGGAGAGCTCCCAGGTTAACGCACCTGTCACACACACAACCACCACCACCACCACCACCACCACCACCACCAAACATTAGTGCCTCAAGCCAGTCAAAGGTCTAGCATCACGTTAAAACATGAGTCGTTTTCTCGAAATCGAAATTTCGAAGCTAAAAAACCTTCCGCAGACAGATGACGATGTCTTTCCGTGCAGTTCGCAGGTACGATTCTGTTTGTGGAATGACGAGATGACGGAGGCGGTCAGTACAGAACAGAATTCTAGCGTACAGGAGAAGAGCAACGCACCGTTTTTTAAGGAAAATCTTCTGGTACCACTGGACGATGAAAGAGAAACCGGCGTACTGTTTTTCACTGTATGGGAACACAGCCGCCGAGACGAACCTTTTATTATGTTCTATGGACGGCAAGAGGTTTCTTATGAGAAACACAAAAAGCGGAAGGACCTCACCATCGTACTGACAACGCAGAATCCAGCTGAGCAACCGGAGGCAGCACTAAAGGAAGAAGAACAAATTCGATCCGGGGACGTGGATAAGGCTCCAACCCTGTTTATCAGAGTACTAATGCCGAAGAGGAAAGAACTGGAGCAAGACAAGTATGCGGACGTGCTTATTACACCGGAGTCCGCTGTCGTACTTTCTGGTAAGCGCCAGCTACTTCCGGAGCGGTCCCACTTTGTGTGGATGCACCTTCTACTGGATAAGAAATTTATTGATAATTATCGCAAAAAACTACTGGCCGACTGGCAAGGTCGTCCACCGCTGGAAGGTTCGGACGCTCCGGTGCCAAAGCGAAAAAAGTCGCTCGGAAATCAACGTGCTTCATCTGTGGGCAAAAAACCCACAGGCGATGGGGAGTCGAAAGAGTTGAAGAGCATTGCTGACGTTATAGTGAAGCGTTGGTGTTGCCATCGACCGCACCAGGTGCTGAACAGACTGCGTCTGACAGCGGAGAAGTTTTTGGACGAAGCCGAAGAGCTAACCTTCACCCCTGAAGAGGAACTGGCCTATCGCACTCAGAAGAAGGAGCGAGCAATTCTAATCTCACGCATGTGCATTGATTCACTGCAGAAAACAGGCGCCAATAACTTGCGTGACTGGTTGGAGCGGTTGTGGGTTCTATACACCGTCGGTGTGGATAATGACCCTGCCGGAAGTCGCGCGCTGAGTTATGATCTTCGAAAGAAGGTGATGGAAAGCACCTTCGATGTGGAGGACTCGATTGTGCTACAAGCTAGTCTGCTGAATCAGTTTATCCCAGCCCTGTCGTATGAGAGGTGTCAGGCGATGGCGGAGGATGACGCCCGAAACAGCCCAGATTTCATTATTGATCAGCCGGAAGGTTGGGAGCAGAAAATCACAGTGCATCAACGGTACTTCACGAAAATTTTATCGGAGTTTATGGGCAGCCTGATGGATACGCTAACAGAGGCTGAACTATTGCGCTTTTGTAAGGCGATGAAGCCGGCTGTCTTCGATGCTCAGCAGCGTGTGCTGAAGAATGCCAAATCTGGTATTCTAAACCGCGTACGCCCAGAAGGCGGAAAAGCGGCTGGCGATCCGTTCTCGATGAAGGGTGACGGCATCAAGATCGACCACCTGGATAAGTACGGTAACCGCATACGTACCACTCAGTTCGCGTGATAGTGCATATTGAACGTTGTCTTTTCTTAATTCCCAACACAGTGAAAAGAAAACACTGCAAAACGAATAGCGTATCTGAAGCTAGACGAGATCAGAAACAGAAAAAAAAATTACAAATTATATAGGGACGGAGACGCAAGTAGAAAGCTGTTATAGATAAAAGATACCAACGACAACAGGACAAGCGGCGGAAGAACCATAATAAGCCATAATCGTAGAAATCGGTAGAACCTCCACCGACACCCCCCGCCTCGAAAATAATAATAATAAAAAGAAGAACCAAAGTGAAACGAGCAGCATCAACAACCACTGAGAATGACGAAAATAGCGCATAATAATAATAAATGCAATTCAAGAGTGAGCGAAAAAAAAAATGAAATGGGAACTCATGAATAACGCTATAACCCATACATTCATCACGATTACTATTATTATTATTATTATTGTTGTTGTTGTTTTTGCTGTTGGTTGCGTTTTTCCGGCTCCTTAACCTCCTTCGGCAGAGTGTTTTTCCTCACGTTTGTGATGCTAAATGTATATATAAATTTAATTATTTTTTGTTCTCTCTCTCTTAACATAACGCATACGTCCCTTAACATGGCGTTAACGTTTTAGTGCTGTAGTGCAGCTGAAATACCCCCCAAAAAAAGAAAAATAAAAAGATTCCAGGGCTCCCTATTGCAAGACCCAAATAGTGCATTCCCACTTTTTGAAGCAACTTGCACGTGACAATATAGAAGCCTGATGATCACACGTGCTTCAATTTCCGTATCTTCTTGCTCCTACTCGTTCATTGTATCTTGATTATTATTTTTTTCTGTCTAGCGTGGAACAAAAAACAACGTGCTACGACGCAAGAAAGAAATCCCAATCAGCACTGTCACACTCTATGGAGGAAAGGGAAGGAATAAAAGAGAAGCAACGGGCGGACGAAGCAAAAACTGCATTCCATGAAACCAAGAAAACAAGCAATCTGATACGATGGCGAGAAAGCCCATCGATGACAAAACAGGTACTGTGACCTTAGATTATAGTTTTTTGTATTAATTTTAAGCTCGACGGCAGGAACCTCACCACCGTAGCCACATACCGCCGTGGCTAAAAAACCTTCCGTCTACTTAAAAGTTGGGATACAGGAATAATACATATAACACTGAAGACAGAAAAAACAGCACGGAATCGCTCTCTTCGCGAAGGGGGAGTTTGCTGACCAAAACCACCTAAACTTGGAAAACATTCATAAGAAGGTCGGCGGCATTGTGTTCAGATTCTATATATTTAAAGCGAGCAACGATGCCCCGAGATGACAAAAAATTATGGACGCGTCTCAGATTTTCGGAAATACCTGCACACTTTGAGGATCCTTTCTTCGCGCTACAATAAACGGCAGTGTTGTCACAACAGATAAGAAGAGTCTTTGGTAATCTGTCCCTGAAAGCGTACAATCCATACAACATCGCACGGGCTTCTTTTTGGGATATGTGTATGTCGTCGAACCACTGGAGAACAGCATTCTTCTTCTTATAGAACCATGCTTTGCCAGCCAAGAAGACCGAGCCGTCTTCGTGAAATAAAACTGCCCCCCAGCCCCGCTTAGATGCGTCCGTAACCAATGTTGTGGGGAAGGAGCTGGGGGAAACCGTGATCTTCCTAGGTGTGTTAGTAGTCAAAAGACGAAACAACGAATCACCAATCAAACGAATATCCTTTGGAACGAAGGCCTTGTCGGAGGTGACACAACACCCTCTGTTTAATTGACTCAATAGTGTTCTAACAAATTTAAAATAAATAAATAAAAATCATGTAAATAAATTCCCAAAATGGTTGCGGCAAACAAGGTTCTCGAGGCAAACACCTCGAGATCGGATACGCGCATGTTGTCCCAGGGAGGGGTCTCGTTGAGATGCCGTAAAGCCTTATCGCCTATACAAACTGTTTGGTTGCCGTGATCAAATAAAACGCCGATGAATGTGTACTTCTCACACCATTGCTCGGCCTCGCCGAAGGTCACATTTGCCGAAAAGGCCAATTCCTCCAGTTGATGGCACCAGTGCTTCACGTGCTCCGAGTCCCCACATATTCGAATATTGTCGATTCACACATCAATATGGAGGGAAGTCGATGCCTGGAAATCAGGCGATGCCACCGACCGCACGCCCGCTAGAGCAGAACAAAGCAACTGCATCAACTCCGGACTCATCCGGTACCCCAATGGGTAACCGTAACAACTCCTATGTATTACCGTCCTCACCCAGCATTCGAAATGCTGCCCGCGCGGCGGGATGGAGGGCGATCTGATAAAAAGAAGCCTTTAGATCGTACAGAGCAGCCCCCGGGGTGGTGACTGATTGAAGATACTGCGAGACATGCCGGAGCGGCACATCGGGAACGTAATCCTCACCCTCATTCTTTGACTTCGGCCATGCGATGAATCGCCGACGCTTCCCAGAGGACTTGTCTTCGACAACACTAAAAGGGTTCACCCAAGCTCTCGTGGGAGTATCGTCTGCCACGCGAATAATCCCACACCCTAATAGATCCTCAGCGTCTTCCTTCCGTAACTTACGTGCACATGGCGCACCAGCTTCTGCTGGGCCCTCAAAAGTCATCGCCCACAAGTGATCAAATCGTTGTTTTGCAACATCATTCATGCGCTCACGTAGCAAAGAAAAATTCATTGGAGCGACGTCTAACTTCTGCAAAGGAAGACCAAAATCACTTTCTGTACACGCTGTACGACTATTCACCGTGCGTCTCGTAAACGTGTGGCCGGCGAAAGGAACACGCCGCACCGTAGGATACCAAAAAACATTATCATCTATGATGTCGTGATCATGACTCCGATCAACTCCACGATCACATCCGACCTCGTTACGTACACCGAATACTCCCGCAGGTATCGAATCGGCGTTGGTGGTATTGCCATAACGTCTGAGTGTTTTCCTAACTGAACCACCGTTCGGGGGTCGAGTTCGTGTTCTGCGCAAAGAACGGCGGCCGCCTGCATAGCGCCGCGCTTGATGCTGTGAGCGGTGTATAACTGAGGGGTTCCGAGCGAGTTGATGCGAGGTCCGAGACGAGCCAGAAGGCTCCGGAGATGAGTCCCAGTCATGTTGGTTAATAGACTGCCCTCTCCGCGAGATCTCATTAACTGCCTGAGGCGATTCGAAAACCTCTCCGAGAACATCACGAACTGGAACGACCGGTACGGCTACTCCTTGGACGTCTTGGGTAGCGTCCCCAGTCCAGAATCAACACCTTGCCGTCCAGCGAGGTGCAACACTTCGTCGTCAAGGCAGAGACTTCGGCCCACCGGCTGGTGGTCATCCACGCCAGGCGCAATACGATTCTCGTTTGCCAGTCGGGCGCCAGAGCCATCAAGCGAATCATGTCTGTCGGGGTGATTCCCACCGCCTGATGAATAGGACCTGCAGCACTCAACCGTTGGAGGCCCCGCAACACCGTCAGGTAGCGAGGTTCTCAGCCGGTCATAAGAGATAAGTTTTAAGAGATGAGTTTTCATGTACTGTACCGCTGACCGGTTGGACACCTTGGACTTCTTCCAAATGATGAACTGCGTCATCGAGTCGTGCGTGACCGCAAGGTGGTTGTCGTGACAAAAGTGGAGATAACTCTTGAGGATGGACCGCCGTTGAACCCATGTGCTCGGGGCATACCGAAACTCCATGACTTTCATTATCTCCTGCTCGAGGGCCTCGAAGTTCAATGTAGTCTTCTTCCGATCGGAAAAAAGCGGCTTCTCTGCCCTCGTCGCCGATGTCGGATCGTACTGCACCAAATTGAGGCCGCCGGGAACCAGGGAAATGTTGGGAAGGTGGAGATCGGTGAACCAAGAGGCATCCATCTGGAACAGTCATTCTCTTGTCGAGTCTTTCTTCACAGCGCCTTTTTTTGAGTACCGCTCGGAAAACTTCTCCGTACAGTGGTTCTGGTAATGCCCTGCTCTTCCGCAACGATGGCAGGTACCTCTTGGAGTCTTCTTTTTGTGCTCCTTTATGAAATCCGCCGTCTTGGCACGGAAAGTTGTGGGATTGGCAAAAACATCGTGATTGATGAGATACTCGATGTATTCACTAAGGGAACCGGAGCATTCCCGCAATGCTCTATTTCCCAAATAAAACACCTTTGCCGCCTTTTTCTGAAGCTCTAGGACAAATTGGGGTAAAGCAAGTTCTATCCAATTGCACGACGCCCCCGTCTCGACCAGATTGAAGAGTGAGTCGAACTCGTTGGTCAGCCCTGGGCTGTCCGCCCCGATGTTCAGCGGGTTCAAACCCTTCTGAAGTGTAACAAGCTTCTCAAAACGATTGAGGGGCTCCAATTGCGTCTTCCAAGCTGCAATATCCACAACGGGAAACATACCCGAAGGGCAAAAAAACGAAGTGCCCACAGTCTTTACTGGGGAAATGCCGTCAGCAACAGGGGGAGAGACGGTGGTGGGCGCCACGGAAGTCTCTGCCACAATCGGGGTCGCCACGGTGGCCGTCGTTCTACGCATATATTGCTGAATTTCCCGAAGCACGTCCTCCATTGCAGTGACACGAGATTCCAAATCGGACTCAGAGCGCGGAATAGCTGCAGGTGTGGACTGGAAAAGAAGGAGATGTAAAAACAACAACAATTAGAAGAAAAAGCTCAACAGAAGATAGAAAAGAAAAGTACGGAACTTGATTCGGATGCCGCCGGCGAGGAGATGTCGGGAGCCTGCAAGCAGAAAGTGACGCAGAGAAGGAAGAAATCGAAAGAGGCGCCGCCGGAGACCGAGGCGTAGCGGGGGAAAGAAGCAGGTCGAAAAGAAAGAACATAACAACAGCAAAAGAAACGTTAACGGTAACCCCACGTGTATAGAGGGGCGCCCCTGCGCACGGCGCAGCGCCACATACGTAGGACAATTCAACCCCGTTCGAAGGAATCGCTTTCGAGGCGCCACAAAGGGAAATAAAACCCAACTGGGTTGGCTTATGATTCTTTTTGATCTATTGTCTTTGTTCTTTTTGGTGGTGCGGGGACCTTTTTTATGTTTCCTTTTTTTCTTCTTCTATTTTGTTCAACTGTAGACTCTTTTTATTTATTTCATCATCACTGTACGTTTTGTTCCTGGTCTGTTGTTTATGCTGTCGGCTGTGCCGCATACAACCCTCTACCCATCCCTCAAGGAGCTCACACGGCCCACCCCTTCGCGGGGCCCTCTGTATCCATCTCTATCTCCATCTGTGCGTCATACAGGATCATCTGGCTTGTTGCTCTCATTCTATTTTTTGTTTTCTTTTTAAGTATTTCTCTATTGCTGTTCTTCACACCCCCCACACCGCCACATATGTAGAGCAGCGGTTGCTCCACTCGCTCTAGGGATCCCATGGGAGCGTGCCGCTCGCTAGCAGGAACAAGTACGCCTGGCTGTTTCCAAACAACGAGCAGAAGAGATCATCAAGAGACGCCGAGCAGCCTCCTTCGCCCGGCGTGCCGAGGGCTCTTCACCAGGTGTGTGTGGACGATGCCGATCAGCACCACCACACACCCGGTAGCCCCTTCAGCAGCTTGGCCCTCCACATCTCTCCTCTTGTGCGGCACGTGTGAGGCGATTAGTACTTATGCAATGGACCTCGTTGGAAAGACTTGTCGGCACGTTGTTTGCCTCCAGGCAGCCCGGCGCCTCCGCCAGAGTGGTGTGTAGAGGCACGTTAGCTGCTGCCTGCCACCGTGTCGGGCTCTCCTTGTGTGCGGTGATGCCGAGCGCAATCCTTTGCCCTGCTCGGTTTGTGTTTGATCAACACGGCTGGGCAAACGGAAGGGAAGCTCCGCAGCCTCCTCTCTGGTGGTCCGCAGCAGGTGCATCCTTGCAGCCGGACCGCGTACTCACCACCGTGGCTAGCTGGGCAGATGGTTCGAACGGCATCCCACCACCGATGCGCAGATGGGGCAGCGAGGTGCCAGACATGGACGGAGCGGTACGCCCACACGATGCCGCTGAAAAGGAACGGGCGCACACCCAACTGACACATTACGGGCGTATTGCACCGACCGGCTGCACCCATCGCACCGATCGTCTCCACTTCGCCATATTCTTGAATGGTGGAGCAGGCGAGGGGAGGTGTGCGGCGTTGTGCTTCTTGGATGGAGTAGGTGCGCTCCTGAATGCCTCATGGGGTCAAGGAGTTCATAGTGGGAGTAGAATCTGGCGGGATACATTGGGCATTTTGAGGAGCCTTCCCCGGGCACCGCAAACGACTGCCGTGCTGTCACGTCGAATCCGCAGAGACGTGGGCAACCCCTATTCGAGCTGCGAAGAGAGCGCAAAGTGCTGCGCGGGATTCCTGCGGAGACGCAGGAACACTATCGAACCACGAGTAGCAACGGCATTCAGTGCCGCGCTTGTGAAACCAGCTGTTACTAGCGAGATGAACTCTCCCTCTCCGGACTCTCCCGCGCCCACACGATGTCGATGCAGCCAGCATCCCTGCAGGGGGGGGGGGGGGCACCTTGGTGTTGCCTTGTCTCCGCTCTCACGCGTGCCCCACGGTATTCCGACGCGTCGTCCCACATAGAGATCTGTCGCTCTTTCAGTGTATCCAAGTGGGTGGGGCGCGTGGCTCTCGCCCGCCTCGTCCGTGTGTGGAGCCCTCGCCCGGCTCCGGTTGCTTACCGCAGGGGATCGGCCGCTGAAAAGGAATGGGCCCACACCCAACAGACACCAGTCCTCCTCCTTTGGCGAGGACTCTGCGCTGCTTGAAGCGTACTCTCTTGAGCCGCTGTACGTCCAGCTTCTTCGACGCAACGCTCATCTCAACATAGGCGAACGGCGCCTCTTCCGCTCCTTGGATTTGGCTTCGAGGCGTCCCCCCCCGAGCACCATACTTGCTTTCCATTTTTCAAACGATACAATCAAAAACGTTTAATTCCTCAAACGGGCGTGCATAAATGCCTTATGAATGAAGAGGGAGAGAGAGTGTGTGTGTGTGTGTGGGCTGAAGGGTGCCGGTAAGGTAAACAACACGCTCCATTTCAAAAGAACAAGAGGTTTCCGGCCTCCTATTTATGTGCTGTCGCCGCTGGCCGTCAAATGCACCTTTGCATCGCACCACCATTTCTATGGTTTACATTGCTGCATGGCGTGCGCTCCTACCTCCTCCTTCTCTCATTGGCTCGCATGGCTGTCTGCTGAACGGTGTCGGGGGATAGACGTTTCGCAACAACAGTCTTTTTTAGTTCTTTTTTCTTTCTTTCGTTACTCTACTCGTAATGAGCTCCCGTGCTACCACCGCCCACGCCCACGCCGACCCGAATAGTGCCGGCAGCGACGCCGTGCTGCTGCGGCTGGTGGGGATGGTGCAGAGCCTGGGCGAGGAGCTGCGGGATGTGCGGCTGGCGCAGGAAAGGGCTGCGGAGCAGATGGGGCAGGTCCAGCAGGCGCAGCAGACGATGGAAGGCGAGCTGGCCGATATCAAGAACTCGCAGTCACAGGTCCAGCAGGCGCAGGAGGACATGAAGAAGCTCCTGTTGGAGGCGAAAAAGACGATGGAAGGGCAGCACGCAACGACCCTGAACGAGGAGCTGGCGTGGACGGTGTGCCGCAACGGCAATGCGGTGAGCGTGGCCGAGGTGAACGCCCTGCTGGACCGCGGGGCGGACCTGTATCGCTACCAGCTGCCTCGGCCCTTCCGCGCTGCGACCGCTGCGCCTTGCCGCCGTCCGGCGCTGCACGCGCTGATCGCCCTCGGGCATTTGGAGGCGGTGGAGGCGGTGATGGCGCACCCTCGCGTGGTGGACCTGACGAGCGTGGACGAGCTGGGCTGCAGCCCGCTGCACGTGCTGGCGAGTGCGTGCCCTGGCGAGGACGCAAAAGTAGCGGACATGCTGGCGGCGATGCTGGCCCGGGACCGCGACCCCAGTATGAGGACGGTGGTGGACTGGGCGCAGGAGGGGGCGTGCCGCGACGGGCAGCGGCTCGACTTCTTGAGCGCCGCCGCCGCGGCGGGCCGCCTGTCCCTCCTGCTGCCGGAGCTCCTTGCGGCGAGGGTGCCGCACTACAACTGCCGGCGCAACTTCACCCTGGAGCTGAAGGTGGTGCCGCAGGCGGAGGACTGGGCGCGTCTGAGCGACGAGCACAAGAGGGCATGTGCCTATTACAAGGTGTGGGAGCAGCAGCAGCAAGCCACCGCTGATCTCGTAGCCCTCCTCAAGTCCTGCGAGTGGAAGCCGCAGTCGAGTGCCGCCGCGCTGCAGCGCCTCAAGGAGCTCGCTCTCCTCGGTGCCGATGTGATGCACGTAGTCCCCACTACCCCGAGATGGGGGAGCCCAGCCCCCATCTTGACGTACTTTATCTGGAAGGGTCCCATGGAGGTGGTGGAGTGTCTGCTGCAGACATCCCACCCCATCGACTTCACCGTGGGGGATAAGGATGGCGACACACCGCTGCACTGCGTCACCTGGAGATGGTTTGGCGGACCGGAGGAGGTCCGCCGGCTGCTGCGCCTCCTGCTGGATCGCATCGAGCAGCACCCCCAGCAGGACGTCGTGGACTGGGGGAGGAAGAACAATAATGGGCATGAGCCCATTTCCCGGGCAGCATACTGGGGTCATCTCGCCCCCTTTGTGGAAGTGGTGTTCCACGAGCGGCCGGTGCCGTACTTCACCGACCACCCGGGGAAGATCCAAATCACCGAGAGGGCCAGACGTTCGGATGTGGCTCGACTGCCTGAGGCGGATCTCAAGCGGTTTGACTTCACCGAAGGTATCAATAAGAAGGCGTAAACCACCAACACACGCACAAAAAAAATAGAAGGACGGATGAGAAAGAAAAGGGACCGCCGCCGCCGCCGCGGCATAATACAACCAGCGCGACGGGAGCTGCGGCAGCGGCGCGTCCGGCAGGAGCCGGCGTGCGCCACGTATGGTACGGGCCTCGGCGGGGCGTACGTGGGGGCGGCTCCTTGTTCGTTGGCGCCTGTCTGCGCGACGGCGGGCCGCGTGGCCGGGGGAGGCGCTGCGCCGCTGCCTCTCCTCCTTTGTGGTGTGCCGGTTCTTTTTCTGTGGCTGCGGCGAGGAGATGCTTTTAATTTTTGGCGTTTGAACGATTTCAATCATTTTTTTCAGCCTTTAGGAATGTTATTGTTATTATTATTGTTTTGTTCATGATCGCTGTACGTTTTTTTCCTGGTCTGTTGTTTATGCTGTCGGCTGTGCCGCATACAACCCTCTACCCATCCCTCAAGGAGCTCACACGGCCCACCCCTTCGCGGGGCCCTCTGTATCCATCTCTATCTCCATCTGTGCGTCATACAGGATCATCTGGCTTGTTGCTCTCATTCTATTTTTTTTTCCTTTTTAAGTATTTCTCTATTGCTGTTCTTCACACCCCCCACACCGCCACATATGTAGAGCAGCGGTTGCTCCACTCACCCTAGGGATCCCATGGGAGCGTGCCGCTCGCTAGCAGGAACAAGTACGCCTGGCTGTTTCCAAACAACGAGCAGAAGAGATCATCAAGAGACGCCGAGCAGCCTCCTTCGCCCGGCGTGCCGAGGGCTCTTTACCAGGTGTGTGTGGACGATGCCGATCAGCACCACCACACACCCGGTAGCCCCTTCAGCAGCTTGGCCCTCCACATCTCTCCTCTTGTGCGGCACGTGTGAGGCGATTAGTACTTATGCAATGGACCTCGTTGGAAAGACTTGTCGGCACGTTGTTTGCCTCCAGGCAGCCCGGCGCCTCCGCCAGAGTGGTGTGTAGAGGCACATTAGCTGCTGCCTGCACCGTGTCGGGCTCTCCTTGTGTGCGGTGATGCCGAGCGCAATCCTTTGCCCTGCTCGGTTTGTGTTTGATCAACACGGCTGGGCAAACGGAAGGGAAGCTCCGCAGCCTCCTCTCTGGTGGTCCGCAGCAGGTGCATCCTTGCAGCCGGACCGCGTACTCACCACCGTGGCTAGCTGGGCAGATGGTTCGAACGGCATCCCACCACCGATGCGCAGATGGGGCAGCGAGGTGCCAGACATGGACGGAGCGGTACGCCCACACGATGCCGCTGAAAAGGAACGGGCGCACACCCAACTGACACATTACGGGCGTATTGCACCGACCGGCTGCACCCATCGCACCGATCGTCTCCACTTCGCCATATTCTTGAATGGTGGAGCAGGCGAGGGGAGGTGTGCGGCGTTGTGCTTCTTGGATGGAGTAGGTGCGCTCCTGAATGCCTCATGGGGTCAAGGAGTTCATAGTGGGAGTAGAATCTGGCGGGATACATTGGGCATTTTGAGGAGCCTTCCCGGGCACCGCAAACGACTGCCGTGCTGTCACGTCGAATCCGCAGAGACGTGGGCAACCCTATTCGAGCTGCGAAGAGAGCGCAAAGTGCTGCGCGGGATTCCTGCGGAGACGCAGGAACACTATCGAACCACGAGTAGCAACGGCATTCAGTGCCGCGCTTGTGAAACCAGCTGTTACTAGCGAGATGAACTCTCCCTCTCCGGACTCTCCCGCGCCCACACGATGTCGATGCAGCCAGCATCCCTGCAGGGGCACCTTGGTGTTGCCTTGTCTCCGCTCTCACGCGTGCCCCACGGTATTCCGACGCGTCGTCCCACATAGAGATCTGTCGCTCTTTCAGTGTATCCAAGTGGGTGGGGCGCGTGGCTCTCGCCCGCCTCGTCCGTGTGTGGAGCCCTCGCCCGGCTCCGGTTGCTTACCGCAGGGGATCGGCCGCTGAAAGGAATGGGCCCACACCCAACAGACACCAGTCCTCCTCCTTTGGCGAGGACTCTGCGCTGCTTGAAGCGTACTCTCTTGAGCCGCTGTACGTCCAGCTTCTTCGACGCAACGCTCATCTCAACATAGGCGAACGGCGCCTCTTCCGCTCCTTGGATTTGGCTTCGAGGCGTCCCCCCGAGCACCATACTTGCTTTCCATTTTTCAAACGATACAATCAAAAACGTTTAATTCCTCAAACGGGCGTGCATAAATGCCTTATGAATGAAGAGGAGAGAGAGTGTGTGTGTGTGTGGGCTGAAGGGTGCCGGTAAGGTAAACAACACGCTCCATTTCAAAAGAACAAGAGGTTTCCGGCCTCCTATTTATGTGCTGTCGCCGCTGGCCGTCAAATGCACCTTTGCATCGCACCACCATTTCTATGGTTTACATTGCTGCATGGCGTGCGCTCCTACCTCCTCCTTCTCTCATTGGCTCGCATGGCTGTCTGCTGAACGGTGTCGGGGGATAGACGTTTCGCAACAACAGTCTTTTAGTTCTTTTTCTTTCTTTCGTTACTCTACTCGTAATGAGCTCCCGTGCTACCACCGCCCACGCCCACGCCGACCCGAATAGTGCCGGCAGCGACGCCGTGCTGCTGCGGCTGGTGGGGATGGTGCAGAGCCTGGGCGAGGAGCTGCGGGATGTGCGGCTGGCGCAGGAAAGGGCTGCGGAGCAGATGGGGCAGGTCCAGCAGGCGCAGCAGACGATGGAAGGCGAGCTGGCCGATATCAAGAACTCGCAGTCACAGGTCCAGCAGGCGCAGGAGGACATGAAGAAGCTCCTGTTGGAGGCGAAAAAGACGATGGAAGGGCAGCACGCAACGACCCTGAACGAGGAGCTGGCGTGGACGGTGTGCCGCAACGGCAATGCGGTGAGCGTGGCCGAGGTGAACGCCCTGCTGGACCGCGGGGCGGACCTGTATCGCTACCAGCTGCCTCGGCCCTTCCGCGCTGCGACCGCTGCGCCTTGCCGCCGTCCGGCGCTGCACGCGCTGATCGCCCTCGGGCATTTGGAGGCGGTGGAGGCGGTGATGGCGCACCCTCGCGTGGTGGACCTGACGAGCGTGGACGAGCTGGGCTGCAGCCCGCTGCACGTGCTGGCGAGTGCGTGCCCTGGCGAGGACGCAAAAGTAGCGGACATGCTGGCGGCGATGCTGGCCCGGGACCGCGACCCCAGTATGAGGACGGTGGTGGACTGGGCGCAGGAGGGGGCGTGCCGCGACGGGCAGCGGCTCGACTTCTTGAGCGCCGCCGCCGCGGCGGGCCGCCTGTCCCTCCTGCTGCCGGAGCTCCTTGCGGCGAGGGTGCCGCACTACAACTGCCGGCGCAACTTCACCCTGGAGCTGAAGGTGGTGCCGCAGGCGGAGGACTGGGCGCGTCTGAGCGACGAGCACAAGAGGGCATGTGCCTATTACAAGGTGTGGGAGCAGCAGCAGCAAGCCACCGCTGATCTCGTAGCCCTCCTCAAGTCCTGCGAGTGGAAGCCGCAGTCGAGTGCCGCCGCGCTGCAGCGCCTCAAGGAGCTCGCTCTCCTCGGTGCCGATGTGATGCACGTAGTCCCCACTACCCCGAGATGGGGGAGCCCAGCCCCCATCTTGACGTACTTTATCTGGAAGGGTCCCATGGAGGTGGTGGAGTGTCTGCTGCAGACATCCCACCCCATCGACTTCACCGTGGGGGATAAGGATGGCGACACACCGCTGCACTGCGTCACCTGGAGATGGTTTGGCGGACCGGAGGAGGTCCGCCGGCTGCTGCGCCTCCTGCTGGATCGCATCGAGCAGCACCCCCAGCAGGACGTCGTGGACTGGGGGAGGAAGAACAATAATGGGCATGAGCCCATTTCCCGGGCAGCATACTGGGGTCATCTCGCCCCCTTTGTGGAAGTGGTGTTCCACGAGCGGCCGGTGCCGTACTTCACCGACCACCCGGGGAAGATCCAAATCACCGAGAGGGCCAGACGTTCGGATGTGGCTCGACTGCCTGAGGCGGATCTCAAGCGGTTTGACTTCACCGAAGGTATCAATAAGAAGGCGTAAACCACCAACACACGCACAAAAAAAATAGAAGGACGGATGAGAAAGAAAAGGGACCGCCGCCGCCGCCGCGGCATAATACAACCAGCGCGACGGGAGCTGCGGCAGCGGCGCGTCCGGCAGGAGCCGGCGTGCGCCACGTATGGTACGGGCCTCGGCGGGGCGTACGTGGGGGCGGCTCCTTGTTCGTTGGCGCCTGTCTGCGCGACGGCGGGCCGCGTGGCCGGGGGAGGCGCTGCGCCGCTGCCTCTCCTCCTTTGTGGTGTGCCGGTTCTTTTTCTGTGGCTGCGGCGAGGAGATGCTTTTAATTTTTGGCGTTTGAACGATTTCAATCATTTTTTTCAGCCTTTAGGAATGTTATTGTTATTATTATTGTTTTGTTCATGATCGCTGTACGTTTTTTTTCCTGGTCTGTTGTTTATGCTGTCGGCTGTGCCGCATACAACCCTCTACCCATCCCTCAAGGAGCTCACACGGCCCACCCCTTCGCGGGGCCCTCTGTATCCATCTCTATCTCCATCTGTGCGTCATACAGGATCATCTGGCTTGTTGCTCTCATTCTATTTTTTTTTCCTTTTTAAGTATTTCTCTATTGCTGTTCTTCACACCCCCCACACCGCCACATATGTAGAGCAGCGGTTGCTCCACTCACCCTAGGGATCCCATGGGAGCGTGCCGCTCGCTAGCAGGAACAAGTACGCCTGGCTGTTTCCAAACAACGAGCAGAAGAGATCATCAAGAGACGCCGAGCAGCCTCCTTCGCCCGGCGTGCCGAGGGCTCTTTACCAGGTGTGTGTGGACGATGCCGATCAGCACCACCACACACCCGGTAGCCCCTTCAGCAGCTTGGCCCTCCACATCTCTCCTCTTGTGCGGCACGTGTGAGGCGATTAGTACTTATGCAATGGACCTCGTTGGAAAGACTTGTCGGCACGTTGTTTGCCTCCAGGCAGCCCGGCGCCTCCGCCAGAGTGGTGTGTAGAGGCACATTAGCTGCTGCCTGCACCGTGTCGGGCTCTCCTTGTGTGCGGTGATGCCGAGCGCAATCCTTTGCCCTTCTCGGTTTGTGTTTGATCAACACGGCTGGGCAAACGGAAGGGAAGCTCCGCGGCCTCCTCTCTGGTGGGTCCGCAGCAGGTGCATCCTTGCAGCCGGACCGCGTACTCACCACCGTGGCTAGCTGGGCAGATGGTTCGAACGGCATCCCACCACCGATGCGCAGATGGGGCAGCGAGGTGCCAGACATGGACGAAGCGGTACGCCCACACGATGCCGATGCAGCCAGCATCCCTGCGGGGAGGCACCTTGGTGTTGCTGTGTCTCCGCTCTCACGCGTGCCCCACGGTATTCCGACGCGTCGTCCCACATAGAGATCTGTCGCTCTTTCAGTGTATCCAAGTGGGTGGGGCGCGTGGCTCTCGCCCGCTTCGTCCGTGTCTGGAGCTCTCGCCCGGCTCCGGTTGCTTACCGCAGGGGATTGGCCGCTGGAATAGAAGAGAGCAAGAACGGAGAAGAATAGACGTCACTAGCAGTTCAACGCAGCATGACAGTAAAATTTCACACGCGAGGGACAAGTCCTCTGGAAAACCATAGTTCATTTGAACTCTATTGTTTTGTAAAGTTTTATTTATTTATTAATAAGGCATGAGAGGGAAACATCGCAGTGTGTACCTATCCCACACACCCGCTACAAACCTCTCTACAGCTATAGAAACATATGAATAGATGAACACCTTATTCCGCTACGCCCAGCGAAGGGGGTGGTGGTTTGAGCTTGGCAAATCACCCACTTGGTTTTACCCAAGGATCTGCGTCTCCACCTCGCCATTGAGTCCACTTCGCTAGGTCGCAGGAGGGAATAGGGTGTCCGCGGGAAGGTAAATCAGCTGCATTGTGTTCCGAGCTGATGTAGTCAAAGCGAGCATGTATACCATGGGAGGAAAGAAACTCTTCAATCACAGCACAATTTAAAGCGACTCCCTCGCACTTTGAAAAACCTTTTCGAGAACTGCATACTACGGCCGTGTTGTCACATAGGATATGAAGCTCCGCTGGAAGAAGACGCTGAAAGGCGAGCAGGCCGTACAGAATGGCACGTGCTTCTTTTTGTGAAATATGGACATCGTCAAACCATTTAAACTGCGATTCATCGTACGATAGTATCCATCTGCTACCCGTAACGTGCACAGCACCGTTCCCTAGAAATAACACCGCCCCCCAACCCACACCGGAGGCGTCTGTCATCAATACGGATTCGAACGTCGATGGGGCTGCCGATACGGGCACCGGATCATTCTTAAGTAACAGTTTCTTGAGCTCATGTGCCGCAAGCAGAGCGTCATCATCCCAGATAACCGGGTCCGTAGTAGACGCCAACCGACGGTTCAATGCACTCAGAGCCTTGCGAACGCATTTGTAAAAATAATAATAACGAAACAGTTTCACTCTGAGAATTGCCGCGGCAAATAAAGTACGTGAAGCAAAAGCCTCTAGGTCCGCAATAGTCATCTTATCCCACGCGGGACATTCTTGTAAATGCCGAAGAGCTTTTTCACCTACTTGAACCGTATGGTGGATATGATCGAAATGGACACCAATGAAATTGTATTGCTGAGCAAATTGTTCCTCTTCTCCAAATGTTACTCGTGAAGCCACGCGCCGCTGCTGAATCTGTTGCCCCCATGCCATAACGTCTTCCCTGGATCCACAAAGGCGGATGTTGTCAATCCAGACGTCGACCCGCACGGACGCCGGGGCCTGGAAGGCAGGGAGAACCACAGAAGGCACACCAGCTAAGGCAGACACGAGTAACTGCATGATTTCGGGGCTCAGCTTGTAACCCATGGGGAGGCGCAACAGCTCGTAGCACTGGCCGTCCGAACCCATCACCCGGAACACTGCCCTGGCATTGGCAGGAAGAGGGACCTGATAGAAGGAAGCCTTCAAATCGTACAGCCCTGCTCCGGGCGTGAGGGCGGCAGACACGTAGTGGGATACATGCGCCAATGGTACATCTGGTTTGTACACCTCCCGCTCATTTTTTTCTTTTGGCCAGGCAATAAAACGACGACGGGAGACCTGGCCCTTCTTCTCGATGACGGAGAAGGGTATTACCCAGCCTCGCGTAGGGTCATCCCCCGCCGGCTGGATAATACCGTTCGATAAGAGCATTGCTGCATCTTCTCGTCGGATTCGTTCGGAAGGTGGCTCCCCAGGATCGTCCGGTCCAAGAGAGGAGTGACCATAAGTGGTCAAAACGTGTCTTTCTCTCGTCGTTCATAAATTGTTTTAGAACCTCAACGTCCATGGGAGCTACATCGGTTTGTTGAAGTTCAACGGCGAGGTCAGCTGCTGTAATGGCCTTTTTGCTGCTGACCGGCCGACGGGTAAACGTATGCCCCCGAAAAGGTGGCGGTTTCCGGAAGGCACCCACGGTATATCCTTGACTACTTCATCAATGAATCGGCTAGTAGGGCCGTCAGCTTGTCTGTAGTGCTCAAGAAAACCGAGAAGGGCCCCAGATACCTGATCGTCGTCGCTGGAATGTCTCCTAAGTCTTTGTGCTTTGCGAGCCGCACGACCGTATGCGGGTCCATGTCTGCTTCGTTTGCCAATCTTGCGGCCAGTTGCAGGGCGCCGCGCTTCATGCTGTGGGCAGTGTAATATCTCTTCTGCTGCAGATGATCCCGCCTGGTGCCGAGCATTCTCATCGCACGCGTCAGACGTGCCATCGATATATTGGTCAAGCGGCTCCCCGGGCCCAGCTGTGCGATAAGCTTCCTGAGGTCGGCGGCAAACTTCCCTGGGAACCGGTGATAGCGGTAAGGACGGTCGGGGACCAACTTGGAGCTCTTGGGAGCCGTCCACCAGTCCAACACTAGCAGAGGATGTAGCTCGACAAAGTGGTCCGTCGTGAGGTATTGAATATCCGACCATCGACTGGCTGTCATCCAAGCCAATCGTAGAACCGTTTTCTCCTCCCAACTCGGAAACAAACGGATCAAGGATCTCATATCCTCCACAGACATCGCCACCGCGTGTCGAATCGGTTGGCGCGCCTGAATGCGATGGAGCCCCTTGATATAGGTCTGGAACAACGGCTCGTCGCCCATTAGAACCGATGTCAACATCTTGGCGTATTGTATCTTGGAGCTCGGCTTGATCACCTTCGACTCCAAGTAACTGGGAATGTAAATGGGGGAGACTCTGCCCTTCTGCCGGAGACAATAGTAAAGGAAACCCCGGACGATCGCTCTCCTTTGGATCCACGTGGACTTCGAGTAACGTTCCTCGATCACCTTCATCACATTGTTGTCTAAATTTTCCTCCTCGTGTAAGGGAATCTCCTGAACATATTGTCTCAGACCGCCCGGGGCTAAGGACGCCTGCAGAACGGTCCCTCTGGTTGATGACGGGAGTAAGGGGGAGAACATCGATGTATCGAGCATGCCGGTTCATTTCGTCCCCGTTCCGCTCGCGCCGGGTCCCGACTTCGGCTTTTTGGAGAACCCTTCTCTCCCGTTCCCGTTTTTTTGGAACCGGAAACGTTTATTTTCGAAATCCTTCGCAGACTCGCTGAACTTTCGCGGCTCGTCGAAAATGTGGTCACGTTCCAGCGCGTCCAGGAAGTCGTGCACCCTGCGGGAACCACCACACAAGTCCGGGCGCTTGTAAAAATAAACTGTGGCAGTAAGGTTCTGCAACAACAACCTTGTTGAGGGTGTTCCCACGACCCGTTGAAGCTGCACGCGACGTCTACCAAAAGTAGGAGCATTTGAAAGGGCGTCTCTGGAACCGCTGGTGAGCCGAATCTTGTGCGAGCAGTTTTTCAGAAAGATATTGGCGCCGCTCAAACGAAGACAATTTCATGAGGATAGGCTTCCACGTAGATATATCCATCTCATAAAAAATTGTCAGCCGCCGTAGAAGGATCTTCTGCTGGCGTATCAACGGCAGGCGTGGCAAGGACCGGATCGTGCACAGCGCTTGCCGACGGACTGGCAGCCACTGAAGAAGCCGGAGACGTATTTTTGGCGTCGAAGGATGCCTGAAGACCAGCTAACATGGACCGCAGCTCTGCCATGTCGCGCTGCAGATGTCTCAAGCCGGCCACTTCCTCCCGGACCGACTCCAACTCGGTCGCCAGACGCCACGGCGCCGTATCGTCGTCGACGTCGGAAACGGAATCGATCTCCTCGGGCTCGGTGGTTGCCACACACGTCTCTCGCTAAATTGCGCCGCCACCGCTTCATGGAGCTGTTTGTCGTGGAAGCATACACTGGCAACCTGATCGCCTTCAAACTCATCCCACAGGCAAGGCGCACCGTCACGGCTCAGGATAGTGCCGGCCCGGCTGGTGCTCATCGTGATGACCTCCGAGCCGGTGGAGAACTCCACCGTTAACTCGTATACTGTTTTCTGAGCCAGTTTCGTCCCAACTAAAGTACCGAGGCACTCCCACTCGCTCTGCGATTTTCCTATCTTAATTTGACACATTTTCGCCGACTGTGAGCCGCTAGAATGTTGACGCTTACGCGGATTGCGACTAGGCATCTTCTACGTTTTTTTGAAAAGTTATAAATATTTGTCGAGCTCAAACGGGCGAGCGGAAATGTCTTTATGAAGACCAAGGAGAAAAAACATGGAGCAAAAGAGCATAAGGTAAACAACACATTCAACTTCAAAAGTACTATGGTCTTTCCAGAGGTGTTTCTTATTCCCATCAACCGCCGACCCTCAATAGTACCCTTTTGATTTCGGGTCGGCTTGCTGCGTTGAGACTTTCCGTTCTGCTTATCCTCTCCTCGGCTCCTTTATTCCTACCGCTGCGCTGCTCTCAAAAAGGAACGGGCGCACACCCAACAGACACCAGTCCTCCTCCGGTGGAGAGGACTCTGCGCTGCTTGAAGCGTGCTCTCTTGAGCCGCTGTACGTCCAGCTTCTTCGACGCAAAGCCCATCTCAACAGAGGCGAACGGCGCCTCTTCCGCTCCTTGGATTTGGCTTCGAGGCGTCCCCCGGGCACCATACTTGCTTTCCATTTTTCAAACGATACAATCAAAAACGTTTAATCCCTCAAACGGGCGTGTGGAAATGCCTTATGAATGAAGAGGGAGAGAGAGTGTGTGTGTGTGTGGGCTGAAGGGTGCCGGTAAGGTGAACAACACGCTCCATTTCAAAAAAGAACACGAGGTTTCCGGCCTCCTATTTATGTGCTGTCGCCGCTGGCCGTCAAATGCACCTTTGCATCGCACCACCATTTCTATGGTTTACATTGCTGCATGGCGTGCGCTCCTACCTCCTCCTTCTCTCATTGGCTCGCATGGCTGTCTGCGGAACGGTGTCGGGGGGTAGACGTTTCGCACCAACAGTCTTTTTCGTTCTTTTTTCTTTCTTTCGTTACTCTACTCGTAATGAGCTCCCGTGCTACCACCGCCCACGCCCACGCCGACCCGAATAGTGCCGGCAGCGACGCCGTGCTGCTGCGGCTGGTGGGGATGGTGCAGAGCCTGGGCGAGGAGCTGCGGGATGTGCGGCAGGCGCAGAAGACGATGGAAGGCGAGCTGGCCGATATCAAGAACTCGCAGTCGCAGGTCCAGCAGGCGCAGCAGACGATGGAAGGCGAGCTGGCCGATAGCAAGAACTCGCAGTCGCAGGTCCAGCAGGCGCAGGAGGACATGAAGAGGCTCCTGTTGGAGGCGCAGAAGACGATGGAAGGGCAGCACGCAGCAACCCTGAACGAGGAGCTGGCGTGGACGGTGTGCCGCAACGGCAATGCGGTGAGCGTGGCCGAGGTGAACGCCCTGCTGGACCGCGGGGCGGACCTGTATCGCTACCAGCTGCCTCGGCCCTTCCGCGCTGCGACCGCTGCGCCTTGCCGCCGTCCGGCGCTGCACGCGCTGATCGCCCTCGGGCATTTGGAGGCGGTGGAGGCGGTGATGGCGCACCCTCGCGTGGTGGACCTGACGAGCGTGGACGAGCTGGGCTGCAGCCCGCTGCACGTGCTGGCGAGTGCGTGCCCTGGCGAGGACGCAAAAGTAGCGGACATGCTGGCGGCGATGCTGGCCCGGGACCGCGACCCCAGTATGAGGACGGTGGTGGACTGGGCGCAGGAGGGGGCGTGCCGCGACGGGCAGCGGCTCGACTTCTTGAGCGCCGCCGCCGCGGCGGGCCGCCTGTCCCTCCTGCTGCCGGAGCTCCTTGCGGCGAGGGTGCCGCACTACAACTGCCGGCGCAACTTCACCCTGGAGCTGAAGGTGGTGCCGCAGGCGGAGGACTGGGCGCGTCTGAGCGACGAGCACAAGAGGGCATGTGCCTATTACAAGGTGTGGGAGAAGCAGCAGCAGCAAGCCACACCTAACCTCGTGGCCCTCCTCGAGTCCTGCAAGTGGAAGCCGCAGTCGAGTGCCGCCACGCTGCAGCGCCTCAAGGAGCTCGCTCTCCTCGGTGCCGATGTGATGCACGTAGTCCCCACTACCCCGAGATGGGGGAGCGACCCAGTTCCCATCTTGTCGTACTTTATCTTCAAGGGTCCCATGGAGGTGGTGGAGTGTCTGCTGCAGACATCCCACCCCATCGACTTCACCGTGGGGGATATGGATGGCTACACACCGCTGCACCTCGTCGCCTGGAGATGGTCTGACACTACCAACAATGCATCGGAGGAGGTCCGCCGGCTGCTGCGCCTCCTGCTGGATCGCATCGAGCAGCATCCCCAGCAGGACGTCGTGGACTGGGGGAGGAGGAGCAATGGTGGAGATGAGAGAGGTGAGCCGATTTCCCTTGCAGCACGCTGGGGTCATCTCGCCCCCTTTGTGGAAGTGGTGTTCCACGAGCGGCCGGTGCCGTACTTCACCGACCACCCGGGGAAGATCCAAATCACCTGGAGGGCCAGACGTTCGGATGTGGATCGACTGCCTGAGGCGGATCTCAGGCGGTTTGACTTCACCAGAGGTATCAATGAGGAGGCGTAAACCACCAACACACGCTCAAAAAAAAAATAGAAGGACGGCTGAGAAAGAAAAGGGGCCGCCGCCGCCGCAGCATAATACAACCAGCGCGACGGGAGCTGCGGCAGCGGAGCGTCCGGCAGGAGCCGGCGTGCGCCACGTATGGTACGGGCCTCGGCGGGGCGTACGTGGGGGCGGCTCCTTGTTCGTTGGCGCCTGTCTGCGCGACGGCGGGCCGCGTGGCCGGGGGAGGCGCTGCGCCGCTGCCTCTCCTCCTTTGTGGTGTGTCGGCTCTTTTTCTGTGGCTGCGGCGAGGAGATGCTTTTTATTTGTGGCGTTTGAACCATTTCAATCATTTTTTTCAGCCTTTAGGAATGTTATTGTTATTCTTGTTATTATTATTATTGTTCATGATCGCTGTACGTTCGGGTAAGGCCGAAGGCGCCGAAGGTCGAGGCGCTGAACCTTGAGGCCTGAAATTTCATGCTCAGGGACACCTGAATCAAGAGAAATCTCCAACCGGCGTCAGCCGGGTGAAACAAACAAACAAACGTCATCGGCCCAGCGGTCAGTGGCGCGCGCTCCCTCTCCTCTCTCGGAGTGGGCTGGCGTGCGCTGCTCGCCGCTGGGCCTTTGCACCTTTTCTACACTTCAGTGTAGGAAACCACACGAAAGGCCCAGTTGCCAGCAGCTCAAAAAAGGAGGCTGCTCGCAACTGGGCCTTTGCCTTTCCCCCCCTTTCATCATGGCTTACCTTTTTTTCTCGTCTTGCTTCCCGGCGCTTGCTGCTTGTGGCCGGGGCTGCGCCATCTGGGGCTTGGTTGAAAGGCCGCCCAAAATGGGCGCCTCGGGGGCCCTTCAAGGGGCGCCGGGCCTAGGGCGCGGCAATGTCTCAGGAACGATACGTTTCTCTTGTTTTCTTGTGTTATCTACTTGTGCTGCTAAGATGGTTTTCTATCACTTTTTCTGGGAGCTTGCGGGAGGAATGAAGATAAGAACGGGTAGAAGGAATAGAAGAGCCAGAAACGAAGGAAGAGAAAGCCTCATTTACTTATCCTACATAATGAGCCATACAATATTCACATGCGAGGGATCACCGAGCCCCCAGACTCATTTGAACTCTATCGATTCGTTTTAATGTCCATTTTTTTGTTCTTTTAGTCGAAAGTAAAAACATCACACAGAACCGCTAAAAAACCTCTCGACTATTTCTTCCGAATTCCGGTTATTCCACAAGAACTGCTAGCTAAGCGAGGGGGGTGGTTTGTGCTTGCCAAATCACCCACTTGCCTTTTTCCAAGGATCTGCGTCGTGGTGGGTAACCACGGGGGTGGGTGGGATGGATTTTAAAAACGTATGTTTGCGACGAGCACAAACAAAGCGTGACAGTTCTATATACCATGACAGAAACAGAAAGAAATAGTGGAGAAGAAGTCAGCAACTCATTCGGATTTGTCTTCAAATGATTTCGTGGACCCGGATGCATATTTCCCTCATTTCATTTGATGATAATCCCATTCTACTTTCTTTCTCGTTTCTTTCTTTATTCCTATCGCTTCCGCTCCCAGAATAGAAGAGCCAGAAACGAAGGAAGAGAAAGCCTCATTTACTTATCCTACATAATGAGCCATACAATATTCACATGCGAGGGATCACCGAGCCCCCAGACTCATTTGAACTCTATCGATTCGTTTTAATGTCCATTTTTTTGTTCTTTTAGTCGAAAGTAAAAACATCACACAGAACCGCTAAAAAACCTCTCGACTATTTCTTCCGAATTCCGGTTATTCCACAAGAACTGCTAGCTAAGCGAGGGGGGTGGTTTGTGCTTGCCAAATCACCCACTTGCCTTTTTCCAAGGATCTGCGTCTCCACCTCGCCACTGTCTCCACTTCGCTAGATCGTTGGGGGGAATGGTCTGTCCCCGGGAGGGAAGGTCTGCTGCGTTGTGTTCGGATCGGATCCAATCGAAGGTTGCCTCGATGCCTCTTGACGAGAGGAACTGCTCTAAAACGGCGCAGTTGATGGCAACTCCTTCGCATTTGGAAGACCCTTTTCTAGAGCTCGTCACAACTGCCACATTATCACACAATATGGATAATTGCTTCGGTAAATGCCGCTCAAATGCTAACAACCCGTAGAGCATAGCCCGAGCTTCTTTCTGTGATATATGTACATCTTGAAACCAGTTGAAGTACTCCTCTTGGTGTTCTTCAAACCAACGGCTACCGGTGACGTGGACCGCGCCGTTTCCCATGAAAAGAACGGCTCCCCAGCCGATGTCGGAGGCGTCTGTCATGAGGACCGTCTCAAAATCAGAGATAGCTGGTGTAATCGGAACCGGTGTGTTCTGTGACAGACGAATCTTCAGGTCTGTCGCGGCTTTTAAAGCATCGTCATTCCACTCTATCATGTCGGACTCCGTAGCGATGCCTCGGTTGAGATCGCTTAAAGCTTTCCTGACGCATTTGAAGAAGAAATAGTACTGAAACAGCTTGACTCGGAGGACTGCTGCGGCGAATAATGAGCGAGAAGCAAAAACTTCAGCGTCGTGTATGCTCATGATAGACCATGTAGGTGTCCCCTTCACATTGTTCAGCGCCTTTTTTCCTACGCTCACAGTCTGGTGATGATGATCAAAACACACCGATGAAGGTATACTGCTGTGTGAACGAATCACTTTCACCCAGTGTGATCCCGGCCAAATGCTGTCTCTCGTGGATAACGCCACCCCAAGCTAAAACGTCGTCCTTCTCTCCACACAATCGGATATTATCGATCCAGATATCAATGCGTAAGGACTCCGTGGCGAAATGTTGAGGGAGCACATACGACCGTACCCCAGCCAAAGTCGAGCAAAGCAACTGCATGAGTTCCGGGCTCAATTTATAGCCCATGGGAAGGCGCAGCAACTCATAGCAAACATCATCTTCTCCCATCAATCGAAAACAGGCCGGGCAGACTCGGGCAGTGGGATTTGATAAAAAGACGCTTTCAAGTCGAAGAGACCAGCGCCGCAGCTCCTTACCGCGGACACATACTGGGAAACATGTGCTAAAGGGACGTCCGGTTCGTACAGCTCGCGATTGTTCTTATCTCTTGGCCATGCAGAATAAAGCGACGCCTGTAACCCTGGCCCTTCTTCTCAATTACTGTGAAGGGAATCACCCAGCCCTTGGTGGGAAGCGCCCCGCCGGCTGAATGATTCCGTTTCGCAACAGCGTCGTGGCATCGGCTGTCCGTAATCGTTCAGAAGGAGCCCTACCCGGGGTAAGCGGCGCCTTTGAGATCATCGCCCACAACTCGTCGAAACGGCGCCGTGTTGCGCGATTCATCATCTCACGAAGTACTTCAACTTTCATCGGCGCAACGTCTGTCTGTTGTAAGGGGATGCTAAAATCCGCGTCGGTCATAGCGCGTTTGCTGCTGACGGGCCGTCGCGTAAAGGTATGGCCTCTGAAAGCTGGTGGCTTCACACCCGGCACCCATGGGACCTCCTTTACGACTTCATCAATAAATCGTCGAGTAGCGCCGTCAGCTTGTCGATATTGCTCAACAAAGCCGCATAAGGCCCCAGATAACTGATGGTTGTCGCCGATATGTCGTGCAGATCGCGGTGTTTTCCAAGAGTGGGAACCATCCTCGGATCGATATTGTTGGCGGCGGCCAACTCGGCGGCGCTCCGCAGTGCTCCTCTTTTGATGCTGTGGGCGGTGTAGTAACGCTGCTTGTGGATATCGTTGGTCCTCTGCCCCAGAGCCCGCATTACCCGGCGCAGTTGATCCCCCGTGATCTTGGTCAAGGGCTGATCCGGACCCAAGTGATGGATGAGCTTTCGAATCTGGAGTCTCATCTCCCTGTAAACTTGTGGTACCGATACGGGCGGTTTGGCTGCTCCTTGGAGGTCTTTGGGAGGGTCCACCAGTCCAATACGAGAACGGGAATATCTAGCTCGCGGAAGTGTGCTGTTGTCAACGATTCGATCTCTCCCCAGCGACTCGCTGTCATCCAAGCCAGACGGAGCACCAGTTTGTCCGTCCAATTCGGAAATTGCTGAATCAACGTCCGCATGTCTTGAACTGTCATCGCTACAGCCTGGTCCAGCTGCTCTCCTGCCTGGAGTCGCTGAAGACCCGCCAGATACGTGATGTAGAGCGGTTCCTTCTTGTCGAGTATCGATAACAGCGTTTTCATGTACTGTACTTTTGATCGGGTCTTCAAACTTTTGCTCTCCATGTACAGCGCGACGGTGTCCGGCGCCACGGGGTACCGGTTGCGTTGGCAGAAATGGAGAAAACCCGGACGATAGCATGTCGCTGCGGCCAGGATGTCGGGGTGTACCGTTCGCGCAGAACCGGCTTCAATTTTTCTATAAGGTTTGGCGGGTACGCCTCGGGTTGATGCTGTACATATGGTTGTAGACCTCCCGGTGTCAGCAGTATCGGTCTGCCGGGAGGCAACAATGCTGGAAACTCCGCCGGATCCAACTCCCCCTTTCATGCACCCTTCCTGGAGGGCGCGCGGTGGAAGTTTTTCGGGGTCCGTCAGGAGGGTGACCGTGTGCACCTGCTTCTTGGGCTCCAGGTCCTTCACGGTAGCGGCGAACTTCTCAGGCTTGTCGAACGCCTGGTCCCGCTCTAAAGCCTCAATGAAATCATGTACCCGCAGAGTGCTCTGGCGTAAGTGGGTGTTCTTGAAAAATATATCGGGGCGACCTGGTACTGGATGCTACGGATGATGGACCGTTGTGTCCAGTTTTTTGGGAATTCGCAGGCAGCATCCACCAAAGAGAGAATTGTGAAGGGCGTCTTCTGCAGCTTGACGTACCTTTGCTCATCGGCTAGCAAATGTTCTTCCAGGAAGTCCTTCCGGTCATATTTTGACAAGTGGCCCAGGTGCGCTGGCCACGTTGCGATGTTGAACAGTTCGAAACAGGGAACGGCCGACCCTGCTGTTTCCTGTGTAGCGGTAGCGGGGGTAGCATCCGGTGTCGGCGCCCCAGACGACTGCGCCACCGTAGCGTTACCAGCCGAGGCAACACCAGTAGCCGGCACAGACGTCGCTGACGTGGACACCGGGGTGGGAGCACCCACCGTACCTGCCGCAGATGACAGCTGAGTCATCAAGGCCTGCCGGAGCAGAGCCATCTCGCTAACCATCTCGTGCATGGCATCTTTTAGTTCGCTCGAGACTGCTCGAGAGATGGCGTCCTTTCCGCCATCTTTTTCTTCGATCTCCGAGTCTTCTTCGGAATCTCCTTGAATGAATGGGTCCTTCCCATTCGACTTGGACAATGTCTGTACCAGCACGTTTTGCACCTCCTCATCGTCGAGGGCAAATGCGGTGATCTCATCCCACGGAGCGTCGAACCAAGGACGAGCAACACGGTCAAAGGTAATAATCGCCCCCACAGAAGTTGCGTTACACGACTGGAACCGACTGCTTTCCACGATAGAAAGTGGCGGTGTACGCCTTATTCTGCTCCAACCGCAGAGATAAGAACTCCCCTATGGAAGACCACCGCTCGATGGACTTGTGTACCTCCACAGAAGCGGGGCCATTCTTCTTGGACCCGCTGGCGGAGCGGGACCGTTTCCTACTGGCGTAGCTGAGACCCATAATCTTGTAATCTTGTTTCTTTTTTTAAAAACGTATGTTTGCGACGAGCACAAACAAAGCGTGACAGTTCTATATACCATGACAGAAACAGAAAGAAATAGTGGAGAAGAAGTCAGCAACTCATTCGGATTTGTCTTCAAATGATTTCGTGGACCCGGATGCATATTTCCTGCCACATGAGGGAACGAGGCGAGGCAAGCCTCGCCTCGTTCCCTCATTTCATTTGATGATAATCCCATTCTACTTTCTTTCTCGTTTCTTTCTTTATTCCTATCGCTTCCGCTCCCAAAAAACGAAATGGATTGATAGATAACAATATTGGTGACATGGAGAACAACGGAAGGTCCTCCATAAAATCTCGATACGCGACCCCTCGATAACGGAACTGTACTTGACCCTTTCAACTTCTTTATTTGTTTCTGATGGACAGCACAGCAAGGCATCGTTTACTTCGATCCACTTTGCTGCAAATTTTTGATTTTTTAGTTATTAGCTTCTTGTTAGCTGTAGATTGGATCTCGACACGATGCCTTGCAAGGGTAAACGACCGCGTTCCGCTAGCTCTAGAGCTCCTGTGTCGGACAAAATTGGCGCTGGTGCTCCAATCGTCATTGATGTTGTACGGATCGGTGGACGAACGTAGGATTGGCCTTACGTTCCGTCCTGCCTTTAGACGAGCGCTGCCCGTTGGTGATGTTGGGCGGGGACGCACCGCAAAGTCTTGAAGTCGCTAGGTTTTTACCAAACTTGCTTTTTTGCTTCCGCCCTGCTCCTGTGGAGTGGAATAATTGTTTTTCGGATGAGATCCGCACTGTGCAGTTGGAGGACCGCCAGATGCACGCCGAGCTTGTTTCACGGATGTCCGACTCTCCAGTTGCTCCGCTGGACCCCTTTCAGGAGGAAGATACGGATGAAGATGAGACGGACTCCGTTTTAGAGGTTGCCCGAATGATGCAGCATACCTCCACCACACCTGCAGCTACTCCGCGCTCTGAGTCCGATTTGGAATCTCGTGTCACTGCAATGGAGGACGTGCTTCGGGAAATTCAGCAATATATGCGTAGAACGACGGCCACCGTGGCGGCCCCGATTGTGGCAGAGACTTCCGTGGCGCCCACCACCGTCTCTCCCCCTGTTGCTGACAGCATTTCCCCAGTAAAGACTGCGGGCACTTCGTTTTTTTGCCCTTCGGGTACGTTTCCCGTTGTGGATATTGCGGCTTGGAAGACGCAATTGGAGCCCCTCAATCGTTTTGAAAAGCTTGTTACACTTCAGAAGGGTTTGAACCCGCTGAACATCGGGGCGGACAGCCCAGGGCTGACCAACGAGTTCGACTCACTCTTCAATCTGGTCGAGACGGCGGCGTCGTGCAATTGGATAGAACTTGGTTTACCCCAATTTGTTCTGGAGCTTCAGAAAAAGGCGGCAAAGGTGTTTTATTTGGGAAATAGAGCATTGCGGGAATGCTCCGGTTCCCTTAGTGAATACATCGAGTATCTCATCAATCACGATGTTTTTGCCAATCCCGCCACTTTCCGTGCCAAGACGGCGGATTTCATAAAGGAGCACAAAAGGAAGACTACAAGAGGTACCTGCCATCGTTGCGGAAGAGCAGGGCATTACCAGAACCAGTGTACGGAGAAGTTTTCCGAGCGGTACTCAAAAAAAGGCGCTGTGAAGAAAGACTCGACAAGAGAATGACTGTTCCAGATGGATGCCGTCTATTAACCAACATGACTGGGACTCATCTCCGGAGCCTTACGGCACGTCTCGGACCTCGCATCAACTCGCTCGGAACCCCTCAGTTATACACCGCTCACAGCATCAAGCGCGGCGCTATGCAGGCGGCCGCCGTTCTTTGCGCAGAACACGAGCTCGACCCCCGAACGGTGGTTCAGTTAGGAAAACACTCAGACATTATGGCAATACCACCAACGTCGATTCGGTACCTGCAGGAGTATTCGGTGTACGTAACGAGGTCGGATGTGATCGTGGAGTTGCTCGGGGTCATGATCACGACATCATAGATGATAATGTTTTTTGGTATCCTACGGTGCGGCGTGTTCCTTTCGCCGGCCACACGTTTACGAGACGCGCGGTGAATAGTCGTACAGCGTGTACAGAAAGTGATTTTGGTCTGCCTTTGCAGAAATTAGACGTCGCTCCAATGAATTTTTTCTTTGCTACGTGAGCGCATGAATGATGTTGCAAAACAACGATTTGATCACTTGTGGGCGATGACTTTTGAGGGCCCAGCAGAAGCTGGTGCGCCATGTGCACGTAAGTTACGGAAGGAAGACGCTGAGGATCTATTAGGGTGTGGGATTATTCGCGTGGCAGACGATACTCCCACGAGAGCTTGGGTGAACCCTTTTAGTGTTGTCGAGGACAAGTCCTCTGGGAAGCGCCTGTCGTATACAGGGGGAGGTCCCGCATGGCTCCCGCGTAGGCCTCCAACTCCTTGGCCCAGGTCGAAGGTTGCCACTTCCGCTGCTTGGCTGTTCTTCGGACGATCTCCAGGATGGCCGACACGATGTTCTGGTTCAAGAGCTCGTACGGCGTGCTCTTGAGATTCTTGAGGCACTGGATGTGGTACTCTCGCACTGGTGTCGTTACGGCTAGCCATGAAGCTTCGCTGACGTGATGGTGGCGCTTTTCGTGGAGGTGCCAGCTCCGTGTGCAGACTCTGGGTGCCCCGCCCAGGCTGCTCTCCCCGTTTAAAGGGAATGTCGGCTCGGTGTTCATGACCTTCGCTAGGAGTCTGTCTAGGGTGTTGGCTAGGTGCCTGTCTAGGGTGTTGGCTAGGTGCCTGTCTAGGGTGTTGGCTAGGTGCCTGCCTAGGGTGTTGGCTAGGTGCCTGCCTACGGTGTTGGCTAGGAGTCTGCCTAGGGTGTTGGCTAGGTGCCTGCCTAGGGTGTTGCCCAGGTGCCTGCCAGGGTGTTGCCTAGGGGCCTGCCAGGGTGTTGGCTAGGTGCCTGCCAGGGTGTTGGCTAGGTGCCTGCCTGGGGTGTAGGTGCCTGCCTGCGGTGTTGGCTAGGAGTCTGCCTAGGGTGTTGCCTAGGTGCCTGCCTAGGGTGTTGGCTAGGTGCCTGCCAGGGTGTTGCCTAGGGGCCTGCCTAGGGTGTTGGCTAGGTGCCTGCGGGTGTTGGCAGGTGCCTGCCGGGTGTTGGCTAGGTGCCTGCCTGGGGTGTTGCCTAGGTGCCTGCCTAGGGTATTGGCTAGGTGCCTGCCTAGGGTGTTGGCTAGGAGTCTGCCTAGGGTGTTGCCTAGGTGCCTGCCTAGGGTGTTGGCTAGGTGCCTGCCTAGGGTGTTGCCTAGGGGCCTGCCTAGGGTGTTGGCTAGGTGCCTGCCTAGGGTATTGGCTAGGTGCCTGCCTAGGGTGTTGGCTAGGTGCCTGCCTACGGTGTTGCCTAGGGGCCTGCCTAGGGTGTTGGCTAGGTGCCTGTCTAGGGTGTTGGCTAGGTGCCTGCCTAGGGTGTTGGCTAGGTGCCTGCCTACGGTGTTGGCTAGGAGTCTGCCTAGGGTGTTGCCTAGGTGCCTGCCTAGGGTGTTGGCTAGGTGCCTGCCTAGGGTGTTGCCTAGGGGCCTGCCTAGGGTGTTGGCTAGGTGCCTGCCTAGGGTGTTGGCTAGGTGCCTGCCTAGGGTGTTGGCTAGGTGCCTGCCTAGGGTGTTGCCTAGGTGCCTGCCTAGGGTATTGGCTAGGTGCCTGCCTAGGGTGTTGGCTAGGAGTCTGCCTAGGGTGTTGCCTAGGTGCCTGCCTAGGGTGTTGCCTAGGTGCCTGCCTAGGGTGTTGGCTAGGTGCCTGCCTAGGGTGTTGCCTAGGGGCCTGCCTAGGGTGTTGGCTAGGTGCCTGCCTAGGGTATTGGCTAGGTGCCTGCCTACGGTGTTGGCTAGGTGCCTGCCTAGGGTATTGGCTAGGAATAGAAGAGAGCAAGAACGGAGAAGAATAGACGTCACTAGCAGTTCAACGCAGCATGACAGTAAAATTTCACACGCGAGGGACAAGTCCTCTGGAAAACCATAGTTCATTTGAACTCTATTGTTTTGTAAAGTTTTATTTATTTATTAATAAGGCATGAGAGGGAAACATCGCAGTGTGTACCTATCCCACACACCCGCTACAAACCTCTCTACAGCTATAGAAACATATGAATAGATGAACACCTTATTCCGCTACGCCCAGCGAAGGGGGTGGTGGTTTGAGCTTGGCAAATCACCCACTTGGTTTTACCCAAGGATCTGCGTCGTGGTGGGAACCACGGGGGTGGGTGGGATGGCTTTTTGAAAAACTTGAAAATAATTGTCAAGCTCAAACGGGCGAGCGGAAATGTCTTTATGAAGACCAAGGAGAAAAACATTGGAGCAAAAGAGCATAAGGTAAACAACACATTCAACTTCAAAAGAACTATGGTCCTTCCAGAGGTGTTTCTTATTCCCATCAACCGCCGACCCTCAAGAGTACCCTTTTGATTTCGGGTCGGCTTGCTGCGTTGAGACTTTCCGTTCTGCTTATCCTCTCCTCGGCTCCTTTATTCCTACCGCTGCTGCTCTCAGAGTCTGCCTAGGGTGTTGCCTAGGTGCCTGCCTAGGGTGTTGGCTAGGTGCCTGCCTACGGTGTTGGCTAGGTGCCTGCCCACGGTGTTGGCTAGGTGCCTGCCTAGGCTATTGGCTAGGTGCCTGCCTAGGGTGTTGCCTAGGTGCCTGCCTAGGGTGTTGGATAGGTGCCTGCTTACGGTGTTGGCTAGGTGCCTGCCTAGGGTATTGGATAGGTGCCTGCTTACGGTGTTGGCTAGGTGCCTGCCTAGGGTGTTGGCTAGGGGACTGCCTACGGTGTGGGCTAGGTGCCTTCCTAGGGTGTTGCCTAGGTGCCTGCCTAGGGTGTTGGCTAGGTGCCTGCCTAGGGTGTTGCCTAGGGGCCTGCCTAGGGTGTTGGCTAGGTGCCTGCCTACGGTGTTGGCTAGGTGCCTGCCTAGGGTGTTGGCTAGGTGCCTGCCTAGGGTATTGGCTAGGTGCCTGCCTAGGGTGTTGCCTAGGTGCCTGCCTAGGGTGTTGGCTAGGTGCCTGCCTAGGGTGTTGCCTAGGTGCCTGCCTAGGGTGTTGGCTAGGTGCCTGCCTAGGGTGTTGGCTAGGAGTCTGCCTAGGGTGTTGCCTAGGTGCCTGCCTAGGGTGTTGGCTAGGTGCCTGCCTAGGGTGTTGCCTAGGGGCCTGCCTAGGGTGTTGGCTAGGTGCCTGCCTAGGGTGTTGGATAGGTGCCTGCCTAGGGTGTTGCCTAGGTGCCTGCCTAGGGTATTGGCTAGGTGCCTGCCTACGGTGTTGGCTAGGTGCCTGCCTAGGGTATTGGCTAGGAGTCTGCCTAGGGTGTTGCCTAGGTGCCTGCCTAGGGTGTTGGCTAGGTGCCTGCCTAGGGTGTTGCCTAGGTGCCTGCCTAGGGTGTTGGCTAGGTGCCTGCCTAGGGTGTTGCCTAGGGGCCTGCCTAGGGTGTTGGCTAGGTGCCTGCCTAGGGTGTTGGCTAGGTGCCTGCCTACGGTGTTGGCTAGGTGCCTGCCTAGGGTGTTGGCTAGGTGCCTGCCTAGGGTGTTGGATAGGTGCCTGCCTAGGGTGTTGGCTAGGTGCCTGCCTACGGTGTTGGCTAGGTGCCTGCCTAGGGTGTTGGCTAGGTGCCTGCCTAGGGTGTTGGATAGGTGCCTGCCTAGGGTGTTGACTAGGTGCCTGCCTAGGGTATTGGCTAGGTGCCTGCCTAGGGTGTTGCCTAGGGGCCTGCTTAGGGTGTTGGATAGGTGCCTGCCTACGGTATTGGCTAGGTGCCTGCCTAGGGTGTTGCCTAGGGGCCTGCCTAGGGTGTTGGCTAGGTGCCTGCCTAGGGTGTTGCCTAGGTGCCTGCCTAGGGTGTTGGATAGGTGCCTGCTTACGGTGTTGGCTAGGTGCCTGCCTAGGGTATTGGATAGGTGCCTGCCTAGGGTGTTGCCTAGGTGCCTGCCTAGGGTATTGGCTAGGTGCCTGCCTACGGTGTTGGCTAGGTGCCTGCCTAGGGTATTGGCTAGGAGTCTGCCTAGGGTGTTGCCTAGGTGCCTGCCTAGGGTGTTGGCTAGGTGCCTGCCTACGGTGTTGGCTAGGTGCCTGCCTAGGGTATTGGCTAGGTGCCTGCCTAGGGTGTTGCTAGGTGCCTGCCTAGGGTGTTGGCTAGGTGCCTGCCTAGGGTGTTGCCTAGGGGCCTGCCTAGGGTGTTGGCTAGGTGCCTGCCTAGGGTGTTGCCTAGGTGCCTGCCTAGGGTGTTGGATAGGTGCCTGCTTACGGTGTTGGCTAGGTGCCTGCCTAGGGTATTGGATAGGTGCCTGCCTAGGGTGTTGCCTAGGTGCCTGCCTAGGGTATTGGCTAGGTGCCTGCCTACGGTGTTGGCTAGGTGCCTGCCTAGGGTTGGCTAGGGGTCTGCCTAGGGTGTTGCCTAGGTGCCTGCCTAGGGTGTTGGCTAGGTGCCTGCCTACGGTGTTGGCTAGGTGCCTGCCTAGGGTATTGGCTAGGTGCCTGCCTAGGGTGTTGCCTAGGTGCCTGCCTAGGGTGTTGGCTAGGTGCCTGCCTAGGGTGTTGCCTAGGGGCCTGCCTAGGGTGTTGGCTAGGTGCCTGCCTAGGGTGTTGGCTAGGTGCCTGCCTACGGTGTTGGCTAGGTGCCTGCCTAGGGTGTTGGCTAGGTGCCTGCCTAGGGTGTTGGATAGGTGCCTGCCTAGGGTGTTGGCTAGGTGCCTGCCTACGGTGTTGGCTAGGTGCCTGCCTAGGGTGTTGGCTAGGTGCCTGCCTAGGGTGTTGGATAGGTGCCTGCCTAGGGTGTTGACTAGGTGCCTGCCTAGGGTATTGGCTAGGTGCCTGCCTAGGGTGTTGCCTAGGGGCCTGCTTAGGGTGTTGGATAGGTGCCTGCCTACGGTATTGGCTAGGTGCCTGCCTAGGGTATTGGCTAGGTGCCTGCCTACGGTATTGGATAGGTGCCTGCCTAGGGGATTGGCTAGGTGCCTGCCTAGGGTGTTGCCTAGGGGCCTGCCTAGGGTGTTGCCTAGGGGCCTGCCTAGGGTGTTGGCTAGGTGCCTGCCTACGGTGTTGGCTAGGTGCCTGCCTAGGGTGTTGGCTAGGTGCCTGCCTAGGGTATTGGCTAGGTGCCTGCCTAGGGTGTTGCCTAGGTGCCTGCCTAGGGTGTTGGCTAGGTGCCTGCCTAGGGTATTGGCTAGGTGCCTGCCTAGGGTGTTGGATAGGTGCCTGCCTAGGGTGTTGCCTAGGGGCCTGCTTAGGGTATTGGCTAGGTGCCTGCCTAGGGTGTTGGCTAGGTGCCTGCCTAGGGTATTGGCTAGGTGCCTGCCTAGGGTGTTGCCTAGGTGCCTGCCTAGGGTGTTGGCTAGGTGCCTGCCTAGGGTGTTGCCTAGGGGCCTGCCTAGGGTGTTGCCTAGGGGCCTGCCTAGGGTGTTGCCTAGGTGCCTGCCTAGGGTGTTGCCTAGGGGCCTGCCTAGGGTGTTGCCTAGGTGCCTGCCTAGGGTATTGGCTAGGTGCCTGCCTACGGTGTTGGCTAGGTGCCTGCCTAGGGTATTGGCTAGGAGTCTGCCTAGGGTGTTGCCTAGGTGCCTGCCTAGGGTGTTGGCTAGGTGCCTGCCTACGGTGTTGGCTAGGTGCCTGCCTAGGGTATTGGCTAGGTGCCTGCCTACGGTGTTGGCTAGGTGCCTGCCTAGGGTGTTGCCTAGGTGCCTGCCTAGGGTGTTGGATAGGTGCCTGCTTACGGTGTTGGCTAGGTGCCTGCCTAGGGTATTGGATAGGTGCCTGCTTACGGTGTTGGCTAGGTGCCTGCCTAGGGTGTTGGCTAGGGGACTGCCTACGGTGTGGGCTAGGTGCCTTCCTAGGGTGTTGCCTAGGTGCCTGCCTAGGGTGTTGGCTAGGTGCCTGCCTAGGGTGTTGCCTAGGGGCCTGCCTAGGGTGTTGGCTAGGTGCCTGCCTACGGTGTTGGCTAGGTGCCTGCCTAGGGTGTTGGCTAGGTGCCTGCCTAGGGTGTTGGCTAGGTGCCTGCCTAGGGTGTTGCCTAGGTGCCTGCCTAGGGTGTTGGCTAGGTGCCTGCCTAGGGTGTTGCCTAGGGGCCTGCCTAGGGTGTTGGCTAGGTGCCTGCCTAGGGTGTTGGCTAGGTGCCTGCCTACGGTGTTGGCTAGGTGCCTGCCTAGGGTGTTGGCTAGGTGCCTGCCTAGGGTGTTGGATAGGTGCCTGCCTAGGGTGTTGACTAGGTGCCTGCCTAGGGTGTTGGCTAGGTGCCTGCCTAGGGTGTTGGATAGGTGCCTGCCTAGGGTGTTGCCTAGGGGCCTGCTTAGGGTATTGGCTAGGTGCCTGCCTAGGGTGTTGGATAGGTGCCTGCCTACGGTGTTGGCTAGGTGCCTGCCTAGGGTGTTGGCTAGGTGCCTGCCTAGGGTGTTGGCTAGGTGCCTGCCTAGGGTGTTGCCTAGGTGCCTGCCTAGGGTGTTGGCTAGGTGCCTGCCTAGGGTGTTGGCTAGGAGTCTGCCTAGGGTGTTGCCTAGGTGCCTGCCTAGGGTGTTGGCTAGGTGCCTGCCTAGGGTGTTGCCTAGGTGCCTGCCTAGGGGTGGATAGGTGCCTTACGGGTGTTGGCTAGGTGCCTGCCTAGGGTGTGGATAGGTGCCTGCTTACGGTGTTGGCTAGGTGCCTAGGGTGTTGGCTAGGGGACTGCCTACGGTGGGGCTAGGTGCCTTCCTAGGGTGTTGCCTAGGTGCCTGCCTAGGGTGTTGGCTAGGTGCCTGCCTAGGGTGTTGGCTAGGTGCCTGCCTAGGGGTGTTGCCTAGGTGCCTGCCTAGGGTGTTGGCTAGGTGCCTGCCTAGGGTGTTGGATAGGTGCCTGCCTAGGGTGTTGGCTAGGTGCCTGCCTAGGGTGTTGGATAGGTGCCTGCCTAGGGTGTTGGCTAGGTGCCTGCCTAGGGTGTTGCCTAGGGGCCTGCCTAGGGTGGCTAGGTGCCTGCCTAGGGTGTTGGCTAGGTGCCTGCCTAGGGTGTTGGCTAGGTGCCTGCCTAGGGTGTTGGCTAGGTGCCTGCCTAGGGTGTTGGCTAGGTGCCTGCCTAGGGGGTATTGGCTAGGAGTCTGCCTAGGTGTTGCTAGTGCCTGCCTAGGGTGTTGGAGTGCCTGCCTACAGTGTTAGGCTAGGTGCCTGCAGGAGTGTTGGCTAGGTGCCTGCCTACAGTGTTGGCTAGGTGCCTGCCTAGGGTGTTGCCTAGAGGTTGGGAGTTAGGAGTTAGGGTTAGGGTTAGGGTTAGGAGTTAGGGTTAGGGTTTGAGTTAGGGTTAGGAGTTAGGAGTTGTAGAGGTTAGAGTTAGGAGTTAGGGTACAAGAGTTTAGGAGTTAGGAGTTAGGGTTTAGGAGTTAGGGTTAGGAGTTAGGAGTTAGGAGTTAGGAGTTAGGAAGGAGTTAGGAAGGTTAGAGGTTAGGAGTTAGGAGTTAGGAGTTAGGAGTTAGGAGGTTAGAAGGTTAGGAGTTAGGAGTTAGGAGGTTAGGAGTTAGGAGTTAGGAGGGTTAGGAGTTAGGAGTTAGGAGTTAGGAGTTAGGGTTAGGGTTAGGAAGGTTAGGAGTTAGGAGTTAGGAGTTAGGAGTTAGGAGTTAGGAGTTAGGAGTTAGGAGTTAGGAGTTAGGAGTTAGGGTGAGTTAGGGATTTAGGAGTTAGGGTTAGGGTTAGGAGTTAGGGTTAGAGTTAGGAGTTAGGGTTAGGAGTTAGGAGTTAGGAGTTAGGAGTTAGGAGTTAGGAGTTAGGAGTTAGGAGTTAAGGTTAGGGTTAGGAGTTAGGAGTTAGGGTTAGGAGTTAGGAGTTAGGAGTTAGGGTTAGGAGTTAGGAGTTAGGTTAGGGTTAGGAGTTAGGAGTTAGGAGTTAGGAGTTAGGAGTTAGGAGTTAGGAGTTAGGAGTTAGGGTTAGGAGTTAGGGTTAGGAAGGTTAGGGTTAGGGTTAGGGTTAGGGTTAGGAGTTAGGAGTTAGGAGTTAGGAGTTAGGAGTTAGGAGTTAGGGTTAGGAGTTAGGAAGGTTAGGGTTAGGAGTTAGGAGTTAGGAGTTAGGAGTTAGGGTTAGGAGTTAGGAGTTAGGAGTTAGGAGGTTAGGAGTTAGGAGTTAGGAGTTAGGAGTTAGGAGTTAGGAGTTAGGAGTTAGGAGTTAGGAGTTAGGGTTAGGAGTTAGGGTTAGGAGTTAGGAGTTAGGGTTAGGAGTTAGGGTTAGGAGTTAGGAGTTAGGAGTTAGGAGTTAGGAGGTTAGGAGTTAGGAGTTAGGAGTTAGGAGTTAGGAGTTAGGGTTAGGAGTTAGGAGTTAGGTTAGGAGTTAGGAGTTAGGAGTTAGGAGTTAGGTTAGGAGTTAGGAGTTAGGAGTTAGGAGTTAGGAGTTAGGAGTTAGGAGTTAGGAGTTAGGAGTTAGGAGTTAGGAGTTAGGAGTTAGGAGTTAGGAGTTAGGAGTTAGGAGTTAGGAGTTAGGGTTAGGAGTTAGGAGTTAGGGTTAGGAGTTAGGGTTAGGAGTTAGGAGTTAGGGTTAGGAGTTAGGAGTTAGGAGTTAGGAGTTAGGAGTTAGGAGTTAGGAGTTAGGAGTTAGGGTTAGGAGTTAGGAGTTAGGAGTTAGGAGTTAGGGTTAGGGTTAGGAGTTAGGAGTTAGGAGTTAGGAGTTTTAGGAGTAAGGTTAGGAGTTAGGAGGAGTTAGGTTAGAGGAGTTAGGAGTTAGGGTTAGGAGTTAGGAGTTAGGAGTTAGGGTTAGGAGTTAGGAGTTAAAGGTTAGGAGTTAGGAGTTAGGAGTTAAGGTTAGGGAGTTAGGAGTTAGGGGTTAGGAGTTAGGAGTTAGGAGTTAGGAGTTAGGGTTAGGAGTTAGGGAGTTAGGAGTTAGGAGTTAGGAGTTAGGAGTTAGGGTTAGGAGTTAGGGTTAGGGTTAGGAGTTAGGGTTAGGAGTTAGGAGTTAGGAGTTAGG